>JASGCC010000168.1:87500-705276 GCA_030067915.1 Hydractinia echinata
TGTACATTAACTGCATATTGCGTATTAAAGGTCCGTAAATGTTCTCTTTTTCGCATATCTTCGATGTAACGTTTACATCAGCAGGGCAGCTAATTTCGATAATCTTGCATGTTTTACTTTGTAAATCCCACTGGATGATATCGGGTTTGTTGTGTTTAACCTTTGTCGCTGTCTTCACCGGTACGTTCCACCAATACTCCTTACACCCTTCCTTGTACACAAACTCGTTTTCGCTGCATTTGACGTTCGCATGAGGGTCTTCCTTCTTCCGTAATGCCGTATAGACCGTTGCTGCAATCGGGTCATGTCGCAATGGGAGATAATATCTAGCTGACATATTCGGACATGACGAGACGACGTGTGTGATGTCTTCGACGTGCACTTTGCAGAGTCGGCATCGGTTGTTGTGTTTAGGCTGCAAACCGGCTTTTTTATCGCGGCGGTATTGAAGGTCTTTCGTATTGATTTCTTGTTCGTACAGTGCATGTGCATAACCTTCAAAATGCGAAGTCATATACTTGTTCGCCGACCAAGATGTTGTTTTGGCGAGATTTACACTTTCTTGTGATGATATCTTTCTCCAGATATAGCTGTGCATAGCTTTTTCTTCAAATCGTTGTAATCTCTGTTTTTTACAGTGCTGTAAGTACTTCTGTGATAGTTTCTGTGGCGTACAGTTTTCTTCAACATCGATGTTCGCAGTTGATAAAAACTCTCTAGCTTGTCGTACGATGCATTCGCTTTCTCCTTCCACAACCTTTTTGAGATAGGGATTACGTTGTGTGCTTTGGTGTAGGTGTTGGTTAATTGATATTATGCGGCTTTCATATGCCTCCTTGACCATCTTGAGACCCCGGCCTCCTTCTTTTCGTGGTGCATATAATCGATCAACGTCAGAGTTACGATGAAAGTTACCAGTCATATTCAATACTTTTCTAGTTTTTATATCAATCGCCTTGATTTCGTCTTTAGTCCAGTTTAAAATGCCGAATGTTTGGTGTCAGGACAGGTAAAGCAAATGAGTTGTGAGCGATGTATTTGTTATATCCGCTAAGTTCACTACACCATATCTTTCGAACTCTCTTAAAGTACTCACTTTGGATTCTGTTCTTGTTGAGTGAGCCTTTGTACGAAACATTCTCATCAACACCTAAGTACTTGTACGTCATATCTTCTGCTATCGGTTGTATCTTGGTACTGTTCATTTCAAGTATTTTGTCTGTGCATTTTTGTTTCCCACGTTCTATAATCAAATAAGCACATTTAGACTCTCCGAATTTCATTCCGATATCCCGTGAAAACGTTGTTACTAAATCGAGTTGAGCTTTTGCACTGTTCATATTTGTAGCAAATAACTTCAAATCGTCCACAAAGAATAAATGTGTTATGTCCTGGTTTCGGTTCCCGTTGTTACCAATGGAATATCCTTTAAGTTTCTTTAGAAGGAATGACATGGGATTTAATGACAAAATAAACAAGAGAACTGACAAACTGTCCCCTTGAAATATGCCTTTTAGGTATTCGATAGTGTCTGATTCGTACGATTCATTTTCGCCATTAATGCATACCTTTGTCGTCCATGTTTTTGTTAGTGAATCGATGGCATCAATCATAATCCTGGGAACCTTAGCCAGACGCAAAGACTCAATTATCCATGAATGCGGTACAGAGTCAAAGGCTTTTTGATAATCGAGCCAAATAGTGACTAGGTTGCGACGATTGTTTTTAACCTCGCTTAGCACCGTTTTGTTGATTAACAACTGTTCAACGCAACCCCAGACATCACGCTTCCCTCCAGCTTGTTCGGTGGTTATAATGTTGTTAACTTCACAGTGGTCTTGTAGAAAAACATTGATACAGCCTGTATACATTTTAAACATTAAATTTTGACAAGCAATTGGTCGATAGTTCTTAGCAAGATGTGTTTCTGCTGACTTGGGAATAAGCTGGGTACGTGCTCTGGTTAACCAACTTGGTAATTGTTGTCGTCCATTATACGTATTGTCAAACAAATAGATTAAATTATGTATGTATGTATGTATGTATTAAATTATGTATGTATGTATGTATGTATGTATGTATGTATGTATGTATGTATGTATGTATGTATGTATGTATGTATGTATGTATGTATGTATGTATGTATGTATGTATGTATGTATGTATGTATGTATGTATGTATGTATGTATGTATGTATGTATGTATGTATGTATGTATGTATGTATGTATGTATGTATGTATGTATGGTCGATTAATATTTATTTCTATAATGACATAATTTACAATTAGCCGGTCACTAACAAAGTAACAAGGCGTTCGCTAAAAATACATGTATATACAGTAAATACCAGTAAAAGCAGAAAATACTAACAATAAAAAAATCTTTTTTTTAAAAACTTCCTAATTAAAACTTAGTAGTTGCCTATTGTGCACACTGCAGACACATTCGTCCGGCCTACGGAAAAGCATATGCGGTATGCGCAATAGATGAGACATATTCAGTTTAATGTGGGATCAAGACAGTCGAGACTAAGAACAATTAAACAGAGAATCTCAAAAACGTTTTGCAAACTTTTATTGTGCCGCTAATTGCGCGCATCTGTATTGTTCGTATTAAGCTAGAGTTTTCCTTTTGCGTGAAACCGAGATCGTTCAAACTGCTTTCCAAGCGTTTAGGAACAGTTCCAAGTGCACCGACAATAACAGGCACAAACGAGAAGGTATAGTCTTTTGTACATTAACTGCATATTGCGTATTAAAGGTCCGTAAATGTTCTCTTTTTCGCATATCTTCGATGTAACGTTTACATCAGCAGGGCAGCTAATTTCGATAATCTTGCATGTTTTACTTTGTAAATCCCACTGGATGATATCGGGTTTGTTGTGTTTAAACCTTTGTCGCTGTCTTCACCGGTACGTTCCACCAATACTCCTTACACCCTTCCTTGTACACAAACTCGTTTTCGCTGCATTTGACGTTCGCATGAGGGTCTTCCTTCTTCCGTAATGCCGTATAGACCGTTGCTGCAATCGGGTCATGTCGCAATGGGAGATAATATCTAGCTGACATATTCGGACATGACGAGACGACGTGTGTGATGTCTTCGACGTGCACTTTGCCAGAGTCGGCATCGGTTGTTGTGTTTAGGCTGCAAACCGGCTTTTTTATCGCGGCGGTATTGAAGGTCTTTCGTATTGATTTCTTGTTCGTACAGTGCATGTGCATAACCTTCAAAATGCGAAGTCATATACTTGTTCGCCGACCAAGATGTTGTTTTGGCGAGATTTACACTTTCTTGTGATGATATCTTTCTCCAGATATAGCTGTGCATAGCTTTTTCTTCAAATCGTTGTAATCTCTGTTTTTTACAGTGTTGTAAGTACTTCTGTGATAGTTTCTGTGGCGTACAGTTTTCTTCAACATCGATGTTTCGCAGTTGATAAAAACTCTCTAGCTTGTCGTACGATGCATTCGCTTTCTCCTTCCACAACCTTTTTGAGATAGGGATTACGTTGTGTGCTTTGGTGTAGGTGTTGGTTAATTGATATTATGCGGCTTTCATATGCCTCCTTGACCATCTTGAGACCCCGGCCTCCTTCTTTTCGTGGTGCATATAATCGATCAACGTCAGAGTTACGATGAAAGTTACCAGTCATATTCAATACTTTTCTAGTTTTTATATCAATCGCCTTGATTTCGTCTTTAGTCCAGTTTAATATGCCGAATGTTGGTGTCAGGACAGGTAAAGCAAATGAGTTGTGAGCGATGTATTTGTTATATCCGCTAAGTTCACTACACCATATTCTTTCGAACTCTCTTAAAGTACTCACTTTGGATTCTGTTCTTGTTGAGTGAGCCTTTGTACGAAACATTCTCATCAACACCTAAGTACTTGTACGTCATATCTTCTGCTATCGGTTGTATCTTGGTACTGTTCATTTCAAGTATTTCGTCTGTGCATTTTTGTTTCCCACGTTCTATAATCAAATAAGCACATTTAGACTCTCCGAATTTCATTCCGATATCCCGTGAAAACGTTGTTACTAAATCGAGTTGAGCTTTTGCACTGTTCATATTTGTAGCAAATAACTTCAAATCGTCCACAAAGAATAAATGTGTTATGTCCCTGGTTTCGGTTCCCGTTGTTACCAATGGAATATCCTTTAAGTTTCTTTAGAAGGAATGACATGGGATTTAATGACAAAATAAACAAGAGAACTGACAAACTGTCCCCTTGAAATATGCCTTTTAGGTATTCGATAGTGTCTGATTCGTACGATTCATTTTCGCCATTAATGCATACCTTTGTCGTCCATGTTTTTGTTAGTGAATCGATGGCATCAATCATAATCCTGGGAACCTTAGCAAGACGCAAAGACTCAATTATCCATGAATGCGGTACAGAGTCAAAGGCTTTTTGATAATCGAGATATAAATCACGATTATGTTCATAAGTCCAAACAAAGTGGTGTGAATAATTTCTATTTCTACGGTAACTTACTGTTGTTTGCTCAGCCGCCATATTTACCAAGTTGAAAAAGTTAATAATATTTCTATGCAACAAAGTAATAAGTTCTTGCACTTTATCTTATACCAAACCACAAACAATGTAATGTCCAGCAATAAGAATAAAGCTCTATGCGACTTGTAAATACTGTAAATTCTTGTGAAAGATTATATAATCTTTTTCAGATTATAAAGTTTCATTCAGTACGTCCGTACACTTCCGTGTTTATGTATGTTTATGTATGTATGTATGTATGTATGTATGTATGTATGTATGTATGTATGTATGTATGTATGTATGTATGTATGTATGTATGTATGTATGTATGTATGTATGTATGTATGTATGTATGTATGTATGTATGTATGTATGTATTTATGTATGTATGTATGTATGTATGTATGTATGTATGTATGTATGTATGTATGTATGTATGTATGTATGTATGTATGTATGTATGTATGTATGTATGTATGTATGTATGTATGTATGTATGTATGTATGTATGTATGTATGTATGTATGTATGTATGTATGTATGTATGTATGTATGTATGTATGTATGTATGTATGTATGGTCGATTAATATTTATTTCTATAATGACATAATTTACAATTAGCCGGTCACTAACAAAGTAACAAGGCGTTCGCTAAAAATACATGTATATACAGTAAATACCAGTAAAAGCAGAAAATACTAACAATAAAAAAATCTTTTTTTTAAAAACTTCCTAATTAAAACTTAGTAGTTGCCTATTGTGCACACTGCAGACACATTCGTCCGGCCTACGGAAAAGCATATGCGGTATGCGCAATAGATGAGACATATTCAGTTTAATGTGGGATCAAGACAGTCGAGACTAAGAACAATTAAACAGAGAATCTCAAAAACGTTTTGCAAACTTTTATTGTGCCGCTAATTGCGCGCATCTGTATTGTTCGTATTAAGCTAGAGTTTTCCTTTTGCGTGAAACCGAGATCGTTCAAACTGCTTTCCAAGCGTTTAGGAACAGTTCCAAGTGCACCGACAATAACAGGCACAAACGAGAAGGTATAGTCTTTGTACATTAACTGCATATTGCGTATTAAAGGTCCGTAAATGTTCTCTTTTTCGCATATCTTCGATGTAACGTTTACATCAGCAGGGCAGCTAATTTCGATAATCTTGCATGTTTTACTTTGTAAATCCCACTGGATGATATCGGGTTTGTTGTGTTTAACCTTTGTCGCTGTCTTCACCGGTACGTTCCACCAATACTCCTTACACCCTTCCTTGTACACAAACTCGTTTTCGCTGCATTTGACGTTCGCATGAGGGTCTTCCTTCTTCCGTAATGCCGTATAGACCGTTGCTGCAATCGGGTCATGTCGCAATGGGAGATAATATCTAGCTGACATATTCGGACATGACGAGACGACGTGTGTGATGTCTTCGACGTGCACTTTGCAGAGTCGGCATCGGTTGTTGTGTTTAGGCTGCAAACCGGCTTTTTTATCGCGGCGGTATTGAAGGTCTTTCGTATTGATTTCTTGTTCGTACAGTGCATGTGCATAACCTTCAAAATGCGAAGTCATATACTTGTTCGCCGACCAAGATGTTGTTTTGGCGAGATTTACACTTTCTTGTGATGATATCTTTCTCCAGATATAGCTGTGCATAGCTTTTTCTTCAAATCGTTGTAATCTCTGTTTTTTACAGTGTTGTAAGTACTTCTGTGATAGTTTCTGTGGCGTACAGTTTTCTTCAACATCGATGTTCGCAGTTGATAAAAACTCTCTAGCTTGTCGTACGATGCATTCGCTTTCTCCTTCCACAACCTTTTTGAGATAGGGATTACGTTGTGTGCTTTGGTGTAGGTGTTGGTTAATTGATATTATGCGGCTTTCATATGCCTCCTTGACCATCTTGAGACCCCGGCCTCCTTCTTTTCGTGGTGCATATAATCGATCAACGTCAGAGTTACGATGAAAGTTACCAGTCATATTCAATACTTTTCTAGTTTTTTATATCAATCGCCTTGATTTCGTCTTTAGTCCAGTTTAATATGCCGAATGTTGGTGTCAGGACAGGTAAAGCAAATGAGTTGTGAGCGATGTATTTGTTATATCCGCTAAGTTCACTACACCATATCTTTCGAACTCTCTTAAAGTACTCACTTTGGATTCTGTTCTTGTTGAGTGAGCCTTTGTACGAAACATTCTCATCAACACCTAAGTACTTGTACGTCATATCTTCTGCTATCGGTTGTATCTTGGTACTGTTCATTTCAAGTATTTCGTCTGTGCATTTTTGTTTCCCACGTTCTATAATCAAATAAGCATATTTAGACTCTCCGAATTTCATTCCGATATCCCGTGAAAACGTTGTTACTAAATCGAGTTGAGCTTTTGCACTGTTCATATTTGTAGCAAATAACTTCAAATCGTCCA
Source organism: Hydractinia echinata (assembly GCA_030067915.1). Taxonomy (NCBI): domain Eukaryota; kingdom Metazoa; phylum Cnidaria; class Hydrozoa; order Anthoathecata; family Hydractiniidae; genus Hydractinia; species Hydractinia echinata. The sequence continues at coordinate 94,438 of JASGCC010000168.1, forward strand.
CAAAGAATAAATGTGTTATGTCCTGGTTTCGGTTCCCGTTGTTACCAATGGAATATCCTTTAAGTTTCTTTAGAAGGAATGACATGGGATTTAATGACAAAATAAACAAGAGAACTGACAAACTGTCCCCTTGAAATATGCCTTTTAGGTATTCGATAGTGTCTGATTCGTACGATTCATTTTCGCCATTAATGCATACCTTTGTCGTCCATGTTTTTGTTAGTGAATCGATGGCATCAATCATAATCCTGGGAACCTTAGCAAGACGCAAAGACTCAATTATCCATGAATGCGGTACAGAGTCAAAGGCTTTTTGATAATCGAGATATAAATCACGATTATGTTCATAAGTCCAAACAAAGTGGTGTGAATAATTTCTATTTCTACGGTAACTTACTGTTGTTTGCTCAGCCGCCATATTTACCAAGTTGAAAAAGTTAATAATATTTCTATGCAACAAAGTAATAAGTTCTTGCACTTTATCTTATACCAAACCACAAACAATGTAATGTCCAGCAATAAGAATAAAGCTCTATGCGACTTGTAAATACTGTAAATTCTTGTGAAAGATTATATAATCTTTTTCAGATTATAAAGTTTCATTCAGTACGTCCGTACACTTCCGTGTTTATGTATGTTTATGTATGTATGTATGTATGTATGTATGTATGTATGTATGTATGGTATGTATGTATGTATGTTATGTATGTATGTATGTATGTATGTATGTATGTATGTATGTATGTATGTATGTATGTATGTATGTATGTATGTATGTATGTATGTATGTATGTATGTATGTATGTATGTATGTATGTATGTATGTATGTATGTATGTATGTATGTATGTATGTATGTATGTATGTATGTATGTATGTATGTATGTATGTATGTATGTATGTATGTATGTATGTATGTATGTATGTATGTATGTATGTATGTATGTATGTATGTATGTATGTATGTATGTATGTATGTATGTATGTATGTATGTATGTATGTATGTATGGTCGATTAATATTTATTTCTATAATGACATAATTTACAATTAGCCGGTCACTAACAAAGTAACAAGGCGTTCGCTAAAAATACATGTATATACAGTAAATACCAGTAAAAGCAGAAAATACTAACAATAAAAAAATCTTTTTTTTAAAAACTTCCTAATTAAAACTTAGTAGTTGCCTATTGTGCACACTGCAGACACATTCGTCCGGCCTACGGAAAAGCATATGCGGTATGCGCAATAGATGAGACATATTCAGTTTAATGTGGGATCAAGACAGTCGAGACTAAGAACAATTAAACAGAGAATCTCAAAAACGTTTTGCAAACTTTTATTGTGCCGCTAATTGCGCGCATCTGTATTGTTCGTATTAAGCTAGAGTTTTCCTTTTGCGTGAAACCGAGATCGTTCAAACTGCTTTCCAAGCGTTTAGGAACAGTTCCAAGTGCACCGACAATAACAGGCACAAACGAGAAGGTATAGTCTTTGTACATTAACTGCATATTGCGTATTAAAGGTCCGTAAATGTTCTCTTTTTCGCATATCTTCGATGTAACGTTTACATCAGCAGGGCAGCTAATTTCGATAATCTTGCATGTTTTACTTTGTAAATCCCACTGGATGATATCGGGTTTGTTGTGTTTAACCTTTGTCGCTGTCTTCACCGGTACGTTCCACCAATACTCCTTACACCCTTCCTTGTACACAAACTCGTTTTCGCTGCATTTGACGTTCGCATGAGGGTCTTCCTTCTTCCGTAATGCCGTATAGACCGTTGCTGCAATCGGGTCATGTCGCAATGGGAGATAATATCTAGCTGACATATTCGGACATGACGAGACGACGTGTGTGATGTCTTCGACGTGCACTTTGCAGAGTCGGCATCGGTTGTTGTGTTTAGGCTGCAAACCGGCTTTTTTATCGCGGCGGTATTGAAGGTCTTTCGTATTGATTTCTTGTTCGTACAGTGCATGTGCATAACCTTCAAAATGCGAAGTCATATACTTGTTCGCCGACCAAGATGTTGTTTTGGCGAGATTTACACTTTCTTGTGATGATATCTTTCTCCAGATATAGCTGTGCATAGCTTTTTCTTCAAATCGTTGTAATCTCTGTTTTTTACAGTGTTGTAAGTACTTCTGTGATAGTTTCTGTGGCGTACAGTTTTCTTCAACATCGATGTTCGCAGTTGATAAAAACTCTCTAGCTTGTCGTACGATGCATTCGCTTTCTCCTTCCACAACCTTTTTGAGATAGGGATTACGTTGTGTGCTTTGGTGTAGGTGTTGGTTAATTGATATTATGCGGCTTTCATATGCCTCCTTGACCATCTTGAGACCCCGGCCTCCTTCTTTTCGTGGTGCATATAATCGATCAACGTCAGAGTTACGATGAAAGTTACCAGTCATATTCAATACTTTTCTAGTTTTTATATCAATCGCCTTGATTTCGTCTTTAGTCCAGTTTAATATGCCGAATGTTGGTGTCAGGACAGGTAAAGCAAATGAGTTGTGAGCGATGTATTTGTTATATCCGCTAAGTTCACTACACCATATCTTTCGAACTCTCTTAAAGTACTCACTTTGGATTCTGTTCTTGTTGAGTGAGCCTTTGTACGAAACATTCTCATCAACACCTAAGTACTTGTACGTCATATCTTCTGCTATCGGTTGTATCTTGGTACTGTTCATTTCAAGTATTTCGTCTGTGCATTTTTGTTTCCCACGTTCTATAATCAAATAAGCACATTTAGACTCTCCGAATTTCATTCCGATATCCCGTGAAAACGTTGTTACTAAATCGAGTTGAGCTTTTGCACTGTTCATATTTGTAGCAAATAACTTCAAATCGTCCACAAAGAATAAATGTGTTATGTCCTGGTTTCGGTTCCCGTTGTTACCAATGGAATATCCTTTAAGTTTCTTTAGAAGGAATGACATGGGATTTAATGACAAAATAAACAAGAGAACTGACAAACTGTCCCCTTGAAATATGCCTTTTAGGTATTCGATAGTGTCTGATTCGTACGATTCATTTTCGCCATTAATGCATACCTTTGTCGTCCATGTTTTTGTTAGTGAATCGATGGCATCAATCATAATCCTGGGAACCTTAGCAAGACGCAAAGACTCAATTATCCATGAATGCGGTACAGATGTCAAAGGCTTTTTGATAATCGAGAATATAAATCACGATTATGTTCATAAGTCCAAACAAAGTGGTGTGAATAATTTCTATTTCTACGGTAACTTACTGTTGTTGCTCAGCCGCCATATTTACCAAGTTTGAAAAGTAATAATATTTCTATGCCAACAAAGTAATAAGTTCTTGCACTTTATCTTATACCAACCACAAACAATGTAATGTCCAGCAATAAGAATAAAGCTCTATGCGACTTGTAAATACTGTAAATTCTTGTGAAAGATTATATAATCTTTTTCAGATTATAAAGTTTCATTCAGTACGTCCGTACACTTCCGTGTTTTATGTATGTTTATGTATGTATGTATGTATGTATGTATGTATGTATGTATGTATGTATGTATGTATGTATGTATGTATGTATGTATGTATGTATGTATGTATGTATGTATGTATGTATGTATGTATGTATGTATGTATGTATGTATGTATGTATGTATGTATGTATGTATGTATGTATGTATGTATGTATGTATGTGTATGTATGTATGTATGTATGTATGTATGTATGTATGTATGTATGTATGTATGTATGTATGTATGTATGTATGTATGTATGTATGTATGTATGTATGTAGTATGTATTATGTATGTATGTATGTATGTATGTATGTATGTATGTATGTATGTATGTATGTATGTATGTATGTATGTATGTATGTATGTATGTATGTATGTATGTATGTATGTATGTATGTATGTATGTATGTATGTATGTATGTATGTATGTATGTATGTATGTATGTATGTATGTATGTATGTATGTATGTATGTATGTATGTATGTATGTATGTATGTATGTATGTATGTATGTATGTATGTATGTATGTATGTATGTATGTATGTATGTATGTATGTATGTATGTATGTATGTATGTATGTATGTATGTATGTATGTATGTATGTATGTATGTATGTATGTATGTATGTATGTATGTATGGTCGATTAATATTTATTTCTATAATGACATAATTTACAATTAGCCGGTCACTAACAAAGTAACAAGGCGTTCGCTAAAATACATGTATATACAGTAAATACCAGTAAAAGCAGAAAATACTAACAATAAAAAAATCTTTTTTTTAAAAACTTCCTAATTAAAACTTAGTAGTTGCCTATTGTGCACACTGCAGACACATTCGTCCGGCCTACGGAAAAGCATATGCGGTATGCGCAATAGATGTGACATATTCAGTTTAATGTGGGATCAAGACAGTTGAGACTAAGAACAATTAAACAGAGAATCTCAAAAACGTTTTGCAAACTTTTATTGTGCCGCTAATTGCGCGCATCTGTATTGTTCGTATTAAGCTAGAGTTTTCCTTTTGCGTGAAACCGAGATCGTTCAAACTGCTTTCCAAGCGTTTAGGAACAGTTCCAAGTGCACCGACAATAACAGGCACAAACGAGAAGGTATAGTCTTTGTACATTAACTGCATATTGCGTATTAAAGGTCCGTAAATGTTCTCTTTTTCGCATATCTTCGATGTAACGTTTACATCAGCAGGGCAGCTAATTTCGATAATCTTGCATGTTTTACTTTGTAAATCCCACTGGATGATATCGGGTTTGTTGTGTTTAACCTTTGTCGCTGTCTTCACCGGTACGTTCCACCAATACTCCTTACACCCTTCCTTGTACACAAACTCGTTTTCGCTGCATTTGACGTTCGCATGAGGGTCTTCCTTCTTCCGTAATGCCGTATAGACCGTTGCTGCAATCGGGTCATGTCGCAATGGGAGATAATATCTAGCTGACATATTCGGACATGACGAGACGACGTGTGTGATGTCTTCGACGTGCACTTTGCAGAGTCGGCATCGGTTGTTGTGTTTAGGCTGCAAACCGGCTTTTTTGTCGCGGCGGTATTGAAGGTCTTTCGTATTGATTTCTTGTTCGTACAGTGCATGTGCATAACCTTCAAAATGCGAAGTCATATACTTGTTCGCCGACCAAGATGTTGTTTTGGCGAGATTTACACTTTCTTGTGATGATATCTTTCTCCAGATATAGCTGTGCATAGCTTTTTCTTCAAATCGTTGTAATCTCTGTTTTTTACAGTGCTGTAAGTACTTCTGTGATAGTTTCTGTGGCGTACAGTTTTCTTCAACATCGATGTTCGCAGTTGATAAAAACTCTCTAGCTTGTCGTACGATGCATTCGCTTTCTCCTTCCACAACCTTTTTGAGATAGGGATTACGTTGTGTGCTTTGGTGTAGGTGTTGGTTAATTGATATTATGCGGCTTTCATATGCCTCCTTGACCATCTTGAGACCCCGGCCTCCTTCTTTTCGTGGTGCATATAATCGATCAACGTCAGAGTTACGATGAAAGTTACCAGTCATATTCAATACTTTTCTAGTTTTTATATCAATCGCCTTGATTTCGTCTTTAGTCCAGTTTAAAATGCCGAATGTTGGTGTCAGGACAGGTTAAAGCAAATGAGTTGTGAGCGATGTATTTGTTATATCCGCTAAGTTCACTACACCATATCTTTCGAACTCTCTTAAAGTACTCACTTTGGATTCTGTTCTTGTTGAGTGAGCCTTTGTACGAAACATTCTCATCAACACCTAAGTACTTGTACGTCATATCTTCTGCTATCGGTTGTATCTTGGTACTGTTCATTTCAAGTATTTCGTCTGTGCATTTTTGTTTCCCACGTTCTATAATCAAATAAGCACATTTAGACTCTCCGAATTTCATTCCGATATCCCGTGAAAACGTTGTTACTAAATCGAGTTGAGCTTTTGCACTGTATGTATGTATGTATGTATGTATGTATGTATGTATGTATGTATGTATGTATGTATGTATGTATGTAGTATGTATGTATGTATGTATGTATGTATGTATGTATGTATGTATGTATGTATGTATGTATGTATGTATGTATGTATGTATGTATGTATGTATGTATGTATGTATGTATGTATGTATGTATGTATGTATGTATGTATGTATGTATGTATGTATGTATGTATGTATGTATGTATGTATGTATGTATGTATGTATGTAATGTATGTATGTATGTATGTATGTATTGTATGTATGTATGTATGTATGTATGTATGTATGTATGTATCTATTTCGTCAGAATAAGTTGTGTTTTTTTTACCATGTTTGTTCGTTTTTACAATCAAATAATGACTGGAGCAAGTAATAGACATATTTTGTCTTATCATATAGTTGAGATAGGTTTAAAAAGAGCAGGTTACAATTAACGTAAAGAAAAATATTTACAATACCTCTAGAGCTGTAAAAAATTACAAAAATGTGATACTAAAAATATCGCGAATAATCTAAATTATTAAATAACAAGAAATGTTTTGTGGTTTTCTTAAAATGCGTCAACAAGCAAATAGATTTTTGTCTTCATCTAAATTGTGTTCCATAATAATGGCCCACGATAAGATATTGAGTATCGACTGGTCACTAGTAAGGTCTTTGGAATGTTAAAATTGTTTATTGAATATCTTGTGTAATACCTGTGTTTTATTTCTAGAAACTGATTTGTGAAGGCCTTGGGTGCAATGCCATACCTGATTTTATACGTAAACAACAAAACCTGGTGTATGTTCAGTTTATAGATACTCAAGGCCCTTATTTCTCTCAATAATAGTTCGGCTGTGGTGTATCTGTCCTTGCCAAATATTATGCGACATGCGTGCTTCTGTTTACTGTAAATTTTTGTAAGCTTAGAATGATTAGTGCTAGCCCAGACAATGTTACAATATGTTAAGTAGCTGTGAATAAAGGAAAAGTATAAATTTTTAAGACAATGAAAATTTAGTAATGGCTTTGCTTTGTATAATATTCCAATATTTTTGGAAATCTTATTCTCTAACGGTGGCCCATAACTGCCACGCCAAATGAAAAGGGCACGCCAAAAGAGAATGCCACGCCAAAAGAAAAAGCCACGCCAAAAATAAAAGTCCCGCCGAAATACCTTCTGCGCAAAATGCGCATTGCACTTGGGTAATCGAACTTGCAGCACATGTGCAGCTCACACACTGACTTTGGTTGCTGTTGTTGTTTTTTGTACTTATACAATGTTTTGCACCTTCTGTGGTAAAGAGATAGATGACAATCATAAGTTCTTCCCACATTGTGGAAAAGGTTCGTAGTCATATAAATATTTTGGTGCTTTTTCAAGCGTTTGTCTCTCTCTCGATAACAAGTACACAGAGTATTTTAATTACGTCACTGATTATCTCCATATCGCTGAACCAACAACATGGAGTGATGCATTAGCCTTGTGTCCGTTTGTGAATAACTTATTGTGTCACGGGGATTAGATTTATGAAATAACTAGTGCATTTTTTGAGAAGCATGTTTATATTATACAATAACAAACTATTCACAATAAAAATACCATATACAAATAATATATATATATAACCTCTCATCACAATTTTGTCATCATTAGACAAAAAAAATAATTTTATGTTTTTGTATTCCTTTCCGAGTTCTTCTTTGTATCGTTTTAAAGTAAAACCTTCAACAGTTCCTGGTAAGAAGTAGGCATCATCACCATTTTCATACGTCAAACTTTAAAGACATTTTAAATTTATGAGATTTATGGAAATCATTGAACCTCTTTATTGCTTTTTGAGAAAGTTCATCATAAATGATGGTACAAGGGACGCGCAAGGACACCCTCTTGCCTCTCAAGGGCTTTACTGCTGCTACTTTTTCATGCCATGTCAATATTCCGATATTAATAGCTACTTCCATATTAGCAGGTTTATTTTTGGATGGCTTATGGACTTTTGCAGACCAACTTTTTGATTTATTGTGTTAGAATTGTGTAAATGACATCACTGTTTTTCCTAAAAAAGATACAGTAGCAAAAAATAAACAAAACAAATTCACATGACATACTTTCAACTGTAGAAAAAACACAAATATTTAGCGTGACAGATTGAATGTTACAGTTCCCCACCTCTAGTGAAAAAACAGATTGGGGGCTTATGTTTTCTATCAAGAGAGTGCTGATACAACACTGTTGTCTTGTAACACTGTTGTCTTGTCACTGTTGAAACAGTTGAAAAATAAAGAAACTTACCTTCGTTCTTAGTGCTGGTTAGATCATTTATACCACTAGTACTACCACCTGTTCTATCCAATGAATAAACACTCAAACAAATACCTGTAACAAGGAGAAAAATATGTTTTTATATATGTATTAAATATATGTTTTTTGTATAAAAACATATATTTGATACGTTTGAATGCCGAGCGGCTTCTTCTCTCTATGTTATCGAGAGAGAGACAAACGCTTGAAAAAGCACCAAAATATTTATATGACTACGAACCTTTTCCACAATGTGGGAAGAACTTATGATTGTCATCTATCTCTTTACCACAGAAGGTGCAAAACATTGTATAAGTACAAAAAACAACAACAGCAACCAAAGTCAGTGTGTGAGCTGCACATGTGCTGCAAGTTCGATTACCCAAGTGCAATGCGCATTTTGCGCAGAAGGTATTTCGGCGGGACTTTTATTTTTGGCGTGGCTTTTTCTTTTGGCGTGGCATTCTCTTTTGGCGTGCCCTTTTCATTTGGCATGAGTTCTTTTCTTTTTGCGTAAGTTCTTTTCTCTTTTGGCGTGAGCTTTTTTCTTTCGGCGTGATCTTTTTAATTTTGGCGTGAGTTCTTTTCTCTTTTGGCGTGACTTTTTCTTTTGGCGTGGCAGTTATGGGCCACCGTACGAACGGCGTTTTACGATAACTTGACATTTTTAGAAATGACAGATTTGAGGTGTTTTTGTTCCAGATGGTCATTTCTTTTCGGAAAGGAAATATAAAAGATTTTTTTATTTTTAAAAATTATACTTAAGAGGATGATAAGTGTTAAAAACATTCAGTCGTAACTCTTATTCAATTTGAAGGTGTGAAAGACCGATCAGAAAAAGGTAGTTATTTGGATAAAGTCAATATTCCCTTTCGAAAAATAAATAACTGGTCTCACCATTGGAAAGATCGTCGTTTCTTTAGTATAAATGGCTAATAAAAATTTTAATCGATTTTTTGATACAATAAAGGTATACCGTCACCTTAAGAAGTTGTTCCGCTATCATAATTCTAATTAGGTTAAAAAATGTTTTCTTTTTAATATTGTAAACATGGTTTGGTGTGCAGCAGTAGGATGTAAAAGTTACAGAGCAAAAAATCAAAACTTATCTTTTTTTAAGCTGCCAAAGGATAAAATGCTTGCTGCGAATGGAAAGCACAAATAAAGCGGGAGGATCTTCCTCAGCTAGTTTTTCTATGCGAAAACCATTTTAAAAGTCACTGTTTCAATCAGCCGATCGTCTAATCACAAGTAAGTAATAATAGCATTTTTGCATACACAAGTTCGCAATCACATTCTTACTGGCATGATTGTCGTAATCTTAGGTAAGAAACCGCAAAGACGAAAGTTGGTATCGGATGCAATCCCAACGTTATTTGAACATGTGAAACAGCACCAAAACGAAAAAGTGTAAAGTTGAAGATTGAACATCGTCAAGTGAGTGCAGTAAATGTAGAATATAATTCTTATAATTCTGCTTTCTTAATTTTGTTTGATTTTTTAAGATGATGAAAAATTTAATTGAAACGACCGATGCGGAAGATGTCGAGACAGACGAAATCCATTTTGATTTTGATTTATGTGAACCCGGTGGTTTGGGAAACAGTAGATTCGCCCATGTCGAAACGCAAACGGAACCCTGCTGTCAGCGTAATTGCTAACTTTCAAAAAGTGTTTTTTACGAACAAGAAAAAATGAACCTTAACATCAACCGTAATCATGTAAAGAATATTTCTTTTTTTGTTTCTTAAACACTAGCGTTAAATTACATTATAAAATGATTTTTACCCGGCGACGAAGATAAAGAAAAGTGAAGGATCTTTTGTTCCCAAGTTTAAGGTGTCTTGGCACAGATACTCAAAGCGCTTTGTAGCAAAGAAGGTTAAAAAGGAAAAAACGTATTCTTTCTTGCGTGACATTGCCTTAGGTGCATATTTCCGTGCAGTGGACAGAGAGAAGGATTGCCGTCCGGGAAGAAAACGAGCCTTCATCACACCTACCGAAAGACCCTGTAGAGAGGAAATTGTTGAAAACTCGATTAAATACTCACGAATGACATAATTTTTATTTTTTATTTTTATTTTATCTAATTTGTACATATTATTTTTTAATCTGCCTCATGGAAAACCCATGTTAACTCATTTACAGGAATCACATGCCCTTCTATATATCCTGTGTATACCCCGTCATGCTCTGAATAAGCATCACGAATTTTTGTCACTGCACATGACCGGATGACTCTTCGCACAGATTTGCCAAGTCTGTTGTGAACCCACCACGTGAACTGTCGGAAAGCAGCATAGCGATATGTTCTAAAAGAAAAATGTTAACCTGAAATATCAAATTTATGTTCTTATAACCCATATTTCTATAAACAGCGTGTTTTGACTGGAACATTATCTACTTACTTGTTAGGAACATTATTTCTTGGAGGAAGATATGTCGATTCCCTATCATGCATTCCAACCAAAGCAGTCCAGAGATTTCCTTTCCTTAAAACAATCGGGTCGGAATCTTCGTGATTGACAATACATTTTATTTCCAAAGAATATATTTTTAATAACTCAATAATCAGCATGGTCAAATATGTTACGTACATCCCGCTAAAAAGTACACACCTTGTAGGTTATATATATGACTTGATTCCAGTTCGTGACAGCAAAAACATTCAGTTTCAGTGCTCATTTTACGGGAATTGTTGCATTTACACCACGACGTAGCGTCAAGGTTAATCCTTAATTCTGCTATTTCCCCATCGCTATCACTGTCATGTCACCCACGATGAGTCAGATAAATCCTCGCTACGTTTAGGCTCAAACTGGAAGCCAAGTACAACGTTAGAACATTCTGATTCCGACTCATCCGAAGAAGACATAATTATTACAGTACTTAACAAACGTGTTGATTTAAAAGAAAACAAGAAGCCCAGGGGCTTGAAGATTTCCCCCATTAGCCTAAAAGATTTTAAAATTTGAAGTTGATCTTGAAAACGGAGAATTATGGGGTAAACAAATCATTGAGTATTCTCAATTATTATTGTAAAGGGCCTGATACACTTGTACAATATCACTGAAATATCACTTATAATATCAATATAATTTCTTAAAATATGTTTAAAATAGAGTTATAATTTCTTATAATTTCTTATAATATAGCTATAATATGTATAATTTCAACACCTGACATGTGCGTCATAACCTCATATTTTGCTGCATGGCTATAATATTTGAATAAAATCAAACGAGTTTGATTTTAATAATATTGTTGGTGATCTGGTTTCGAATGCCTTTTGTTTGTGTGACAATAGATCTATTATCTGCTAGCGTTGTTGTGGCAACGATGTTATGAAATTAAATGAAATTATAACGATATTTTAACAAATTATAAGTATATTGTAGAAAAATTATAACTGTATTATAGAATATATTTAATGATATTATACAAGTGAATCCTGGCCTTAACTAACCTGCAATGTTAAAATACAACTCAATAAATAAAAAATAAAATTCATGAATAATTAATTAGTTCTGCTGAATATAGCTTTAGTCTACGTGCTTGAAAAATTGTACAGAAAGAAATGACGTAACATCAAAGATGGCGCATTATAAGACGATCTTCATTATGCTACACTGCACGAGCTTTAACTTTCGATAGCATATAAACTTTAATAAAGTATTGTTCATTGGATAATAAAACAATCTGTTGCACTGTTAGGATTCTTATTGGCTTAAAACTCATTTTAGCCTCGTTCTCAGAAAAAAATCTTTAGCCTGGATAAGTTTCGGGCGTCCAGCCTAGCTGCGCTGTCTCTATCTCTCTATCTCTCTATCTCTCTATCTCCTCAGGCGATTTTAAAGATTCCGCCTTCGCTGGCGGAAATCAACAAGAAGCCCTGCGGCTTGAAGATTTCCGCCTGAAAGATTTTGAAATTTAAAGTAGACCTTGAAAACGGAGAATTACGGGGTAAACAAATCACGAGTATCACAATTCTCAACTATTTTTGTAACTAACCTGCAATGTTAAAATACAACTCAATATAAATAAAAATTAAAAATAAAAATTTTACATAGCTATATTCTAAAATAACAGTTAAAACTTTAACTGGATATTTTTAAAACTGATCAGGAAAATTCTGGAAATTCCAGAATACAAATCGTGTTATGTATAAACTTGACGATTCGAGTATAATAACTTCTGAACGAGCTCAATTTGAATGAATGTAGTAGTTCATTGTTAATTAATTCAGCAATAAATACATATTAGCATTTGAATATTTCAGTATTTAGGGCTTTAAAATTTACTCTCTTGTTGAATATTTTTTGAAAATGCTGATGGTGCATGGTTTGATAACAGCTGATCTGAAAAAGAAAGTACGTTTTAAAAATGAGAAACATTAATATAATTTTACCATAAGCTGAATTAAAATCAGGTTGTTTAATTATTGTCTCTTTAACTTCTCTTTGCCTCTTTGATTTGACCCTTTTCAGTTATTAAAAACATACATATCAATGCCATGTGATGCACAAGGTATATTATATATATATATAAATATATTTTCCTTATAGTTTTCAATGGCGCCATAGCTTGATGGTTATAACTCTGGCACTTTGTGCAGGAGAACGGGGTTCAATTCCCCTTGGCGACAATTCAATATGGGTGAGTAAATGCTACCATAGCCCCGGGTTAACCCAAGCCATGTGAGGGAAATTGGGGAGATGGCACACTATGTGGGCTGTTGGATACTGCAGGGAGTTGTCTGGTAGAGCGGGGACCCTAATTGGGTCTGCATAGCTCAAAATGAGCATTAAATACTCTAGGACTCCCTATCTAAGCTAAGGCCCCTCCTGAAAATAATAGACAGGATTTGTGAGGCTAGCCATATAAAATATACAGACATTCTATTTATATGCAGAATAATTATATATACGGTGCGTATAGTATAATTAGCCGCTCATACAGCTACATTACGACATATACCTTTTTACTTAAATTTCCACTTTTCTTCGTTATCGATCTCCCCATAGCCATCTATATTTATATAGATCCACATAAAGTTGTGCTTCAATTAAAAGCAAGAAAAGGAACAAGAAACGATTGTGCAAAAAGTTATAATTTCACTGTAGCTAGCAGTATAATGGCGTATATATTATTAAATAACAAAACTATTTTCATTTCAAGAAAAAACATGGAAAAGACGCAATTAGCTGTAAAGAACACAAAGAAGCTTTTAACGGCTAATTATACTATGCGTAGCATCTAATTATCCTGCATCGGCTAACTATATATTCTGGTACAGGTTAATCATCAGTTCACCCTGACTGTTCAGTGCAAGCAACAATAAACTTTTGTCACGTTTAGACAACTTTTCTGCAAAAAAATATAAAAAAAATCCTGTGCGAATATCTTTTTATCTGATAGAAGTAGCCCCACAAAGTGTTGTTTGGAAGTTATTTTTAGCCCCCTTTTTTCCCCATAAGAACAGGAGTTGGGTGTCCAGTCATGGAAAAACTACGTAAAGCAGGATAAAGTTTTTTTGTTGCTGGCTCTTTAAGAAAAAAAAGGCTCTCTAATTAAAGCACTATTTTGTGTAGCTAGCTAGCAGGTAAGTAATTTCATGACTATTAAAAGGGGTATGTCAGCACCAATCAAAAGGAGATCCAAGTCAGCACCAAAAATTGAGATAGCTAGCTGGCCAGCACACCTTTCTTACTTAGCTATATATAAAATAATTCTTACATGATAAAATACACGAATTTAAGAAATAGTGCTTAGCTCCCCATCAATAAAGCTACTACGACCAAACCAGAGGGGTGACCAACAAAATGTAAGCACTTTTAGTCATGGCCGCACACGGAATGTTCTGGCCACACGAAGAGTACACAATCTCTGTTCAGATTGGTCATAAAATTGAATGAGATTAAAATGAAGCATCCTCTTGGCTTTTGAAAAAATGGAATTTTCCGAGGTTTTAGCCTGGACACAAACTTAGCAGCGTCAGGGCTCTGTGCCGTCTCTCTCTATATATATATGTATCTCTATCTTCCATTCGGCGATTTTAAAGAAGGTGGAACCCCGCGTAGCGGCGACGGAAATCAACAAATAATTCTGCATTATGTAAAGAACAAATTTTTTTTCTAGCGCTGAATCATCTATATATCATAAATATGTAATACTTCGAAACATATCAAGGGATTCTAAACACGAATTAGTCAGTAGAATATCACCGTAGGAGGCATCCTATAATTCTTTGGTCTCTGTGACGTCAATTATGCAGCCATTATGAATTTCAAAGTTCGAGAAGAAGCGTGAGCATGATAAAGTGGCTTTATCTTCATTCACGAATCTTTACTTCCTATATCTTTGCTCACAAAGTAAATTTCACAGTAGTTTAAAATAATAAAAATGTTCTTCACATGTTGTTCAACATTTTTTTGCTATTTTGATCTTTTTTAAATTCATTATTTTGTGCGTATTGACCCGTGACCATCACAAAAGGAGAAATATATTCCATTGTTTTTTAATTTAGCCACCCGATTGGCATACGTATAAAAATACTGAATTATAAAAAAAAATCAGCACTCACAAAGATGTAAACAAAACTGGTATTTTTAAGTTTTATATTTTGGGTCTAGTGTGATGTCGTTCTGCAAAGTTTTAGGTGAAAATTTAGGGTTTTTATGTGAAAAACATCAAATTTTTATAACCCTACGAATATTTTCAATATAAAACATTCTTAGTCTTTTTTTTAGGAAGTTTTTTGTTATGATTGCTGAAACATGTAAATTTAAGCCTAAAAAAACATGTAAGTTTAAATATGTGACGTTGCAATGAATTACACAAGATTTTCAGTGCGGAAATTTTTTTAATGGAATAAACTCGTCCTAGGACTGTTTCCATAATAGAGTCCTTTCAACAAAAATCAAATTCAACCAAAAGAAGGACTTTGTTTGTGCAAGTATATTTCTGAAGGGTCATTCAAAAAGTATGTTTGCCCAAAAATTCGCCATTTTGACTCCACTTCCACTAAAAGAAGCAATAATGCTACTGCGAGAAGACATGATTGCTTCTAAACAGAACGAAAAGCAATCGTTATAGCCAACTACTACCGAAATCAACCAACACGGTATCACATGACCGTATTAAAGTAAAATAGAAAAAAATCTAGATTCCCTCCCTTGTTCGTGTTTGTTACATGACATTCTTCCCCCTTCCCTTTTAAGTCAAACGTACTTCTTGTATGCCCCAAATGTTTAATGTACAAAATAAATAAAAGCAGCGTATATGTCAGATATAAAATCAATTAGGGACGTCGCCATAACAACGATTGCATCTCCAAATGTCACAAGTAGTAGATAAACACTACAATTTCAACTGCGTATACGCATGTTGGCACAGAGACTTTTACACTCTGTGTGAATTTAACCTCATCCACCACCAGACACATCTGCAAAAAAGAAAAAAAAATACAATAAGAAATATGTATAGTTTCAGAAAAAAATAACGCTACTTATTTTTTTCTAGCGTTCTTTAACTCTATTTCAATTTGTTTCTTACCATGCATGTTTGGTGGAAATGAATTACTTTGTAGCAAAGAAAATTTGGCTAAAGTAGGATTTTCAGCGTGGATTAAATTTGGCGAATTGAACATTAATTTGGTGGGTGGTAAAAAAAGTTATCAGTTTTTTGGGAAACATTTTGTGCCGTTAGTTTGCTATGTAAACCTGGAAATGATGTTTCTCTCTAAACCGGTACTTTGGACTATCCGGATCGCTTTGAAAAACTGTGTACAAGGCTTTTGGATAATCAACATATATGTTTAATGATTTACAAATTTTGAATGCAAAATTTTAGGTAGAGCTAAGTAGCTTATAGATATACAAATGAAAATCGTTTTATTTTTTATTGGATGTTAATAAAACAACATTTTAAAAATTGCCTAGTCCTTGGGTAGCACCTATCGGTGGAAGAAAACAAAGTAAAACAGTCGCTTACTTCTACGGCCCGGACGATAGGTGCAAGAACCTCCATCCCCTCCCATTAGTGGGTTGTAATCTAAACGATAAAATAAGGAGTTAAACAAAATAATTTGAATTCAAGCGTCAATAAAAAGTTAAACATTAAATTGAAGCAAGGATGTAAAGAATACAAAAAGAGTCAAGTCATTAGAATTACGTCACCTGCAGGACGCAGTTGGTGTTTTTTCTTAGGTTTTAAATTTTCATTCGCAGTTTCAGACTTGACCTCCTATAACAAAATAATCAAATCTTAAAACAAGGGATGTTTCTGCGAGAGTACATTGCGTGTTTTTATTAAAGGTTAAGTCACATACGTGAAACTTAAAACACTGGGTTCGGAAAAATAATTACTCCCGAAATTACTAAAATGTGCTTTGTGAAAAGAACCCTTGTTTTTTTTGGCCGCATCACGTTATATTTACCTCCAAAAGCGTAAAATGTAATTGAGGTACATTCATGTCAGTGAACCTATCCCAGTATGCCTACTTCGTAGAAATTCATACTCGCAAAAGCACAATTAATTTCGATATATATCACAACCAAATCTCGGTATCAGTTACGGGAAATAGCAAGGCACGGTTTTTTTTGTTACGCGGTGTCATTCGTGAAGAGTTGAGCCAATGGCACAAATTTTTCGGATCTATGTATCTATGTATGAAAAATGTACACTTAAAATTAGGTACATATACAGAAATACCAGCACAAGAGAATGTTTACAAAAGAGAACAACTTCGACGTTGTTTGATGTTGTTCATAAACAGGTAGCTTAGCCACCCTATAGCTACAATTTATTTATTAATTCATTAGTTAATACAAGTAAAATGGGTCAAGTTTGAATATTAAACTTTTTTGCTATTGCTAGCTAAAGTAATTATGAAAGGACAAGGCTGAGATTTTTAGCTGGGTCAAAAGTCAAAACTTAAGAGGAAAATTACATCACAGTTTCTTGCCTTACACATATTAGAGAACACCTGCGGAAATTTCGTGTTACCCCATATGGGCAAAATGAAAAGAACTTGTACTATATCGAAAAAAAATTAGGAGGAATACTAAATTTTTATCTAAGATTAAAAATTTTCGCAAGATAAACTTTTGCAATTTTATGAATTATAATTTTTCAAATTTCTCACTGAGAAAAATTTTAGGTTTGAAACCAATGTCCTAAAGAGGGTGGAGTTTTTCGTTTTTACCCTATAGTCATAATAAGCTATGCAAAGCTTTGCAGGAAAATAAAAGATTTTTATCAAAATATTATAAAACTAGTCGGTAAGGCCCGTGGAAAAACCCACTTAGGCAGAAGGACAATGGAAAAGATCCGTCCTATAAATTTTAATGATGTCAGCAAATATCTCAGCATATTGCACACTGCCCTTTACCAAAAAAATAATGTCAAAGATGTCAAAAAGTACGTTCGGAAGGTGTAATTCCTAAGTAACAAAAATGTTCTTAAAATCTTACACAGAATGTCAAATGTCAAATCGCATTAAATCCTCCACACAAAACTTACACAAAATTTAAAAAAACTCAGGTTGCAAGGCGTAAAATCTAGTTGATAGAAAGTTACAACAACGACAGTCACAATTTACATATAGTTAAATATAATTATACTAGGGAGACTTAGCCAGCTAGGCATATAGCTAGCTAGCTATTTATGCTTAGTAAAACACATTAAAAAAGAGATAGTAGCTATGGCTATAAAAATTAGGATTAAAAGTTATCTGATACAACAGAATAGTAATGTAAGAATTATAAGATGAGTTCAACAAACTAGAGTTTTCCGTTTGGCCAGCAAATTTGTTTAAAAGCTACGGCTTAGCGTAGCATTTCGAATTTTAGCAAAAACATTAGTCACGCACAACAATTATGCAAAAAAAGTAAACAAATAAGCTAGCTTTTAAAACTTTAAGAATTTGAGAAGTGGCTTTTTATGGGTATGAAGTCTGTTTGACAATTTGAAGCGTAGCTCTAGCTTACATAAAAACTAAACGTCTAAAAAATATCAAAGTTTTTACTTTTTTTGAATTCTAACCCACTTTAAATTCTTGCCTTCAACTTCTACTTCCAATAGCTTCTAACTTCACTTTTCTACTTCTACTTCTAACCTTTTTAATATGCTTTTTAACTTCACTCTACTTCTCCGTTTTGACTTTCCTTGTTTTTACTATCTGCACTTTTTTATGACAAAGGAATCGTCGAAAATAATAATAATAATTGTTGAGAAATTTTGTTTGTTTGTTTGTTTTTACGCCAAGGGAACTTTCTATTCGAATGCCGTCCCGTTCGAAAGTATGTATTTGAGCGAATCATACTGCTTATTTTCTATCATGTGGTTTCTAACGGTTGCGAGACAAATGTAAAAAAAACAAAAAAACTCGAAAATCTCGCGCATTCGGGTTGTAAAAAATATCGCCTTTGTAAAAGTCACAGACAGACAGACAGACAGAACAGACAGACAGACGGAAGCTTCATATTATTATAGAGATAATTCCAAACCGATTAGTCCCTACAGCCATTTTGGTGTCAGCAGCGGTATGAAAAACCATGCTATTTGGTACAAGTAAAAGTCCTATAACTTCAGTGAAAATTGAAATAATGACTTGAAACTTGGTATGACATGTTTTTAGATCGGTTTGATGAAATGAAGCCCAAAAATTTTTTCACTACTATCATAGTTCTTAAGTTCCTGAATTTAACCATTCTCGGAGACACCGATAAACTGTTTTTGACATGATACCAATTTTGAAAAGATACATGAGCAGAAAACATTAAATAAGATTCTTGTGATTAAAATGAGTGAGATAGATAAAATATGTCCTAGGTTTAGGACCAAATGCTTAATCCAGCCCAGAGAAAGTGGGGATGTGCTTTTAAAGCATAGTGTCAAATATCCAGTCTAAATTTTATGGCGTATAAATACAAAGTTGTGAGGAAGTTATTTTTTGTGTCCACCTGGACCTGCAACATGGTTTAGCTGCACTAATCTCTTAACCTAGTGCCACTCACAATTATTTTTTGAATATCCACAGGAACTTATTCTGCAAAAAACAACTGTATTTGTTTTGCCAATGTAACAATAGGTTTCCTCATAAGTCCTGTGAATGTTAGTTTTGAAAAATATATTACACCTTTAATAGTATTGCTATAAGCGCCCCACTGGATTTGTGACACATTATATACTAAGTCTTCAACCTTGACTGAGACTTGAGGTCTTCCAGCTACAACAATACAACAACAATGCCTTATCATTGCAAGAACCTCATAATAAATATCACTTTATACTATAGCTCCCCCAAAAAATTTATTTTATAAAAGAAACCTGAAAATCTGCAGAAATTTATTTATGAAAAATAGGTTTCTGTTCGCTGTGACAACATATTCGACCAACATATAATGCCTTGCATACCTAACTAGCTATATACCCAAGTCTTGACTGTTTACTGTTATGGGAAGATAATAAAAGAAGATACGCGAAGGTCCAAATAGCTAGCTACCCTTATTTAAAATGACAGAATCCTCTAAAAACTATGCTAGCTAGCTACCTACATAAAAAAATGTATATAGCTACTTGTACTTTGAACCATTAATTTAAAATAAATGTACTTCTCGAGTGCTGGCATGGTACTAGCTAGGTGGCTCAGAATCCCAAAATAAATATTATCTAGATGTGACCATCCACCATCATCAGACATCATAAAGCGTTTTCTGCCTCAAAATTTTGTAAATCCAATTAAAAAAATTGGTCAAAACTTCCTCTAAAAGTTCAGTGATCACTTTCACAAGTTTCAGGGCTAGCCAATACCATGGACCACGTCGCGAAACCCTGGGTAATTTTGAAATAAATGTGGTTCCGCCTTATGATTTTCAGATTTTTGCTGAAACAACATATTTTAGCTTTCGATTCCCGAACATAAATATCAGCAAAAAAGGTCCCGCAATTTTTTTCAACCTCGCGAAAAATTAATATTCAAGAAAATTAGTCCAGCCAAGATGTAGAAACAAACCTGAGTTTTGCGTTTTGAATGGTATCCCTTTCCTTGCTTGTGTTTCTCCCATTCTTCTATTTTCTGCCGTCGCTTTTCTTCTTCAAGCTAAATAAAAAAAATAAAGAAATAAAAAATAACTTAATGAAATGAATTATTCACTAAAAAAACTTTTCGATCTGCGAGTTATACATTTTAAAATAGAAGTTTCTGCCTTTTGAAAAGTTGATATTTTCTTGTCTTTTCGGATAACAATAATAGAGTGAACCGTGAATGATTTGGACTTTAAATCTTGGTTTAGTATCAGGATAAAAAAAAAGCCATAAACTTGCTGGTAAAAAAGCTAGACAAAAACAGAAAAGGGAGCTAAATTGTAATATTCCTAAATGTAAAATAGCAACGATAATAACAATCCTAGTAAAAACACAGTTTTTTCGTTTCTTATTTCTCAACAAAAAACAATTTATAGAACAGTGATTTTATGCAGATGTCCGTTAATTGGAGCGCTAATTTCTTATCCGCTATATAGGAAGTGTTCTATGAGACTTTAACTAGAATACTGCTGGTGTAATGAAATCTGTTGGTTAATCAGAGGTGTCCGATTTTTGGATTGTCCGTTAATTGGAGAGATCACTGTATTCTCTAATTTTTGACAAAAGAAATATGAATATTGACGAAAAAATGTGAATTTTGACGGAAGAAATATTAAATTTAAAGTCTTTCGTTTAAAGCGCCGAGGAAATTAGTTTATTTATTTATTTATTTATTTATTTTTATTTATTTGAAATTATTTACCCAGGATAGCCTCTTCAGTTCTACTATATTACTATTACTTTTCGAAATAATAAAAGTTTGAGTTACTTTGAGTTTGAGAGTAATGCTGACTGTAGTCATTTTACAACTATAGATAAAAACAATGATCACCACCAGAGGTCAAATTAACGAGACTTCTTTTGCCGCATCTAACTCAAATAAATCAATGATTTAAGTTTGGCGTAAGTGCAGCTGTTTAGCTTTAGCTTTTTATTGAACTCGACCTTATTATTTAAGTCTGGCAAAATTTGCAGACACACAAAACACACCGAAGCCTATTGTTTTCCGATCAAAAAGCGCTGTCTTAGCGAAAAAAAATCAATCTACATAAGTGAGCACGAGGAAGTTTCAAGTCTTCTTCTCGTTTTCTGCGGTATTGAAGAAAATTGTAAAGGTTAAAAATTGTTTTAACACATTTGTTAAATGAAAGAACTTAATTTATATATTCCATGTTTCTCACGATCTCACAATTTTTGTTTAAAGGATTATGGTTACGAAGACGAACAAACAGAGGGTGAGAATGAGGATTTAAACACAAAGGTTTTTGATACACAACAGCAAAAGAAAAAGAAAGGGAGAAGAGGTCAGAAACTCTAGTCGAAGATCTTGTGAATGTAATTCTAGAGAACGACAAATTTAAAGAGAAACTCCTGATGACAAATGTGAAGAATGTAAAGAACAACCATTATTATGTTAAATTTATTGAGGAAATCAAACAAAGGTGCAAGGAAAGAAATGTAGAGTACGATTTTGATGTGAAACAAACGAGGGGAAAATTCAAACAATGCATCACTACTTGTAGAAATGCCGCAATGAAAGTAAAAACTGCATCTAGAATCAAAAGATTCCAAGAGGATAAAGAACTTGGAAATTGTTTTTGCAAACTGCTGCCTGTTATATTCTTTGCCTGTTGTATTCTTAGAATAGAAAAATTAACAAGAACAAAAATTACACAGAAATCATTCTGAGTCTACTTGTTGAACTACATTAGGAATAACATTTCCATCAACTATTTTACTCCAAAGCTTTGTTGACTAGATTGGCGTCGATTCATGATTGTTTCCAGAAGCCCCGACCGAATCCCAGATAAATCTGTATTCAGCATCCACAAGTGCTATTAACACATTGTAGCAAAAGCCTTTGAAGTTGAAATATTGCTTTATTGCTTAAGCTCCACCATGTGGACATTTGATTGGCAAGTGGGAACCGTCTATCGCAGCAAAAGTTTACGGAAATTGGCACTTTACCAAGCTTTCTTTATAATCTTCTTTTCTGGTAAGGAAGTATTTTGCAACTGTATCATCCCACGACGTATCGATTATTGCACGACAGGTTTCTGTTACAACTACGCAAACAGTAGATTTTACTAAACTAGAAATTTCTCTGATAGTATAAATACAATCAACGCGGGCAAGTTTATGAATCATAATTGCAAGCCTAAACTCTGGTGGTAGTGGCTCTTCTATTACTGTTTTCTTCACTAATTTATCATGGATACGCTGTAAAATGTAGGTGAATTTCGGGCGGCACATTCTAAATGTTTCATAAAACCTTTCAGGGCTGTACGTCTCCCGTACTGTTTCCCATCATCCTTTGTTACGCAAGAATCTTCAGCATGAACGTGGTTTTTTACGTTCTCGACAGTTGCTTTCTTCTAGTTCTTGTACCAACAACATTGTTTCTACACGAAGTAAACATTGATTAAAAATTATTTTTCTCTTTTTTTCGTAATGCAATGAAAGAGAAATTGGCTTGTTTATCAAATCAACCTTTTTTCTTCTATTCTTCAGGTGAAGAATAAGTATACTGAGAATTTGTCTTTTGTTCAGCGCTGCTAACCTGTTATTCAAAAAAATATTTTTCTACTATTAGGTTTGAGTAACTTTGTGTATAAACCAAAAACGTATCCACATTTTTGCCGAACTTAACTATTTGAGTTCGACGCGGCATAAGATCGGCCCTATACACTATGCCTTAATAATCTAAATAACTCCCTGCAAATTTTCTTTTTAAACAATGTTTTGCAAGACTTGTAAAGCTTTGTAACCTGTTCTTGTTTCAACTTCTTCTTATGTGAATCAATTGCAACTTGCTGTTGCAGCTTTTGCCGAGATTTCTCAACAGCGACCTGGATTTGGTAAGTTTTGTCAGGGTCTGAAAAAAAAAAAGTTAAAATATTAAATGTAAACTAATAAATCGTTTTTACACTTTGAAAAGACAATTTGGTTAAATGTGACAGTTTGACACCACATACCATATTTATAACACAGGCTCGATTGCATAACAAAATATTTGCAATGAACATTCCAAAAAATTAACTCATTTCTCGCACTTTAATTAAAACTGTTTTAGAGAATGAAAAAGCAACACATCAGTTATTGTGCAAAATATTTTGTTCAAACTTACATTAGGTTAACTCGTAATAACAAATCTGTCTTTACAAACACTTTCATTTAATAATACTTAGGCTTCAACTTATCTCAAAAGAAAATCTGTGTTTGACAGCAGTGAGATAAAAGCGACCTTTTACAGTTTTGCATTGTTATATATCTGATATAATTATTACGTTTTGATAATAATTTTTGATTTTGCAACATAAATTATTGCGATTTTATTAATTTTTATCGACATTTTTAGACAATTTTTCTCAATAAAAATGTTTTTCATGACTACCCCTGCATTTTTTGCAAAGAATTTTTCACGCTTCAATAGATGGGTCATTCTCATGTGACGTATGCGTCACTTGGAATGTGACAAAAGGGATAAAATTTGAGTAAATAGTTATAACTTACTAGAAATCACTGATCATATTCACTTTTGGTAAAACCTCTCTTGGTCAGAGGCATGCAAACTTTTGTGACATAAGTGATATTGCACAAATTCCAATATCCTACTAAATATTTTTCCCTTGAAATTCCTCTGATTTGCTAGATGCTGGTGAGCACCAGAGTGAAGTTGTCTCAATAGATGAAGTTTTATGAAATCTAAGTGTTTTATTTTTAATTTATCATTGTTTGAAAAATTTAATAAAATACTCTGTGACGTATGTGACATATCATTTGTGACGCCTTATAACAGCTTAATCCAGCAGAGCATCCTAGTGAAAATCTATATTGTTATGTCAGAAAATAATGGCAAAATTTTAGGCAATGATTCAAAGGAATTATACCTATTTTTTTCTTGGAGTATATCGGCAAAGCTAAATTATAACCCCTTTCACATTTAGTGTTACTTTATCCAGTTATACATGATTTGAAACATAAAATAACTTTGGTTCAGAATGAGTAAATACTGATATACATATCTATTACGAAAATCAGAGTTTGGTCATTTTAGTATTAAGGCAACCTTTTGTGACGTATGTGACAAAAAATAAGTCAGTCTTATGATAACTCAACCGAGCAAATATTCCAGTGCTAAACTATAATAGCATGTCAGATTATCATTAAGCTTTTAAGCCCTGATTTGATTTTATCCACATTTTTAAGTATTAATTGCCAAGTGAAAAGAGAAAATATGCAATGGCATACTCCTGTGAGTATCAGAATGAAATTCAAAGTGCTCTTTGGTCTAGAGCCTCAATTAACCTCTTTACCCTTGCACGATTTGTCAACCAGAATGTTAAATGCCACCTTTTAGTGCTTGATAATTACAAGAAGGACAAAAATGTAAACTTTGACCAAGTAGCGAGTTTAAAAACAAATATATGATGAAACTAATCCTAAAATTGGAAAACGTCATTCAATTGAAGAGTTTCATTAATTTTTTTTGCTACTGGTCATGGCAAAGGCGTTTGTATGGATTTGTTTTTACGGATTACTATTGTCTATTGGCATGCTTTCAATAATTTTGTGACATTAATTATTGCGTATTAGCAGGCTTTCAATAATTTTGCGACATTATTGCGTATTAGCAGGCTTTCAATAATTTTGCGACATTATTGTGTATTGGCATGTTTTCAATAATTTTGCGACATTAATTATTGCGTATTAGCAGACTTTCAATAATTTTGTGACATTACTGCGTATTGGCATGTTTTCAATAATTTTGCGACATTAATTAATGCGTATTGGCAGGCTTTCAATAATTTTGCGACATTATTGCGTATTGGCATGTTTTCAATAATTTTGCGACATTACTGCGTATTGGCATGTTTTCAATAATTTTGCGACATACATTATTGCGTATTGGCATGTTTTCAATAATTTTGCGACATTATTGTGTATTGGCATGTTTTCAATAATTCTGCGACATTATTGTGTATTGGCATGTTTTCAATAATTCTGCGACATTAATTATTGTGTATTGGCATGTTTTCAATAATTTTGCGACATTATTGTGTATTGGCATGTTTTCAATAATTTTGCGACATTATTGTGTATTGGCATGTTTTCAATAATTCTGCGACATTAATTATTGTGTATTGGCATGTTTTCAATAATTTTGCGACATTATTGTGTATTGGCATGTTTTCAATAATTTTGCGACATTAATTATTGCGTATTAGCAGGTTTTCAATAATTTTGCGACATTATTGTGTATTGGCATGTTTTCAATAATTCTGCGACATTATTGTGTATTGGCATGTTTTCAATAATTCTGCGACATTAATTATTGTGTATTGGCATGTTTTCAATAATTTTGCGACATTATTGTGTATTGGCATGTTTTCAATTGTGTATTGGCATGTTTTCAATAATTCTGCGACATTAATTATTGTGTATTGGCATGTTTTCAATAATTTTGCGACATTATTGTGTATTGGCATGTTTTCAATAATTTTGCGACATTAATTATTGCGTATTAGCAGGTTTTCAATAATTTTGCGACATTAATTATTGTGTATTGGCATGTTTTCAATAATTTTGCGACATTATTGCGTATTAGCAGGTTTTCAATAATTTTGCGACATTAATTATTGTGTATTGGCATGTTTTCAATAATTTTGCGACATTATTGTGTATTGGCATGTTTTCAATAATTTTGCGACATTATTGCGTATTGGCATGTTTTCAATAATTTTGCGACATTATTGCGTATTAGCAGGTTTTCAATAATTTTGCGACATCAATTATTGCGTATTGGCATATTTTTATAATAATTTTGAAATTATTTATTCCGTATTGGCATGTTTTCAATAATTTTAGGAAATTAATTATTTCGTATTGGCAGGCTTTCAATAGTTTTTTGACTTTAATTATTGCGATTGGCATGTTTTCGATAATTTTGTGACATTAATTATTATGTATTGTGAAACTTTGTGAAAAATTTTGAGCAAAAACCACAATAATTTATTATGCTCACAATAATTTATGTCCTTAAGGTAATCCTGTGTATAAGAAATATTACAGCCACACTCAGTAATTGGAGACACATGATATATATGCCAGCAACATCACTAATTTTGATAAATTGCTTACAATTTCACATTTTTGTTGATTAAAACGAGTTTAACTCATTATCAAATTCAAAGCAATATCAGCAATCAATCGGAAAAAAATAATAAAGCAACAACTTATAACAAGAAAGTCCAGTACCCAGAAGATGCATGCTAACATCCCATATTATTACCAAATATTTATAAGTAGACTTTATGACAAACTAATTTGCTAAATAGTGCAAGTAAACAAAGGATATGTACTTAGCTGCAAAGTTAAAAGTAGCAAATAACTACTTGATTATTTTCATGTTATTCTGTGCATGCGTATTTATAAAGCTTTGGACGTTCTCAACTTACTTTGAATGTTTGAGCGACAAAATTTTGTATTAAAAACCCACTTTGTTTTACGCAAATAAAATTTTCCACATCTAATAAGAAAGTCTGAAAATTCTAGCCTATACCAATTGAGAGCATAAATTAGCGAAAATAAACTGATGGGGGACCAAAAGAAAAGAAAAGAGGGTTAGTGACAACCATGGTTTCATCCTGCTTTTTCCCAGTTGGACATTACATCATCGACAGTTGGGTTGCTAAGAAGAAAGTCCTTGAACTCCTCCATAAATGGAAACAACCATTTTACTTCACACATTAAACAGTACAAGTACAAGAAAGAAGTACGGGGAAGAGACCTGCAATGGAGAACTTGTAAATAGAAAGAATCCTATAAATAAAAAACAAATGTCCTCTGGGTGTAAATTATAAATGAAACACATAGCGAAAAAGTGGACCTTTCAAAATACTTTTATAGTGTTTTTTTTTTTTTATGGATCTGCACTGCTGACGTCAGCAAAACA
Organism: Hydractinia echinata; assembly: GCA_030067915.1. Taxonomy (NCBI): domain Eukaryota; kingdom Metazoa; phylum Cnidaria; class Hydrozoa; order Anthoathecata; family Hydractiniidae; genus Hydractinia; species Hydractinia echinata. The sequence continues at coordinate 121,767 of JASGCC010000168.1, forward strand.
TCTAAAACAACCTATTTTTCCATTGTCCTTCTGCCTAAGTGGATTTCTCCACGGGCCTTATCGACTAGTCTTATATAATAATACGAAGTGTATGTGACGGTCATAGTGGATATCGTCATTTTACTTTGATGTCGCCGAAATTTTCTTTGAAGTTGCAGAAAAAAGTATGTCTCAAATGTTAAATTTTATGACGTTACGGCGCGACGTAAATAACACTACTTTAACGTCAATATCCTATATTAAATTAATGAAGCCATTACAGTGCACTAAAAACTTTAAGGCCAAATAACTTGGAAACGAGGTGGTGACGTCAATGATTTTTCACCGCGTGGGTAACTAGGGACCACCTAGGACCAATTTGGGTAATTTTCCCAAACCTGGGTCCTCAAATCCGTTTCAGAATGCACGGGTTGATGACGTCATTAAAAAACCTTCAAGCCCTAATATCTCTGCAACCGTTTATCAAAAGTACATGACCCTACACATTTTCTTGATCAGCGTTTCAAGATCTATACGATGGAGGCAACAGGTATACAAATTTCTAAAAAAAAAATTTTAAGTTTTGACGGGCCATTGCTGACGTCACCAAAATTTTCAAACCCTTATATCTCATTAACTGGTCATCAAAACCACACGATCATATACATTTTCTTGATCAGCAATTTAAGCTCTACACAATAGAGGCAACGTGAAAACAAGGTTCTGATTTTTTTTGTGGATGGGTTTCTGACGTCATCAAAATTCAAATGACACTTCTTTTTCATTTTTATCCTGCCTCAGTGGATTTTTCCACGGGCCTTATCGACTAGTACCATAATAATATTATTGTTTTAAACGCCACAAGCTTTAAAGGGATGCGAACAATCATAAAAAAGACTAACTTTTCTTTGCCTCCTGTTGTGCACTGAATTCTTCTTTTATCTTCCGCCATTGTTCATACGAAGGTTTATATTTCTGGTACAAGAAGAAGACAATGAAACCACCAATGAGTATAAACCAGCCAAATGTTTCAATTGTTAAAACAGCTAAAGGCACAAAAGTGGAGTAATTGAGATAACTGATTATTTACATATTATGTGGGAAACGAGTGGAGTGGTAAAATGAAAAAGCATATACTTGATATTAGCAAAATCAAAAAAAAATCAACAACCTGCTATATAATCAAAATTCTAACATCAGGGCCACTCAATTTACAAAAAAATTCAAGAACATTTAGAAGTTTTTCAAGGACCAAAACAAGCAATTTAAAATTTAGAGAGGCAATGTTTGACATTTTTTTTTTGTGTGTTAATTAATCTATCCCAAAAATCAGAATCATACGCATTAAAATAAAGTTTAGAGTAGGGTGTTTAATCTGCAAGATTTTGATCAAATCTTGTACCATCAAATCTTGTACCAAATCAAAATCATAATTTAGATCTCTTTTCTTGAAAAACTTTAAAATCCTTAGCATAATCTTTCAAACAAAGAAAACTAATTTCTAACAGTATACTATATTATTATCACAACACATCAATAATAACATATAGGTGCTAGCATCCTTTAAGAATACTAGTACCACGGGCTGATCCAGAAAGTTATTTTGGGAGTCGATAACCCGGGTAGCACCACAGGCAAAATTTTATTTCGAGGCTTTGTGGGGGGTCTCTAGATTGGCTAAAACAGCCTTACCTGGAAATTAGAAACTCAAAATGTTTCTATAAAACTCATTGATATTTCCCAAAATACAAAATTTAGAAACGATGGCCACCAACCACCAACATTCACGGATAAACAATTAGAAGAGAATGTGGACAACTGTAAAAATAATGCACCTCGAAGCATTTCACTTTGAAGACATTTTTTTCTCAAGAAAAACAGTGTTGTGATTTTTCAAAACTTTTTCTGTCAAGTTGGTTCGAAGTTTCTTTTTCTTTTCTTTGGAAAAAAAATTTCTTTGCATGTTGTTCTGGTTCCGTAAAATAAACAGGCTACATAATGGTATCTATGTAGCTAGTTTTGTTGTTTTGATCGTGCATGCCTGTTGTATTTCTGATAATGATTTCGAGTTGTAGAGCATTGTGAGTATTTACGAAATTAGGACAACAAAAACACATGGATGAAGCTACAGAAAATAATAAAAGTCTCAAAAAAACTGACAGCTGTAAAATTTTATTATCTCGAAGTTATTAAGAGAGGTCATTATTACAAGGCTTAATTTCTCTACTGCTTGTCCTTACAGTTCATGTGAAAAACATAATGAAGAAGAAAACTCAAATAATCTCTATAATAATACAGATACTGTGTCTGTCTGTAACAGGCAAAGTGGATGTGTTCATTTTCCTTTGATGTTGCCGAAAAAGTTATGTCTCAAATGTTAAATATTCTGACGTTACGGCGTGACGTCAATAACACTAATTTAACGTCAATATCTTAATTTAAGTTAATGAAGCCATTACAATGCAGTTATAACTTTAAGGCCAAATAACTTGGAAACAAGGTGGTGATGTCAGTCATTTTTCACCGTGTGGGTAACTAATTTTTAAACCCTTATATCTCCTCGAAAACATTTGATCCTATGGATTATTTTGATCAGCGTTTCAACCTCTACACATTACAGGCAACAAATAAACTAAATTACGCCAATATTTTTTTATCTGCACTGCTGATGTCAGCAAAAAATCTAAAACAACCTATCTTTTCATTGTCCTTCTGCCTAAGTGGATTTCTCCCTGGGCTTTATTGACTAGTAAAGAATAATATAAACCGTACAAATTCAAGCTATTTCTTTTTAAGGTCCTCTTCCAATTTTTGTATGTAATAACATCATACAAATACAAAAATAGAATAACTTATTTCCTTTCTTGTAACCAGGTTCTCTAAAATGTTAATGCAATTGGAAAATTTCCTAAATATAGTAAAAGAACCAATGTTGTAAGATAAAATAAATATAGATGTAATACCTGAAAAAACGGATTTTTGTACCATTATTATACTAAACTTGTAAACATTCAGAACTATACTTTGATTACACAATTCTGTGAATGAGCAGAACCAAATATCTCTTATGAAAAAATAACATTACAAAAAAAAATAAATTCAAAGAACCACTAAAAAACTCAAAGATAAAAGGTGGTAAAAGTAGTGTTTTTTCACGAACTATTCAAGAACCAATCCAACGATTCAAGGAACTCAAGGATTTCAAGGACCAGTGGCCACCCCCAATTGGACCTCTGATCATGATGGGAAAATATAATCCGTGTATATCATAGGTCTGATTGGGGTAACATTCTCTGTTTGGAATAAACAAACGGATGTGCAATGATTAAAAACCACCTATATATACACCATCCCGATAAACTATCTGTGTGAATCAGTAACATATTGCCGCACGTAGTGTAGTGGGCTCGTCTGAAGCTCCCAGTTCTGGGGACCACAGATCGAATCCCACTCACTGCAAGGCAGTAGGTTAGTGATGCACAAAGTAGCTTCTCTTCAATATAAAAAAAAATTAATTAAAAATAATTTCTTTGTTCTTTTGAAACAGTATATATATAGTGCAACCAGGGCTTATGTCGTGATGACATAAAAAGCGCTGAGTACGCTTTAGTATGGCATTCAAAAGGTTGGCCAGGAAGGAGCTCAGAAAGAAAGCTTGATGACCAGTACTCCAATAATTAGCGAATGTAGCAAAAATATTATTTTGCTTGATAAAACAGTATTCTGCATTGTTTTAGCTAATATTATTTTTGCTCGCAATAACCTTCAGAAAAACAACCAAGCGTTACAAACATATACTTTGATAGTTTAACTAACAATTAATGTAATTACTATTAAAACACTAATAATATTAATATTAACATAACGTGATGAATTAAGAAAAATCCAAATATTTATATACCTGTAGTTAATGAAGCTACAATGGCATCTGGTGTCGTATTTTCCAATGTTGTATCAGTCATTCTATTGAATATTTGTTTAGTTTTGTTTATTTTCCTAGAAAATCAATTTAACAAATCAAACAAATTGAACTCATTCTAGGTTTCTCACAAAGTCAACGTATATATACAGAGTGTCCACCTTCCCACCAGTTCAGCAACCAAACTTGGTAAACTTAAAAAGCAAATCAAATCACTCCTTTCTAAATGTTTGGTAAATTCTGAATGTTTATTAAAGGGAACCCGAGGTATAAAATGATGTTGGACTTATATTATAGAGCTTAAAAAGTTGGTTAACAAGTCTTTTTGAATTTTTTAAAAAGCTCTTTTCGTTCTCAAGATATTCACATTTAAAGAATTTCAGATTTAATTATGCTGCATAAATTATGATGTCATATTTAAGTAATTGTAAAGTTTGACATTTTCTGTCATCAGTAATTTTAGACCTGTTAAGGGATGTGCATTCAAACTTTATTAATGCATAGATATTATAAAGGTGAACTGATTAACATTTTTTTTTGCTAAAACCACACTTGTTTGCTCGTCCCAGACCTCTTAATTTTTTGCTGACGACCCCATAGCTTGGGATCTGCATGTCGGTTTGCAATCAAATTTTGTGAGTAAACATATAGGGCCTATACAAGCTTACCCAGAAAATTTTATTGCAAACCAAATTGCAGATCCCGAGTTATTAGGTCATTGGAAAAAAATTAAGAGGCCTGGGACGAGCAAACGAGTGTCATTTTGTCAGATAAATTCTTGGATCAATTTCTTTAGCTGCTTTAAGCATCGCCATGTACCTTTTTCTGATGCTCAAAAAACAGACGTGACATTAGGAAAACTTTGTGAAGCGAATTACTAAAGGGGATCTGTGGAGGAGAGCACAACGTTGTAATAAAATTTTTTTCTTAAAAATATTCTCCAGCCTGTCTAGTTTCATAATAATATAGGTTTGTTTTGTATTTCATGAATAATTACAAAGATAATGAAAAGCCCTTGCAGGCTAAAAGATTTCGGATTCTTGTTAGCCCGTGGTATTATCTTGAACTTGCAAAATGTTTCATGTAGTACAAATATACAAAAAGTGATTTGTGGGAATTAATACTTTAACAATACTGCACTACACTTAACATTCATAAGAAGGAAACAAAGACGTTTTAGCATATCAATTTATTAAATATTATTGCTTGTGGTGTAGCGATATTTTGGAAATGTTTTATTATACCTGTGACATGACTAAAATCTTTATCAAGTTTAAGATATCTAAGATCCAAGTTTAAAAACAAAAAAAGAAATAGAAGTAGGCGAAAGAAACAAAAAGGTTAAGACTACGTTCATCGGTTTAGAATTAACAATAGAGACTAAATCCAAAATGCGATTCCGTGGTATTAATATTTAGAGTAGCCGGGGAACCTGGAGTCGAAACGCTGGGTTAAGCCACAAGTAACTGTGTTACCTGACGTTGAACGCCTGGAAGAGCGATTAATAAGAAGTGTAAACTGTGCCACACATTTAAACAAAGTGTCTTTCTTTAAATATATTTTCTTAGTAAAGAATGTGGTTTTCTGAAATAAACAAAAGGAAACAGTAACAATGATAATAACAAATAGTAACGTAAACAGTCCATATTCTACATCTAACCCTCAGATTAATAGTCTGTTAATCGACGTCGGTCCGGAAGAGTGTTTATCGTTCATTTGGGGAAACGTATTTCCCGGTTTCAGGTTCATAAAACTTCTTAACTGTATGTGTTCGAGTTGATCTCCTCGGCTGATGAGATTGTTCCTCGGTAGGAGGTTGAAGAATATCTGCAGCACGCAAAGGCGGTTGGGTGTCGGCTACATTTGTCGAAGGGTGAACATTTGCTGCATGCGTTGGGGATTTTATAGGGGTTTCATGAGTTGGAGGTTGACCATTGGTTTCGCACGTCATAGGTTGGACATTGGTTGAGTGGGCCAGAGGTTGGATGTTGGTTGTGCACATTGGAGGTAGAATGTCGGCTGCATGCGTCAGAGGTTGGGATGTTGCATCTTTTACTGTTCCGTGAAGCAGATGAGGCTGGTATTTTCGGAGAAATCTGCGATTGCGAAGTGTGATACGTCCAGTGCCAGCAACTTTCACGTAGTATTGATCATAATCACGCACTTCAACGACAACACCACTTCGATCCCATCGCGTAGGATACTGACCGGATTGGTTCTGGATCAGTACCTGATCAGCTACTTCGAGTTGAGGGAGTGGTCGAGAATGTTCGTTAAGTTTTTCAAGCGTCTTGGCATAGCGAGTCTTTAATGATTCTTCTTTCAGTTTCCATGCTTCCCTCCAACAAGCAGAGACTTGATCGTTATCGAACAGCTCAATGTCCTTTCTGATGAAAGGGAGGGTATCTCGGAGTTTATGACCGAACAATACCTCAGATGGGGATAGATTGCAACCTGGATCAGGAGTATTACGTTTGATTAGTAATACACGAACCATTCGGTCAGTATTGAGGCGTCCTTGTGAATCAATATTATCCATCAGCAATCTCTTGATCGACTTGACGGCAAGTTCGGACCTTCCATTGGAGGATGGCAGGTAGCTGGAAGAAACACGGTGCGTGATGCCCCACTTCTGGAAGAATGCTTTGGTTCCTGCAGCTGTGAATTCTGGACCACCATCACTCGCCACCTCAACTGGCACACCAAATGTCATGAACAGTCTGCGAAGAGCTGAGCAGAGTCCTTGAGCGCCAGCACTATCACTACCAGGCCGAATTTGAGTTTGTTCTGTCCAACCTGATAACCTATCAGCAGATATGAGGTAGTAATGTGCCTTGTAAAAAAAATAGTTGCATGCTATAGCTTCGAATGGGGTCGTTGGGATATGAGGTTCGACAGGTGGTAGCTTTGCGTGAGATGGTGCGCATCTATTGCACTGGAAGCATCCATCACGTGTTAACTTGATATCCTTCGTGATACCAGGCCAGTAAACGGAACACCTGGCACGGTCCTGCATTGCGGTTACACCCTGGTGTGCAGCATGGAGGGATTGCAGGACTTCAGCTCGGAGTGATTTCGGGACGACAACTCTATTGCTCATCATTATTACTTCATTGACAATATGTAGCTGTTCTCGTTGTTTCCAGAACTGTGATATGTTTGCAGGCATAGTGGCTTGTGATGGGGGGAATGCTATCTGGATGTGATGGATCAGGTCCTGACAATCACGGTCGTGGTGCGTTGCATGTTTAACAATGTCCCACGTTATAGATCTAAAGTCGTTTAGGTTATTAGAAGAGATATGAGACAGTTCAGCTTCCATGGTATCTTTGATGTGGTAATAAATGCTGTCCAAAGTCATTGCATCACTCGGTAGATTGTCATCATCGTCATGTCGCGCAGGTTTCCTGGAGGTTGCGTCGGAAAAGAAGTTACTCTTGCCTGGAGCATGGATGATCGAGAAGCGCCATAACAGGGTCCTCTGTTTAAGACGGAATAGTTGTGGATTTGCGATCTCATCGAGGGTTCTGTCGGCAAATAGTTTGAGAAGAGGCTTATGATCTGTAACAACGATTAATCGGTCACATTCTTGCGTGAAGTACCTGGTCTGCTCAAGGGACCAAGCAATGGCCAATGCCTCACCTTCTACTGGTGCGTATCGTGTTTCAGCTGAGCGTAGAAATCGTGAACCGGCCAAGGTTATCCTCCAACCACCTTCGCAGCAGTCTGGAGATAACTGTAAACAATTGCAATGTTTTTGAGACAGAAAGAAGCCAACTCCTGTCTTGGACCAATCGGGTTGTAGGCACGTATATCGCTGAGGGTCGAAGATCTCCACGCCTTTGAGGATTGACTCAACCACATGGTCTCTGGATTTTTTGAAGGCGATCATCATCATCATCATCATTCTCGGCTTAACGTCCGTTTTCCATGCTAGCATGGGTTGGACGGGGTATATTAATGACCCTCTTCCAATCTGATCTAGACTGTGTTAGATCTAAACTCAACTTCCTCTGTATCAAATCTGTCCTTATAACCTCCTGCCAAGTCTTTCTCGGTCTGCCTCTGGGCTTTGCCCCAGGAACTATCAAGTCTCTACACTTTCTTACCCAATTATCCTCCTCCATTCTTTCCAAGTGCCCCAGCCAATTCAATCTTCTTATCTGGATAACATCTTTAATTCTACGGATACTTAGCCTGCTTCTTAGCTCATCTGAACTCTTTCTGTCTCTCAGACTGGCGTTACACATCCACCTAACCATTCTCATATCATTCCTTTCTAAATGGTCAAGATCTTCCTGCTTCACTGCCCATGTCTCACTACCGTACAACATAACACTTCTTACACAGGCCTCATACAACCTACCTTTTACCTCAATTGACAAGACTCTGCTAGTCAACAAAGGAAGTAACTCTCTGAACTTTTTCCAAGCAGAACCTATCCTGCAAGTAACACTTCTTCCAACACCCCCTTCACTGCCCAACATATCACCTAAGTAACAGAAGTTCTCAACTATCTCTAACGAGCCACTGTTGTACATCATTAAAGCTGGAAATACTTCATTCTCTATAATCTCACCTTTGCAACGCTTGCATACAAACTGAATGTCAGCTCTTAACCTTCCACCAATACTACTGCACTTCTTATGTACCCAATGCTTGCAAGTCTGACAAAAAATTGAGTTACTACCAACCCCTTTCCTGCAAACTCCACAAGGCCACTTTCCAACTACAAGGTCACACTTGGCTGCAATGCTACTAATCATGACTTTAGACTTTGCTGTGTTTACCTTTAGCCCTTTCTCTTCTAGTCCTTTCTTCCACTTCTCAAACTTTTCAACTAATTCTTCCATCGACTCTGCTATGAGAACCAAATCATCTGCATACAATAACTCCCATGGACAACCTGTTCTGAACTCCATCGACAGCGCTTCTAAGACTAGAACAAACAACAAAGGACTAAGTACAGAACCCTGATGTACACCAACATTTACACTAAATTCATCACTAAGTGAATCGTTAATCCTGACACGACTTCTAGCATTGCTGTACATAGACTGTACCATCGTAACTAGCCACTCATCCACACCTAATTTTCTCATAGCCCACCAAATAACTTTACGTGGCACTCTATCAAAAGCTTTCTCTAAATCTACAAAGGCAAAATAGAGATTCTTTCTCTTTCCTAAATACTTTTCCTGAAGCTGTCTGAGTAAAAATATTGCATCTGTAGTGCCACGCCCTGGAACAAAACCAAATTGCATCTTATCTATATCAATTCTTTCTCTAAGTAACTTATCAATCACTTTTTCAATAACTTTCATTACTTGATCAACCAACTTCAAACCTCTATAGTTACCCCTTTCTAATGCATCACCCTTGCCCTTGAAACAATTCACTATTACATCGAGGTCTAATGTCCACTCGAACTTGGTCTTCGGACTGAGTAGGCGTTTGAATGGCTCCATAACGTTTGATAATTTATCGTAATGTGAGACCTGGTTCACCAACCCAAACCATGATCGTACATCGGTCAGTTTAGTCGGTATGGGAAACTGCAAAATAGCATCAATGAATCTTCGAGTAGGTTTGATCGAGTACTCCGAGATTTGGAATCCTGCAAAATCAACGTTTTTTTGAGCAAACTGGAACTTGTTTTTATTCAGTATCACACCATTGTTGCCCAGAAGAGCCAAAAAGTCTATCATCATCCACCAATGTTCAGTAAGATCATCATCCCACATTAAAGTATCGTCTACACACTTTGTCTTCCTCTCCACATCTGTGATTATCTCATCAAATCTTCTGGAGTAAGTGTCTCCACTTGCGAGGAAGCCTTGTGGTGCGACCCTGTAACGGTATCTCCCCCAGGGCGTAATGAATGTAGTATAACGGCGATCTTCAGAGCGTATTGGAACGAGTGGAAGCCATTCCATGCATCGGTGACTGACTTCCAACTATTCGACGGCACCTTTTTAGCTTGTTGGAATGGTGGTTGAACATGGTGGGTTTCCCTGAGGCAAAAGGCATTCAGTGGCGACAAATCGACAGTTCTACGTGGTGAACCATCAGCCTTGGATGTGATTACCATTCGATGGCACCACTGTGATGGTACCTCGATCTGTACCTTTTCAGGTACGCCCATGGCAACATCATTATCCAACTGTTCCTTTACGGCGTCTTGCCAGTGAAGAGGAACAGGCGCTGGGGTGTGGGCAGCGTACGGTACAGCATCATCATCAATGTGTAGAGTGACTTCGGGGCCTGTCATTCCAGGGAGTTCCTGATGGGGACATTGGTTGAAGGTGGACACAGAGAAGTAGTCGATGAGCCATTCACACATTTTGTTGTTGTTTGATGGGATGCACTCGAATGGAAGTTTGGCGGGGCGTGAAGGAGGTTTTGTCCTCTTCGGACAATCGCAAGATGCAGGTTGGTCATGTATGGCAGACTGATGAAGGGCACCACCGAGTTGTGGGAATGTTTGTGAAATCACATCAAGTTGAACAAGTGCCTCCCGAGAAAGGTAAAATTTGTTGGATGATGGACTAATGTAAGTCATTACAGCCGCAGTGTGATTTTGACCTGTTGAGCTTGAGCCGGAAAGTCGCAGAAGGATAGCTCCTGATATCGGTATCTTCTCCTTATTTGCAGCGTATAACGAGTGTCTAACAGGTATAAGGTCTGCAGTGGTGAAACCAGCTTGAAGGAAATTACTAAGTCCCCACAGGCAGGACTGCGCACCAGTGTCGGTAACAACAGAGATGGTGAATGAGTTGATGGATGGGGGTTTGCGATTCATATTCTCGTAATCCTGGTCATTGATGTGGACAGTCAGAGCGAGGGTTGGGTGGTCAAATGACTTGGCATCCTTCCATCCGCTTTCTGTGTCGAACAGCAGGTGGTTCAAGGGTTTTATAGCGTCGATACTACCGATAGTGAGTGCTGAGTCCATATCTGCCACTGCGTTGACTTCTTTGTGCTGTTGTTTCTTTCTTATCTGCTCACTCCAGCATGTTGGACAAAATTTTCTGTCAACCATCTTCTTTTGTCGTCTGCCCCAAATTAACTTTTCGATCTGGGTGGAGCAGACGATGCAAGGTCGTGTAGTGATGTCAGATGCACCAGTAGGGACTTTCGTTGACCGAACGTTCTTCCTGTAACTCGAAATAGAGGACATTGTTGAGCTCCTAGGCAGGGCGCTTCGAGCCATCTCCTTTGCCTCAATGAAATGTACAGTTTGGTCAATGGTTTTCTGGTCGAGGTTATGCTGACCGAACACCTCCATTTTTACTTCCTCATCGGACAGCCCAGATATAAGAACGTCCTTAATGATTACATCTACAGTCTGTGTGCAAGTCGTACTGGGGCAACCAATCAAATAAGCTCATGTAGCGGCTTTGCCTTTAATTGTAGCGTGGAATGATCGGACACTTTCACCATCGGCTTGTCGAAGTGCAAGAAGATCAGACCTGCGAACGCTAATGGCAACTGGAATCACAGCAACTTTTTTGACGGTATCCATAAGCACTTGCTCTATGGAGTGCAGAATGTCATTGTTTTGACGTAATATATCATTGCCAAGCTCCTCATCGCAGCAGCCAAATAACTGTTGACATATCTCAGTGCCAACAAGGGCAGTTCCCTGTTTAAACATATTCCATCTGGCGATGAAGGAATTCCAACTTTCCTCAGTGGACCCCTTTGTGATTGTTGGACGTTGAATCTTTGGTGCCTGCTGTTTCGGGACTGCTGGTCGTGGAGCATTCACATGAACATTGTTGTGAACTGTCAACAAAGCAGCCGCAATGGCAGCGTCAACATCATCTGTAACATACCCACATCCAATCATTGGACATGCAATAGTAGGCATTGTCTTCACAGTATAATAACCAAAACCACATAAACAAAGTGTCTTTCTTTATATATATTTTCTTAGTAAAGAATGTGGTTTTCTGAAATAAACAAAAGGAAACAGTAACAATGATAATAACAAATAGTAACGTAAACAGTCCATATTCTACAACATTCAGATGAAGCGCCTAGTATGTCATAAATTGAGTGAGGCGCAGAACATTATGGTGTTTCCAGTGTAATATATTTTGAAAAAAATAGGCGCACAACATTATGGTCTTTCCACTGTAATATATTTTTCAAAAAATAACTTGAAAAAAAACTGTATCATAACTTCAGATAAACAGAAACTCAGGAAACAGCCATCATTAACATTGGACTGAGCGCTTAGTACAGGTAAACAACTGTGTCGTCAATGCGTTTAGGCGTAATACCCTTTTCAAAAAAACTTTATTGCGACTTCGGTTTAAATACAAACACGGGAGAAGCAGCCTGTCGTTACCCTGTCCAGCTAAAAAAATCACTCAGCAAATCTATTTTGCAGAGTAAGTTTTCATGACACTAATAAAAGGTGTCGCTACCTACTAACTGCATTTAGCATAATAATTATTGATTAAAGGGGAAGTTCGGTCTAAAATTTTTTTTTTTTTTTTTTTTATAATTCCACGTGTTTATACTTATAAAAACAGAAAAACTTTACTTCATTAAACTCAGAGTTTTGGAAATGTCTCTAATGTTGACACAAACTTCTTAAAAATCTCCGTTTTTGAAAAAGCGCGTCAGAAAAAAAAAAGCTGGGTTCTAACTCAAGTATGACGTTTCATAGTTCAAAACATTGCATCGCGTGAAAGAGTCACAACACAGGCTACACAGTTTGCTAAAAGAATCTACTTTTTTCTAGCTATATTTCTTTTCAAATCTGTAACAAATTACTTCTTTGAAAATACAGTGTCAATTTGTAAGCAATGGATCCAATTTGCAGCGATTCAAGCTCTAAAATGATGACATACCTGACTTATCTGCTCTTAGTCCCTTAAATTTCAAACCAGAACTTTCTTTGGAAGAACTGAATAAATTACGAACGTGTAGTTCCGAGAGTGATGAGGAAGAAGAAGAAGTTTCTCGGATCGGCAACAATACCTGGTGCCAATGCACTGTAGAGCGATGGAGTCGTACAGTGAAAGAGGCTTGTGTTGCAGGGATACAAATGAAATTCCTGACAATCATTTCGAAGGTAAAATAAACAAAAAATTGGCCAAGCATAATTTTCTTTTTCGTGTTTAAAACCATAACAAAACTCTACATATTCCCTTTAAATATTAGTCTTCGCGTTGATAAAAAAAATATGCATACGAGCACGACAACTGATGCAAACAAAACTTCTCTCAAAATATTTTGCCTAACATGAGTTTTCTCCAAATCATTCATCTCTCCTTCGCATATATTTTATTCGGTATTATTTGCTACTGCCAAAGCAACATCACAAAAAAACACAACGGTGGTTGATTTATTCTATTCAGCTTTACTAATCGAATAAGAAAGCGTGCTCAGAAATCAAAACTTGAGACGGGGGTTATTTAAAGGTTTTTCTTTTTAGAAAAACAATGTATAACTGAAGCCGAAATTTTTGGGATGGTTTTTTTGTAAACCAGTACTAACCACTGCACTGTCTGCCCTCAATAATTTAAGGGGTGATGCAATGCACTCGGTAGAAGACAAGACCAAAATTTATACCCCCGTCTTACGAAAGCATGTTATTGAAGAATTTTAGATGTGAAAAAAACAAACATTCAGCGCTGGGGAAAGAAAATGCGAACATGGGAAGGAAATATAATAATTTTTTTGACATGGTTTTGTTTTGGAAATGGCTATAATAAATGAAATTGTGTTGAATTTTTCTAAATACGAGAAAGACAAATGTTTGGCTGTTTGAAACGTAGCTAAGAAACACATAACTAACAAACATAGCTAACAAAACTTTCGAAGCATTCTGGTTCAAAATGTCGAGAACAAATATAAAATCCAGAGTCTTTCGGCAAGGTACCACTTCTTTTTATATTATGTAGCCATTTTTTTCGAAGCTCTTTATTTTTTTTCGCACTGGGAATCTGATAAGAGACTACGAGACTACCCGATTTTTTCTTTCGTTATTATCTTCGTCTTTCGTCGTCAGCTTTTCGTTCTCTATCTCCTTATTTTTCTCGCTCCCCTTATCTTTTTCTGTCTTTTAATTATCGCTACTTCGATTTGTACAGCCGATGGCAGCACAGTTTGACATATTAAAATAATAAAAATGTATAGACAAAATACTTCTTCATGTGATTACACCTAATCCCCAACACCGAACTTCGCTTTTTGAACTATAAAACGTCATAATTCAAACTCGACCCAGCCTTCGTAAAAATGTAAAGGGGTCAGTCTACGGAGGACTTTTTACGCGTGTTTAACACAGATTATTTCAGAAAAAAGAGGGTTTCACTTGAAAAGAATTATGGTATCCGTTTTTTTTCTTTTATGACTATTGATTATGAAAATATAATTTTTGACCGAACTTCCCCTTTAAGAATTTTGTTGTAGCTAGCCAAACTGCATTTGTGGCTACTTTTACTCTTCAGCCAGAAGTAGCTAAAGAGCTAGCTAGAAGAGAGCCACAACCCCAACATAAAAATAAATAATAATATACCAAACTTTAAAATAATAAGAATAAATAAGGCTAGCTACAGGTAGCTGGCTTCAGCCGGATGCTGCCTTGAAATCTACGTTAGCTAGCTAAAATCTTGAAATTGGTTTGTTTCAGATTTACACATGGCTAGAAAACGTGATGATATTTTCATCTTAAAATGTGAAAACATAGACACAATGAAGAGAATATCTGAACGTTGATAGAACTGAAATTTAGGCAGTTAAATAACTATACTATATAAATTTTAAAGTAAAAACAACATTTTTTAATTTGCAGAACATGTTTCGATTGTAATACATCAATCATTTTCAACTGAATAAAATATACAATTTTTCATGGATGATATATAAAAATCAGCAATCAAATAAAAGGCTTTATCAATAATACAATAAAAGAAGTATAAAATGCTATACACGTGTATAATAAAAGTGTATGAAGGTGTTAAAATCTATTTATAATAGAATTCCTATGTGATGAAATGTTACGATACAAAGAAAGCAATAAAATGAAGAGAATAGTAATAAAATAATAATAACTAAATAGATAGAGTACAACTTAGGTGCCAGACCTGCTTATTAAGAAGGGGTTGTTGCCAACCTTTATACAAACCTTCCTTCACATTTAATTGATAATTAAAAAATGTTGATGCAAATTAAAAAATGTTGTTTTTACTTTAAAATTTATTGTTGGTTTTGTGCTCATAAGATCGTTTGGAAGTATACTATATAACACAACCAAATATTCCTCTTTCTTCAAAAATTTTTTGATTCGCAGCATGGTGAAGAAGCCGGAGTATAACAAATATGGCGTCCTTGAACTCGGTCCCTCGAAAGAAACGACTCGTACCGTAACCCCTAGTTGAACAAAATCCGCCTCGTTAAAATCATAACTGGAAACGAAAATTGGAAGGGGTATCTAGCATAGTTCATCAAATAATAAAAAAATAACAATATTTGTGATCAAATTTGTAACACAGTCTTCATTCTTTCCCAATTTTACGAACATTGAGATACGTACAAAACCGGCGTAGAGCTAGTACGCGGGGCCAGGTCGGACTTTAAAAGTCGTGACGTTATGGCAATAGGTTAAAAAATCAGTCCAAGAAGAAGAAGAAGGAGAAGAAGGAGGAGAAGAAAAAGACCGCCCGTTTTAATAAGATCTCGGATGTAATCCAAAATCTTAATAATAGATTAAAATGTCATACCCCAGCAATGTTCATGCTGTTTGTTTTGTAAAGTGGACAAGTTTCGGTGCCGGTGAAAATGGTAATGTGGTACATCATACACGTAAATCTCAGGATATCATGTCAAAGCCATCCATTCTTGTCAGTGAATAGAAAAAGTTACTGAAAAGGGTGAAATCATGGAATTAAGACCGTCACGTAATTTGGGCAGTACACGCTATATATAATTTCCTTTGAGTAGCCCTTCCATTCAGTTCATTTTCATACAATATATATATATACAATTTATAGCAATACCAATGTCATTGCATTTAAGAGCACATTTCTAAGCATTTCAAAATTTTGAAAGTGAAACGGTCAAATCTTATAATAATAACCGTATTCTGTTCAAAATAGTTGCACGCAGCTTTTTTCGGAAAATTATCGTGGGCCCCGATTTTTACGGACTTTGCGTTTTGGCTTTACGCAGCTTAATTTCGGAATAATTTCGGAATCGCGCCAGAACCGGATAAACAACATGCTACGGAGGACATTTTAGTTTGGAAGTGATGGTGTGCCATCCAGCGGTGTCTGTCGACCCATGTTGTCCGATATTTTGAACTGTGGAAAAAAGACAATATGGGCAGCCCTCCAACAATATGGGTAAACAGATAATTTCGCGCAGTGCGGTGCTGTGTTGTGTGAATTGTGGGTATTGTGGTTATCTAGCTAGCTATATTTTCCCCAGTTTGTTTATATGACTTTGTTATTTTACTTTGTTTTGTTTTATCCTTTTCAGAGATAATTTAGATTTGAGTTTTTAATGGAGAATCTTTTGCCTGAAAATGATCTGGGAGAACATAAAAAACAGTTTAGGCCTGGTTGGAGGTGGAAGCGTACAAAAAGAACTCCACAATAATGTCCCAAGAGACCTATCACATTGTTTTATACTGTAAGGCGTATCAGACAAAACAAGTATGTTTTGATGAGTTACCCTACACTTGGGTTGGTGGATATTTGATGTGTTCCTAGCACTGCAGTTGATGTAAGTCATTTTTTATTCTCCTTTATAGTTATAATTATATACTGTATTTTATCACACATTCATGTAGTAGCTATATATTATATACTTTTATATACTTTTTACGGTGTTTGTAATTTTTTCATTTTCCAATGAGAACAATGCCTATATGCCATGTAAAGGCCAAAAATATGAACAACATACTACAATAGCAGAAGAGTAAAGATGCATGTTAGTTAATGCCCACGGATTGTTTCGTTTCATATATATATGTCTATATTAATTTTGACTTTCGATTCAGTCATCCAATTGGTAGGATGTCCTGTTAACAGGATAATGCAGGTTTGAATCCTGTCTGAATCAATTCTGTTCTTTATAATGGCTATATACAGTAGATGTTTTTGTAAGTACAAAAATTATGTTATATATAACGTATATATACATAATCTTTGATTTGACATAATATTTATATAAATGCTTTTTTCAGTGCAACACTGAACTCTAGGAAATTTTAAGAGGGTTTGCACAGGAAACAAGATGTTGGTTATAATTGAAAGAATCCATAGCAAGGAACTCATCCATTGTGGTTCAAGAAAAACTTTTGAACAGGTATTAAAAGCCTATAACTATTTTACCTTACAGGAAAGTGCAATTAGGAAATCAAACATGAATGTAAGATAACAATGAAACATTGTCAGTTAATAAAGTTGTTGTTAAGTTATAAAAAAAGTAAATATGTTAAAAAAACAAGTTATTAACGGTAATTGATTGATATTAATAGTCTGTCAAATCCTAATCAGATGCTGTATAATTCCTTCACATGTTTCAGATTAGTAGAACGGCAACATTCCAAGAGGGGCCATGGAATGTTACAAAAGGCATTGTACTATCTGTGCATTAAAATCTGTCCAACTGAAAAAGGCTCCTCTGAAGCCTATTATCTCAACTGGTTTTCTTCAAAGAATTCAGGTAACATTGTAAAAAACTGTTTTAGTTGTATCTAATTATTTTTACACATACATTTGATATAAATTGTTACCATAGTTACTGCTCCCTATATATTGGCTTAAATTTCAGATTGACTTGATTGATATGCAATCAAAACCTAATGGAATTTACAAATAATTGGTCACATAGTTGACCATTTTTCAAAATCCTGTGTGCTGTCCGCCCTGGCTAAAAAAACAGCTGAAGAAACATCAGGTTTTTGAGTGTCTTCGGACTGCCAAAAATCATACTGAAAAGGTTTAGGACAATATGGGTAAAGGTTATATGCCTGCCCATGTTGTCCGAGATGGTTTAGGACAATATTAATACAATAATAACCGATTACCCCGGGCTGTACCACAAAATATCGCCCGGGGTCTAAGTGCCGACCGAGCTTGCGAGGTCTGTGCAATGACTGAGGGCGATATTTTCGGTACAGCACGGGGTAATCAGTTATTATTGTATTTGTTAACCGTCTAAGTTAGATAAAAATAAAAAAATAAGAATTTCGGTATAATGTTCTTAAAATAATATAATCCACTAGCACTACTTTCGTTAACACTTGAGGTCAAAATTCGAAACAGTCCTGTCTAAGAACAAACATTCTATGCAGAATTTGAAAGTCCCTATAGAATAAATCTTTGTAAACAAAACATTACGATGTTCCACACTTACAGAAGAATGAATTAAAGTTGAATGTTCAACTAAAATTTAGTTACAGCGAATGTCGAAGTAAATTTTTTAACTAGCTAGCTTGGACTAACAGAATAACATGGGCTTCAATGAGTTTTACATTGACTTAGTAACCAAAATGCTAAAGAAACGACTCTGAAAATGAAAGGAGACGTATTTGTTATAATTTCGTCGTCCTGTATTTAGTATTTTTGATAAAACTGGATATTAGATCATCGTTTTTTTATGGACAATGTAGCTAGTTAACTAGCCATGGTGAAAAAGCATCCAGGCAGAATATTGCTGAATCTGGTTATTTTAACTGTTAAACTTGACATTGTTGTTGTTTCTATCCTATGAAAATGTTTTTATTGATAGATGTATTGTAGGAGTTAGATATATAATCATTTCCAATGCTTCTTGAAACTTGTTTTTTGTGCTTATTTACATTTTAAGCTACCATTTTCCTTACCGCTCCATATCGGCCCGTCGTCAAGAGCGTTAAGCCAATCAGAATGCCTAAAAACCTGTATTGCCCGCTTGCAAAATCCAGACGGTTAACAAAGATAAAGGTTGTATGCCTGCCCATGTTGTCTATAACGTCTAGGACAATATGGGTAAAGGTTTTATGCCTGCCCATGCTGTCTGAAAAGGTTTAGGACAATATGGGTAAAGGTTATATGCCTGCCCATGTTGTCCGAGATGGTTTAGGACATTATAGGTAAAGGTTGTATGCCTGCCCATGTTGTCTATAACGTCTAGGACAATATGGGTAAAGGTTTTATGCCTGCCCATGTTGTCTGAAAAGGTTTAGGACAATATGGGTAAAGGTTATATGCCTGCCCATGTTGTCCGAGATGGTTTAGATGAGGATGAAACTTGCATTACCTTGTAAATGTTATTGAAAGGTCTTATTCAGGGTGTCAACAGTCCGCATTAACACAAGATTAATTTTCTAAAAATTAATCAAGCAATAAAAGTGTATTTTACTTATTCCAACAATATGTGTTGGATTCGGACAATATGGGTTATTGCCGTTTTTCGGACAACATGGGTCGGCCGGACAATATGGGTTGGAACAATGGTGTCAAGTTTGCAGATTTGTTTGACCTTTTTATCTTCTCTAAGCTTTTTAATTTTGTAGTATTTGTTTACTTTCTGTTTTCACATGTTAAGGCACATATATATTTTTACGTTTTTTTACCCACGTACATATCTTAAATCACTACTTTTAAGATTTTGGCAAGGAACGTAGATTTTTACTGGCTAATTCAAGCAATATTTTACAGTTGACTAATTGTTTTTGTTGTGACAGGGTAACAACGGGTTGTTAGCTGTGCTAAAATTGCACCCGAAGCACTATAATGTTGTGTGCGCCTCACTCGATTTGCAACATACTGCATACCTGTACTGAAGCGCTCCATCTGATTGTGTGACACAGTTTGCAGTTCTTATTAGGCGCTCCACTGGGCATTTAATTCCACAAAATAAAAACATTGTTGGCCGACTCTTTTCGCTATGACGAGGTAACAACGGGTTGTGAACTGTGTTTTTATTTCAGCTATCGTTGCTGGAAAGTTATTTTTTGAAAAATATGTTACAGCCACAACACTAAAATATTGTGTGCGCTTCGTTTGATTTATGACATACTGCATACCTGTACTAAAGCACTCCACCTGATCGTGTGGCACAGTTTACGGCTCTTATTAAGCGCTCCACAGAGTGTTCAACGCCGGGTGACACAGTTACTTGTGGCTTAACCCGGTGTTGTCGCTGGGTCTTCCGGCTAGTCTCTTTAATAATAGCCGTCGTCTGTCTGTCCACGAAAGACGCGTCCTGTTACGGAAACACGAAATTTTTTAAATACACACAAAATACCAAATGCGATATATTTTGACCGACTTTGTTTTGACCGCTTGCATGTAGTATGCCAATCGCGATGCCTGATTCTTTAAAAAACAATCCAAGATTTTCGCGGCTGGACAAAGGCCATTTTGATTTTGAAAGTGGTCGTGTGTGGTCAGTGTGAGGTTTGTAGGCCTGTTTGACCTTTCTATTTTCTGAAAGCTTTATATTTTTGTAATATTTGTTTCCTGTTTGTTTTCAATGTTAAGATAAATATATTGTCACGTTTTTTAGCCACATACAGATCTTAAACGCACCAGTTTTAGGATTTTTGGCTAGGAACGAAGATTTCAAAGGCTAGCTAGCTAGCTAGAGCTTTACTTATTACTATTCTTCATGGTATAAGAGCTTTTTATCCTAGCCAACATTTATTTTTATATTGAGGCTGTGGCTATTTAGCTAGCTCCTTATCTATACCTCAGGCTAAAAAGTGAAAGTATAAAAATGGAGTGTGGGTGTACAACAAAATTCTTAAGCAATAATTCTTATGCTAAATGCAGTTAGCTAGGTAGCTACATCTTTTATTATTTTCCTGAAAACTTTTTCTGCAAATAAAATGGCTGAGCGATTGTTTTAGCTGGACAGGTAACGACAGGCTGTTCCCTGTGTTTTTATTTGAACCGAAGTTGCAATGAAGTTTTTTTGGAAAAGGGTATTATGCCGACACGCCTGTTCAACTCTGTTTAACTGTACTAAGCGCTTAGCCAAGTGCTAAAACCACAGACTGTTTTTTAAAAAAAAGGCTGTTACGCCTATGCGCATGTGCGACGTGGTTTACCTGTACTAAGGGGTCAGCCCACTGTGACAATTAATATTTAAACTTTCTCGGGAATCACGCCGGTACGGATGTGCAACACTGTTTAGCTGGACTAACCGCTTAGTCCTGTGTAGCAATAGACATTTTCTTGGGTTTTTATTTAAACAGAGTCTGCGAGAAAGTTTTTTTCAAAAGGGTATTATCCCTATGTATACACCTGTGCAACACCGTTTAACTGTACTAAGCGCTCAGCTTTGTGTCACGATTAATTTTTTAACTTTCACAAAAAGTTATTCAGCAAAATAAAATAATATTGACCAATTGTTTTTGCTATGATGGAGTAACAACGGTTTGTAAACTCTGTTTTGATTTCAGCTATCGTTGTGGGAAAGTTATTTTTTGAAAAATATTTTACTATAATGGTGTATGCGCTTCACTTGATTTACGACATACTGCATACCTGTAGTAAAGCGCTCCACCTGATCGTGTGGCACAGAAGCGCTCCACAGAGTGTTCAACGCCGGGTCACACATTTAATTGTAGTCTCTTTAATAATAGCCGTCGTCTGTCTATGTGTCCGCATAAGGCACGTCCTGTACGGAAACACAAAATGCGATATATAAAGGACGGGCGACCCCGTGGATTTTTCCACTGGTTAACGACTAGTCTATATTATAATACCTGTATACGTCTGTCTGTCATGCAAAATGGTACCACAAGTAGCGTCTTGCACGCAATGTGGTATAAAAAGTACAGGCAAACCCGTGGATTTTTCCACAGGCAAACGACTAGTATAGTAAAAACTCACCTAAAACTACACATTATATGTCAGGTTTGAAGTTTGAAAACAATGATTCTGTGAAAAATTTACTCCCTATTTATGAAGAGGTGACTGCATGAGCAGTGTGTTTTCCCTCAAATCACAATGGCTACCCTAAAAATTATGGACGTATCACGTGACATTTGCCATATATATATACATTTTTATTTAAAAAAGCTTAAAGCTTAGCCTAGCTACGTCCCACTTTGAAAAAAGTAATCCAAAATCAATTTAAAATATTGTACAAATAACGAAAATAATATTATTCATACTTGTTTTGATTTGAGTAGTTTCTTTTTCGCCATATAGTAAATATATATTAATACGACATGTTTAAAATATATGTATTTATTAAATTTAAAAACGAAGTATACTTCGTAAGTATACAGACCTGATGATGTCGTATCAATATATTGTTTTGATTCGTTTGCAAGATATTCGACGTTTAAAGATGCAAAAAATTAGCTTAGGAAAGAAGCTTTGTCTTAGTCGCCATCTTGGTTCCTGACTGTAAATAAATTTGAACGTGGCTAGTGCACCGGTACCGGTTCCTTAAGCTCAAAATCGCTTAAAGAACCGGTAAATTTAAAAATGGCATGTGCGCAACGATAAGAAATTGACATGATATTTGTTAACTGAATGAAGTGTGGATATTGGAGTAATATTTGATCAAAAAATGCAATGGGAAGAGAACATTCTAAAATTAGAATTATAAAAACTTAAATATAGCTATATTTATTCACTTGTCATGCCATTATTCCAAATACTGCTTTTGCACACTGTATCTGCAAAAAACAAATTAGCATGCCAAAGGGAGGCATTACTTTGGCCCTATTAACTCCTGCCAGGAATTGAACCTTGATCTCTTATGAAATTCTCCACAAGAATCTTACCTTTAGACCACAGGAGTTTCACACAATTCCTAACGAACTGTGAGAATTGCATTACTGTAAAAACTTATTCAAAAATATTTAGCGTAATAACAGCCCTAATTATTAAATTCTGTGGTGCGTTATTTGTCACGGTCATAAACCCCACCTCAAAACATCTAACGTTATGTAATGGCAGCATGAGTATGAAAGAAACCCTCTTAGCTCGCTACAAGACTGACTAAAAACAGGGAAATATGCCTCTTGTTCTTTTTATTTAAACTTGAGGAAATTATACAAAAGACCTTTTACTGCAGATGGACATCTTCTAATTGTTAAAGGCAAAGGTTAACCAAGAAAAATTTAACAATTTGAATAGGTAGATGTGCATTGAATAAGGCATATTTACCTCACTGACAGGATGGTTGTGATCATCTATAAATAAATTTACTTGCAAGTGTTTTCCATCCTTAGACACTCTTACAGCTATGGCAAAGGGGCATCCTTGTTGCATAGTTCTATGGAAAACATTACAAAATAAAAGAGCTGACAATTTAGGATAAGCATAAATAAAAAATTACTCACGATGACGTTCGCAATATCCTGACCCACGAGATTTGAACGACCTTCCTCCGTAAACACATGCATACTTTAACTCGTAATATTTCAAATCAGGATTTAATTCTTTTTTAACCCTTCCCTGTGCTGCTTTTATGGTTCTACAATCCCTTATCCACAATTCAGTAAAATTTATAATTTTTTGTTGTAGTTCTTCGAACGAAGAGCAGAACTGTTCTGCCCGGATAATAAACGCTGCCCTGATTAAGTACGGCAGTTTGCCCCGGTTAAGAACAGGGCAGAAAATACATAATCAGGGCAACATAATCAGGACAGGCCGGCTTATTACTCAAAAAATATTATTTGGCACTTATAAAAGGAACATAATCAGGGCAGGCCAGTTTATATACGACAGTCTAATATTATCTCTCACTTATTATAGAACGAACATAATCGGGGCAGGCCGACTTATGTATGACAGTCAAATATTATTCGAGACTTATAGAACGAACGTAATCGGGCCGACCGGTTATATACGATATTTTTATATTATTTCTCACTTATTATAGAACGCACATAATCGGGGAAGGCCGGCTTATGTATGACAGTCAAATATTATTCGAGACTTATAGAACAAATATAATCGGGGCCGACCGCTTTTATATCATTCGTCGTCACTTCTGACAAGCAAATAGCCCTGGTGGCAAAGTTGTTGTTGTTCTCAAATGAAACGAAATTTCGTGGCAAATACTAAATTTTGGGATTCGCAAGTTTAATAACTTTTCACCAAACTTAATTCCCGCAAAAAGAATAATTTAGGTTCCGTGAAATTTAGTTACTTCAAAGTACATTATGTTGAAATGTATTTACTACAAGAGTAGTTTATACTAAGAATTACGTCGAGACTTTTTTCTTTCGCCATGTCTAGTTTTTAGGGGTGTTCTATCTTCCAGAGAATGTTTAATTCACAAAAGTTCGAAGAAAATGCCAATCACAGCCTGCCTGGCCAGCCATTATATCAGCGTTCATAATCCGTTCACCACGACATAACCAGTGCAAAAAAAACATAATCGGACCATGCGTACATAATCCGGCTCAGGGGCGGATCTAGGGTTAGGCAGCCTAGGCAATTGCCTAAGCCTAATTCTGTGACCTACTAGAGAAAAACAAGAAGCCCTGTGGCTTAAAGATTTCCGCCATTAGCAATAATCTGAAAAAGTACTAAACTTTGAAGAGGACTGAGTAATATGGGGGAACAAAATCACTGAATATTCTAAAATTTTAAAATTCAATTTTTGATTATTATTGTAACTGTAAATCATAGCTAACTTAACTTACATAAACTTCATTTCTCTATAAGAACAATTTTAAAAGAAAAATAATAAACCTGAAAATAGATGAACAATAAAAACAAAATAAGAACAACGGCAAGGCTGAAAATTTATCTAGTTTCTCTTTTTCTCTGAAAAACAACTTGGAAAATATCTTTAAAGGTGGCAGCAAATTTTTTTTTACATAATCGGTTACGAAAGGTTATTTTCAGACTACATGTTCTTATTTCTTTTATAACACACTTGTCACGATTTTATAGCTATAATACATTATCTTTCACCAAAAATATTCAGCCTCAACAATTCCTCTTTAAATTAAAATTCATGAATAATTAATTAGTTCTGCTGAATATAGCTTTAGTCTACGTGCTTGCAAAATTGTACAGAAGGAAATGACGTAATTATTAAAGGGAAACGTTAATAACAACATCAAAGATGGCGCATTATAAGACGATCTTCATTATGCTACACTGCACGAGCTTTAACTTTCGATAGCATATAAACTTTAAAATAAAGTATTGTTCATTGGATAATAAAACAATTTGTTGCACTGTTAGGATTCTTATTGGCTTAAAACTCATTTTAGCCTCGTTCTCAGAAATCTTTTTGTCAAAACGAGAATCTAGGCTTTAGCCTGGATATATTTCGGGCGTCCAGCCTAGCTGCGCTGTCTCTATATCTCTCTAGCTCTCTATCTCTCTAGCTCTCTATCTATCTCCTCAGGCGATTTTAAAGATTCCGCCTTCGCTGGCGGAAATCAAAAAATTCTATAGATAGAATAATCTATAAAAAAACTAAATTATTTTTATAAGTTTATTTTTGGCATCCGCCGATTTCGACTTCATGACGATGCGGCGTTTTATCGATTTTTGATATTTTACTCAAATAAGCAAACCCGGGGCGATATTAGGCAAAATGTCGATTCGCCTAAAACGTCCGCGGGTTTAAAGTTCCGAATGAATGAAAATCACAGATGGAAGAAAATACGCCTAAAACGTCCGCGGGTTTTCAAGTTCCAATGAATGAAATTCTGGAATGTGAAGAAAAAACGCCTAAAACGTCCGTGGGTTTTAAGTTAAAACGCCTAAAATGTCCGTGGGTTTTAAAGTTTAAACGCCTAAAACGACCACGGGTATGGTTACATGGAGAAGTGGATGTTTCTTTTTCAACATGGTTTACCTGGGTCAGGTCCAATTGCAGGGAGCACTTCAAATGTCTAGAATATCAAAGCAATTGTATGCTACCTAAGTTAAATGAAGAAGTTTCGAATTTGGAAACCCTTTCAGATATTGAAAGGATTGGAAATGCTGGAGGGAAGTATTTTGGCCACGTGTGCCATGTTGTTGTCTCAAACCAAACCTTCATCTGCCTCTGCAAGAGACAATAAATTCATTGCTTTAAAGTAAGTAATACTTGAAATATTTTAGTTTTAGCTGCTCCTGAATTTTAGGCACTTTTGTGTCAAGAACTATTCTTAAAAGTGGTAAACCACCAGATGTTCTTACAAAACATGTGATTTAAATCTTTTTCTTATCAAAACAAAAGGTTTTAACTTGACCTCGATCAAATGCATTGTTTATTTATAAAAGCCCAATGCTAAACGAGATAACTGACGCAATTTATGTAAACACTGTCTTGGCGGTCGAAAGATGTTTTGGTGTGTATGTTGAATTTGGTATAGAGTGTATTACTAGCTACCTACCTGTATGTGTATTAGTTGGAATTTTGTTAGTTTTTTTGTTTAACGTCTTAAGGTCACAGGCTTCGTGTAGGCTTCGTGTAGCCGTTTATGCAACTGTGTATCTTTGTTTCTGTTTGGGAGAGAAAACATTCTTGAGTAGTAGGAGGGGGCCCTTCGGAGTAGGTTTCGGTCAAAACTACTCTTAATTTGCAAAAGGGAAATTCCCTAATAATGCTGACATCAACAAAAATCAACGCATGCGCACACGCCGCTAGTAATAATGCTGACATCAACAAAAATCAAGCGAGATCGCAATTGAATAGGGGAAAGTCCCTTACTCAAAGCTATGACCGTGCTATTTGAAGTTGGAAGCTACTTATAATAAAGGGGATGAATTACTTCAGGAACGCTATCAGTAAACTATACAGCACCGTGTCAGCACTAGTGGCAGCAACTCGCGACGCTCTTGCCGATCGACTACAGAGCGTGCGGGATACCGTTGCTTTCTACTATAACAAGGCGAGGGAACAAATTTCGAGAGCGATATCGCTTCACGACGTGGTCGAAGAGGAGGCAAGGGAGGACAAAGACGGAAATCGTATCAAGACATGGCGGTTCAACAAGAACCTGAATCAACCACTGGCAGATGCTATCATGCAAAAAATCACGCCTCATATAGACATGAGAGTCAAGGTGGTCTACAGTTTCAGCTGTGAAATTCACCGAGGTGGTGGCGATGTGTCTGACTACCACAAGACCAAGAGCTCCAAGTCACTATCAAGCATGGCGGAAATCGAAGCCTTCATGGAAGAATGCGAGATGAGGCGCCTCGATCTGGAAGATCAAGAGTTCTGGACCAAGGCCTACCTACCACCTGACAGGACCATCGAGACCCTAGGGGCATACGAAGGCAAAATTGTCTTCAAGCATGTGCAGGTCAAGATTATCTCTACGAGGGAGCCTTTGCTTGGATGCGGACCCTTACCAGACTGGTTGGGGAAAAAGAGGTGCATCTACAGCTTTGACAATGAAGATGAAAGAACCGACAACCTGTGTTTTTGGCGATGTCTAGCCGTTCACTATCGTGGGGCCAAGAAGCAAATGGAGAAGTTCCTAACAAGGCCAGCCCTCAAACTAGCCCAAAAGTACTACGAGAACTCCAAGCTAAAGCGGGGAGATGTACGTGCCACGAAGCTGGTGGATCTGGAGGGCATTGCCAAACACTTCAAGATCAACATCAGAGTTTTTGAGCCCAAGACAAACTCTGAAAAGGCACCATGGAGACTCGTCTACGGTCAGAATCAGTACAAAGAGGGGTTAGACACAATCAACCTTGGTATGTTGGATGGGCACTGTTTTTATATCAAGGATTTAGACGTACTAGCACGACAGAAATGGGAATGCGAGGCCTGCAACCAAATGTTCACGAGAAGCAACCACCTCACAAGACATCAGAAGAACGAGTGCGAGGGCGTCAAGACGACGATCATTTGCAAAGGAGAGAAGGTAAAGCACATGCCGAGCAAGTCGGAGAAGGTCTTTTACGACGAAAACTTTAGCTACTCGGCGTGTCGGTGGATAGAAGCGATGTCAGAGCAAACCGGAAGACATATACACCACGCGCTCTGTGGGCACGGCGGAGAACGCGTGATTCGATACGGGAAAAGAGACAATGAGTTCTACAGGATAGACGGCTACGAGCCTCAGACCAAGACAGTCTACGAGTACCACGGCTGTAAGTGGCACGGATGTCCCTGTCAACCGAAGATAACCGCAGCGGACAAGACTCGTTACATTGCCACCAAGTCCAAAGAGGAGGGCATCCGAAAACTTGGCTACGGCCTCGTCACGGCCTGGGAGTGTGAGAGCCCTTCAAAAATCGAGAGGTACTTCAAGAAAGACTTTCGAGCTTATCCTCACTACATCGTGTTTGACTTTGAAGCCCTTCTATCACCTTTACACCAGCGGCAAACATCTGATCTAACATATCTTTCGGAGCATATCCTTGTAAGTGTTGGCATTCACGATAGTCTGAATGAAAATCCAAAGTTCATCGAGCACGAGGATCCCAAGGTCTTGGTTAAGCAGTTCGTTAAGGAGCTGGAGAAAAGACAAGCCCTCATCGTTGCGGAAGTAGAGAGGTGTGTACCGAGGCCCGACGACTTTGACATGCTTCCCAAGAAGACTCGAGAAGCTTGGGACGAGTGGGTGAATCAAGTGGCAGTGATCGGGTTTAACAGCGGAAAGTACGACATCAACCTGATCAAGCGGTACTTTGTCGAGCAAATTGCTGAAAACGAGAAAATCACTGTGGCGAAGAAGGACAACGACTACATGTTCCTCACAACCTCGAGGTTCAAATTTCTAGATATCAAGAACTTTCTTGCCCCTGGGCTGAGCTATGCCAGTTGGTGCAAGTCTCTGGAATGTAGGCTTGAAAAGCTCGTGTTTCCTTACGAATGGTTGTCAAGCTACGACAAGCTGAACCATGTCGGCCCCGTCGAGCACGAGGACTTCTATAGTAGTCTTGTTGGGAAAAACACCCTCTCACCCGAGGAGTACGAGACATTCCTCGGAGAGTTTTACAAGCGCGACTGCGTCACTATGAAGGACTGGCTGCGCGAGTACAACCTAGCCGACGTAGAACCCTTCGTTGAAGCCGTGAACAAGACGAGATTGCAGTACTACGAGGATGAGATTGACATTTTGAAGGATGCTGTTAGCATTCCGGGCGTGTCGATGAGATACGTCTTGAACAAGTCTCTACGTCTACACCCCGAGTTAGAGCTCTACGCACCGGGGGAGCCTTGTAAGCACAAATGCAAAGAAGACTGCTTCAACAGCCGGTGCAAAGCCTGCAAAGAGGTTCAAAAAGCCTGCTGCGAGTGCACGAGAAACGAGGCCTACGAGCTCTTGCGGACGGGGATGGTCGGTGGCCCCGCGATCGTCTTCTGTAGGTACCACGAGAGGGACGTGACAGCTATCAGATCTCACGTCTACAGCGAACCCCGCGAATGCAAGACCATTCTCGGTTACAACGCGAACATGCTCTACCCGAGTACCCTGCTGCAAGATTTCCCCTGCGGGAAGGAAAAGCTGATAAAGGTGGCTGAACCGACAGCGGGACAACAATTGGAGGTGCTAAGACGAGGTGTTCTAGACGCCGAGCTCTTTGGCTTTGCGCAAGTCGATATAGAAGTGCCTCCGGAGCTGTATGACAAATTCAGCGAGATGGCTCCTCTATTTGTGGTCAAGGAGATAGCCGACGATCAAATCCCGGAGCACATGCACGAGTACTTGACAACTACGGGGCGCAAGCGTGTTCCTGGTACGTGCAAGCTCCTAGGGGTGATGAAAGCCGAAAAGATCCTGTTGTACACTCCCGTGCTAAAATGGTACCTCGAGCATGGGCTGAAAGTGACTGCTTTTTACCAGTTCCTCAAGTACGCTCGAGGTAAGCCCTTCGCGTGGTTCCCGGAAGAGATTGCCGATGCACGACGACAAGCGGATAAAGACCCTGACAAGCGCATCGGGGGAGATACGGCCAAGTTGAAGGGGAACTCGTTCTACGGGAAGATGATCGAAGATCTGGCGAGGCACGCGAACACCACGTTTACCAGAGACGAAAAGGAGGTCGATGCAACCCTCCGAAGCCCGTACCTCGAAGACCTTGAAGAGATAGGAGATGCGTACGAGATCAGAAAGGGTAGGCACGGGGTCAGCATCGATAGAGCCTACCAGTGCGGTATCGCCGTCTATCAGCTGGCCAAGCTGCGCATGCTGGAGTTTTATTACGATTTCCTCGACAAGTACGTAGACCGACGAGACTTTGAGTATGTGTACATGGATACGGACTCGGCGTATTTCACCATCTCTGGAGAAGAATTGCGAGCTGTCGTTCGCCTTCGAATCCTCGACGAGTACGACGAGGATGTGAAAAATTGGCTCGTCACCGACAAGCACTCGAGTCGAACGGGAGGGTTGTTCAAACCTGAATTCATCGGGTCTCGGATGATTGCCCTGACAGCCAAGTGCTATTTCGTCGAAGGGCAAGAGGGCACAAAGTTTTCGTGCAAAGGGATGTCGAAGAGGCAGAATGCGGTAACGTGGTCTAGGTACATGGGCACGTTAAATGGTAGTTTAGACACTGCGAAAAACGTAGGTTTCCGGGTGCACAACAAAGGGGATGGTGACGTACGAGCAGAACAAGCTGGGGCTTTAGGCGTTCTATGATAAGCGGAAGGTCCTCAAGCATGGTGTACACACTGTGCCTTTGAAATTGTAGGTCGCGTTGAATAGATTTGTGTTTTTTCTCACAACTTTGAGTCACTCCTCATCGGTATGAGGCGGTAGAAACAAGATCAAACTCATTTGCCTCATCTATTCAGAAATGATAAACATTTTTGAATAATCAAGAGGTTTTGTGTATGATGCGTAAATGAGCTAACCGGTGCTGCGTGGATTTTCACACGGGTAGTACTCAAGGTGATACTGAATAGCTATATACGAAGCTTGAATTATAGTAAAATTGTGGGAGCAGGCTTAGTTCCTGGTGGAAGGGTAGGGGTGTGCGGGCGAGAGCACGTCCTAGCTGGAAGCGGCCGTCTCGCCCCGGTTTCTCCCACACTGTGCCACAACGGGAAAAATTGTGTCAGTCGGGAAAAGTTGTGCCAAAATGCCGGTTAAATGTCAGTGCTAGGAACGGCCTCTGAAAGTGCTCACTTAAAAAGGTGGGTTTCGTTAATGCGTAGTACAAGCACGACATTCTGTATAGAGTATAAAGAGCAAGTACGCTAAGCCTGCAAAGCAGGACAGCACTGAAAAACACCTCGGATATGGTGAACCAAAGGCTCTGAGTGGTATACTCACAGAATCAAAAACCCTCTGGGTTCAAACAACAACAACAAAAAACAAAAAAAACAAAAAACCCAGAGGGTTCCCTTGCGAGGGTTTTGTTTTGAAAAATAAACATGCTATGCGAGATATGGCTATGTCTCGCGATAATTCTTCCGTACGTCTTGATCGTGCTCTGCTTTTTGCGTTATAGAAGGATCCTAATAAACATGTCTAAAATCTCGGAAATTTTCGACGAAGTCGACACCCCGGCATCGCCTGGCAGCTCCACGGGAGTAGAAGCCCTCGAGCAAAAACCAGCAGAAACCATCGACAAGCGTCAGGCCCTGAAGGATGCTATACGTAAAGGCAAACAGCACCTCCTGCCGAAGAAATGCACCGAGGCCTTCCTCGACAAGGCCTCACCTGAGGTGATCGAGAAAATATACACGGACTTCGTTCAACGTGAGATTCATGAAAAAGGAGAAAAAACAGCAAGGGCCCTCTCCTCCCACGCTATCAGCATGTACACCAAGGCCGTGGCTAACGTAGTTTCAATCGACAGTGCCGAGGGTCTGAGACAAGATATCGAGGAAGATCCCATCATCCGAGACTCAATGACTGACCTTGGGATCCTCGTGTACTCGGCCTTTGGAAAATTGTTAACACCACTGTTAGTCGCTGCTCACACGATTAACCACACGCAGCTCTCTGTGAAGCCTGTGTCCAAGACAGACTCAAAACGAGATGATGAACAGCAAGAAAAAGATGGGAAACAGTCTTTCTAAGTTTCACATGAGATATCTTGAAATAATTGATAGAGCAAACAATAGGGGAAAACAGAGAAAAGTACGGTATACAGATTGGTGCGGTGTTTACGGAGACTTTTCGGCACGCGATCGAAGGATTTTGACACCAGTAGCAGATCGCTTTCCGTCTCAAGCGTGTAGTTTAGTGGTGGATCGACAGAGAAATGCGATAGGATACGCTGGGAGAAACGGTTTGAAGGCCAACAGAAGGCCTTCGTAAACCGATCAAGGAAGTGATTTTGTAAGTCTCACGACTTACAAGAAATGAGTGAACAACATACACAAGAAGAGAGAGTTATCACGTGTTCAGTAAATCATCCGGGGAGAGTAGCGCAGGGTCACAAGTTGGCGGCACTGATGAAGAAGAGGAAGGAGGAACAGAAACAACAAGAGGGCACTGTAGAATCTACAGTCAAAACCTCTTCTGGAGCGAGTTCTGGAGTCCCCTCTGTACAGTCAGGCTATCTCTATAGCGCTGGAGGTCTTGCCGTACTCGCCTGTGTAGGAGTTGGTGTCTACTACATACGTAAGCAGCCTGTAGCGGCTCCGCAGCCCGCTGAAACCCCACGTGCGCCTCAGCAGCAACATGAAGAGCGTCGCCCTGCGCCTCAGCAGATCGACATTTTCAAGATGCGATGACCCCTTAATAAATGAGTTCCAACGTAACCCCAAAAGAGAAGGAGATAATCGACATGCTGTATGAAACTGTCGTGGACCTCGGCTTCACCTTCGCCTACGCAATGGGAGGGAAGAAATTTTTAGGCATTACGAGCCCCTCTACCAAAATGGATACCAGCGATGTTCTCAAGATGGTGGCATACTTCTCAGCGGGGCGCGCCAGTCGCGAAATGGCCGTCAGCAAGGGCTGGATACCTGCATCTATCGTACCAAAGCCGAAATAAACTGACCACGCTCGTGTCTGCCCTAGGGCAAACACGAAGAATAAATGGCTCTTGACATCGTTAAAGAGCCGCATACGACAATCTTCACAGGGCCGACAAGCTGCGGCAAAACCCAGCGAGTCTTGGACCTCCTGGAGAACGAGTACAAGCACCACTTTCATAACATCGTCATTCTCTGCCCTACCCTCCGCTGGAACAGGACCTACCTCGAGAGATCCTCGCTCTGGAAGGACCCTTACGTGTTCCTGGTGGACCCCAAGGACCAACTTTTCGACTGGATCCAAAAATTCTCGGAGCGACTAGCCGGAGAGGAGACGTTGTTTATCGTCGACGACATGATAGCTGACGAGGCTCTCGACAAGCGACGACAACCATTGCTTGAGCTCGCCATCAGTGGGAGACACAAGAGGCATAGTCTCTGGCTGTTAACGCAGTCTTACACGGCTCTGCCTAAGAACCTCCGGCGGCAGAATAAGCAGATCTTCATGTGGTATCCCTCAGAGAGGAGTGACATGAAATTGATCGACGATGAGACGAATCTTATTAGTGACTGGGAGACTATCAAGGCTGAGCTGAAAAACTCCAGGCACGCCTGCTTATATGTGAGACTGGAGCACCCTCGGACCTGGAGGATTTTGGAGTGACCTGAGGCAGCTACTGCAAAAGCAACGTGAAAACCACACCAACCCTCCGCTATTGACCACTTCAGCCGTATGTTAAAAGGTACTGAAATGTCAAAAAAAAAAGATGGAAGCCTATGTACGAGAGAATCAATTTACGATGAACTACGATATTCGGGTACCCGTGCTACGTTGCTGTATAGAGGCAGGATCAGTGACTGGTTATTGCCCTACCTGCCTAGAAAATTTCAGATATCGAAATGGGGAATACTATGAGGGATTTGAATACCCTACGGACGATGATCTTTTGCACAGGGTAGCATCAGGCGAAAAAGCATGGGCAACATTTCCAAGAAGGGGGGATCGATGAGGAGCTCGAGGATGATATTGAACGTCTGGGACTCTATATCGTTGCGGCTGAGGAGAACAACTATGGGGTACTATGCTACGAGGTTATCAAGGATAAGGACTTAAAGCTATCGGATTTGGCCGATATCGCAACAATAGGCAATATACTAAACTTTCCGATAGAAGATAGACGTCTGGTCGATATTGATTTGGAGAATGAGCCTAATGTCATCAAGGGGATCGTCTATGGGTACCCGTTCTACACCCTGCATCCTTTCGACTATGTAAGGGATCTGAATGAAGAGGATGAAGAGGATGACGAAATAGATTTGGATGAAATAGAGGAGCTCGCGAAAGCATTTTACCATTCTTTGATAACATCTGGAGGCTTATCGACCTAGGTCGAGATATACGACCTGGGTGTTCCAGCACTAGAAGACTAAGTCGCAGTTTTGTAGCTCTTGCCGAGCCACAAAACACAGAGTCGCGGGTCGCCTAGCAGCTACTGCAAAATCGCCTAGCAGCTAGGCGATCTGGCTGCCGCGACCACACAAAAAGAGTTTCGGATTCCAAAACGTTACAAGAAAAGATGTCTCTTGTAACTGTTGATTTTTTTGAAGGAAAACGAGTCCAATCATTTTTTATCGAAGATAAAGGTCAGTGCATCGTAGCCTCCGATGTTTGGAGAGCTACGGGATATGGCAGAGAAAGCGGTAAAAAGCAGATCCGGAGACTTGTTCCCGACAAGTATAAAATGCGGGTAGGCGACGCTATTACTGAGCTCCAAGGTGGGGTTA
Source organism: Hydractinia echinata (assembly GCA_030067915.1). Taxonomy (NCBI): domain Eukaryota; kingdom Metazoa; phylum Cnidaria; class Hydrozoa; order Anthoathecata; family Hydractiniidae; genus Hydractinia; species Hydractinia echinata. The sequence continues at coordinate 156,274 of JASGCC010000168.1, forward strand.
ATCCTGTCCCCACCCAGCCAAACACATTTTTACTGACGGAACCAGGCCTTTATTGCTTCCTCCTGAGGTGCGGCAGACCTGAGGCAGAGCCTTTTTTGGAGTGGGTTGTAGAAGAGGTACTACCCAGGGAAATGCGAAGGCTTGCCGCAACCATCGAAGAGCAGCGCCAAGCTCTGGCGCTCCTTGAAGATGACCTCGAAGACAGGGACCAACAACTTGCGGTGCTGGAGGACGACCTCGAACAAAGGGACGTGGCCATCGCCAACCTAGAGGACGACCTCCAGGAGAGGGACGAAGAAATTGGTGAGCTGCGGCAGAGACACGTCCCGCACCGCTACCCCTACGATACGATACTCCAGGTGGTTGACAAGAACGATCCTAACGAGCGTGGAAAGAAAGGTAAACATCCCCACTACATGATACGTTGTCAACGCAGAGTGCTTAGCACAAGGATTAGCACGTTAAGAGCAATGTATCCTGAGATGACCGTGAGAGAACCGGCATGCGACGACCCTAACGCCGTGCACGCCTGGAACCGTTTTAGGGACGACACCCTCGGGGCTGAGAATTATCACCGCAACGATTTCACGTTACCTGACGCTGATACGCGAGAGCTGTTCGAGGAGCTCTTCGACATTGATGTGATCTAAGTAGCGACAGCGAGATTTTTGTAGCTCTTACTGAGCCACAAAAACAACACATCTACCACTCTTTGACATGCTCCGGAGGTACTTCAACATCCTCTGGGATCAGCATCAACTCCTCTGACACGAAGCTACGATCAGGCCCACCTGCGAGATAGTACAACAGACGGGTACCAGCCACGATACGGTCCAACCTATACGTTTTCTTGCTCCACCAGGCGTCAGTGGCACGTCTTTTCGCATCCCCGTGCTCTTCTCCAGGTTGCAGCAGGTAGAGGTAGAGGCCATCCTCAGGTAACGGCTTTTCCTCAGGGTGCTGCCCACCTTTCACAAGTGGTACATCTTCGAGCTTGATCGCCTTGCTAGGCTTCATATCAATCAGGGCCGTTTTGGTGTTATTGAGACTTTTGACGATAGTGTACAAGTGTTTGACCCAGGTGCTACTAGTCCCTTCAGAGACCAACTCTTGGGCATCCTGAGGTTTGAACAGTCTCTCCGCAAGCACCTTGTTATAGGATTCGACAAACGCCGTGAAAGTGTGGTGGTACTTGGTGGTTGCGCGCTTGAGTTCGACGCCCTTGGCCTCCAGCAGCTTCGTAACATCTGACTTGAACTCACTACCGTTATCGCACTGGAAAATCTTCGGATAGCGGAGAGGTCCCGATTTGTAAATGTCCTTGAGCATGTCCGCGACTTCGCTGGCTTTCTTCGTTCTCAAAGGTCTCGCCACCTTGTAGCGCGAGGCTACATCGATGCCCGTGAGGATATACTTGTACACGTTCCCATAGACTTTGTCGTGAGGCATGTAGAGCAAGTCAAACTGATGCATCTCGTTCGGTTTCGTGATGGTGAAGTGCGGGTAGTTTATGCGCTTAGGTCCTCTAATATGTCTAAGCCAGAGCAGTTGACGAGCCAGCCAGTGGGTAACCCTCTTCTTGGATAGACCACTCTCCTCGGAGAGCAATTTGACAGCCTTGCGTCCAGTCCAGAGATGCTCCGGGGTGTAGTAAATACTGCTCAATTTCCCTGCTTCCTTCTCGGTAACGATATGCGTTCGTTTTGACATGTTTATTATATGTCAAAACATTCTGCGCAGTGCTTACATGTATTTGTACGCCGCGAAACCGAGGAGGGCTAGTGAGCCAACAACGAATGTGACTTCACCGTCTTGCTGTTGCTTGGAGGGTGTATAATAGTCAGATAGTTGTGGGGCCTTCTCACTCGAGGCGATATAGAATTTGTACATATCGTCATCGAGTTCACGAAGGCTTTTGCCGGCCTTTAGCTGTAGTTCACGTTGCTCAGCAAACCAATCTAGCTTGGCTTGCCTATTTCTAATCCATTCTGCCTGAGCAGAATTTAATTTCTCGACCGCCTCATTGTGCCTCTTCCGCTCCGCTTCTCCGTATCCTGAAAGTTTGCTAAATAGATAGTTTGTGCCACTAAAGGCCAGGGCGTTTATTGCCGCACCTGCTACCAGTACAGCTATTGTCGCCATGTCTTTATTTAATACTCAACACCATCGAGTATACCCCCAAGGATATTCATTTGAGCGTCTTGCAGGAGGTATACATAGCATGTAAAATCCCCATTTCCATCGGCCTTTTTGGTCATGTGTAGTGTTATCCCATCGCTTAGGCGCTGTAGAGGTCTCCCGCTACCATGTAGGATACCATCAGGAGAGGCCCGGAAGTCCACAAATAAGGCATACCTTTCATTGAAGAATTGGCCAATTGTGACATTGCTGTCGTGGGCACCGAAAATATTTACAATCTGCTCGAGGTGATCCTTGGGAAGCATGGCATGAGAGTAGAGCTCATTGGGTTCCCCTTCGACAGTTATACTAATACTGTCAATCTTCGGGTTATAGAACACCTCGTTTATACCTGCATAGGGTTTAACTTTTCCAGGGTCTATGAACAACAACAAGACACCTTTGAGGCTCTTTGCGGGGTATCAATCTGGAGGTTGTAGCTTGTATCTCCTTTTTTCATTATGACGACTTTACTACGGAGTATTTTTTCATACGGTAAAGCGAGACGACTATACCTTGACATTATAGCACTCGCGAGACCTTCATGAGTAATCTTGTCAAACTCAAGCTTGATATTGGTGATCTTATAGGCAGCATCAGCAGCCTTGGCAGCCGTAGATCCCACGGCCGCTGTCCCTGTATCCTTTATGACGTCACCGTAGGACGCGAAATGTAGGGCAAATTGCAGTCGATCATAGAATCCCGCAGGATAGAAGGGTAAGTCCCTCGTCAACTCAAACATTTTTCCTAGTGGCACACAGAAGGTGTTACCATAGGCCGCAACAATCGCCTTCTCTTCATCCGTACCAACGTGGTCGCTGGCTTTGACTTGTAGGGCACTGATGGTCCCATCATTTGGGTTTATGCCTTCCAGGATAAGGTTGTTGTCCCTATCAAATTTTGGAAGCCAGAGGTCCCTGTACACTGTCAGGATATTGTAATCCGATATATTCTGGACCTCTTTGCCATTCAAAGTGATGCGTAGATTCTTAACCAGGCTTTTGCCAATGTTGCTGACAATGGTACGTTTTGTATTGGTTCCCGTCAGCGTCAAATCAAATAGGAGCTTGAGACTACCAGGAAAAATGACATCGTTCTGGGGCAGGTTGGGGATATCGACGTACAGATCCTCGTTCTGGTTGATCGTTGATGGGATATGCGAGATTTGGACGCGTTGACGACGTCCTTTCATACCTAGGAGCTGCTTGGTCTCCGCATAGGGGTCCAGTATGGTTCCGAATGTATTCATGTTATTTATTATAGGGGCGAAATGTTATACTAATAAAATGGCTGATAACCCAGTATTTACGCATGAGGATGATATTGGGAAGGATGATAAAGGCGATAAAGAGGATACCCAACAATCAACGCAACAACTCCCCGGAACATCCGGGACTTCAACGCCGGGTCAGCAGCAGGGAGGTACGCGTAGACGATTGGGGTTGGGCCTGGAGTCGGCCGCGATGACATTTTTTAAATCAAGGGTTGATACGCTATACACGAAAATTAGGGATGAGCTGGGACTTATGCCAGTTCTCGGAGCCAAACATCATGATTTGTTTGTTGAAAGAGATGGACAACTTTTTACCAAAGAGATTGTGAGTGCTGATGAAAAATTGCCTGAAAAACAACTCACATTGAAAAATGGTCAATTTCCAACTATTGGAGAGCTCAAGAAAAATTTAGGCAAGAAGCGTATGATAGCCATGGGTTTTACCGACTATACCACCGGAACACCTAACAAGGGTAGTGAAGCAATGGCCCGGAACCTTATGAATGAAGTTGATGTCCTTGTATTAAATAAGGCTCCGGATAAGGAGGAGGAGGGTGAGATATTCGAGATAAATACATTGGAAACTATAGACGGCATTCAGAATTTTGGATATGATTTAGAGGGTTTTGTAGATACCTCATTTGCAGGCATCGACGGCGATGCCACCGAGGTCCCCGACATGAAGAAAATAAAGCTAGAAATTGAAACCCTACAGGATAATATTAAAAAGTTGAAGGATGAGATTATTTCATATGATAGCGACATAATCAAAAAAGAGAGCAGGTTGAAAGAACTCAAGAAGGCCGGCAGAAGGCCGGGGTGAAAAGGGATAATGATATAGCCAGTCTTGAGAAGGATATTGATAAATTGAAGAAGGATAAAAAGGCCGTGCTGGATAAACATGGTCTACTTTCCTCCGAAATATTTAAGCATCTGAAAAATATCAGGGCTGAGTTGATGAAAATCGCCGGGGATGACACGTCTTTGCTGGAGAAGATTAAGACCCTTTTCAGGGAACAGGGTCTGACTATAGCCTCCATAATCTCCGCTATTGGATTGCTTGTTTCAACCATCGTACTCGCGGCTACAGGAGGAAGTGCCGCGGCGGGTGCTGCAGGGGGAAGTGCCGCCGGGGGTGCTGGAAAAGGCTTTGTAGAGAAGCAGCTTGAAAGGCTAGGAAGGTTCTTTAAATACCTAGCAGGCAAGGCAGGTGCTGCGTTACCAGGGATCATTGGCAGCGTTGTCTCGTTCTTTCTCAGGGTTGCGGCAACAGTCGTGGAATACGCGGCAAAACATCTGTACATGGCAATCGCGGCTGCCGTCGCTCTTGTTGTGACCTACGTTGGGAAGGGTAAAAAAGCTCTCTCGAGTCTAATGTGTTGACAAAACACACTAGACCTATTTCCTCAGCCAGATGTAGGCCAGAATCAATCCTACTCCCGTCGTGATTAATGCAGCCTTTGTATCCTCGTGCTGTTCGGTGGTATGTATGGGAGGTGTAGCATGCTTGGGAGGTATATGAGATATAGGAGGCATGGTATGCTTGGCAGGTATATGAGATATAGGAGGCATGGTATGCTTGGGAGGTGGTTTGATAGTATGCATATGAAGTATAGTATGCCTGAGGGGTGCGGCAGCCGCACCCCTGACAATAAGTTTGTTATTCACATCAACCTGGGTACCAATATTGACATTTGCGGGTGCTATTAGTATGTTGTTATTATACCCAACAATCTTGCCTATACGCAGATTCATGTCTGATGGCAGCATGTATACGCTTGGCATGACAGCAAAATTCACCGGTGTTCTGGCATATTGAAGTACCTTCTGGAACTCTGTAATATCATGTCCCACATTCTCTTGGCGTTGCACCATTGCCTCGAATTTTTGCATTAAAATCTGCCTTGCTGTGTAGTTGTCTGCACCCGAGCCAAGTAGTGATGCTTTGGCACCTGCCTGCGATCCAAGTAACAAGACCACGTAAACCCTTATGCTCTCACTTAGCTTGGTCAGGCCCTCCGATGTCAGGCCCTGACTTGTAGGGATGATGAACTTGGCCCAATCACCATCAACCTGGGGCCATCATCTGCCATTGGTGAGCGAGGCACCTACTGCTTTGAATTTGTACAGGCTGCCGGCATCTGCGCCATATTCTCTACATACTTGCGCATACCCGGAGGTTGAATAAGGGTTCTTATAGCGTGAAAAACCATCATCATATGGCATGGGTACTTTCATCCTTGCTAGGATGCGACGCATGTGGTAGTACACGTGAAATTTAAGGATCGCGTTGACAAGGGGGACGGAGCCCGTTAGGTGTTTCGCAGAGATGCCTAATGCACTACTCGCACAGTGGGTGGCAAAATTAACCTGCACATTCCAATAGTCCAACGCTTGTCCCTTCCAACCCACAATGACAGGGTCGTTCAACAGACTTGTTGAAGGCTTGATGGGGTATTTAGTAAACTCGGGGAATACCACGGATATATGCGATTCCGTAGACACGTACAGGTCTTGATGCTCCAAGTTGGTTACGGCAATGGGCCATTCTCCCCTGTTAGACTTGTACTTTGCCTTTGGGTTGTACGAGTACATGTTCATTGTTTTCTTTAAGAAGAAAAGGATGAAACAACTCTATATCACAGACATTGTGAACCCCACGATATTTGAGGACTACCTAGGGCAGGATAGTAGGATAGCTCTTAAATCCATCAGTATCCGAGCTGCTTGGCTGAATATTTATAACAACAACGACTTCACTATACGTAAGGTAGGGCCTGATCAAAGGGAGACTCGGATCACCATTATGAACGGCCTGTACAAGATCGAGGATTTGGCTGCTATCGTGAACAGCCAGGCAGAGGACAAAATCAAGCTGTTTGTCTTGAAAAATGGACTCTGCAGACTCCGTGTCAATGAAGGTTATACGGTTGTGTTTGGTCGACATTTGCATGAACTCTTGGGTCTACCCTACGATCCACGTAAGAAGTATTATATAAAGGGTGACTATGATGCATACTATAAGACCGACGTTTATATTCGACTACGCCTTGTTTGTCCCCAGTTGGATGAGGATGACTGCCTGTTAGATGGTAAAAAATCTAAAATTCTCGCTCTGTTACCCACAAAGGAATTAAACGCCTGGGGGGATATGATAACTTGGACTTTTGACACTCCGATATACCTTCCCTTGAAGGGCTCCACGGATCGCTTGGAGTTTATGTTAACAGACGAGTTCCATCACGACAAAAATGTGGCCTTCGCCGGGCTAACAATGAATCTGCTTATAGAATAAAGATGAGTGATATTGCGAAGCTATATCCGAGCTTACCGAGTGCGCCTGAGCATGAGCCCGGGCATGAGCCTGACGAAAGTCAGGTCTACAGACTCAAGAAAATCGAGGAGGTGGAACAGTACCTGCGGGGTGAGATCAAAGAGCGTGACAAACTCGCTAAAAAGTTCAAGATGCATGGCACGTGGGTGCGCTTCTGCGACCACGGATTGCTCAGCATCAGCATTATCACCTCAGGTGTCGGAATAGGGGCGTTGGCCTCAGGTCTCGGAGCTCCCCTGTGCATAGCCATGGGAGGTATAACCATTGCCGTAGGGCTGGGGCAAGCGGGTCTGCGGAACGCTGGGAAGAGGCTGGGTGCAAAATCCAAGAAACACGAAGGGATAAGACTACTGGCAGAAACTAAGCTAAACTCCATTATCGATCTGATCAGCAAGGCTGTGGAGAATGGAGTCATAAACGACTACGAGTTCAGCCTGATTATGCAGGAGAAGCAAAAATACATGATACTCAAGGAGCAGGTGCGTCAGCGAACAAAAAGGATCGTGGATTCTATTAATGACCGGGAGCGACAGCAGCTTGTCGCGAAAGGGCGTGAAGAGGCTAAGGGCGAGCTTCTCAAAAAACTTCAATCTGCGCAGTATGTCAGCGCTACTTAGAAGACCCACCCGCGTATTTGTAGACGGCTACGATCTAGTGTGTTGAACAATACACTAGATACCTATACAATCTCGAGCACCTCTCCTGTATCATAGTCGATCAGCAACTCACCATCATGTACGACACGTCGCTGCTTTTCAGCGAGCTCCCTCGAGTATTGCTCAAGATTTTTCTGCCAGCTGAGCCTTGTACAAGGCTCGCAGTAAGGACCGTCAGTTTGTGCTGAAGCGGGCTTGTACTTGACCTTTCGAATGGCTTCGAGAAGAGTGGCTTTATTCATCGTAGAGTAGCGAGGAACGTTTAATGCTTTCGCTTCTTTTTTCAACGCTTTAACATCGTTCATGTTTCTTTGTATCAACCGCGCCAGGATACATTCTACGCCCTAGCACACATTTCCTGAGTCTTGAAGCGGTCTGGAACATATTCTAGTAGCAAGGGTCTCTGTCCAACAGCTCTAGTGCACATTTTTAGCGTCTTGAAACGATCTGGAACAATCTCGAGTATCCGGGGTTCCTGTTCAACCTCTCTGGCCCACATTTCCAGAGTCAGGAGATGATCCGGAACATGCTTGATCAGTCGCGAGTACTGCCCAACCGTCCTAGTGCACGTTTCCTGGGTCTTTAAATGGTCTGGGACATCCACGAGCAGCCACGGCATTTCCTCAACGAGCTTGAACGCGATCTCTGGTGTCGCGCTCCTCAATACATCCGTAATAGCGTCGTCGGTTGCTGCTTTTGACAATGAGAGATCGAATCTTAGTTTTCTGATAGCGTTCCTGAGGTAGTCCATCTTTATTTTAGAGACTTTCCTCGACCAGCGCGGTCGGCCTTGAGTATGGGACTTACCCCTACTCAATTGCGATCTCGCTTGATTTTTGTTGATGTCAGCATTATTACTAGCGGCGTGTGCGCATGCGTTGATTTTTGTTGATGTCAGCATTATTAGGGAATTTCCCTTTTGCAAATTAAGAGTAGTTTTGACCGAAACCTACTCCGAAGGGCCCCCTCCTACTACTTCTTGTAAGATAACTAAGGGACAGCTCTTTCATGAACGCAAAAGTCCAAGCTAAATGTTAATAGATCTGCAGATCCCCTTTCCCTCCCCTAAACATCAAAATCAGAAAAGGTAATATTTGAATGTTGTCAGTCCTTGAAATCATAAGCACTCGGCCATGTGTCTCTGTTAAGCAGGTACACATTACAAGTTCAAAAAACTTTCTGTTCTCTAAGAAATCGATGTATACAGTATGAGATATACTTAAACGTCAAAGGATTCTACCTCGTCCCACCGCCAAATTTATACGTTTAGCATATACTTTTTCATTGTGATTGTCCCTAAGAGCTTTGACTTTGTGGGAACTTTTAAACAGTGCATTTTATATACAACATCCCACTGCTCATTTTAAAACTTTTAAGAACATGAGGAGATCTCTTTAACTTTCCCATGTTACTTTTAATTGTAATAAAATTGCTAAAAACAAAAGAATGAAGCAATACCTAATCTAAGAATAGTCCAAGTTTGTTTTATAATATTTCTTATTCTCTTGTTGAGCAATACAACGTATATAATTTTGTTTTAGGATAAGATATTTTGATGTCACCCTGGTACCTATGATGAATATTCTTCTGACAACGAAAATCACCATCAATTAAAGAACACAGAAGATTTGTTCTGAATCCTTATAATATATATTGGAAAACTGTAAACAATGGATATATATCTGGTATAATCCACAAAGTTGGTGAAAAAAATCAATCAAAATAACTTGTGAATATTCAAGTAAATCATAGAAATATTTTCACATAAAACAATACAGATCGAAACAAGAATTGCATGTTAAAGAACGTTCTGTTACAGACTGTAAACCAATGAAAATGTCATGTTAACTTATGCATATGAGTAGGATTTGTATATATGTTGCTTTTTATATGAGAATCTTCAGAATTGGCCTATAGTTACTAAAACTTTCTTAAAGATTTTACAGTATTAAAATATTTTTCAAACATAGTTGACAGGGACATGTGAGGGTAAATAATATACAGACATGTTAAATGTTTTGATGTTATTTTTCTAATTTCTAACTCTTTTCTGGCTTAATAAACTGCCTTACTCTTGTGGGAATTTCATAACATTAAAATTAATGCTTAATAGAAATTGGTGCAAAACTACACCAGTAACCCTAATACTAAACTGTATTAACTTCATGAAGAGGTGATTACTATATACTCTTTGTAGACGTTTATTATATGTTGCTATCTTACACTGTAAGTCTACTGGAAAGCTTTCATACTTTTATATGCTGCTTTTCTTTTTGCATTTGCAGGTTGTTAACACAGACTATAATTGTCCAAACAATATTTCTACGTTGCACTACTGTTGACTATCTATTCCTAAAATTGTCTTGTAATGTAATTTTTTGTTGTATTGTTAGTTATTAGACTTATTGCATATTTACTTGTACTCGTATTATGTGCGTAAAACGTAAAAAGATGCTTAGATGATGATACTTATTACCAGTATGTCATTCAAAGAAACTATGGAAACGCTAACCCTGTTTCGAATCTAATTTGCTAAACGGACGCATTTTCCATCCGCATGTTTTAACAAGGATAAAGTGTTAAAACTACGGAGGTTACTGTTATTTATTTGGCTGTAAAGAAACTTTCGTTTCTAATCTAGGAAGGATTTTTAATAACTAAAAACCTTACTTTTGGGAAAATATTAGCTCCTTTTACAGCAAAAACACAAAACGGCCGCTTTACCTCGTACAACACCACAACCCTTGACATTACTTTGCCAAAAAATCTATCAAATTTTGCCTAACCAGAAAAAAATCCTAGATCCGCCCCTGCGGCTGTCCCGGTTGTAAACAGGCCGATTTCGCAATTTGGGCAGAACAGAACTACGGTGGCTTGTTTGTGCCATATCAAAAATCACTTCGCAAAAATTTTATAAAGCGTATTTTAGTCGATAAAAAAACCACTTGATAAAAAATATTTGCTAGGTGTAGTTGATAAAAAATGTCACTTGATAAAAAATATTTGCTAAGTGATAAAAAAAGTGGCGCGTTATTAGATTGACGTCATTGTTTATTGTTAGGTAATGCTCAAAAAAAAAAAGATTGAATAGAAACGAAAGTTCTGCTTTTCACGAATGTAAACAACTATGAAAGATGGCGGAGAATACGACAGATCTCAGGCCATGAGTACCCAACAGACAGGCTCTAATTTCCTTGTTCGTGTACCCCAAATTGAAATAATGGATGATCAATTCATTTCCTATTACATCTTTTAAGAAAATACACACATCCGTGACATTCAAATTATTTATTAAAGTATAAGAATACTCTTAGAAAAGTTATGCTTAGTTATGTCATCCGCCATGTTTGTTCGCCTGGACGGCTTACACGTGCTCTATTTTGGATTTTAAAATATATACTTCATACTTAATTGCTAAGTGTAATTTTTATTCCTTAAAAATACACTTCATATTTAATTAAATATCAAGTGGCGTTTTTAAGATTTCGGATCATATCCGAATTCTTATTCAAACGCAACGCACGGAATTTTCTCCATTCTTCGGCCGAAAATCAACTATACCCGCCCCCTCGCTATATATTGATTGGCCCGAAAAGCTCACTCAACAATTTGACCCGCAGGGGCGAGCGGCAGGAGGGGTTTAGGCAACCTCAGCCTGAGGATATTTTGGCGTTCGCAAGCGTTCGAGTATCAAAAAATGCTGGGGCCGAAGTCGTGATGCGCCATTTTGAATAACTTCTCCGTATGGTCGAGCAGTTCTTCTGACGTTCGAGGAGGGACTAGTCTACTTCGACGTTCGAGACACGCTCGAAGTGTGGTTAGTATATTCCCTAATTGTCTTTGTTTGCATTCATATTTTGAGATTCCTATACCGTTTTTCCCAGCGGCTAGCTACTTATTATACCTCTCTCTTTTCTTCAACTGTATCGACTTTAGTCAGTTTCGTGGGGCCCACAAGGTCTTTCCTTTCCTGTCAGTTTGCCCCAAACTGACCATTAGTGAAAATTGAAATAAATGAGAATTGATTAATTCAATGCATATCTTATCTTAATTGAAATTGTACCAGGCTGGTAAAGCTTCAGCCATATAATATAAACAACCTTACTACATATTAATACTACATATTCAACTACATACATATATACCTATATACACTACTTCATCTTTTCAGTTGTTCATTATTGTATACTATCATGAACACCCTTGAAGCATACCGTGCAGCCATTGGGACCTTTTATGGCAAGGCCCGGAATACGCGAAATGCCCCCATTAAGGATTGCAAAAAAAGAGGGGAAAATATTGGAGTCAAGAAGGCTCTGACACATAGTCGGGAAATTCACCTTGGTTGGTTGAGGGAAATACTTCAATTTCTAGGAAAGTCACAGAGTTTTCGGAAATTTATTTGTTAAAAAGCTTTATCTAGTTTTTTCGATGCGTTTTCACTGTTTGTTATTTTTCGATCTGCTAAGATTTCTGTTTTTAAATATATGGCATTTTCCATTGCCAAAATTTTTTATAAAAACGTTGATTGTCCATAACATATAAAATTTGCAACTTGTGGAACCAATTATTTCATGGATAAAATGCAAGAACTTCATATTTGTCACGGCCAGAGCCTTCTAGAATTTGAATCTTCCTTCTTTCTAGGTGAAGAAGATTCTTTAACATGTTACATTCACGACCTTAGCCCTGTAAAAAAAGCCAGATCTGGGAACACCGAATACTACAATTTCACAGTTCAGACCAAACAAAATGTTCATCAAGGCGTGTCGTTCCGAATGGATTTGCGAGACAAACTGGAAAAGGCTACGGAGGAAAAAAGCCCAGTGAAGCTGAAAAACTTCAAGCGCAAGGCCAATTGGAAAGATAACTCGCAACAAGATATAGAGATCAATCGAAACACGAAAATTGAAGATAGTCAAGCTGGTTTCCCTCATAAAAAAATTAAACGGGATATTGCAAAACAGCTGAAGATTAAAAGTATCTTGGATAACAGCTATGATAGACAGGCAGTAACGGTGGTAGGATTTATCAACATCGATTCCATGGCGACATCAGCAATGGATGTGAATGGTGACACCAAAAGAACAGATGTCTTTATTAATGATGACTCTGGTATCATTTTGCTTTCGTTGTGGAACGAGAAGGGCAACAACTTAAAGAGTGGCGTCTATGAAATCCAAAATGCAGTTGTGCGTGAGCTGTCGAATACTTCTACTGGTTTTTTCCTAACAACCACCAATGAAACATCCTTGACTCCGTCAAAACACACTGTGAAAAAGATGCCGCCTCCATTTGAGCTCAAAACAAAAGTAAAATTTCCTATATCTTTATAGGAAATTTGACTTTTGTTTTCATCTGTTCATTCTGTTGTCATCAGCCACAAGAATTTGAAGTGCCCTCTGTGCTTTGCATCAGTTGATGAGAAAACATCAGGAAATGATTTTTTTCAGTGTAGCAAGTGTAAAGCGTCGTGCAAGCACTCTTCTCTTCCAATTCATTTCACTATCAAGATCATAACTGAGGAAGGTCAGGAAGTGGTTATGTATATGCCACAGCTGTATCAAAATCTAAAAAACAAAGGTGTTTTGATGATGAGGACAAGATTTGTCGAATTCTTCTCATGGATGAACTGACAACACTGATGATGAACCATCGAAACATCATTCTTGACTTATAAACTTTTTGGTGATTTCCAATAAACGATAAGAGTATTCTTGACTTATAACTTTTTTATGAGCTCTTGATGTATTATTGTACATGTTTTGTTAGATTTTTAGATTTTTTGCTACTTCTCAACAAAAGTTGACACAATTATCGCTACTACTTACCTTCAGTTCCCATGTGTTTCTGTTTTCAAACTGCTTTCTCATTCGATTTTATTACACCCAACCATGAAAATGAAATTTGAAGCTATTATCTGAGGGCAATTCGAATCACGCCTGACACTTCCCCCGACTCGTGAACCCGCCGCGCCGTGAACAGTTTTTACCGATATGTTTTTTTATCCAAGCAGCAATGCCCTGGGAACCAGGTTGTTTTTCTGCTGTGAAAACAATTACCACGTATTACGTACATGTCCATAAACCATTTCTCTGCGTTTTTATGTAATGGTATATCAACTTTCGTGGTAAAGCGTTGCGCGCGGGCTTGACTGACACAGGGGAGCTGGGAACAGTCGCGCAGTATTATTCAGTTCGCGGCTTGCTGATGCGCATGCTCATTAGATCAAAGAAACGCACTAACTTCGGGGTCGATGAATTTGGCTACGTTGTCTCTTAATTTAGGATAGCGTATCCGTAAATCGTTTCTCTATGCTCGCATGGTCTACCTAGCTTATCCATCGACTGTTTCTCTGCGTACTTGTAGTGTAGTGCACGGGGCTTGATACCGGGCGTTGAAAACGACAACAATCTTGCAGCATTATTCAGTTCAAAGTTTTCTGATGCGCATGATTTGACGAAGTAGCACTGAAAAATAACGAGAGTGAAAAGACCAGAGGAACGCGGTCGGTAATTCTAGTATCAACTCTGGTGGGAAAGCACCGTACGAACCTCGCTTCAAATAGAGACTGGGGATGACAACAACATGATTATCGCTGACAGCAAATTCGTATATTTACATCAGAACACTCAGTGATATGAAGCGTGAAAAATTTAATAAGACGTAATATACCTAGGAGGAACGCAGTAAATGGGGATCTGGAACAGATTTCTGGCTATTTTAGGAATTTCGGGATAGATAGAATTGCGGTTTGGAAAAAAAGCGTGCGTTTTAATTTCATTCTTGCCTATTGCGCACTCTATTACGCGCTCTACGCGAAAATGGGAAGAGACAACAAATAAAATATGTGTGGTGTGTTCTGTTGACGTTTTCATAAATCACAACCCAAACAGCTCTGGGAACGAGATTCCATACAGGATATGCCAATCAGTAATATATACATACCGTCATAAAAAGGGTCCTGATGCTAAAAATTAGTAAAAACATCCCAGAAGCGTGACACACGGATTGATTGTATTGTCATCCCGGCTTGCAACACACAACATTGTGACAAACTATTTTTAGCTTTATCCTAGAACGTAGGTATCGGCAGTCTTCCGAAACGTGAAATATGAAATGACTTCACAACGCCTTTTTGAATAGAAGTGTATTCGTTGTTATGACCAGAAAACCATCCGGTAGCCTTCATTAATCATCATGATGTACCTTCAAATGAGAAAGCAAGTATTAAAGCATATTTTTCACAAATAAAAAAAAAAATGCAAGTTCATGTCAACCTCGTTCCCATGTGGTTTCAGTTCTTCCCTGGTGAGGATGTTTTTTACCTTACTCTTTAATGAGAGGAATTTTTTTTCGAATTTCGCCATTTTGGATATTTCTTCATGGATGTCTACCCAACTTCGGGCCAAAATACCTAAGAAGATGAATTCTCTATATTTCGACTGCACCCATTAACCCTTTCCTGCTCTCTGTAGCTCCAGAGCAATAAATCAACTGTGCAAAGCACGCAGCGCCTTGCACTGCCCCGGTGTGGATGAGAACGGCCAAACTGGACAGCGTTTTAAAGAGCATCAAATTACCTATCGAATGGGCCTAAAATCAGCTCTTAGGTGTTGCTAGTTGCGGAGATATTTGCGATTGAAAATGAGAATTTTCGCTCAAAAAATTAGAAATTTTAAATTAATTCCGCCTCTGAAAGGGTAAAAATTCGGAGAAGTCGTGCATGCATGGATGAAGTTGGAAATCCGAAATCTTTCAGCCTGCAAGGGCTTTTCATTTATTTTAAAAATGCACTTCATATTTAATTAAATATCAAGTGGCGTTATTTTATTTTAAAAATACACTTCATATTTAATTAAATATCAAGTGGCGTTTTTTATTTTAAAAATGCACTTCATATTTAATTAAATATCAAGTGGCGTTTTTTAAGATTTCGGATAACATCCGAGATCTTATTAAAACGGGCGGCCTTTTCCTTCTCCTTTTCCTTCTTCGACCGATTTTTTAACCGATTGCCGTAACGTCACGACTTTTAAAGTCCGACCTGACCCTGCGACCTAGCGCTACGCCGGCTTTGTGCGTATCTTGATATTCGTAGAATGAAGACTGCGCTAAGAATTTGATCACAAATATGGTTGTGGACTGCTATTTTAATATTATTTGATGAGCTATGCTAGATACTCCTTCAAATTTTCGTTTCCAGATGTTTTTAACGAGGCGGATTTTGTTCAACCAAACCGAGCCCTAGGGGTTAAGGTACGAGTCGTTCCTTTCGAGGGACCGAGTTCAAGCAAAGCGAAGTTTTTTGAAGCGAAGAGAAATATTTGGTTGGGTTGTATAATTATTTAACTGCCTAAATTTCAGTTCTATGAACGTTTAAGATATTCTCTTTATTGTGTATTGTGTTTCACATATTAAGATGAAAATATCATCAGGTTTTCTAGCCATGTGTAAATCTGAAACAAATCAATTTTAAGATTTTAGCTAGCTACAGACGCAGATTTCAAGGCAGCATCTAGCCAGGAGACCCAGCATAATTTTTCTTACCACCGGGAAATCGGAGTAGTTAAGGTGGGAGAAACTCATTTTATCAACCTCAAGAAGAAAGCTTAGTTAACTAGGCTAGGCAGCATCCTGCTTAAGCTGTACCTAGCCTTATTTATTCTTTTAAAGTTTGGTATATTATTATTTATTTTTATGTTGGGGTTGTGGCTAGCTAGCTCTTTAGCTACCTGGGTGAAGAGTAAAAGTAACCAAATGGCTTGCTAGCTAGCTACAACAAAATTCTTAATCAATATTTCTTATATATATATATATTTAAAGGAAGAAAGTGTTTGCGGAAGAAAGTTTTGCGGTTTTTGCGGTTTTGGCTCGAATCGCAAAAGTTTATTCCCGCAAAATGTTGTGATATTAGTGAACCGCAAAAGTTTTTTCCCGCAAAATTTTCATAATTATCCCAACCGCTAAAGTTTTTTCCAAAACATTTTCCTTAATTATTAGAAGAGAAATTCCTCCGAATTCCTTTGAATAAATTACTTTCTATATGTTAATAGACTTTTTGTGATCTAATTCAGAAAGAAAGAAAAAATGTTTTTTTTAAAGTGAACCATTCCTTTAACACAAATACAGTGAAAGGGAAGAAATTTTGGTACAAAGAAATATTTCAGAGAGGATTTACTTTGCCGAACTGACCCAACAAATTTTGTGCACAATTGTAGCTAGAACAAGCTATGTGATGGGACATTCCTACATTAACAGCTTTAACGATTCATTCTTTATTTCAGTCTTTTCGATACAGCATTTGTTTGAATCATAATCTGGTCTGTTAAGCTACTCCGAAAAATATTACTCACATTTGGCAAGCGCAAAAGTTTTTTCCCGCAAAAAGGATTAATTTTCACGAACCGCAAAAGTTAATTCCCGCAAAATGCAAAAATTTTGCGGTTCGGCCGAACCGCAAAACTTTCTTCCGCAAACACTTTCTTCCTTTAAAGTACTAAATGCAGTTAGGTAGCAACACCTTTTATTACTGTTATAAAAACTTACTCAACAAAATAAAATTGCTATCTTGGATAAGGGTATTGCGCCTTATACACATGTGCAATACCGTTTACCTGTACTAAGCGCACAGCCCGTTGTTAGCAACAAATTATTTTCTGTTGTTTTGTTTAAATTGAAGCTGTGATAAGATTTTTCGAGGGGTTTGACGTCTATATGGATATGCAACATGGTTTACCTGTATGTAGTAAGTGCTTAGCCAAGTGTTAACAGTGTGTATCCTGTGTTATTATGTAAACCGAAGTTACATCAAAGTTTTTTTGAAAAGGGTATTACGCCTAAACGCATTGACGACACAGTTTACCTGTACTAAGCGCTCAGTCCAATGTTAATGATGGCTGTTTCCTGTGTTTCTGTTTAACCGAAGTTACATTAAAGTTTTTTCAAAAAAGGGTATTATACCTATGTCACATTGTTTGCCTGTACTAATCACTCAGCCCGGAGTAATATTTATTTTTAAACTTTTAGCGGGAACGTTCTCTGAAAAATAATAAAGGTTGGCAGACTGTTTTTGCTCTATGACAGGGTAGCAACGAGTTGTGTTTTTATTTCAGCTAAAGTTATGGAAAGTTATTTTTTGAAAAATATATTACACCGGAAATACCATAATGTTTTGCGCCTCACTCGATTTATGACATCTATACTAAAGCGCTCCACCCAAATGTGTGGCACAGTTCACATTAATCGCTCCTCCAGGCGTTCAACGCTGGGTAACACAGTTACTTGTGGTCTAACCCGGCGTTTCGACTCCGGGTCCCCGGCTAGTCTAAATAATAATACCAAGAAAATGCATTTTGGATTTAGTCTCTTTTGTTAATTCTAAACCGATGACATAGTCATAATCTTTTTGTTTCTTTCGCCTACTTCTATTTCTTTTTTTGTTTTTAAACTTGTAGGATCCAACTTTATGGTCAAATCTTAGATATATTAAACTTCATAATGATTTTAGTCATGTCGCAGGTATAATAAAACATTTCCAAAAAATCGCTACACCACAAGCAATAATATTTAATAAATTGATATGCCAAAACGTTTTCGTTTCTTTCTTATGAATGTTAAGTGTAGTGCAGTATTGTTTTAAAGTATTAGTTTTCACAGGTTACTTTTTTACCGCTTTGGGCAACTTAAACTTATGACCCTTGCTTTTCCCGCTAACAGTAACACGTTGGTTTGTTCTAGCATGTATCTCACATACTGCATAAAATTTTTGCAAGTTCAAGATAATACCATGGGATAATATCTATTTATTTCAAACGACGGAACAACATTGTAGAAGTTCTGTACAAAACAGGCTACTGGCGACCTTGAAAGGTATAGGGAACAAAATTACACACGACGAACAAGAATCTGAAATATTTTAGCCTGCAAGGGCTTTTCATTTTATTTTAAAAATGCACTTTATACTTAGTTAAAAACGTAAAACTATTATTTTTGTTAAAAGTACACTTTACAAAAATATTTTGAAGTGATTTTTAATATGGCACAAACAAGCCACCGTACAGAACTGACCTTCCGCAATGAGAGCCATTTTGGAAAGAGCGCGCATAGGGAATGCACGCCGTATAGCATGGTGGTCCAGATGAATCACGTGACCTAAAAATTTACCGGTTCTTTAGTTAAAGAGCCGGCTAAAAATTTACCGGTTCTTTAGTTAAAGAGCCGGTACCGGTTCTTTAGCCATGCCGAATAAATTTCTTTGCGGGCTTGTGACGTCAACTCCGGATGATAATTTCGCTGGTTAACCGCTGCCCCATTCTCGTCCACAGAGTTTTTTGAGATTAGTTGCCGCTCCATAAGGGGCGGCTCTTAGTCCGCCAGGCGTGAATAAAAAAGATTTTTTGCTGAGCGAAATCTTGCGTTTCGTGCTGTGGTACTTGATTTCGTGTAAACAAACTACTTAAGTAGTACAGCTTCGAAGTAGCACAAACTTTAAAATAAACGAATAGAACCTAAGAAAAATTCATTGTGAAGCTGTACTTAAAAGTCGGTATTACTAAACTATGGAACTACCCAGAATCAGCCAGAATCAGCCAGAACCACCCAAAATCAGCCAGAACCACCCAGAATCAGCCAGAACCACCCAAAATCAACCAGAACCACCCAGCCAATTTTAAATAACATGCGCAACCACGCAGCTGGACTCGCTTTTTCGAAAAGTGAGAATGACGTACATCCCCAGAAGAAAATTTCGAGTTAAGTATATATATGTGGCGGGAAAATTTGACCTTTTTTAAAAATTTTTGTCAACCACGTATGTTGCGCTGGACATTGTGATTTCGATATTCATTATTTTCTTGGAAGAAAATAACACTTTTAAATTTTAAAGTCCTTGCGAAAATTAATCCAGGCAAAGCAAATAAATCTTCCAAAGTAAGCTTTTTCGCCAACATTAATTTACCCATGCGAAAACTAATCCATTCATTTACTACAGAGAAATATATTTGATAGTAAAGCACTTTCTTTAGTCAAAAACATCAAATGTAAGCAATCACATCATGCTCCTTTCTATAGTACTTTTTCAGACCTGTACATAGTCAGTATAAAAATTGAGCGTAAGCGTTGTTCCACCTCTGTAGTAAATAAAGTAAATAAACAGTCTTACCCCTAAATCCTTGGGCAAATAACAATGCTGGACTTTTAACGGTTTTTGTAGCTAACATACGATAAAACGTAGCGACAATCGTGTAGAGTTATGAAAGAAGTATGATTTTTATTTAGATGTTTTTATTCACATGTAAAACAATATAAACAATGGTAAAAAGCGATTGTTCACAACCACAAGATTGGTAAAACACATGCACAAAAAACTTCACGCACTGGAGTGACCTTAATCGTAATAGTAACATCAATAGTACTTAGTTACTGTAATTTAATGAAAAACATATTTACAATGTAATGGGTATTCCTAACGAAAGTAAAAAGTTACTTTGTGCAGTAGTGAGGTTGTTTTTCGTATCATCGGATACGGTCACGTTTTCATACATAAAAAATTCGCAACAACAAGGACACCGAGTGTCTGGGTTTTTTTGAGCATGAAGATGTTTTTAATAAACAAAACAAGAATGAATAAAATGTTTATAAATGTTTAACTATAAAAGATTTTATCTAAAAGTGTATCAAACCATAGAAGGATGCTCCTTTTTCTAGACATTTTATAGTATGGCCTTATTAATAGTGTTTTTTGTGTTAGGTCCTTAAAGAATAGCGTTCAAAATTGTAGGTACCCGCACTTTTTCTTCAAAAAAGAAATCGGCATTTCAGAAAATTTTGGATGGGGGGATGTTCTCGTCGCATGAAAGTTTTATTAAAACATTGCGCGCAGAGCACCATATTTAATTGTATAAAAATATTTACATGGTAATTTAATATGTCATTAAAAGTTGACCAAAATAATAAAGTCAAAATAGTTTTTTTTTTCAGAAGTTTCAAACACTTTTTTTTAAATGAAAACAAACAACATCCGAAGCTATCAAAGATTCCTGTACAAAGCCTTATCGTAGTACATGCCTCAAGGCATGAAGCATGCGTTTCTTTGGTTACCAATTATAGCTAGCTGTCTCTGTCTGAGTCTGAGTGGTCCTGTCTGAGTCTGGGTGATTCTGACTGATTCTGGGTGATTCTGACTGATTCTGGGTGGTTCTGGCTGATTCTAGGTGGTTCTGGCTCATTCTGGGTGGTTCTGGGTAGTTCCATAGTTTAGTAATACCGCTTAAAAGTCAGGTTTGTGACATCAAACTGTAATGGTGGCGAACATAGAAAGGTTTGAGTGAGTACCACTCTGTGTAACTGACACTGATGCAATGATGACAGTGATCTGGAAGAATCTTTTAATGATGACAACTTTATACATTCTTGCATTACATAGCTGTGAAAAATACTTTGTTGATAATGTTGATAGCTAGCTATAGATCAATTTCCATGCTGGACTCATCATTATTTGAACACTGCTTAAAAGCCTAAACCCTGGAGGTAGCTAGCTAGCTATATGTCTATGTAAGTAGCTGTAAACTATCCAGTATTTTGATTGTTTTTCTTTATGTGAAGTTCTATAAAGTCCTGTAAAGTCAGCTGTGCAAAAAAAATGTGTAAGTTTGGATTTGGGAAAGAGAGAGAGCACTTCTTGCATTATTCCAAACGTCCAATTGATCAGTCAGGGATAACCGCAAATTAGGCTATTATGATAGTCTAATTAGTCTACGATAGCCTATTTAGGCGATTTATCTCTCCTAATTAGGCTATCAACATGGTTTTTGCTGCCTATCGCTGTTCTGTTGCATAATCGCAATGATTTTATTAGCTAAAAACATTCTATAGAACCTCCTTTTGATGGTCCAAATATATTTTTCTTTATTATTCGCGCTGTCAGAAGATATAGCGTTTAGTTTGTTTTGATTAAGAACGCATGCGCTGTGTTACGGCTTCTTTGTTTTACGGCCACGGTTGCTTCTGAAAAAAGGCTAAATTTCCCGCGCGCATATTTTCAACATTGTGGTGCATAGCCTAAATAGACTATTTCTCGTCTAATTAGCCGATCCAAAGACTTTTGACGTATAATTTTTAGTCCCGTGAAGCAAACTATAAAAAATTTTGCTCGAACGAAGATGATGTAATGAGCAACAAAACTCCGAAAAAAGATGGCGCGACCAGACGTGGTTGTCGAGATAATCGCAAAAGAAGAAAACACATCTCCTAAATAGGAGATGATCTCCTAAATAGGAGATGATCTCCTAACTAGTCTATGGAAAATCTCCTAACTAAGCTACTATCCTAATTTGGCGTGATAGCCTAATTTGCGGTTATCCCTGACTGTTGACGTTTGGCTAAACTTTAGAAAATGTACCTTAAGAGAAGAAATTATTTGCGGAAGAAATTTGTGCGAAACTTTTTTTTGCGGAATTAATTTTTGCGGATTTTGGCCAAATCCGCAAAAATTTATTCCGCAGAAGTGAAGAAATTTTGGTCATCCGCAAAAATAAATTCCGTAAAACTTTGGAAATTTTTCATCCGCAAAAATAAATTATTGTTACAGCTTAGTATTCTTTTTTTTTATATTTTGATGAAAAATAGAGAGATGATATTCCATAAATCGGATGTTTTTCATACACTTAGGTACTTAATCACACGATGACCTATTTTTTCTTGTTTGGCGCTTCTTCTACAGTGCAAATTATATCGTAATTGCACTCTGCGGAGTGCAATTATTTCTTAATTGCACTCTAGAATCTTAACTGCACTCTTTAAGGAGCGCCGATAATTTAAATATTTATTTTCTCGCGTTTTATGATAAGTCAAAAAAAGATATCTTTACAATGAATCGAACTAATTATAAATCGGGTAATAAAAAAATCAAAACATTGAAATTGACATCCTGTGCTACTCTTACAAAAATACTTTAATGGGAGAAATTTTCGCGAGACAAATTTTCGCGAGGTCAAAAACTCCCGAAATTTTTTGGTTTCTATTTTCGCGAATGCAGCATTTCGCAAAATTTCGCGGGATTAATTTTCGCGAATTAGAAATTTCGGTATTTTTTGTGGGATAAATTTTCGCGAACGTGAGATTTTTCGTAAATATTAACTCTTTTTTGAAGAAATGATTTTCTTTGAAAATAAAAATCTAAAATATTATACAAGAGTATACAAGATTAACTAGCTTTACTCGTCATCAACAAAGTTTTGAAAAACATCAAATGCTCCTCTTTCATCACCATCTCTTTGCCAGATTTCTTCTTCATCGTGTTCCTCATCGTCCAAGTTGTGACCAATACATGCGTTCTCTTGATCCATGTGACAAAGAGCAGAAAGATTTAGTGATACTTCCGCATTACCTTCAACCATTGGATCTATATCCTGAAAGGGATCTAATGATGGGAGCTTGGACAAACCCATTTTGATCGCGTCTGTGATTCCAGAAGCCCTCCATCCACTAAAAATTATTTTTCTACTCTCTAGCGAGGTCAATTCATTATACAGGTTTACCAACCACTCAGCATGTAAAGGTTTCAGGACTGACAGGCGAAGTTTTACATCTATTTCTTCTATAGCCTTACCTTCTTCGAGTTGCTTGGAAATTTGAACAGTATACCATTCATTGAAATGCTTCGCTAAGAACTTTTTCGCATACCCATTTACAGTTAAATCTAAAGGCTGGTAATACTTCGTCATGTTAGCTGGTACGGTAGTGACGAGGATATGATTTTCTGCTAGAATTTTCAGCACTTCATCTTCAACTTGTGAAAACCATCTACTGTGAACCTGGAAACCCGCAAATCCTTGGTTCGATTCTTGGCGATGAAATGACTCTTTTTCACAGCCCGCAGAAAGAAGTGCTACTAAGACGCAAGCGCAGAAACCAAAGTTGAAAGTCGTGAAAAGAAAAGAAAAAACGTTGGACATTCGAAATATGTTTCGACAAGCAGCAAGCAACCAACAAAGCAGTTCTTCTTCGACGGAGAAAATCATTGTTATTGATTTAGTTGATCCAAAAATACATACATGTATACAATAATTATTCCAAATATTTTGAATTTTTATTCCGCTTGACACGTCCCTTTAAACTTATAAGACTTAATCCATTCGATATCTTTTAGAGCATATATCCCCGTAAGCCTACGCTATATGAAACGTGAATTTTCTTTAATCTGAAAAATTTTGAATTATTTTTCATTTTTCAACATTTTATTGAAAAAAAATTATGAGATTTATTTTCGCGAATGGCCAAAATGATAAAGATTTACGGGATTTATTTTCGCGAATGCCAAAAATTGGTCGTTTTTTGGGATTTATTTTCGCAAATTTGGGGCAAATTCGCGAAATTCGCGAAAATTTGTCTCGCGAAAATTTCTCCCATTAAAGTAGTTCATTGTGTGATTAGCTCGTAATCGAATGTTTACTCGTGCAATTGGAAATAATCGAACTCGTAATTTTTTTGCTTTTTAAATTTATCCTCTTCCTGCGATTACATATACAAATTAGGTTTTTTCCGACTTTTGATTTACCAAAATTTATTCCGCAATGTCTCTTTTGAGGTCGCTATCCGCAAAAATTTATTCCGCAAAATATGCCATTTTTGGGTCACTCATCCGCAAAAATTAATTCCGCACAAATTTCTTCCGCAAATAATTTATTCCCTTACACAAAAAAATTTAATAAAATATAAACTGAAACACAGTTATGCACTTACTCACCGAGTCCACTTGGAAATTCTCATTCTTTGTGTAGCTAGAAGTGCGTATTTGCGTTGTTTGCAGCTTTTATATGATGTTTGGAGATTTTCGTTCTTTTAAAAGTGCGTAACTGTGTTTGCAGCTTTTATATGATAACCAAGATTTTTCTGTACAAATTCTAAAGTTGCTCCTGGCGTTCTTCACGAAACCACCCACCCACCATGACAAACGTCCATTTAGCTTTGCAGCAACAAAGATTTATGGGGTTGTTCACAAAAAGTAATGTAGCTAGCATGCTCAAAGAAAAAGGAGGCGGAGAGGTAGTCTAAAAGCGTATCAAAGTGTACAAGGGGAAGGGGGTCTTCTAAGGGCTTACATATCTATGCTTTAGAAAAATATTGCAGTGTTTTTATGTATCTTTTCTGCAAAAAAAATGCGTGGTTATTTCAACTTTAACACCTTAGACCTGCCGTAGTTACCAATTGTCCTTTTTTCAAATAACGTGTTATAATTAATAATCATTAAGTTGATTTTTAGGGGAGGGGTGATCTGTACGCTCGGGAAAGGGGTAAGTCGAAAGCAAAGCGTACAATGGAGTATAAGATTGACGATTTATAGTATGTACGCATTTTTGAATAGACTTATTATAGTAGCTGTTGACAAATGATTTTTGTCTGTTTTACCCGCATGTGACTGGTTAATCCTTGAACTATAACTTCATTTTTAGGTTGCTTATTTGATCAATTATATATTTTTTTAGAGTCAAAAAAAGGACAAATTTGATGGAGATCCTAACTGGAAAAATAAAGGACGTACTTGTAAAGGACTAAAGAAAAAGTCCTTCTGATACGTTACAACCAGTAAACCACAAGGTTTTTTGGCTTGAAGTTGCAGAAAACCTTGCCACCATTAACATGAACTGATGCATATATCTCTAGATTTTGTTTTTGCTAATTTAGTAGTTTGTTTAGCAGATTTTATAGATTATATATGCCTTTAAATTTTTCAACCTATAAATTTGATTTAAAAATATTAAAGCTGCAGGTATACCATTATGGTAACCGTTGGCCTGATTTTTTTTATATTTTTATGTTGTATGATATATACTTTTACATTTTTTATGCGTGTGCCTGAACAAAGTGTTATTTTGTCCTAAAATCTTATTTTTTGATTGGGATTTTTTAATTCTTTTTTAAATAAATATTTATAAAATTTTATTTTAAATGCGTCACAGACTGCATTTTAAACATTTTGAAAGTACCAATTGTGCATGCAAAACAGTATAAATATAATCCAATTTATAGTGAGGTAGAATGTAGCAAGAAATTCAGCCATATTTCACTGTATATAATACTGTGCAAAATAATTCTTTAAAAAACTTAACTGGAAATATTTTGTTATTCTTTCTGGATCCTTATAGTTATAGACTGTTTACTGCTCTTGCAAAAATCCCTAGAAACAAAATCGAATGTGCATATAAATTGCAGATTTATACCTGGCATAGAAGAGGTAGGATGTGCACACGTGATCAGATTAAACGCAATGCGTATCCTTTCATTGTGCACTTCGCCTGTAGGTGCAACCTCGACCCTAGGGTTTATAAAAAGAGAAAACCAGCCCTGGGGTCAAGGTTGGTGTTGGTGCTAATCATCGCTTTGGAAAATAAGGGGTGCATACGTATCAGTTTCGAAAGAACAACTGTCGTATCACGGTAAACAAGGGGCGGCAAGTAGTTGCAACTATATACTAGTTTATCCATATGGTTTATCTCAAAGATCTCAAAGATGTCGCCGAAAAATGCATGTCTAATATGTTAAATTTTCTGACGTTACGGCACAACGTCAATAACACTACTTTAACGTCAATATCCTATATTAAGTTATTGAAGCCATTACAGTGCACCTAAAACTTTGAGGCCAAATAACTTGGAAACGAGGTGGTGACGTCAATGATTTTTCACCGCGTGGGTAATAGGACCTAGGACCAATTCGGGTAATTTTCCCAAACCTGGGTCCCCAAATCCGTTTCGGAATGGACGGGTTGACGAGTTCATCAAAAAAGCTTCAAACCCTAATATCTCTGCAACCGTTTGTCAAAAGTACATGATCCTATACATTTTCTTGATCAGCGTTTCAAGATCTATACAATAGAGGCAACGTAAACACAAGGTTCTAATTTTTTTTTTGTGGATGGGTTGCTGATGTCATCAAAATTCAATTCAATTTTTTATCCTGCCTTAGTGGATTTTTCCACGGGCTTTATCAACTAGTCTATACGCCAGTTCCGTTTGTCTGTAACAGGCAAAGTGGATGTGTTGTTTTTTCTAAAGAAACAGCCGCGGTAACATGTCACTTTTGCTAAACTTTTATTTTTATTCTGTCTTTTGTGTGCTTTTTCAAATTGATTTAAAATTTTTGTTTTAAAAAAGTCACCGTTAATTTATTTTATTGTTCTCATAAAAACCTTTGTGTAATGATGTAAACTTTATTACACAAAAGTCACGGGTAATTAATTTTTATTATTCCCTTAAGCACGTGTCTATTGTCTACTGTTATATGAAAAACATATTGGTTTTATTTATTCCCGCTTGAATGGAATTAACAACAAAACGTTTTGACGAAAAGAACAATGAATTTTATGGTTAATTTCGCTCATTATTTCGCTGGTTTTTTATTCGGTATCTATAGTGGATTTTTCCACGGGACTAAATTCTATATTATATAATACGTTTGTGTGAGTGACTATGCGCACACATCACAAAAAATCACGGGCCACTTTCTCACACAGCTCACGCTTTTACTCCCCAAGCGTGGCGTTACGATAAAATTTACTGAGAATTAAAAAATATTGCAAAACTACGGTGGCTCATATCTGCCACATTTTCATAGCAGTTGACTTTGGATTTTGGTGTGCATTAAAACACTTTCTAGTGCGCACTAGTCAATTGTCTAGTGCGCACTAGAAAATAGCACTATTGCGCACTAGATAATAACCTAGTGCGCACTAGCAAGCGGCTTTGAGTGCGCACCAGAAAACATGATAGTGCGCACTAAGATTATTAATTAACTAGTAGATTAGGCCCGTGGAAAAATCCACTTAGGCAGAAAAACAATTGAAAAGTTGTCATTTGAATTTTGATGACATCAGCAAATATTTCAATATATTGAATACTGCCTTTTACCAAAAAAAATAATCTGAAAATGCATAAAAAGAAAGTAAGTCATAATTTAACAAAAAAGTTCTTAAAATCTAACACAAAATATGAAATGTTCGCATGAAATCCTCCCAACAAAACTTCAGACAAAATATGAAAAACAACGGCGTGCAAGGTGTAAATTCTAGTTGGTAGAAAGTTACAACATTGACAGTCACAGCCCAGACAGTTACGACAACAATAATAATAATGTCAGAAATAACACATCTCGAATATGTATACATCTTATTATGTGATTATGTTGAAAACCTTCAATATTTTAATCTGAAGTGTCGAAAAGAAAGGCTTGCAACAGTAAGCACAGATCTATGAAAATAAGTTGTTTACGCATTTTAAACATTGTCTTTTCCCTAAATGCTTATACAACAATACAACCTGAACAATATCAAAAAGCCAAACTTAAACAAACACAAAGCACCAAAAAACAAAAAGTTAAACTTTGAAAAATCATTTATTCGGTTGCATACCATCCTTCTCCCGCAAAAATATGCACAAAATGTAAAAATTAACCGGTTAACAAAACAATTTTTTTGTCTAATGATCCGTACTGACTTTACCAAACATTTTAAACTGAAATGTCGAAAAAGCAATGAGCAAGGAGTAAATTTTAAATCAACAAAAATCATTATTTTGAAAACATGGTATATATGGTCCTTCCTCGCAAAAGTTTACAATAAATGTAGAACACAAAGGTTTCTGAGGAGCAAATCAAAATATGAACAAAAATCAGTTCAATTGGCATGTTCTATATTGTCTTCACCCATAAAGTCATTTCAGTGCATACAAAAATACAACTTGGAAAGTGTAGAATATCAAATTATTTTTTTAGTATATATACTTGCATATGGTCCTCCCTCACAACAGTTAAACAGTTTCAGTCTGAACATTAGGTAATTTTTTATCATCACCAAATATTTATTCCCGCAAAATTTTGTGAAATTCTTAACAAAAACAAAAACGTGAAACCGTGGAATTTTCTTCCAGCAAAACTGACATTACTTACAGTTAGTTTAAAGTTTAAAAAAAGTTTATAACACAAAATATAAAAAAAATCAACTTACACAACAGCTCACAGTCTAATTGTATATACAAAAATTTGTTCTTTCAGTATTTTGCATGTGGTCTTTTTCCACAAAAGTTTACACAGCATTTAAAAAACAGCAGTTTGCAACACAAACAATATAAACGGCAACCATACTATTCTCTGCTGAGAAGTTTTAACCACAAATGTCAAAAACCCAGGTAAATTTCCCCAAAAATGTCAACAACCTTTGTAAAAATATCAACCACCACCCTTGTAAAAATATATAACCTGGTAATTTACATGCGGGCTCACAGAAGTTTAACAGGATGTCAACAACAAAACAATAAAACTTACTCCAATTAACGCACACACTTTAGTTTCACAAAATCATTCCTCTTAAAGGCGCGTAATCACCCTTATCGAAAAAAATTAACATACACATTTTTTATATTTATTTCAAAGTTCAGACGGAGTTATGACTTTCCTGAAAATTTGAGGATATAAAACCTACTAGAAATGGAAATAATGGTACTTCAATATCTTGAATTTATTGGGGTTTTTTTCCAGCCGCCATATTTAACGATCTTGTTGATCTCTTATTCTCGTCTAATAAGCGGGCCGTCGCAAAATATTCGTGTGAAACCGTAGGTAAACAAACGACCTTATCTTTAAATGAGCACCGAGATGGAGTTCGATAAAATCGCCATTATGGTAGGCTCCGTTCACGCTGTTCTTTTTGGCTTGTTTTTCTTTGTAAAACATGGCAAGTGGAAAGAAATTTTGGTTCTGTTTAAAAAGTGGCCGCGCGTAAAAACATCCGTATCACTTTCTCCACTTAGATTTAATTTTCTTCTATTCTATTCGCCATTGTTTTTGGAGACCAGACAAAACAAAACAGAAAGAAGAAATCACAGCATTGCCTCGTGGTTATTAATTATGATAATTAATGCTTATCACGCTCTTTCTTTTTTTATTAGCATGACCGGGATTATTGCATATTATAAGCCAAAAAACCCAACGGGGGAAAATGCTCATTGTGATAGTTGAAGATAGTTGAAGATAATTAAATTTAGAGCATGAAAGGGGAAATTCTGAAAATTTAGGTATTCTAATTGTCTAGATCTGATACTGTCTCCATAAGGAAACGACTAACTGTTTGAACAAAGGAAAATTATCAAAAAGTAAGACAGCTAGCGAGTCGAAGCTGTCTTCAGAAACAACAACAAGAAGTGGTCAGTGTTGCAAAGAAGTCTGATTTCAGTAAGTTAGAACGTTTAAATAATAAAGAATAACACAGAAACTTCGATTGATTTATCTGATTTATCATGTTAGGAACTTTGTTGATACATTTATAAAAGCATTACGATGGAAACACAGCTACGGATACTCTCCCTCATTCATTATTTTTTCTGTAATGGCATGAATCCAGCAACCATGTGATCGATTTTGCCGTGCGTTTATTATCGCATGATTCGTGCAATGCAATGCAATGGCGGTTCTGTAGGCGAAGAGAAATTGGGGTGAGTTTGTTATTTCTATGAAACATTTGAACATGTTCTGGTTGTCAGTTTTCAATAAAATTTTCAGGATAATGTTTTCTTATGTATATCTTTCAATTTTTACAGTAAAATAGGCACCTCTAAAAAATTTGCCTACAGGGTCATTACGCGCCTTTAAAGTAAAGTTTGCAGAAAACGTGAGAAAAATTATTCCTCACGCTACCCTAAAAGTTCAATAAGTCTTTGAACATTTTGTGGCTTGTTACATCATAATTCGTGCTCAAATAAGATCCCTAAGTTTGACTACTACGGTGGATATAAATAGCTTAATCATCAGTTATCTAGCTAGATTTAGCTATGGAGCTTGAAGGTAACATTAGATAAGACAGATACCCAGTTAAATATAGTTAAACTGTGAAGACGCATATAGCCAGCTAGCTATTTATACATATAAAGAGAAACAATAGCAATATAAAAATTATGACATTTGCAGTAAGATCAACAAACCAAAAGTTTCGCTAGCACATTTGTTTGATAGCCAGCTAACAGCTTTATGTAGCATTTTGAATTTTAGGACAAATACATTAGTTACGCAAAAAAGTGTAAAAAAATATGCTAGCTTTTTTATAAAAAACGCAGTAAAATATAAAATATAAAGAATTTGAAGCTTTTAAGTGACTTTTTCCTGGCAAATGCGAGTCTGCCTGACACGTAGCTCTAGCGACATAAAAAAATAACGTCTAAAAATATCAAAGTTCTTACTATTTGTGAATCCATAGATATACTAAATATACTGGTGAATCCAAATCGACTTTAAACCCAAGCTTTCATTTTCTACTTCTAACTTTTCTGTACTACTTCTAGCTCCACTCTTCACTTTCGAAGTAACTTCTCGTCGCTTCTACCTTTACTTTTGTACTTCTACTTCTTCACTAGGACTTTTCATTCTCTGAATCACTTTTTGCACTTTTTTGAAGACAAAGAGACCGTTCTTTTGTTGTTGTTTTGTGTGTCGATGGTAACCCTGTTCCAAATTATATGTTTTTTTAATCCACTCTACTTCTCCACTTTGACTTTTCTTGCTTTTAATATCTGCTCTTTTTATAACTAAGGGATCTTCAAAAATGAGACATTTTTTATCCGCTTCTTTAGTTCGCCTTTTGTCGAGAACTTTGTCGAGAACTTTTTATGTTTGTTTGTTTTTACGCCAAGGAAACTTTCTATTCAAATACCATCCCGTTCGAAAGTACGTATTTGAGCGAATCATACTGCTTATTTTCTATCACGTGGTTTCTAACGGTTGCGAGACAAATGTAAACAAAACAAAAAAAACTCGAAAAAATCGCGCATTCGGGTGGTAAAAAATATCGCGTTTGCAAAAGTGACAGAAACTGGCGTATTATTAGTTGATAGAGCCCGTAGAAAAATCAACTCAAGCAGGGGAACAATGGAAAAGTGAACCATCAATTGAATTTTGATGACATCTCCAAGGACCCGTCGTCAATACACAAATTTTTTTTGGGAAATATATTTACCCGTTGCCTCTATTGTGTAGAGCTTGAAACTCTGATCAAGAAAATGTATAGGATCATGTAATTTTGACAAACGGTTGCAGAGATATTAGGGTTTGAAGCTTTTTTGATGACCTCATCAAACGGCAACCATACTATTCTCTGCTGAGAAATTTTAACCACAAATGTCAAAAACCCAGGTAAATTTCCCCAAAAATGTCAACAACCTTTGTAAAAATATCAACCACCACCCTTGTAAAAATATATAACCTGGTAATTTACATGCGGGCTCACAGAAGTTTAACAGGATGTCAACAACAAAACAATAAAACTTACTCCAATTAACGCACACACTTTAGTTTCACAAAATCATTCCTCTTAAAGGCGCGTAATCACCCTTATCGAAAAAAATTAACATACACATTTTTTATATTTATTTCAAAGTTCAGACGGAGTTATGACTTTCCTGAAAATTTGAGGATATAAAACCTACTAGAAATGGAAATAATGGTACTTCAATATCTTGAATTTATTGGGGTTTTTTTCCAGCCGCCATATTTAACGATCTTGTTGATCTCTTATTCTCGTCTAATAAGCGGGCCGTCGCAAAATATTCGTGTGAAACCGTAGGTAAACAAACGACCTTATCTTTAAATGAGCACCGAGATGGAGTTCGATAAAATCGCCATTATGGTAGGCTCCGTTCACGCTGTTCTTTTTGGCTTGTTTTTCTTTGTAAAACATGGCAAGTGGAAAGAAATTTTGGTTCTGTTTAAAAAGTGGCCGCGCGTAAAAACATCCGTATCACTTTCTCCACTTAGATTTAATTTTCTTCTATTCTATTCGCCATTGTTTTTGGAGACCAGACAAAACAAAACAGAAAGAAGAAATCACAGCATTGCCTCGTGGTTATTAATTATGATAATTAATGCTTATCACGCTCTTTCTTTTTTTATTAGCATGACCGGGATTATTGCATATTATAAGCCAAAAAACCCAACGGGGGAGAATGCTCATTGTGATAGTTGAAGATAGTTGAAGATAATTAAATTTAGAGCATGAAAGGGGAAATTCTGAAAATTTAGGTATTCTAATTGTCTAGATCTGATACTGTCTCCATAAGGAAACGACTAACTGTTTGAACAAAGGAAAATTATCAAAAAGTAAGACAGCTAGCGAGTCGAAGCTGTCTTCAGAAACAACAACAAGAAGTGGTCAGTGTTGCAAAGAAGTCTGATTTCAGTAAGTTAGAACGTTTAAATAATAAAGAATAACACAGAAACTTCGATTGATTTATCTGATTTATCATGTTCGGAACTTTGTTGATACATTTATAAAAGCATTACGATGGAAACACAGCTACGGATACTCTCCCTCATTCATTATTTTTTCTGTAATGGCATGAATCCAGCAACCATGTGATCGATTTTGCCGTGCGTTTATTATCGCATGATTCGTGCAATGCAATGCAATGGCGGTTCTGTAGGCGAAGAGAAATTGGGGTGAGTTTGTTATTTCTATGAAACATTTGAACATGTTCTGGTTGTCAGTTTTCAATAAAATTTTCAGGATAATGTTTTCTTATGTATATCTTTCAATTTTTACAGTAAAATAGGCACCTCTAAAAAATTTGCCTACAGGGTCATTACGCGCCTTTAAAGTAAAGTTTGCAGAAAACGTGAGAAAAATTATTCCTCACGCTACCCTAAAAGTTCAATAAGTCTTTGAACATTTTGTGGCTTGTTACATCATAATTCGTGCTCAAATAAGATCCCTAAGTTTGACTACTACGGTGGATATAAATAGCTTAATCATCAGTTATCTAGCTAGATTTAGCTATGGAGCTTGAAGGTAACATTAGATAAGACAGATACCCAGTTAAATATAGTTAAACTGTGAAGACGCATATAGCCAGCTAGCTATTTATACATATAAAGAGAAACAATAGCAATATAAAAATTATGACATTTGCAGTAAGATCAACAAACCAAAAGTTTCGCTAGCACATTTGTTTGATAGCCAGCTAACAGCTTTATGTAGCATTTTGAATTTTAGGACAAATACATTAGTTACGCAAAAAAGTGTAAAAAAATATGCTAGCTTTTTTATAAAAAACGCAGTAAAATATAAAATATAAAGAATTTGAAGCTTTTAAGTGACTTTTTCCTGGCAAATGCGAGTCTGCCTGACACGTAGCTCTAGCGACATAAAAAAATAACGTCTAAAAATATCAAAGTTCTTACTATTTGTGAATCCATAGATATACTAAATATACTGGTGAATCCAAATCGACTTTAAACCCAAGCTTTCATTTTCTACTTCTAACTTTTCTGTACTACTTCTAGCTCCACTCTTCACTTTCGAAGTAACTTCTCGTCGCTTCTACCTTTACTTTTGTACTTCTACTTCTTCACTAGGACTTTTCATTCTCTGAATCACTTTTTGCACTTTTTTGAAGACAAAGAGACCGTTCTTTTGTTGTTGTTTTGTGTGTCGATGGTAACCCTGTTCCAAATTATATGTTTTTTTAATCCACTCTACTTCTCCACTTTGACTTTTCTTGCTTTTAATATCTGCTCTTTTTATAACTAAGGGATCTTCAAAAATGAGACATTTTTTATCCGCTTCTTTAGTTCGCCTTTTGTCGAGAACTTTGTCGAGAACTTTTTATGTTTGTTTGTTTTTACGCCAAGGAAACTTTCTATTCAAATACCATCCCGTTCGAAAGTACGTATTTGAGCGAATCATACTGCTTATTTTCTATCACGTGGTTTCTAACGGTTGCGAGACAAATGTAAACAAAACAAAAAAACTCGAAAAAATCGCGCATTCGGGTGGTAAAAAATATCGCGTTTGCAAAAGTGACAGAAACTGGCGTATTATTAGTTGATAGAGCCCGTAGAAAAATCAACTCAAGCAGGGGAACAATGGAAAAGTGAACCATCAATTGAATTTTGATGACATCTCCAAGGACCCGTCGTCAATACACAAATTTTTTTTGGGAAATATATTTACCCGTTGCCTCTATTGTGTAGAGCTTGAAACTCTGATCAAGAAAATGTATAGGATCATGTAATTTTGACAAACGGTTGCAGAGATATTAGGGTTTGAAGCTTTTTTGATGACCTCATCAAACGGCAACCATACTATTCTCTGCTGAGAAATTTTAACCACAAATGTCAAAAACCCAGGTAAATTTCCCCAAAAATGTCAACAACCTTTGTAAAAATATCAACCACCACCCTTGTAAAAATATATAACCTGGTAATTTACATGCGGGCTCACAGAAGTTTAACAGGATGTCAACAACAAAACAATAAAACTTACTCCAATTAACGCACACACTTTAGTTTCACAAAATCATTCCTCTTAAAGGCGCGTAATCACCCTTATCGAAAAAAATTAACATACACATTTTTTATATTTATTTCAAAGTTCAGACGGAGTTATGACTTTCCTGAAAATTTGAGGATATAAAACCTACTAGAAATG
The DNA here is from genome assembly GCA_030067915.1 of Hydractinia echinata. Taxonomy (NCBI): domain Eukaryota; kingdom Metazoa; phylum Cnidaria; class Hydrozoa; order Anthoathecata; family Hydractiniidae; genus Hydractinia; species Hydractinia echinata. The sequence goes on from JASGCC010000168.1 coordinate 191,181, forward strand.
GAAATAATGGTACTTCAATATCTTGAATTTATTGGGGTTTTTTTCCAGCCGCCATATTTAACGATCTTGTTGATCTCTTATTCTCGTCTAATAAGCGGGCCGTCGCAAAATATTCGTGTGAAACCGTAGGTAAACAAACGACCTTATCTTTAAATGAGCACCGAGATGGAGTTCGATAAAATCGCCATTATGGTAGGCTCCGTTCACGCTGTTCTTTTTGGCTTGTTTTTCTTTGTAAAACATGGCAAGTGGAAAGAAATTTTGGTTCTGTTTAAAAAGTGGCCGCGCGTAAAAACATCCGTATCACTTTCTCCACTTAGATTTAATTTTCTTCTATTCTATTCGCCATTGTTTTTGGAGACCAGACAAAACAAAACAGAAAGAAGAAATCACAGCATTGCCTCGTGGTTATTAATTATGATAATTAATGCTTATCACGCTCTTTCTTTTTTTATTAGCATGACCGGGATTATTGCATATTATAAGCCAAAAAACCCAACGGGGGAGAATGCTCATTGTGATAGTTGAAGATAGTTGAAGATAATTAAATTTAGAGCATGAAAGGGGAAATTCTGAAAATTTAGGTATTCTAATTGTCTAGATCTGATACTGTCTCCATAAGGAAACGACTAACTGTTTGAACAAAGGAAAATTATCAAAAAGTAAGACAGCTAGCGAGTCGAAGCTGTCTTCAGAAACAACAACAAGAAGTGGTCAGTGTTGCAAAGAAGTCTGATTTCAGTAAGTTAGAACGTTTAAATAATAAAGAATAACACAGAAACTTCGATTGATTTATCTGATTTATCATGTTCGGAACTTTGTTGATACATTTATAAAAGCATTACGATGGAAACACAGCTACGGATACTCTCCCTCATTCATTATTTTTTCTGTAATGGCATGAATCCAGCAACCATGTGATCGATTTTGCCGTGCGTTTATTATCGCATGATTCGTGCAATGCAATGCAATGGCGGTTCTGTAGGCGAAGAGAAATTGGGGTGAGTTTGTTATTTCTATGAAACATTTGAACATGTTCTGGTTGTCAGTTTTCAATAAAATTTTCAGGATAATGTTTTCTTATGTATATCTTTCAATTTTTACAGTAAAATAGGCACCTCTAAAAAATTTGCCTACAGGGTCATTACGCGCCTTTAAAGTAAAGTTTGCAGAAAACGTGAGAAAAATTATTCCTCACGCTACCCTAAAAGTTCAATAAGTCTTTGAACATTTTGTGGCTTGTTACATCATAATTCGTGCTCAAATAAGATCCCTAAGTTTGACTACTACGGTGGATATAAATAGCTTAATCATCAGTTATCTAGCTAGATTTAGCTATGGAGCTTGAAGGTAACATTAGATAAGACAGATACCCAGTTAAATATAGTTAAACTGTGAAGACGCATATAGCCAGCTAGCTATTTATACATATAAAGAGAAACAATAGCAATATAAAAATTATGACATTTGCAGTAAGATCAACAAACCAAAAGTTTCGCTAGCACATTTGTTTGATAGCCAGCTAACAGCTTTATGTAGCATTTTGAATTTTAGGACAAATACATTAGTTACGCAAAAAAGTGTAAAAAAATATGCTAGCTTTTTTATAAAAAACGCAGTAAAATATAAAATATAAAGAATTTGAAGCTTTTAAGTGACTTTTTCCTGGCAAATGCGAGTCTGCCTGACACGTAGCTCTAGCGACATAAAAAATAACGTCTAAAAATATCAAAGTTCTTACTATTTGTGAATCCATAGATATACTAAATATACTGGTGAATCCAAATCGACTTTAAACCCAAGCTTTCATTTTCTACTTCTAACTTTTCTGTACTACTTCTAGCTCCACTCTTCACTTTCGAAGTAACTTCTCGTCGCTTCTACCTTTACTTTTGTACTTCTACTTCTTCACTAGGACTTTTCATTCTCTGAATCACTTTTTGCACTTTTTTGAAGACAAAGAGACCGTTCTTTTGTTGTTGTTTTGTGTGTCGATGGTAACCCTGTTCCAAATTATATGTTTTTTTAATCCACTCTACTTCTCCACTTTGACTTTTCTTGCTTTTAATATCTGCTCTTTTTATAACTAAGGGATCTTCAAAAATGAGACATTTTTTATCCGCTTCTTTAGTTCGCCTTTTGTCGAGAACTTTGTCGAGAACTTTTTATGTTTGTTTGTTTTTACGCCAAGGAAACTTTCTATTCAAATACCATCCCGTTCGAAAGTACGTATTTGAGCGAATCATACTGCTTATTTTCTATCACGTGGTTTCTAACGGTTGCGAGACAAATGTAAACAAAACAAAAAAACTCGAAAAAATCGCGCATTCGGGTGGTAAAAAATATCGCGTTTGCAAAAGTGACAGAAACTGGCGTATTATTAGTTGATAGAGCCCGTAGAAAAATCAACTCAAGCAGGGGAACAATGGAAAAGTGAACCATCAATTGAATTTTGATGACATCTCCAAGGACCCGTCGTCAATACACAAATTTTTTTTGGGAAATATATTTACCCGTTGCCTCTATTGTGTAGAGCTTGAAACTCTGATCAAGAAAATGTATAGGATCATGTAATTTTGACAAACGGTTGCAGAGATATTAGGGTTTGAAGCTTTTTTGATGACCTCATCAACCCGTCCATTCCGAAACGGATTTGGGGACCCAGGTTTGGGAAACTTACCCAAATTGGTCCCAGGTGGTCCCTAGTTACCCACGCGGTAAAAAATCATTGACGTCACCACCTCGTTTCCAAGTTATTTGGCCTCAAAATTTTAAATGCACTGTAATGGCATCATCAACTTAATAAAGATATTGACGTTAAAGTAGTGTTATTGACGTCGCGCCGTAACGTCAGAAAATTTAACATTTAAGACATAACTTTTTCGGCGACATCAAAGGAAAATGAACACATCCACTCTGCATGTCACAGACAGACAGACAGACAGACACACTTAGCGTATTATTATATAGACTAGTCGATAAGGCCCGTGGAGAAATCCACTTAGTCAGAAGGACAATGGGAAATAGGTTGTTTTAGATGCTGTGATGACGTCAGCAACCCATCCACCAAAAAAAAAAATTGGAACCTTCTTTTCACGTTGCCTCGATTCTGTAGAGCTTAAAATGCTGATCAAGAAAATGTATATGATCATGTGCTCTTGATGAACGGTTAATGAGATATAAGGCTTGGAAAATTGTGCTGACGTCAGCAAAGTCTCCTGAAAGTACCAAAATTTTTTAGGAATTTGGTATACCCGTTGTCTTCATCGTATAGATCTTGAAACGCTGATCAAAAAAATGTATAGGATCGCGTACTTTTGAAAAACGGTTACGGAAATATTGAGGTTTAAAGGTTTTTTGATCACGTCATCAACCCAGTCATTCCGAAACGGATTCAGGGACCCAGGTTTGAGAAACTTACCCAAATTGGTTCCAGGCAGTCCCTAATTACCCACGCGGTGAGAAATCATTGACGTCACCACCTCGTTTCCTAGTCATTTGGCCTCAGAGTTTTAAATGCATTGTAATGGCTTCATTAATTTAATATAAGATATTGACGTTAAATCAATGTTATTGACATCTCGCCGTAACTTCAGATAGATTAACAAATCAGACATAAGTTTTTCGGCGACATCAAAGGAAAATGACGATATCCACTTTGCCTGTTACAGGCACATAGACACACAGACACAGACACACTCAGCGTATTATTATAAGAGATTGAAGCAAAGAAGATACAGTCGTCATATCCCGCATGCGTTAGTTTACGGTATCTCGTTTGAGTCTTGGTCAACATCAATAAAAAAGCATTTTAATATTCTGCTTTTATGTTTAACGAATATCAAGATACGCCATAGTAGTATAATACGGAGCTTCTGTCTGTCTGTCTGTCTGTCTGTGACTTTTACAAAGACAATATTTTTTACAACCCGAATGCGCGAGTTTTTCGAGTTTTTTTGTCAATATCTTTTAACGTCAATATCTTATATTAAATTAATGAAGCCATTACAGTGCACTTAAAACTTTGAGGCCAAATAACTTGGAAACGAGGTGGTGACGTCAATGAATTTCGGAATGGACGGGTTGATGACGTCATCAAAAAACCTTTAAACCCTAATATCTCTGCAACCGTTTGTCAAAAGTACACGATCCTATACATTTTCTTGATCAGCGTTTCAAGATCTATACGATGAAGGGAAAGTGTATACAAATTTCTAAAAAAATTTTTTTGGGTTTTGACGGGCCATTGCTGACGTGAGCAAAATTTTTAAACCCTTCCTTATATCTCATTAACCGCTCATATCAAAAGCACATGATCATATACATTTTCTTGATCAAAATTCAAATGACGCTTCTTTTTTTTTTTATCCTGCCTCAGTGGATTTTTCCACGGGCTTTATCTATATAATAATACGCCAGTTCCGTGTCTCTGTGACAGGCAAAGTTGATATCGTCATTTTCCTTTGATGTCGCCGTAAAAATCTTTGATGTTACCGAAAAAAATATGTCTATTTTGTTAGCGGGTTTACTTTGTTTACGTCACGTGATGAAAACGACTCAATTTGATTTGCTGAAATAAATTTAACGGCTAACTTTCCAAAAATGGTGTCCCTCGACACGGAAAAAACACAAAAGAAAGGTCCCTTCGTCTTGAAAAAAGTGATTCAGAGAAAGAAAACTCTAATTAAAGAAGTAGAAGTAGAAAAATAAAGTGAAGAGCGGAGCTAGGAAGTAGTAAAGTAAAGTTAGAAGTAAATTCTAAGTAAAGAAGTAGAAGTAGAAAAATAAAGTTGAAAGCCACAAGACAAGAAGTTACTTCGGAAGTGAAGAGTGGAGCTAGGAAGTAGTAAAGTAAAGTTAGAAGTACAAAATGAATGCTAGAGTTTCAAGTTATATTTTCAGACGTTCCGTTTTTATATGTAGCAAAAAATAATCGCATTCTCAAAAAAAATCCATTACCGCGTTTTTTATAAAAAAGCCAGCAATTGTTTGCATAATTAATGTGCTAAAATTCAAAATGCTGCATAAAGCTGTTAGCTGGCTACCAAACAAATGTGCCAGCGAAATGGAAAGTTTTGGTTTGTTGAACTAACTGCAAATGTCATAATTTTTACATTGCTATTGTTTTCCTTTATATGTGTTGTACTAAATTAAGCATAAATAGCTAGCTATAGACGTAGCTATAAGTCTCCCCAGCTTAAGTATATTTAACTGGGTGTCTTAGGTATATACTGTTTTGTTAGCTAGCTAGCTAATGTTAACTTCAAGGCTCCATCCCATAGCTAGCTCTAATCTATGAGTTTTGTTGTTATTCCTCTTTTTTAGGTATTTATAGCTACCTTAGTAGTCAAACTTCTCTTCTTTTTTGAACACGAATTATATATCATGTAACAAGCTAGCTACAAAATCTTTCTTGAACTTTTAGGATACTGTGACACATTTTTATGCCCATAGAGAATAATTTTTTCACATTTCCTGTAAACTTTACAAGGGGACCACAATATGACAAGTGGAACGAATTTTATAGAATTTAAAGTGTGTGTGTTAAGTTATTTTTAACAAGGGTGCCGATAAGCCGCATACGCCGTAAAAAGTGCGGGCGTTTTCGGGTGAGTTCGGCGTTTTGAAAAAATTCAGGTATTTGCCCGAAAAAACCTGCATAGTCCCGAACAATGCCCGAAAAAAAAAAGATTCACCACAAATGACTCTCGAAGAATTATTTAAAAAAGTATAAAAATTAAATGAACTAACTATATGATAGCGCAGTTCTTAAAAGAACTGTTTTTTATGATTTTTGATAAGATTTACTTGATAAATAACTTATATATAAACTTTATTAACTCCTTTCTCTTCAAACGCATTCTTTTAACTGTCGTCCGCCATGTTTATGTTACGAGGTGTTGCATTTCGGGAATTGTCCGGGCGAGTTCGGGAAAGTGCGGGCGGTTTCGGCCGACAACCGTCAATTTAATTCGAAAAGTCGCCCGCACTCGCCCGTATATATGCGGGCGTTTGCGGCTTATCGGCACCCTTTTATTTTTTATTGTTTTGTTTCGTCATCCTGTTAAACTTTTGTCAGCCTACATGTAAAAATGCCAGGTTTTTTTACAGGGGTTTTTGACATTTGATTGGAAATTTATATATACGTGGGTTTATGACTTTGGGTTAAAAAAATTTATGAGAGGATGGTATGGTTGTCAGTTTATATTGTTCGTGTTGCAAAATGCTGTTTTTTTGAAATTTTGTGTAAACTTTTGTGGAAATAGACCACATGCAATATATATACTGAAAGAATAAATCTTTGTAGAATCAGACTTCACTGTAAGCTGTTGTAAAGCTGATGTCTTTATCGGTAAAAATAACAGCCATAGTTTACTAATTAAGAAAAAAATAAAACGAGTTTGAAAGTTAAAAAGTATTTATTTGTTAAGCTTTTCGTACACTAAGTACATCTTCAGACTATATAAACAACTTTGTCTTTATATTTCGTATTATCAATTATTGTTTGGGAGAACTAACTGTATGTGATGTAATTTTTGCTGGAAGAAAATTCCATGGTTTCACGTTTTTGTTTTTCTTGAGAATTTTACAAAATTTTGTAGGGATAAATGTTTGCTGATGATAAAAAAATTACTTAATGTTCTGACTGAAACTGTTTTTGTTTTTTATATTTTGTAATCTAAACGCGTGGACTGTATGCACTGAAATCACTGATTTTTTTAAATTTTGATGTGTTTCATAACCTTTTTGTGGAAGATTAATGATTAATGGCAATATACGACATGCTGAATGAACTTATGTTTGTTGATTTAGATGTGTTTCTCAAAAACCGATCTGTTTTACATTGTATGTAAACCTTTGTTTATGAACCGTATACATACAATGTTTGTTGATTCAAGTTTATTCTTTGCTTATTGATTTTTTGACATTTAGGTTTAAAATTGTTGGTAAAGGGCAGTATGGTTCATTATACTAAGAAATAAAATTTTTGTGTTCTAAACTGGTTGATTTTTACATTTTGTGTAACTTTGCGGAAGAGGATGGTATGCAACCGAAGTGACTGATTTTTCTAGATTTAAATTTGATGTTTTCCAAACTATGGCTTTTTCATATTTTTGTATAAGCTTTTAAGGGAAAGACAATATTTAAAATGTGTAAAGAACTTATTTTTGTTGATTTGTGCTAACTCTTGCAGGCCTCCTTTTTGACATTTCAGAATAAAATACTGAGGGTTTTCAACATAATCACTTATAAGATGTACATATTTGAGATGCGTTATTATCCGTGTTGTGACTGTCGGTGTTGTAACTGTCGGTGTTCTTACTGTCGGTTTGGGGGGTGTTGTGAGTGTTGATGTTGTGAGTGTCGTTGTTGTAACTTTTTATCAACTATATTTTGCACCTTGCATGCTGTTCTTTTTTATTTTGTGTAAGATTTGTGTGGAGGATTTAATGCGATTTGACATTTGATATTTGGTGTAAGATTTTAAGAACATTTTTTTTTTGTATATGCACTGCTGACGTCAGCAAAACATCTAAAGCAACCTATTTTTTCATTGGGCTTTTGCCTAAGTGGTTTTTTCCCATGGGCCTTATCGACTAGTCTCTTATAATAATAAGCCAGTTCCGTGTGTCTGTCTGTCACTTTTGCAAACACGATATTTTTTACCACCCGAATGCGCGAGTTTTTCGAGTTATTTTGTTTTGTTTACATTTGTCTCGCAACCGTTAGAAACCGTTAGAATGATGATGATGATTCGCTGAAATACGTACTTTCGAACGGGACGGCATTGGAATAAAAAGTTCCGTTAGCGTAAAAACAAACAAACATAAAAATTTCTCGACAAAGTTCTCGACACAAAAGGCGAACTGAAGAAGCGGTTAAAAAATGTCTTATTTTCGACGATCCCTTAGTCACAAAAAAGTGCAGATATAAAAAGCAAGAAAAGTCAAAGTGGAGAAGTAGAAGTACAAAAGTAAAGTTAGAAGCCACGAGAAGTTGCTTCGAAAGTGAAGAGTGCAGCTAGAAGTAGTAAAGAAAAGTTAGAAGTAGAAAATAAAAGCTTGGGTTTAAAGTCGATTTGGATTCACATATAGTAAGAACTTTGATATTTTTAGACGTTATGTTTTTATGTCGCTAGAGTTACGTGTCAGGCAGACTCGCATTTGCCAGGAAAAAGTCACTTAAAAGCTTCAAATTCTTTAAGTTTTATGTTTTACCGCTTTTTTAAAAAAACAACCTAGCCACCATATTTGTTTATGTTTTTGTTGCATAATTAATGTATCCCCTGGCGCGTAACTAATGTGTTTGTCCTAAAATTCAAAATGCTACATAAAGCTGTTAGCTGACTAACAAACGGAAAACTTTGGTTTGTTGAACTTACTGCTCACTGTAATGTTATTATTTTTACATTACTTTTGTTTCTCTTTATTTGTGTTTTACTAAGCATAAATAGCTAGCTTTAGTTTTAGCTAAATATTCCCAGTTTAAGTATATTTAACTGGGGGTGTCTTAGCTACTGTTAGCTAGCTAATGTTAGCCTGATCCTACTCTTCCCACCCCCCATCATGGCTAGCTCTAACCTATGACTTATGTTGTTATTCCTCTTTTTTAATTATCTATAGCTAGCTACCTTAGTTTCCAAACTTTTCTTCTTTTATGAGCACGAATTATGATGTAACAAGCTGGCTAGCTAGCTACCTACAAAATCTTTCAAAGACTTGAACTTTTGCAGGATAAGTAGGATGTATTTTTTTAAGAGTATAATTATTTTCACATTTCCTGTAAACTTAACAACTTGGGGACCCAAGCAATATGACAAGTGGAATATTTGTTTTCAGAATTTAAAGCGTGTGTGTTAAGTTATTTTTTATTCTTTTGTTTCTGACATCCTGTTAAACTTTTGTCAGCCTACATGTAAAATGCCAGGTTATATTTACAGGGGGTTGTAGACATTATTGGCAATTTACGTGGGTTTATGACTTTATTTTAATTTATGAGAGGATGGTATGGTTGTTCGTGTTTTTGTTTATGTTGCAAACTGCTGTTTTTTTAAATTTTGTGTAAACTTTTGTGGGAAAAAGACCACATGCAATATATATATATACTGAAAGAACAAATTCACTTTTTTGTTAAGAATTTTAAAATTGTAGTAATAACTGTGTTTGGTGATACTGAAAAAATTACTAATTGTTCTGACTAAAACTTTATTTTTTATATTGTATGATGAAATGCCTGATTTTTCTATAATTTGATGTGTTTCATAAACCTTTATGTGGAAGATTTATGGGCAATGGCAATATAGGACATGCTAAATGAACTGATTTTCGTTGGTTTGGATATGCTCCTCAAAAACCAATCTGTTTTACATTTTGTGTAAACTTTTGTGAGGACGGACCGTGTATATTCCAAAAATAATATCTTTGTTCATTCAAAATATACTCCGTATTCTTTTTTGACATTTACGTTTAAAATGGTTGGTAAAGGTCACTACAGATCATCATACTAAGAAAAAATTTTGTGTTCTTAACCGGTTATATAATTTTTACATTTTGTGTATATTTTTGGGGAACAGGATAGTATGTAACCAAATAAATGATTTTCCAGATATAAATTTGATGTTTTTGACACTTTTTATTAAAATATTAAAGGTTTTCAACGTAATCAAACGTAATCACTTTATAAGATGTAAATATTTGAGATGTCATTTCTGACTTTATTATTATTGTTGGTGTTGTACGTGATTCTATACATTATTTTGATCAGCGTTTCAAGCTCTACACATTGGAAGCAACGTGTAAACAAATTTTAGGAACAAAATATTGTGTATGACGGGTCCTGGCACACGTCATCAAAATACAAGTTACGATTCTCTTTTCCAATGTACTCCTGCCTAAGTGGATTTTACAGTGCAAATTTCTAAAGAAATTTTTTATTTGTACTTTAGAAGACTTTACTGACATCAGCAAAATTTTAAAATTTTAAACCACTTATATATATCTCCTTATGCATTTGCAAACACTTATTTTTATCAGCGTCTCAATCTGCACGCATTACAGGCAACAGATAAACTACATTTCGCCAAATTTTTTTGTATGCACTGCTGACGTTAGCAAAATCTACAAAACATCCTAATCTTCTGCCTGAGTGGATTCTTCCACGGGCCTTATCGACTAGTCTCTATAATAATACGCCAGTTCCGTCTGTCTGTCTGTCACTTTTGCAAAGTGGATTATATTCTTCACTATTTTCTTTGATAAAGTCTGTAACACATCGCCAATAAAATTGTTCTGTAATTTACTTTAACGATAAAATAATATTAACGTCAAAGGAAAGTATATTAAATTAATGAAGCCATTGCAGTGCACTTAAAACTTTGAGGCTAAATAACTTGGAAACGAGATGGTGACGTCAATGATTTTTCACCGCGTGGGTAACTAGGGACCACCTAGGACCAATTTGGGCAATTTTCCCAAACCTGGGTCCCCAAATCCCTTTCGGAATGGACGGGTTGATGACGTCATCAAAAAACCTTCAAACCCTAATATCTCTGCAACCGTTTGTCAAAATTACATGATCCTATACATTTTCTTGATCAGAGTTTCAAGATCTATACGATAAAGACAACAGGTATACAAAATTCAAAAAAAATTTTTGGGTTTTGAAGGACCATTGGCTGACGTCAGCAAAATTTTTAAACCCTTATATTTCCTTAACCGCTCATCAAAACCACGCGATCATATACATTTTCTTGATCAGCAGTTTAAGCTCTACAGAATGGAGGAAACATGAAAACAAGTTTCTCAATTTATTTATTGTGTATTTGCACTGCTGACGTCAGCAAAAAATCTAAAACAACCTATTGTCCTTCTGCCTAAGTGGATTACTCCACGGGCCTTATCGACTAGTGTTACGTATTTGACAGTAACAAAATTCGAAGTTTAAAAAAACCCATTTCACTTTTATAAATAGTCTTGATATGTTAGATGTATGACAGGTAAAGAATAAAAAAATAGGGAAAAAAAATGGAAATATGACGTTAGCCCGCTGCACATGTCAGGAAGAGGTAGTGCGAAATAGATTTACGGAAATATTACCTTGATCCGAGGATAAGTTCTTTCTTTTTATACAAGTGCCTAGTGTACATCTGAGTACACTAATGTTTCAATGAGAATAATTTTATAAGAACAATAAGGCTGAGAATGGCTGAAAAATAAGAACATTGGTCAGTTTTACAGAATTTTGTCTTTTTAGTGAAAAATATAAAAAATGTTGAAATACATGTGTAAAATATTTTAAAGAATTAGGTGTTGGGAACCTGCAAATTTTATACTTGGTTGCAAAAATTTTGTAATTTATTGCATGATAATTTAAAGTGCTCAAAACGCAGGTCCAAAATAAGAACAATTTTACGCTGAACATCTGAAAGAAATAAAATATAAAAAATTGTACTAATGGTGGAACGATCCCAAATTTTATCCCAGCATTAGGATTTTTTCTTGATACATCTAACCATTCTTGTCCCCAGAGCGTGTTGAAGAGGCATATAAGATATAGCTAATAGTATTTATTTACTATTTATTCAAATTGCGTATACGCGAGTTGTTTCGCGAGTTGTTTGGTATAGCAAGCGATCGTCGTGTCGACATGCATTGCTTTCCATCATGCTTTGCGCGCAAATCCAAGTTTTTAAGTCCGACCTGACCCAGCGCTACAGCTGTGTGCGTATCCATAGTCATACTACTATGGCGTATCTTGATATTCGTTAAATTGGGAAAAGAATAAAGACTGCGTTATGAATTTGATCACAAAATATTGTTATAGACTATTATTTTAATATTATTTGATGAGCTATGCTAGATACTCCTTCAAATTTTGGTTTCCAGTTATGTTTTTAACGAGGCGGATTTTGTTCAACTAAACCGAGCTCTAGGGGTTAAGGTACGAGTCGTTTCTTTCGAGGGACCGAGTTCAAGGACGCCATATTTGTTATACTCCGGCTTCTTTACCAAGCTGCGAATCGTTGGGTTGGTATAATTATTTAACTGCCTAAATTTCAGTTCTATCAACGTTTAAGATATTCTCTTCATTGTGTCAAATTAAATAAATTGAGAAACTTGTTTTCATGTTTCCTCCATCACTGCTGATCAAGAAAATGTATATGATCGTGTGGTTTTGATGAGCGGTTAATGAAATATAAGGGTTTAAAAATTTTGCTGACGTCAGCAATGATCCGTCAAAACCGAAATTTTTTTTTTAGAAATTTGTATACATGTTGCCTTCATCGTATAGATCTTGAAACGCTGATCAGGAAAATGTATAGGATCATGTACTTTTGACAAACGGTTGCAGAGATATTAAGGGTTTAAAGGTTTTTTGATGACGTCATCAACCCGTCCATTCCGAAACGGATTCGGGGACCCAGGTTTGGGAAAATTACCCAAATTGGTCCTAGGTGGTCCCTAGTTACCCACGCGGTGAAAAATCATTGACGTCACCACCTCGTTTCCAAGTCAAGGCCTCAAAGTTTTAAGTGCACTGTAATGGCTTCATTAATTCAATATAAGATATTGACGTTAAAAGATATTGACAAAAAAACTCGAAAAACTCGCGCATTCGGGTGGTAAAAAATATCGTCTTTGTAAAAGTCACACACAGACAGCAGACAGAAGCTCCGTATTATTATAAGAGACTAGTCGATAAAGCCCGTGGAAAAATCCACTGAGGCAGGATAAAAAAAAAAAAGAAGCGTCATTTGAATTTTGATCAAGAAAATATATATGATCATGTGCTTTTGATATGAGCGGTTAATGAGATATAAGGAAGGGTTTAAAAATTTTGCTCACGTCAGCAATGGCCCCATCAAGACCGAAAATTTTTTTTTAGAAATTTGTATACCTGTTGCCTTCATCGTATAGATCTTGAAACGCTGATCATGAAAATGTATAGGATCATGTACTTTTGACAAACGGTTACAGAGATATTAGGGTTTGAAGGTTTTTTGATGACGTCATCAACCCGTCCATTCCGAAAGGGATTTGGGGACCCAGGTTTGGGAAAATTGCCCAAATTGGTCCTAGGTGGTCCCTAGTTACCCACGCGGTGAAAAATCATTGACGTCACCATCTCGTTTCCAAGTTATTTAGCCCCAAAGTTTTAAGTGCACTGCAATGGCTTCATTAATTTAATATACTTTCCTTTGACGTTAATATTATTTTATCGTTAAAGTTTGGTAAATTACAGAACAATTTTATTGGCGATGTGTTACAGACTTTATCAAAGAAAATAGTGAAGAATATAATCCACTTTGCAAAAGTGACAGACAGACAGACGGAACTGGCGTATTATTATAGAGACTAGTCGATTAGGCCCGTGGAAAAATCCACTTAGGCAGAAAAACAATTGAAAAGTTCTGTCATTTGAATTTTGATGACATCAGCAAATGTTTCAGTATATTGAATACTGCCTTTTACCAAAAAAAATAATCTGAAAATGCATAAAAAGAAAATAAGTCATAATTTAACAAAAACGTTCTTAAAATCTAACACAAAATATCAAATGTCAAATCGCATGAAATCCTCCCAACAAAACTTCAGACAAAATATAAAAAAAAAAAACGTTGTGCAAGGTGTAAAATCTAGTTGGTAGAAAGTGACAACATTGACAGTCACAACCCAGACAGTTACGACAACAATAATAATAATGTCAGAAATAACACATCTCAAATATGTATACATCTTATTATGTGATTATGTTGAAAACTTTCAATATTTTAATCCGAAGTGTCGAAAAGAAAGGCTTGCAACAGTAAGCACAGATCTATGAAAATAAGTTGTTTACGCATTTTAAACATTGCCTTTTCCCTAAATGCTTAATACAACAATACAACCTGAACAATATCAAAAAGCCAAACTTAAACAAACACAAAACACTAAAAAACAAAATGTTAAACTTTGAAAAATCACTTAGTATTCGGCTGCATACCATCCTCTCCCGCAAAAATATGCACAAAACAATTTTTTTGTCTAATGATCCATACTGACTTTACCAAACATTTTAAACTGAAATGTCGAAAAAGCAATGAGCAAGGAGTAAATTTATTATTTTGAAAACATTGAAAAGTTTACAATAAATGTAGAACACAAAGGTTTCTGAGGAGCAAATCAAAATATGAACAAAAATCAGTTCAATTGGCATGTTCTATATATTGTCTTCACCCATAAAATCTTCCACAAAAAGGATATGAAACCCATCAAATTCAACTCAGAAAAAGCAGTCATTTCAGTGCATACAAAAATACAACTTGGAAAGTTTAGAATATCAAATTATTTTTTTAGTATATATACTTGCATACGGTCCTCCCTCACAACAGTTACACAGTTTCAGTCTGAACATTCAGTAATTTTTTATCATCACCAAATATTTATTCCCGCAATATTTTGTGAAGTTCTTAATAAAAACAAAAACGTGAAACCGTGGAATTTTCTTCCAGCAAAACTGACATTACTTACAGTTAGTTTAAAGTTTAAAAAAAGTTTATAACACAAAATATAAAAAAAATCAACTTACACAACAGCTCACAGTCTAATTGTATATACAAAAATTTGTTCTTTCAGTATTTTGCATGTGGTCTTTTTCCACAAAAGTTTACACAGCATTTAAAAAACAGCAGTTTGCAACACAAACAATATAAACGGCAACCATACTATTCTCTGCTGAGAAATTTTAACCACAAATGTCAAAAACCCAGGTAAATTTCCCCAATTTTTTTAAAAAAAACTGTGATTTGGAGCACATCAAATTTAAATAAAGAAGGATCAGTCATTTCGTTATGTTGTACAGAGTCCTCGCCGGTAAGAATTTATACAAAATATAGAAAACACAGCTTGCAATGTGTAAAATCTAATTCTTCTTCTGTGTATGGTCCTTCCTCACAAAATAACATAAATATATAAAAAAAAGTTTCAGTTATAACATCTAAAACAACAAAAATCAGTTCTATCAGTATATGTCATGCCATTGTGTTACACAAAATGTTCACCTTAAAGTTTCACAAGGCACAGCCTGTAAATTAAAAACAACTAAGATCAGGTATTTTGGTCTATTTCATACCGTCCTGTCCCAAAGAATTTATATAAAATGTGAAAATTGAGTGGTAAAACAGAAATTTGCAAAATTCCAATTTTTTTATATGCATATTGTATATGCCTTCTGCAACAATAAGTGAATCCAAAACGTCAAAAAGAAGAAAACAATAGCTTACAATGAGTATAAAACCAAAATCAACAAAGTAGCTAACTCTTTTGGTGTATATATTGAATATGGCCATATGCACAAAAGTTTACACTAAATGTAAAAAACAGTTGTGTTTAGTAATTCTACGTCAACAAACGTCAGTTCTTTTAGCATGCTGATTTATGTCTTTGCCCACAAACTCTTACATGAATATGTCAAAACCATAAATTGGAAGAAATTAAATTTACATTTTAAAAATAAGTATTTCTGTACTTTATTTTTAGAAATCTTTGCAGGAAAAGAACTTCGCAAGTCAAAAAAAGAATCAGGAAAATGTTTAAAATTTTCAGGGTTAATAACGTTTGTTGGATTTTGTGGGAATTTTACATTTTGTATATATAATGTCAGTTGAATTTCTCATTTTAATATAAAAACTGGAATGGCTTGCAAGGTGTAAAGTAAAATTCTACAAAAATTAATTCTTTCGGTATATTGCATGATCCTAACACATAACATTTCAAAAAACACACAACAGTTTGTATATATTATATACATTATGTATATATATAAATGAAAAGTTACCCCAGCCTTTCATGTACATTTTTTACATTTAGGGTAAAAAATGTGAATCCTTCCGCTGCGTTTCCCAAAAAAATAAAATAAATAAATAAATAATCAACAACCCATGTAAATACTGCAACAAAATCAAAAAATGTGAAAAAGCTACGTAAAGTTTCCCCATAATGTCAAAAACCTCCTGTCAAATAAGAATTATATAAAAAAAAACACAAGTTTTTTCAGTGTTGTACTCCCTCAAAAAAGTTGAAACTTTTCTTAAATAAGACAAATTGTCATAAACAAAAACATTTTAGTCAGAACATCTAGAACAACAAAAATCAGTACACTTAAGGTACCAGAATTGCTACATGTTAAATAAAAATCGTTTCGTCATATTGCATGTAACCGATGTATATAAGTTTAGTTACACAAAATGTGAAAAATACGTTATTTGCATACACAAAATGTGAAAAAAACATTATTTGCTTAAAAACAGTCCTTAAACTCTTCTTAAATATTATGTAATACTTTTTTAAAAGTTGTTGTGGCTTGTTAATTTAAGCTTAAAATGTCAAGTGAAATAAAGTTACAGTCACATTCTTAGCAAAGACCACTAAGATAACACTACGGTAGCTAGCTTACATGTAAAAAGCAACATAAAACTGAAGCTAACATAAGCTAGCTACAGCAGCTAATAGCTGGTCAGTTGAATATAAACTGGAGACTTAGCTAGGTATAAAGAACATGGCTACATATTTATAAAGTCCGAGCTAGCTAGCTATTAGGTTGTTGTTGGTGTGGTTGGCTTTATGATGCTAGCTAACAAACATGTCTCGCATCAATAATATCATCAAAACTAAAAAAAACACATAAACAAACCTTTGAAACCTTGCTATACTTCATTTACATACCATACCCTTTTTCAAATGTTTTTGTAGATTTATTTTGAAGGCAAGAGAAGACAAATGCTTAAAAAGGACAGCCATCTTTTTTGCAAACACAATTTCCCTTACTTTGTGCTAGAACTTCATTTAACAAACCACAAAAAACTCGCGGCTTTTCACGACAAAGAAGACATATATTTTACGGCAACATCAAAGATTTTTTTCGGCGACATCAAAGGAAAATGACGATATCAACTTTGCCTGTCACAGACAGACAGACACACTTAGCGTATTATTATAGAGACTACCTTATAGTCAGAAATTTTCGCGACATTTTAATTTCGCGATAAAAATTTTGGGACAATTTCGCGATTTTTATTTTCGCGATTCGTTGCCTTGAAATTTTTTCGCGACATTTAATTTTCGCGAATTTCATAGAGTTACGGAGTGGAGGAAAAACAAAATATGATTTTTAAGTACGTTTTTCTACTCTAATAATGACATCTGTAAAAGGAAGCTTTTTTTCATAAAAGGTCAATGTTATAATCAATAAGGTAGCGGAAGAACCTTTATTTTTGATCAAGGGGGGATAGTACAACCTTTCAAACTCGCCTCGGCGTTTGCCTAAATAATGGCATTGACGTTAAGGAAAATGTCGAAAAGAAATCCCATACTGTCTTTTAGACCCATGTCCTCCGACCTCTTCTGGCCTTTGGTATCTGGTTAGGAATGTCACTAGAGGGATAAAAGAATTAAAACTGAAGAGGTTTCATAGGTGTAAGAGTTAGACAGGAAAGTTTAAAAAAAGAGGAAATTTCATAAAAAAGGAGATCGATGATTTATAACACAAAATGCCATTTAGGTTAACAGGCAAACCGCCTTCTAAAATTGTGTTTAAAAGTGCATTTCTTCCTTAATTTTCCCGGGTTTTATCAAACTGGGTATCACCAGAATTATTTTGTTGCGAAAATTTTACGTCTGCTACCCTGTGGAGTCTAAAAAATGAAGAAAAAAAGAAAATATTTCGCGGTTTTTACTTTCGCGATTTCGTCAATTAAATTTTTTTCGCGGCATTTTAATTTCGCGAAAATGCCCAAAAATCGCGAAAATCGCGAAAATTAGTTGTCGCGAAAATTTCTGACTATAAGGTAGTCTATAAAGCCCGTGGAGAAATCCACTTAGGCAAAAGGTCAATAAAAAGAAAGTTGTTTTAGATGTTTTGCTGACGTCAGCAGTGCAGTGCAGATAAAAAAATTCGCGAAATTTGTTTATTCTTTGTCTGTAATGTGTAGAGGTTGAAATGCTGTTTAAAATAATGTACAGGATCATATGTTCTCGACGAACGCCTAAGGAGATATCAGGGATTAAAAATTTTGCTGACGTCAGCAAAGACCCGTCAAAACCTTAAATGTTTTTTGTAGAAATTTGTATACCTGTTGCCTTCATCGTATAGATCTTGAAACGCTGATCAAGAAAATGTATAGGATCATGCATCTTTGACAAATGGTTGCAGAGATATCAGGGTTTGAAGGTTTTTTGATGACGCCATCAACCCGCCCATTCCGAAACGGATTTGGGGACCCAGGTTTGGGAAAATTACCCACATTGGTCCTAGGTGGTCCCTAGTTACCCACGCGGTGAAAAATCATTGACGTCACCACCTCGTTTCCAAGTTATTTGGCCCCAAAGTTTTAAGTGCACTGTAATGGCTTCATTAATTTAATATAGGATATTGACGTTAAAGTAGTGTTATTGACGTCGCGCCGTAACGTCATAAAATTTAACATTTGAGACATAATTTTTTCGGCGACTTCAAAGAAAATTTCGGCGTCATCAAAGGAAAATGAGGATATCCACTATGACCGTCACATACACTTCGTATTATTATATAAGATAAAGCCCGTGGAAAAATCCACTGAGGCAGGATAAAAAAAAAAAAGAAGCGTCATTTGAATTTTGATCAAGAAAATATATATGATCATGTGCTTTTGATATGAGCGGTTAATGAGATATAAGGAAGGGTTTAAAAATTTTGCTCACGTCAGCAATGGCCCCATCAAGACCGAAAATTTTTTTTTTAGAAATTTGTATACCTGTTGCCTTCATCGTATAGATCTTGAAACGCTGATCATGAAAATGTATATGATTATGTACTTTTGAGAAACGGTTGCAGAGATATTAAGGTTTGAAGGTTTTTTGATGACGTCATCAACCCGTCCATTTCGAAACGGATTCGGGGACCCAGGTTTGGGAAACTTACCCAAATTGGTCCCAGGTTGTCCCTAGTTACCCACGCGGTGAAAAAACATTGACGTCACCACCTCGTTTCCAAGTTATTTGGCCTCAAAGTTTTAAGTGCATTGTAATGGCTTCACTAATCTTAATTAACTTTCCTTTGACGTCAATACTATTTTTTCGGTAAAGTTTGGTAAATTACACAACAATTTTATAGGCGATGTTTTATAGAATTTGTTAAAGAAAATTTTGAAGAATGTAATCCACTTTGCAAAAGTCACAGACAGACAGACGGAACTGGCGTATTATTATAGAGACTAGTAGACTAGTCGATAAGGCCCGTGGAAAAATCCACTTAGGCAGGATAACAGAGAAAAACAACCGTCATTTAAATTTTGCTGACGTCAGCAGAGACCTGTCAGAACACAAAAATTTTTTTTTCAGAAATTTGTATGCTTGTTGCCTTCATCGTATAGATCTTGAAACGCTGATCAAGAAAATGTATAAGATCGTGTACTTTTGACAAACGGATGCAGAGATATTAGGGTTTAAAGGATTTTTGATGACGTCATTAACCCGTCCATTCCGAAACGGATTCGGTGACCCAGGTTTGGAAAACTTACCCAAATTGGTCCCAGGTAGCCCCTAGTTACCCATGCAGGAGATGACGTCAGTTATTTCCACCCGTTTCCAAGTTATTTAGCCTTAAATTTAAAAGTGCAATGCAATGGCTTCACTAATCTTAATATACTTTCCTTTGACGTCAATATTGCTTTAAGGTCAAAGTTTGGTAAATTACAGAACAATTTTATGGACGATGTTTTACAGACTTTATCAAAGAAAATAGTGAAGAATATAATCCACTTTGCAAAAGTCACAGACAGACAGAACTGGCGTATTATTATATAGATTAAATTAAAATCCACTTAAAAACAATTGAAAATTCTGTCATTTGAATTTTGATGACATCAGCAAATATTTCAGTATATTGAATACTGCCTTTTACCAAAAAAAATAATCTGAAAATGCATCAAAAGAAAGTAAGTCATAATTTAACAAAAAAGTTCTTAAAATCTAACACAAAATATCAAATGTCAAATCGCATGAAATCCTCCCAACAAAACTTCAGACAAAATATGAAAAACAACGGCGTGCAAGGTGTAAAATCTAGTTGGTAGAAAGTGACAACATTGACAGTCACAACCCAGACAGTTACGACAACAATAATAATAATGTCAGAAATAACACATCTCAAATATGTATACATCTTATTATGTGATTATGTTGAAAACTTTCAATATTTTAATCTGAAGTGTCGAAAAGAAAGGCTTGCAACAGTAAGCACAGATCTATGAAAATAAGTTGTTTATGCATTTTAAATATTGTCTTTTCCCTAAATGCTTATACAACAATACAACTTGAACAATATCAAAAAGCCAAACTTAAACAAACACAAAACAGTAAAAAACAAAAAGTTAAACTTTGAAAAATCATTTATTCGGTTGCATACCATCCTCTCCCGCAAAAATATGCACAAAATGTAAAAATTAACCGGTTAACAAAACAATTTTTTTGTCTAATGATCCGTACTGACTTTACCAAACATACTAAAACTGTGTCCTTTGATAGCAATTGTCCACAAAATCTGCAAAGTCTGTTTATTTTCTCAGAGTGACATTCAGCCATATTGGATAAATTTAAAGAGAAAACCATGATATAAAAAGTCTTCAAAAAATGTGATACAAAAAAGTGGTAGGGGTTAAAGTAAGGTCTGTAGAAATAAAGTAAGGTCCGTAGAATGTTTTACATTAATTTATAAGTCGCCAAAAATTTTATTTTTATAGATATAATGATTCAAAGTAGCTCAAATTTCGTAAACAGTACATCGAAAGTTTCCCGCTTTTTTTAAGTGTTTGTTTACATATCGAAATGTATCAAAGGTCAATTTTAAGTACCTTGGTCACTCTTTCCATGAAAAAATAATGTTTAAAATGCCCAGTTTTATTTTAAATGTAGTTTTGCAGCTTAAATATAATGGGTGGTAGTGTGACCCTAGCTAGCGTTATCATGCAAAAAAACAAGATGACGTAATCTGTAATTCCGCACATGCGCATAATTAATTGACACTCCCGTGGTGTAGCGGCAAACGAACGTGCGCAATATATTCGTTTTAAAACATATCACATTACGTCTACGTTAAATATAAGTAATATCCCGCAGAATTCGTCCGTACATGTTTCACATAATGAAATTAAAAGTATCATTACCAAGTATGAAAACCATCCGAGTATTATATCAATCAAGATGAACTGTCCGACATCTGAAATAAAAATGAATTGCCACAGTGTTGAAACAAATGTCATGGACAAGTATATACATCAGTTAAAAGATAACAAAGCGACACCAGAAGGCGATATACCATCAAAGATATTGAAACAATTTTCAGACATTTATGCAGAAAAACTAACACAGACGTTGACTAGATCTATAGAAGAAAATCAGTTTCCAGAACAGTTGAAATGTGCTGATGTAACACCAATATATAAAAGTGCTGACAAAGCATCTAAGCTTAATTACAGACCTATAAGTAAACTTCCAGCTATGTCTAAGGTTTTTGAAAAGATCATGTTTGATCAGATCCACACATTTATGACACATAAGTTATCCCCTTTATTGTCTGGGTTTAGAAAAGGCTATAGCAGTCAACATGCTCTTTTACGCATGGTTAAAATGTGGCACATTGGATAAAGGAAAGGTTGTAGGAAGTTTACTAATGGATTTAAGTAAAGCCTTTGACTGTGTAAACCACGAATTGCTTTTAGCTAAGCTTCATGCATACGGTTTTTCACTTAGTGCTCTCTCCTTTTTAAAAAGCTATCTGAGTGAGCGGTACCAAAGGGTCGGTGTGAATGGATTTTTTAGTATGTGGATGAAGATTTTAAGTGGTGTACCTCAGGGCTCAATTCTAGGACCTCCCTTGTTTAACATTTATATTAATGATTTTATGCTTCTTTTTAATGATAAGGAAGTTGATATCTGCAATTATGCTGATGATAACTCCCTTTTTACTTCTGATGATAATGTATCTGAGGTTAAAAATCGTTTAGAAAATGCGTATTTAGAGACACTTGAATGGTTTTCAAGTAATGGACTACAACTGAATGCGTCAAAGTGCAAGTTCATTATTTTTGGAAAAACCACTCAACCTACCAGATATTTATTTAAATTTGAGTAATGTTGAATTGAGAGAAAGCAACTCTGTAACTCTCTTAGGCATTAATTTTGACAATAAACTCACTTACGTCGATCATGTTAATAAACTATGTAAAAGAGCTAATGCCAAGATTAATGCTTTATCACGAATGACACATTTTATGTCGACTTTTAAACTAGAACTTTTAAAAAATGCTTTTATTGATAGCAATTTTAACTATTGTCCTCTGATTTGGGGTTTTTCAAGTAGATCCTCTCTCTCCAAAATCAACCGTGTTTTCACCAGGACTCGATGCTTTTCTAGAAATGCAGATCAGGAAAATACTTTTCATATTTACTGCTGTAAGTTATTGTTAAAGGAGGTTTATAAGTCCATCAATGGTTTGTCTCCTAGATACATGAAAAGTGTTTTCCCCCTTAAAAATATTATATACAACTTTAGATCTGCTAGTATTATACAACGAAATAGGGTTGCTACAACGAAGCACGGTTTACAAACTTTACCTTACATTGCGTCTCAGTTGTGGGATAAACTGCCCACATCAATAAAGCTTTCCGACACACTTCAGAAATTTTCTTTAGAGATGGAGAAGTTACCATCTGTAAGTTGCTCTTGTCGTCTTTGTGCTCCATGTATACCCCAATTAGGCTATATTTAAATTTTAAGATTATTATTTATTTTATTTTATTATATACAATATTAAAGTCGATTTAAATTAGCCTTAATAGGCTATTATATATTTTATTTTATTTTTATTTATATCTAAGTTTTAAAATGTTTTACTATTGTACATTATCGACTATAAATAAATGAATTGAGTGATTGATTGATTGATTGATTGTCCTGAAATAATCTTTTGATAGACCTTTCCCGAATTTCCTAATTATGTCGAACTCAATTAAAGAGGTCGATACTAAAAATGATTCTTATCCCTAAGTTTATTAGCAAAAGGTAGAACAAATTGCCTAATTTCGTAAATATTTCTGTTCGTTAAGTGCCTCAATTGCGAACTGAAAGTTACGGTCAAACCCTTCATATAGCCGAGCTTTCTAAGAATAGCCTCGTTTTCAAAATAATTATTTTCTTCAAATCTAATTTGTCATCTAAACTAAATAAAGCTATAGCTAGATCTACCATTATAACTTTAAAGAGAACTCGGAAAAAAGGGGAAATGTATAAACACCATACTTTTACGATGACGCAATTTAGTTCGCACTAGTCTTACTCTAGTGCGCACTAAACGATTTTTTAGTGCGCACTGAACATATAAGTTGGTGCGCACTAAACATGATTTTAGTGCGCAGTAAAAATATTTCTAGTGCGCACTAGTCATAATGTTAGTGCGCACTAAAGGTTCAGTCTAGTGCGCACTAACAATATTTTAACTGCGCACTAGACATTCTGCTAGTGCGCACTAAAAATATTTCCAGTGCGCACTAGGCTGTATTCTTAGTGCGCACTGGGATAAAAACTAGTGCGCACTAGCGTGGAGTCTAGTGCGCAGTAACAACTTAACTAGTGCGCACTAAAATGGTGTTAGTGCGCATTAAAATTTATATTTTCTATTCTTCTACAAACTCTAGTGCGCACTAGATCATTTTTTAGTGCGCACTAGTACTTTCTTCTAGTGCGCAGTAGCAAAGTCACTAGTGCGCAGTTTTAGTGCGCACTAAAATCCTAAGTCAGCTGCTTTGAAAATATGGCAGATATGAGCCACCATACAAAACGTTGATTTATTTCTATATATGTTAACGCTGCATGGGGCCGTAATGGTTAAAAATAATACCCTTTCACCCCCGGTTTAGCATGCGCGTGCTGTATCTAACGGAATTGCTTATTAACCGAAAACAGAAAACCGAAGCGAAAAAGGGTGTCTCTTTTTTATATTGTTTGTACTCATTTCATCAAAATTAAACGTGAAAAAGTTATTTCAAACAAAGCATGCCAATGTTTACTCATCGCGAGGTTAGTTTAAAGTTTGTTTGTTCTTCCTTATCTTTCATTTTTGTGTTCTGGGGTCGATGTTGTACGGTGGCCCATAACTGCCACGCCAAAAGAAAAAGTCACGCCAAAAGAGAAAAGAACTCACGCCAAAATTAAAAAGATCACGCCGAAAGAAAAAATCTCACGCCAAAAGAGAAAAGAACTTACGCAAAAAGAAAAGAACTCACGCCAAATGAAAAGGGCACGCCAAAAGAGAATGCCACGCCAAAAGAAAAAGCCACGCCAAAAATAAAAGTCCCGCCGAAATACCTTCTGCGCAAAATGCGCATTGCACTTGGGTAATCGAACTTGCAGCACATGTGCAGCTCACACACTGACTTTGGTTGCTGTTGTTGTTTTTTGTACTTATACAATGTTTTGCACCTTCTGTCGTAAAGAGATAGATGACAATCATAAGTTCTGCCCACATTGTGGAAAAGGTTCGTAGTCATATAAATATTTTGGTGCTTTTTCAAGTGTTTGTCTCTCTCTCGATAACATAGAGGGAAGAAGCCGCTCGGCATTCAAACGTATCAAATATATGTTTTTATACAAAAAACATATATTTAATACATATAAAAACATATTTTTCTCCTTGTTACAGGTATTTGTTTGAGTGTTTATTCATTGGATAGAACAGGTGGTAGTACTAGTGGTATAAATGATCTAACCGGCACTAAAAACGAAGGTAAGTTTCTTTATTTTTCAACTGTTTCAACAGTGACAAGACAACAGTGTTGTATCAGCACTCTCTTGATAGAAAACATAAGCCCCCAGTCTGTTTTTTCACTAGAGGTGGGGGACTCTCACATTCATTCTGTCACGCTAAATATTTGTGGGTTTTTCTACAGTTGAAAGTATGTCATGTGAATTTGTTTTGTTTATATTTTGCTACTGTATCTTTTTTAGGAAAAATAGTGATGTCATTTACACAATTCTAACACAATAAATCAAAAAGTTGGTCTGCAAAAGTCCATAAGCCATCCAAAAATAAACCTGCTAATATGAAAGTAGCTATTAATATCGGAATATTGACATGGCATGTAAAAGTGGCAGCAGTAAAGCCCTTGAGAGGCAAGAGGGTGTCCTTGCGCGTCCCTTGTACCATCACTTATGATGAACTTTCTCAAAAAGCAATAAAGAGGTTCAATGATTTCCATAAATCTCATAAATTTAAAATGTATTAAAAGTTTGACGTATGAAAATGGTGATGATGCCTACTTCTTACCAGGAACTGTTGAAGGTTTTACTTTAAAACGATACAAAGAAGAACTGGGAAAGGAATACAAAAACATAAAATTATTTTTTTTGTCTAATGATGACAGAATTGTGATGAGAGGTTATATATATATATTATTTGTATATGGTATTTTTATTGTGAGAGATTCCTTTGTCAATAGTTGGGCCTGTACCAACTTAAGACGAATTTGCATACATTTGTCCAAAGTTGGTCCGGGCCCGTCAATAGATGGGCCATCCCAACTGCGAACGGACCGACCCGTCTTTTGACGGCCCAGTCCCGCGTCCAAAGTTGGGCTGGTGTCCATAGTTGGGTCAGAACATAACCTTTACAATTATAAATTTAGAAATTAACTTCTGTCGTTTTATATAAGGTATTTGATTATTTTACAATATGTACCTTTTCACCACACAAATTTCTAAAATTTAGGCCATAATGCCCAATGCAAGAATGCATGGAATGAATAGAAGTTTTTGCTGCTCATTTATTTTTAATATAACATACAGGTACAATAAAAAAAAGGTTGTATTTATTATAGTGTATTAATAATTGTTTAACTTATGAAGTCTATTTCATATTCCTGTACAAGTTCTTTTTCTTGCATTGACAGATTTTCATGACCATATTTTGGTTGATCTATTAGCCATAGAAACCCAGACTGCTAGCAATTTACATCGCGGTGCTCGACCCTTTTTCGAGGAGGTCTGCCTAGCCGAGAAAAGATTGGATTGTGTGTTCAGACCAACAGGTTTTCTTGTTATGGAATTAAAAAGACACTATCGAAAATTAAAATAAATGTGGTTTATTATGGTATTAAAAAAATTACGTGAATTTTTTTCGTTTTGACGAGAAAAAATGTAGAAACACAAAGCCAGTTCCAGTGCCAAAAGTCCTGGGAACTAAGTTATCAAATTAATGCCCTCTGGTTCAGCACAGTGTCTTTTTAAATGCGTTGTTGATTTTTTATGACGAAAAACATCTTTTTTTTCTTTTTAACTTCTCATTTTTGAGTTTCGTGGGCGATAACTTCGGAATGATAAAAAAAAAAAAAGTGGTAGCATATTTTATATACGTTTATTCTTATTTTTTATAAAACATTTCAAGACATAAAAATTCATTTCTTTGTGTCATTCGCCAAAATAAATCCCCGCCAAAATAAACATTTTTTTGTATTCGCCAAATTAAATCCTCGCCAAATTTTATAAAATTTATCATTCGCCAAATTAAATCCCCGCCAAATATTCCATTTTGGTCATTCGCCAAATAAAATACTCGCCAAAATTTACCCACTTAAGGTATATTCTGCATAGATCCGACATTTGCATTAGAAATAAAAAATGGGCTCAAAACTCTACAGAACTTAACCAAAGACTCTGCAGACTCGATTTCATCTGGAGAAGAGAATTCCATAATTGGGAGGCTTCTATGTATCCAAATGTTTGCAGCCCATATTTTGAAGAATTTAATCTAGATCTAACTAAAGCACTTGATGACCTTTAATTATACCCAGTATCATTTCTAAACTGGAACACACTTTCCATGTAAGAAGGATTCAATTTCCATTTCGTGTCTTTCAGTAATTGTCTACAATGTTGCACATGAATACCTTCCATAAAAGAAATGGATTCCACTTTAGATTGAGACGTTGTCCTTTTTAAAACTCTATCCACCTTCGCAATAGATTTCCTGCTATTAAATCCCCAGACTAAGGACAATAATCCAACTCAGATGCTATGAATGTCGCATATAATATACTTCTCTGTTTATCACCAGCAATCCAAGAAATGCTCTTCAGGGCATTAGATTTGCAGCTAGCTCTTTTGCACAGTGTGTTGATATGTTCTGCAAAAGTAAGTCTAGTGTCAAATTTAATACCAAGAAGCTTTACACATTTGGATGCAGATAAAATTGCTCCATTCAAATTTAAGTTCATAAAGCTGCTGACCTAAAAAGTTGTTCTAACATATATTTTACTTCGTGAAAAATTTCAGCTGATGCACAAAAAGTATTATCGTCAGCATAGTTACACACTAGAATATCAGAGCAGAGCATATTCACGTCATATAAGAACAAAATCATTTAAAATTATGTTGAACAGTAACAGCCCAAAAATTGACCCCTGTAGTACACCAGAAAAATTTCCTTCCAGCAACCAAAAACCCCATTAACACCTACTCTCTGAATGCGCTGCTTCAAATAGCTCCAAATAAAACATAATGCACTAGAAGAAAATCCATAAGCATGAAGCTTACAAATAAGCAGCTTATGATTAATACAGTGAAAGGCCTTGCTTAGATTCATGAGCAAGGCAGTAACACTTTTTAGAATCCAACTTTTTTTGAAGAAAGCTCATTAGATTCAAAAGAGCATGTTGGCTACTGTATCCTTTCCTGAAACCAGACAAAATAGGGGACATTTTCCCCTCCATGAACTCACTAATCTGTTCAAATAAATTTTTTTCAAACAACTTAGCCATGTTCGGCAGTTTACTAACTGGCCGATAATTTTCTTTGTAAACCCTAGACTTTGCTTTGTAGAGTGGAGACATCTGCACATTTCAAAGACTCAGGAAGGATGCACCTATCTACTGAGTCATTAAAACAGTGACTCAACTGCTCAACAAAAACATCTGCGTGAGCTTTAAGAAGATCTGCAGGTATGTCTCCCTCTGGACAAGCCTTGCCACTTTTTAAAGAACCAATATAAAGTTTTAATTTTTCTGCAGAAACATGACAGAATTTCATTTCGTCCATGCCAGCACTTGTGAAGAATTTCGCTTTGATATTTTTTATGCTCAGATGTTCTTTGAAACTTGAAATAATTGCATCAATCTCGGTACGATCATCTACTGTTCCTGGATTGTTTTCGGGGATGTTGTAGCTCGTGATATTTACGAAATAATCATTCATGACGTTTGCAATAAAAAGTCACACATTATCATCATGTATAAATAATATGTAGATGAAAATAATATTTTGTGATTTCCAGTCCAGCGATTATAAATCCACGTTTAAACCATGCCCCCATGGTTTGTTGGGGCTTTTTTATACCGAAAACAAGGCCTGGAGACGAGGTTTGCAACGTTGTTACATATACTTAGTCAATTTCATTTACACATCGCATTAAGTTTTATACAACCTGAATTTTTCGGTTCCGTCTTAATAAAAACAAAACTAAAAAGCCCTACGGTCTTTTAGTGGTATGAAGAATAAGTTTCTTTTCCTAGAAAAAAATGTAAAAAATTATAGTTCCGCCTGTGGTATGGTTAGCGTACAGCCATGGGTCAACAAGTCAAAAATGCCTCGTACGTACTTTACGTATTATACTTTGATTCTGCTGCGGAAGTTTGTTACACAACCTTGTTTTTCGTCGACATTTTTTGCTTTACACGACACACGTCCTCGAAACTCGTTTATATCAACATTGAGAAAGAACTTCGACACTTCTGATAAGTTTGACAATCCTTTAGGATCAGTAAATTTGCTTTTTGCAGTTTTTTTACAAGACTTATTCAAATACTCCCTTAAGCAAGGGTTGTCATGTGTAATAATACTTTGCATGCAGTTTATCAACTTTTCAGCCTTCAAAGTCTTTATCAATTCTTTCTCTCTCAGTTGTCTTTCCATGCGTTCTATCACTTCTTTATCCAGTTCTGTGCGTTCATTTGAACAACCTATCTGCAAATGCTCGTCCTCACTCTCCAACACAGTTTCGATAATCGTCACACTAAAATAAAACACTTAGTCTGAACACAAAGCCTGAAAATGTTCTTAAGACGTTCTTGGAAATAGCTAAGCGTTTCTTAAAACTTTGTTGATTTCAATTCGCTGTTTATGTAATTCTCAAAATTCGCAATGCGTTATGGTAGTTGAGGCCAAAAAGGAAATATTCAAGCTTTAAATAATGAAGTTGATTCTAACACTAGCTTTTTTCAAAGCTCCATTGAAGAAGAAATGGCTATGAATAACAGCATTAAGAGATCTGTTTTGACTGTCTGCTATGTCGCACAAGCTTATAAAGCGAAAATAGTCATGTAAAAAATAGCGTGGAGAAAATTTGGCGAGAAAGGGGGACTTTGTCGAAACACGCCAAATTATACCCTCACTAAATTAAAAATATTTGTCCATTCGCCAAAATTTCTCTTCTTTAGACCGAGAATAACGATGATGAGATGTAAGGTAGTTGTCGAGTTCCTTTGTAGATATCCATCTAGTTTGTAGTAAAAAAATAAGTTGACCGAAACATAGACATAGCTTTCGAAGATTTTTGCGGCTATTAATTTTCATCCTTTTGCGGATTTTAGTTAAATTCGCCAAAATCGATACCACTACATTCGCTAGAATTATTAGCCACGAATTTTTTTGCATAACCGCATATTAAGACGAGCGAAATGCATTTTTTTTTGGCGTGTGAAATTTTCTACCTGCGAAAATTAGTACCTATAAGGTATAGATTTATACCTCAACTGTTAAGATTTTCAAAACTGGAAAACATTACTTATGTATAAATGTTTCTTACAAAGAAAAAACCATGTAACACATTTTTTGATTTTTTATATTCTTACATTACATTCTCACATAAAAAGACATACGTGCACAATAGATACGAAAATCTGTGATCCCGTGGAAAAATCCGAATTCGCCCGTTCATCTATACCGTTAAAGTACCCAGGGAAAACAAATTTACACGAAAAAATTAAAAGCTCTGGGTACCAAGTTGGTAACTGACTCTACCAAACTCTACCAAACTCTACCAAATTCGATAAGATTTGCGCACTCTGTCTTGGTGGGCAGACAGACTGACCGACAGAATAGCGATTAATATAGAAGATAACTCACCAGACTTTATGTGCTGCAACTTCTGCTGCTGTTGATTCTAAGAAACCTTCTAATGCATGTCGTGCTGAACTATATATAGAAGAATATGTGAATCCTTGCCGACCGGCGTAAGAATTAACAACTATGATTTGTCCACGGTGATGTTTTTTCATGAGTGGTAATACTTGCGAGATAAAATAAACATGCGAATAAAAATTATCATTGTATACTTTTTCTATGGTTGAAAAAGTTTGTTTGGCAGCCGATGAAGAACATCTTTTACCCATGTGACAAACTAAAATCACAATAATAATTATGAAGTAAATACATAAACTTACATCTAACGAAACTGACAATTAAAACCGTATTTATTAACCAACAAGATGCAGGGGCTGCATAAAACTCGCATGTCAATGTCAATGTCAATTACACATCACTGCAACAATATATTTTAAATATATTAACGGAGTCATTTCACAAAACCTAAAAATTGATTCACAGCTGTTCCTGCGTGAGGGATATGAGACATGGCTATGATACTTACTGACTTTTTATACTTATCTATTAGACACCTGGATGTGAAATTTTTAGGTCCCATACCTCTGAGAGCCTTTGGCCATTTCTCTAAACTACCGCTTAAAAATTCTTATGAACCTTATAATGGGGAAATTCATCGAGATTATTCTTAGAACTTGAAACTCACAACACAACTTTATTTCGTTGAGAGGAATCATTTTGCAAAGTTGGATACGT
Organism: Hydractinia echinata; assembly: GCA_030067915.1. NCBI lineage: Eukaryota > Metazoa > Cnidaria > Hydrozoa > Anthoathecata > Hydractiniidae > Hydractinia > Hydractinia echinata. The sequence goes on from JASGCC010000168.1 coordinate 222,099, forward strand.
GATTAACCCGATTTCCGGATTTGTCTTGTTATCAACAACAACTGACCGACTGCAACTAACACCAGGCTGCAAGTCTTCTTCAAACCCGATTAATATGAGTTATAATCATAAACCTGGTTCCCAAACCCGTTTCGAAAAGGAAAAGTTGATGACGTCATCTCAAGACCTTTGGGCACCAAATTATTTATGTCACAATTCGTCGAAACATAAAGCATATAATCATATAGATGTACATTTTCTTGAGCAGCTTTGAAGCTCTATGCTTATATCTCCTTTTAAGAGTTCGTCTAAAGCATGACTCTATACATTATTTTCGTCAGCGTTTCAAGATTGGCACAAAAAAGGCAACGGATTAAAAAAATTCTAAAAAACGTTTGTATTTCGCATCAATAAATCATTTTGCATTCAGTGGCATAATTCGCCAGCCGTCGAACCGGTTTTACAAATGATTAATATAAAAGCCGTCAAATTAAACGTTTTTAGTCAAGGCGTAAATGGCTCAGTTGGCTAAAGCGTCATAACGTGAACCCAGAAGTCGTGGGTGCGAATCCCCCGAAAGTAGTTTTCCTAGAAAAAAACATTCGCGTGAAAAAGCTTGTTGATGACGTAGAAATCACCCATTTCGGACGTAGTTAGATAGTCAGGAGTTGGAAAGCAATACTATCCTCGCATGCGAGATAGTAATAATGCACGTATAATTTATATAAGAAACTGACTAGCCGCCTTCCAACAAATTAAGAAACTTCGCTAGTTGTAAAAATGTAAAATTTTAAGTAAAAACATTTTTAACACATGCCTCTTATCAATCACTGGCATTCAGATTAAATGTGAAAAATTCAAGAAGGATTGTTGACACAGGAATAGAGTCAAACCAAACTACACGAAAGTAATACCTAGAACGTCAATTCTTCCATTCATTTCTTTAACTTTCTCTATAGTCTGTTTCACTGAAACATCTGAAGTTAAATCTGTTCGATGGAGAAAAGTCTTTGGTTTAAAGCGTTGATAATTTTAATGTGCGATAAGAAATCTTCGTCTTGAGAAAGTACCGACGTCGTCACGTGTATTTGATACGACGACAGCTTTTTTGATGTTAGCAAATGCAAGATACATTTTGCAGTAATATTATTTGCGTCGTTAACAGCAAACAACAAAATTTGATCTTTTTTATCTTCCGACATATCTTCACTCTTTTGAAAAATGCAATTAAAGATTGTTTTTTGCCGAGGCCTTCCACTTGAACGCGACTGTTGTAGTAAGGAAGAGGAGTCAACAAAAACGTGAGATGAAGTAGACACGCTTTGCAAGCAGTTTGTGTCAGTATACAGTTTATTTTCACACAACTGCTAAGCTTATGTATGATCTGATAATAAAACGAACAAAATAATTCTGTTAATATATAATCGATTACTCTCTTGTTTGTACAGCAACGCCTCTTAACAAACACTTTATTTGCCACAACTCCACAAGCTATTTGGTCAAAACATTCGACATCTTCTGACCACTAAAATGTATTTAAAAATGTTGACAATTTCTGTTTGACAACCGTTTATTAAAAAAATCGTATTATGAGCTAAATGGTGTACTTACACGATTAGGACAAGCTATTATTTAAAATGATGAAAGAATTTTTTTATTGTTTTGCCAAAAGCCAACTCGCGCTGTGCTTTTATGAGTTGAGCTTTGAACGGAAACATGTTCAATGGAGTCCGTTTTTTTAATGTTACTGTAAAAGTTATTTCTTCACCACACTGACTAACATTTTTGTCCTCCATAGAAATATTGTTACAAATGGACCTGGCGAAAATAAACAACTGGTGACATAAAATAACTTAAATATGTATTCCCTTTAACCTATCGTGCACAGAAAATTAAATATTCACCAGAAGAATCAACAACTTTGGTCTATTTGTTTTAGCTTTTTTATCTGCCTTATTAACAACTTGGTGCGAGTATACAAGTCTTTAGAGTGCGAGGAGAAATTTTTTGAAAAATTTTCTACGTGTTGCAACAAAGCACACAATTCGATGTGGTGATGGAAATTTCTGGTGTAACGGTAATTTTACTTCTTTCTTCGTTTTTTAGAAAAGTGTTGAAATTGTTACTTCGATTTTATCAATCAATTTTATATCACTTTGTTGTTCTATGTCTGTTGTTCTTTGTCTGTTCTATGATTTCTTTCCATACAACATTCATCATACCATTAAAATACAATGGAAAACAAACAAAAGGTCTATGTATTAAGTTGGTAACTGAATACCAAACTCTAATAAAAAAAGAGTTTTATGAACATGACAACTTGCACTTGCAGTGTGCTTTAAATGTCTCCACAAAAGCTATCTTGAAAGCAACACCAAAATTTAACTTTCTTATTATTTACTTGTACATGGACAACAACAATCCGGTGAATTTGAAAGAAGTAAACGAAAGATTGATTTCGCTAACTAGGAGAATACCTCATGACATAGCCTACCACCATGAAAAATTATTGATTAGTCCACATTTGGATGGGGCTGAAAATTCTGATGATAATAGTTTACAATTGATGATTTCGAAACTTTGTTAGCACTTAACTTTAACGTATTGGAAACTAAAAAAGGGATGACAGGGATTTTTTTCAGACAAACTGGCGACCAGGGTACCCGGAAATTTTTCACTTTGGTGGTTTATGACCATAAGTTTCAATATTCAGGGTGCACCTTTTAATTAGGTCACCAAAGTCACATGACAGGTGACGTCAAAAAAACTTACAAAAAATTTACAGCTCCTCGAAGTTTCTGATGACGTCACAAAAATCTGAATTTTCGGTCAATTTCGACATTTTACTCTTCAATTTTGGTAAGAGAATTTAATTTCCAATATTTTAATGGTAAAAGATATATATTGACTCAGTAATAATATAAGTATTTTCTTTTTGAAAGTGACGCTCGAACACTTAAAATGTTATACACATAAATTTCAATTTTAAAGGGGCTACGAAACGGCTGTTGGTGTTCGACTTTAGTGACTTACACGAAAGTCGAGCTGATGGCGGTGGAAAAGTTTATGATCACTAAGGACAAAAACAGCATCTTAAATCATCTTAAATATCATATTCGGCATCCAAATATAAATGAAAATGAGAGAAAAATTCCCTACATATATTGAATGACAAATAATTTATTCGATATAAGTACTTACCTTGCTTTTAACTCAAGTTTTCTAATAAAATAAACTTCAAACTTTTGAACTAGCTACAATCGTTGCCAAAACTAATTGAGACAAATGCAAAAACTGAGCATTAGTGGCAAAAAGGCAAAAATACAGAATTACGATTCTTTTTATCCCTTCCCCCTTTACACAATTTTGGAAAGTCATAGCAGCAAACTTCTGTCTTTAAAAAACCCGAGCGCGACATTGTCTGGAGGGTTCGGGGGTGAAAGCGTGTGAATAATTGAATGTGAATGTGAATGATTATAGCTAGCTATATCCTTCTAAATTTTGCATAGAAACATACAAGTGTATTGCACATTAAGCCAGTCGATGCAACAACAATGACTTTAAAATCTTTTTAGAGGTATTAATTACCTTCTTAAAGCTAGTAACATAGCATTTTTGAACAAATACAGCCCATCGTGTTGTCTCTGTTTCCTCGTCAAAACAAACTTTTGATGCACTGATATTTAATATATTTTACAGACCGTAGCTTATTATACCGCTAGAAAGAATACCGAAGGAAAATTTTTCTTTGTTTAGAAAATAAAAATAAAGAAGTAGCAAATTCATCATAAAAAGTAATTATTCATAAAGAGGTTGTCTAGACGGCTATGTGGTTCTAAAGTGTGTATAATTCTTCTATCTTGACCTTTTGAGTGGTTTGTTTATTACACGCTATTCTTCGGAATGCGCGGGAATTGAGCTTATTGAATCCTTTCGTAACACCTTAAGACATGAAGCATGTTATATGTAGTAGTTATTGCACAGCGCCGAGAAAAATATCGGAAATATTTTTTTGAGTTTTTTATGATCTCGGTTACATATTTCACGAGCCTTTAAGTGAAATATAATGAGAACGCCGATATTATTCGAAAACAAGTGCGATAACTAAAAATTTATCATATAAACCGTGCAAAAATCATTGTAATTTGATATACTCGGCAAGATTGTTCAATTTCAATCACAATTTACGAAGTTCAACAGCGAAAAAATTTATTGCAATATAATATACCGTTAAATGCCGAAATCAAGCGCACCCGATTATAAGCACACCCGTTGTTAAGCGCACCAAATCCTTACTAAGATTTTATTCCAGATTATAAGCGCACCCTCAGATAAGCGCATATAGCGAAAAGAGATATTAGAAAGATTTCAAAGAGTAAAGATAAAAAATTCGTATAGCTCATGGCTTGAAATATTGTTTGGCGTTCCGCAAGGATCTATTCTAGGCCCGTTACTTTTTAACATATTTATCTGCGATCTTTTCTCAGTTGAATTTGATTTTAATGACATTGAATTTGCGAGCTATGCAGACGACACAACACCATATGTTATCGGTAATGACTCAAAGGAAGTCCTTACTAAACTTCAAAACATGTCCGAAAAAATGTTTACATGGTTTGACAATAATGCAATGAAAGCAAATGATGACAAGTGTCATTTGCTTTTAAGCGATAATGAAATATTAAGTACACAGATAGGCAACTCAGTAATAAAAAGCAGCACTCACAGACGCCTACTTGGAGTCATTGTCGATAACAAACTTAAGTTTGATCTGCATGTGTCTAAACTCTGTGCAAAAGCGAGTCAGAAACTAAATGCGCTTACAAGGATGACATCTTTTATGAACTTTAATAAGAAGAAACTATTAATGAATTCCTTCGTAATTTCGCAATTCAATTACTGCCCTCTAGTTTGGATGTTTCACAACAGGGCTTTAAACAATCGTATTAATCGAATACATGAAAAAGCACTGCGGATAGTCTATAGTGACAGTTCTTCTTCCTTCGCAGACCTCCTTCATAAGGACAGCTCTGTTACGGTACACCAACGAAACCTACAATCTCTTGCAACTGAGATGTACAAAATAAAAAACGACATGGCTCCAGAAATAATGCAAGATATTTTTCCTGTTTATAATCCAAAATACAATCTAAGAAATAATCGAGAATTTACTGGCCGTAATGCTAAATCAGTTTACTACGGTACAGAAACTTTATCCTTCATCGGTTACAAAATCTGGCAACAAATTCCGGTAAGAATCAAAGAAATGTCATCCTTGCAATCCTTTAAATACCAAATTAAAAAGTGGGTACCAAACTGCTCCTGCAGACTATGTAAAAAATACATCCCACAAATTGGTTTTATATGACTCGCGGATGTACTATGTACGCGGATATTTGCTTATACACTTACTTAATTTATACAACCACAAATGTTTCTTCTTAAAAAATTGTATATATCTAAAAATATTTTATGCCTTATATTTATACTGTATATTTTAAAATCTTTCTTTTCAAGTTGACGTTAACTAGCTTTTATTAGCTATATATGTATTTATACTTAGTCAACTATAAATAAATGAATAATAATAATACAATGTTTGTTTCACTTAAAATGCGAGATTTTTTTCTGCTTCTTTAATTTTGTTACGGATATAGTTATAGACTACATTATGCCAAAACCAGAAAGCAAATTCCACTTAATGAGTGACGATGATGATGATTCAGAATCCTCTGACACAGATGGTGTTGAGTACGAACAAAGTGATGTTCGTTCTGATATTTCTTCTGACGATTCAACAACTGATGAAGATTAAGAAATATAAAATGTACAAAATGATACACAAAAAGGAACATACATTATCGAAAATATTTTTTTTTTTTTCGTTGCACATTTTTTATACTCGTTTATAAGCGCACCCGTGGATAAGCGCATCAAAATCTTGCTATCACCACTGATAAGCGCTGCGCTTGATTTCGGCATTTTACGGTATGTGATCATGTCTTTTAATTCATAATAAATTTTTTTAATTTATGATAAATTATGCGCAAAATTATAAGTATTTTAAAGAAAAACAAAGCTTGTTCATGTCACGCCTCAATAAAATTAAATTTTAGAGTAATATATTCATGTTAATTCAATACAAATTAGTTGAAGTAAAAGCAGTGATTTATCTTGTAAATTCTTAATTTCTTCCACGCTTGTAATGGAAAATCGTTCCATATTGCGTTTATCTTGCAAAAATATTTACGTATGCTTAATAAGTACCGCTGATGTATACGCGCTATAGATATAACCTCACTAACCTACTCACAGTTAAACTAAAAATCTCTATGGTGGAGAGCACTGGCACTTCTCATTAATTAAAAGAATAATTGAACTGTGAATATTATGATTGATTGTTTGTTTGTTTCGTAAAAATAGGAGAAAATTGTGGAACAAATTTACGGAGAAGTTCTCGTTTTTCAAGAAAACAATAACTTTACTCAGCGAGTTATTAACCAATTAGGAAAAAATATCAGCTTTTTGCACTGTAGAATAATATATAAACATTGCACTCGTTTCTCGGTAGAAAATAAAAATATAGCATATATTTCGTGTAGATTAGCCAATCACAGAGCGAGAAAAATTCTAACCAATTGATAAAAACGAAAGATTAAATGTGTACCTAACTTCCTTTGCAAATACACAGCACACAACAATCAAAGATCTGAAAAGTCGGGGATAGGTGCATTGTTATCTGGAAATAATTTTTTCCTAGTACATGAAGATTTGGTAACAGAGCTTTTTAATGGTCAGACAAAAGAGAAATCTGGACCACATCACTTAGGACACAACACAGATACTGAGACAGTCAATAATTGGATCGTTACCACACACATACAAGCTTAATATTTTAATGAGGAAATCAATTTATCTACCTCAGTTCATAAAGAAAACCAGGTCAGGTGCCAAGGAAACATACTCAAGCATGTTCAAGCGCTCGTTCAAATATTCAAAAGTGAATATGAAATTAATCCGTTGCGGGAAAAGTCAGAGCAGTGTCAACAGGTAAAGAGGTTGCAGTCAAAATAGAGCAATACATGCTTCGATGTACAGATTCGGGAAATGACACCTTTGTAAATGAACGTTTGGTTGAAGGCAGCTCAAATTTCTTTAAACCTATTAAAAAAAATAACTTGAATACCGGTTTGAAGAAAGTGACGCGACCCAACAAAGTTGCATCATTTTTAAATGAGGATAAAGACGACGTGGTCGTCTCATTTGCTTATCCACTGACATCCATGAAAATTCAAGAACGCTGTTAGCTCTTTTTAAACAATTACTAGACTCCCACAAAAATATATATAAGATCACATGTAAATACCTGTTCACACTCACTAACATAACACTAAATATTTTACACATCCTATCCTTTGAACATATCAACACCTGATGGCAGGCTCAAACAGGGAAAGTGAACTGATAAATTTTGTCATTGATGAATCGAATCGTATTACAGAAGTTCGCCCATATAAAGCAACTTCATCCCAAGTGAAAAATTTCCGGTTACCTCTGGTCGCCAGTTTGTTTGAAAAAAATCCCTGCCTACAACCAAGTTAGATGTTCAACAAGAATTTTTGATAATTACGAATTTTCAAAACAGAATTGAGAAAACAAGATTCAATCGACATATTCGCTTCGCATAGTACACCATAAGAGGTAGAATGACGTGAATTTGTTTTCACTTTTCTCAAGCCTAACTGCATGTACAAATGCGAAACACGCGATTCATAGAAAGAAACATTTACACACATAATTCTTGAGGTATTAGCCAAGTGACATTTCAGTCCTATTACAACCTTAGACATGTTTAACATATAATGTGTAACAAATGTATCGATAGCCATATGTCGTATTTTTACAAGTATCAAAAGTCGTCTCGACAAAGGAGACTGTTTACACTCTCCTCCTTGCTTAATGAAAATTTTTCGCGGCTTTTTTTCATATGTTGATTAACGGGATGAAAAACTCAACAACGGGTGCGCCTTAGAAAGACATTATTTATAAAGTAACAAAAGCGAATACAGGAATACACACTGTGACTGTTATAAAAACTTATTCTCGTAAGACCCCATAGAAAATTTATTATTCAACCCTTTGGCATGTTGGATAAATTTCGCTCTTTCGTTTGGGTTTGAACGATGAATAGCCAAATCTTTGTCCCGATCAAATGGACGTCGGGTTGCGGGTTCATCTGTCTAAAAAAATAGTCAAAACATGTTACAATTTAAAAGGAAAACGTAGATAACAAATCATGGCGAAAAAATACACCTTGTTGCGCTTTTCTTTGTGCATTTCCAGAAGAGATTTCGGTCGCGTTGCTTTCTAAAAAACGTAATCGATCTATTGCATAACTGCAGCCAGATAAATATTTGACAGAAAAGAAAATGTGTACAGCAAAAACACGTTACATTGTACTCTTCCACTCGAGCATGCATTTTCATCTCCTCTGCAGATGGAGCTTTTTCTTTTATTTCAGGTTTTCGTTTTTTTCCAGCCATCGCATCTTCTCTGCGTTGCTAAACATGTGATGAAAATTTAGTGATTCTGTTCGTGAGGAAAGTTTTGTTGAAGAAAATTAAAGGTGACATATCATAGATTTTTAAAATCAGAAATGATAACACGATAATTTCAATGAAGTAAAGAAAATTTTAACCGATGTTTGTTGTGTTTCAATATACGTTATGGCGAACGAAATGATATGTCGTTAATAAAGTAGAAACGGTGTTAGGTACGAACGTTCAATCTTTTTTCTTTATCAGCTGGTGTATCAGTCCATACAGATTGATCACCAAGTTCAGGAGCTTTGGACCGAAATGTTCTCGGACCAAGACCTAAAATAACATAGGCAGGCTTGCCATGAACACTCGAGTAATCCCACGTTCTTTATCAACACAGGTAAACCCCAATGGCGAATTATTCGAAGACGGGGGCCGATTTGGCATAAATTGTTTTTAGGGTGGAGGATTAATTAAAACCGAGGGGAAAGGGGGGGGGGGGGCTAATTTTACGGTACTTATGTGCGAATAAAAATTATTTTTTAAAACAGTTTGTTTGATCAAGACATTTCCACTTTTTAAACACAAAAGGAATCCATACTTTGCAGTAAAATTTTATTTCAACAAAATTTACCCCTCCTGCATTTACGTGACGCAGTTTCATGAAATGTAGAGAAAAAGTTGTCACTCACCAAAATTCTTGCTCATCTCCGGAGGTAACTCGAGCATCCAATTTTCTCTCTCCAATTTTTCACCTTCGTTAAACTAAAAGGAAACACTTAAGATCGCAACGTTTCGCGTTCACAAACTTCCGCACATAAATTTTTGAAAATCGAACTACCTATGCCCAGGTGATTAAACTAAGTAATTTTACAACATCATTGGGATCAGAAATGACGTCATACATGCCTAAAAAAGGTCGTTTTCCCAATTTTGCAATAAATTTGAATTTCTTAAGCATAACTGACGATACGGCCTAAATTCTTGATAGATTTATTCAATGCATAGATATAAAATGATTTCATATAAGAAAAATGAATTTTAATGACGTCATTAGGATTAAAATGACGTCATATTTGTACGAAAGTTACTTATTTTAACGGTAAAGGTATAAAGATCATGCATGTCAGCATTTTTTAAAATTTACAAAAACTTACTTTCGTCCAAGAAATGCAACACCCCCGTGAAGCATAGTTTTTTTTCATTACAAGCCCAAATAAAAGTTAGGAAAAGTCACAACATTTCAGCAATCAATTACATGCCGAACAAAACGATGCTATTAGGGTTAAAGAATAACATGGTCACAGTGTTGCAGATGTAAAAGTTATCATAGCTTTTTACCAGAAAGTTAAGATTACCATACCTTGCCAATGATCTTGTTTTTCATTGTCTTTGAACGCGACTCGAATTCTTGCTTTATCCTCTCCGCTTCACCTGCATCATCCTATCGTTGTAAAATGTACGGCGTATTAATCGTAGCACTGTTGACAAAAGGTGAAATAGTTAATTTCAAGAAATTTGAAAAAAACTGACTTACGTCTTGCATTGGCATACAGGGACCAATTATATATTCTTCTTCTTCTCCTTCTCCTTCTTCTTCATCATCGCTATCTTAATGTAAAGCGTTAACATCTAATCAAGTTCCAGACGTATATTTGTTATTAGAGTGAACTACCTTATACGTATTAATTTTATTTTCAATTCGGCGATGGAGGAAAAAATTAAATTTGGCGCTGATTCAATTTTGCGATGGAGAAAAAAATTTGGCGTTAATTTAATTTGGCAGAGCTGAAACAATTTTTTTTCACATAAATACAATTTTTCAAAATTTTATTGGAAAATGAAGACTTTCTTAAATTTGGTGATGAAAGGAAAAAATTAAATTTGCGTGTTTTGACTACAAAAAATTCAGACTGGCAAGCATATTTTGTCTCCAACTTGTATACTTACACTATAGTATAAGTAAGAATTTGTTTCTTCGACCAGTAAGGTTTACCACCCTTAGCTCCCTGAATAAAAAGCGCAGGGCTCCAATAACAAATTTCTTGAATATAATTAGGAAATTAGGTGAGATTTTCTCAAAAAAATATGAAAAATTAGGAAAAATTTTCGTAGAAATGTAGAAAATTATGAATAATTTCTAATATTTTACCGATGTGTCTAGCAATGAACATTACATAATGGCTCGATACACTACTGAACATTATGAAAATACGGTGGACATAAAAATGAACATAAAATTGACTGTCGTCATCTCTATAATAATACGCCAGTTCTGTCTGTCTGTCACTTTTGCAAACGCGATATTTTTTACCACCCGAATGCGCGAGTTTGTCGAGTTTTTTGTTTTGTTTACATTTGTCTCGCAACCGTTAGAAACCACGTGATACAAAATAAACAACATGATTCGCTCAAATTCGTACTTTCGAACGGGACGGCATTCGAATAGAAAGTTCCCTTGGCGTAAAAACAAACAGACATAAAAATCTCTCGACAAAGTTCTCGACAAAAGGCGAACTAAAGAAGCGGATAAAAAATGTCTTATTTTTGACGATCCCTTAGTCATAAAAAAGTGCAGATATTAAGAGCAAGGAAAGTCAAAGTGAAGAAGTGGAGTGGATTAAAAAAGCATATAATTTGGAACAGGGTTAACATCTACACACAAAACAACAACAAAAGAACGGTCCCTTCGTCTTCAAAAAAGTGCAAAAAGTGAAATGGTAAAGTGTTTCAAAAAATAATATATGAGAAAGAAAGAAAAGTCCAAGTGAAGAAGTAGAAGTAAAAGTAGAAAAGTGAAGTTGGAAGCCACAATAAGTTACTTCGGAAGTGAAGAGTGGAGCTAGAAGTAGTAAAGTAAAGTTAGAAGTAGAAAATAAATGCTAGAGTTTCAAGTTCAAGTGACTTGGAATTCAGAAAAAGTAAGAACTTTGATATTTTTAGACGTTCCGTTTTTATATGTAGGACACTTAAAATTGTCAAGGAGAATCGTATTCTCAAAAAAAATCCATTAGAGCTTCAAATTCTTAAAGTTTACCGCGTTTTTTATAAAGAAGCTAGCATATTTGTTTTTGTTTTTTTGCATAATTAATGTGTCTCCTGGTGCGTAACTAATGTATTTGTCCTAAAATTCAAAATGCTACATAAAGCTGTTAGCTGGCTACAATGTGCTGGCGAAATAGAAAATTCTGGTTTGTTGAACTATAACTACAAATGTCATAATTTTTACATAGCTATTGTTTTCCTTTATATGTGTTTTACTAAGCACAAATGGCTAGCTATAGACGTAGCTAAGTCTCCCCAGCTTGAGTATATTTAACTGGGTGTCCTAGCTACTGTTAGCTAGCTAATGTTAGCTTCAAGAAGGCATCCCATAGTTAGCTCTAGCCTATAAGTTATTCCTCTTTTTTTTAGGTATTTATAGCTACCTTTAGTCAAACTTTTCTTCTTTTTTGAACACAAATTATGATGTAGCAAGCTAGCTACAAAATCTTTCTTGAACTTTTAGGATAGTGTGACTCATGTTAATGCCCATAGAGTATAGTTTTTTTCACATTACCTGCAAACTTTACAAGGGGACCACATGCAATATCACAAGTGGAACAAATTTTGTAGAATTTAAAGTGTGTGTGTTACGTTATTTTTTATTGTTTTGTTTCTGACATCCTGTTAAACTTTTGTCAGGCTACGTGGTGTAAAATGTCAAGTTATTTTTACAGGGGTTATTGAAATTACATTAGAAATTTACGTGGGTTTATGACTTTGAGTTAAAAAAATTTATGAGAGGATGGTATGGTTGTCCGTTTATATTGTTTGTGTTGCAAAGTGCTGTTATTTGAAATTTTGGGTAAACTTTTGTGGAAATAGACCACATGCAATATACTAAAAGAACAAATTTTTGTATAATTACACTTCATTGTAAGCTGTTGTGTAAGCTGATGTCTTTTTGTATTTCGCATTATAAACTTTTGACAAGTGGAACGAATTTTGTAGAATTTAAAGTGTGTGTGTTAAGTTATTTTTTATTGTTTTGTTTCTGACATCCTGTTAAACTTTTGTCAGCCTACATGTAAAATGCCAGGTTTTTTTACAGAGGTTTTTTACATTTGATTGGAAATTTACGTGGGTTTATGACTTTGGGTTAAAAAAGATTATGAGAGGATGGTATGGTTAAGTCAGTTTATATTGTTTGTGTTGCAAAATGCTGTTTTTGGTCACTTCATGTAAGCCGTTGTATAAGCTGATGTCTTTTATTTCGTATATAAACTTTTGGGGAGAATAATTTAAAGTGTGTGTGTTAAGTTATTTTTTATTGTTTTGTTTCTGACATCCTGTTAAACTTTTGTCAGCCTACATGTAAAATGCCAGGTTTTTTTACAGAGGTTTTTTACATTTGATTGGAAATTTACGTGGGTTTATGACTTTGGGTTAAAAAAGATTATGAGAGGATGGTATGGTTAAGTCAGTTTATATTGTTTGTGTTGCAAAATGCTGTTTTGTGAAATTTTGTGTAAACTTTTGTGGAAATAGACCACATGCAATATATACTGAAAGAACAAATTTTTGTAGAATCGGACTTCACTGTAAGCCGTTGTATAAGCTGATGTCTTTATATTTCGTAATATAAACTATTGTTGGGGAGAACTAATTGTATGTGATGTCATTTTTGCTGGAAGAAAATTCCATGGTTTCACGGTTTTGTTTTTCTTGAGAATTTTACAAAATTTTGTAGGGATAAATGTTTGCTGATGATAAAAAAATACTTAATGTTCTGACTGAAACTGTTTTTGTTTTTTATATTTTGTAATCTAATGGGCGAGGACTGTATATAGTACACTGAAATGACTAATTTTTCTAAATTTTGATGTGTTTTATATACCCTTTTTGTGGAAGATTAATGGGTAATGGCAATATACGACATGCTGAATGAAATTATTTTTGTTGATTTAGATGTGATTCTCAAAAACCAATCTGTTTTACATTTTGTGTAAACTTTTGTTTACGAACCGTATACAATGTTTCCAAAATAATGATCTTTTTTTATTCAAGTTTATTCTTTGCTTATTGATTTTTTGACATTTAGGTTCAAAATTGTTGGTAAAGGGCATCATACTAAAAAAGAAAAAAATTTGTGTTCTTAACTGGTTGATTTTTACATTTTGTGTAAATTTTTGTGGGAGAGGATGCAACTGAAATGACTGATTTTTGTAGATTTAAATTTGATGTTTTCCAAACTATGGCTTTTTCATATTATTGTACAAGCTTTTAAGGGAAAGACAATATTTAAAATGTGTAAATAACTTATTTTTGTTGATTTGTGCTCTTGCAGGCCAACTTTTTGACATTTCAGAATAAAATACTGAGGGTTTTCAACATAATCACTTATAAGATGTACATATTTGATATGCGTTATTTCTGACATTGTTATTATCCGTGTTGTGACTGTTGGTGTTGTAACTGTCGGTGTTCTTACTGTCAGTTTTGTGAGTATTGCACGTCCGTCTGGAAGCCCGTAAAAGTGGAAAGTTATTATGCGCATGCGCAAATATCAAAGTTCCGTGACAACGGTTTTTTGTTATATTTTTCCTCGATGCGTGGCTACACCTGTCTGAAAAAAACACTTCAATCTGAAGTTAGAAAACTGTAGTACCCTGCCTAAGAACTTATATCGCAAGAAGTGTGACCAAGGTATACGGAAAACAAAAACATTGGACTTTGAACCGGTTTAGCAAAGTTTGGCGGTAAATTTAAAACCTAGTCGATCACCACGAATTTTCGCTAACTTTGAACACAGATTTTGACATATTTAAAAGTTTTTTGGAAACTGTGATAACTTTTACTGAAAAAATTGATCTTTTGCCAACTCAAAACATTAAATCAAATTAACCTAACAATTAGTTTCAAAAAAATATAAAGGAAAAAGGAAGTTCGGGGTAGCTAGCATATTCATAATGGCTGACATGTTTCACAGAGAAAACTTAAGCTACCTGTGTCGAATATGTTCAAGCAAATTAAAGAAAGAACAGTACCACCTTGAAAATATTTCTGAAATGGTAAAATCTGCCTTTTACATAGACATTAAAAATGATAAAGCAGATGTACACCCAGCAAAAATTTGCTTAAATTGTTATGCCAAAATGAAAAATAGCCAAACAAGAAATTCTACATTGGCAACCACATTTCAAGTATCAACTTGGGAACAACATTCTGACAATTGTTCAGTTTGTCAGCTAGTCCCAAAAATAAAAAAAGGTGGCAGGCCACCAAAAAAGAGCAACAAAGGGATAGGCAGAGGCAGAAGAAAAAGCAATGATTTGATTTGGAACAGAGAAGCTATTACATCACTACAGTCAATTACACCAAAGGATGTTTTTCCACATGACAAATTAAATATAAATAACATCAGCAAGATACATAATCCACACTTAAGGCTTTGTGTTTGTGACATCTGTTTGCAAATATTTCATTCTCCAGTTATTCTCCAAGAATGTCAGCATTCATTCTGTTTAAACTGCATTTTACCGAAAATCGAAGGCAGAAGAATAAGCGAAACAGTATGTCCTTCATGCGGTAGTCAATTTTCAATATTAAGTCCAAGCACAAATGTTACAGCTATGCTGCGATGTCTCCAAATTGAGTGCATAGATAAATGTGGCAAAACCTTCTCTGTTGCGGATATTGAAAAAATTCCATCTTATTGCAATGAATTAAAAAAAGCAACAAGCACTCCAGCAATGAAGGTCAATGACATTTTATTGATGGACGATGTCTCAAAAATTCCAAGAGAAGTGGAAGACGCAGCACTTCATGTAATCAAGCAGAAGTTAGCCAGTAGCAATTCGGGTGTTGCGGAATTTAAATCTGGTGGCCCAAGGGTAAGTGATTGGTCTAAATAAATTAAAGCAAATACATAACAAAAACCTAAATTCTTTTGCTTTGCAAGCATTATTTTTTGAAACTTTTTTTTGTAAAAACTTCAACTATAAGAAAAGAAACTTATATCGCACCATTCCATTCCTACTACAAAAAATATTACAATGCTTAAAAATTACATCAATTTTACATGTTGGGTGGATTACAGATTTCTCAGAATTTTCCAAAAATTCCCAAAATTTGTCTCGCAAATAACTTTCCCTTTTTAGCCTGTGTGCATAACATCAACAAGAAAAGCGTATGTTGAAACTGAAACAGCGTCTACCCGAACAGTAAAGATTAGAGGGAACATTATTCGCAAAAGCATTGATACAATAGCTGGATCAAATATAGAATCATTGACTCGACAAACATCAGCACTGGTGAAATCATTTGATGAGGATGAAAGATTGCGGATTTTAAAGTTGGGAAATATCCCACCAGTAATAATTGATGAAGAAAGTATGGTGGCAATGAAGGCGGACATGGGTGTACCTTGGGAGAAATTAAAAACAATGGCAAGGTACACTGTTTTTTAAACAAGACCATTTTAAACGGTTGCTAAACAATTAGGCTGGGCCGAATAAGTGGTGAAAATAGAAAATTGTTTATAAAAAAATGTAAGATCATGATAAAGAGTATTTAATGAAATTATCTAATTAAATTTACCTTGATATTCTTTAAACAGGTGGCTGAAAACATTTAATGTAAAGCCAGCCTCAATTGGTAAGCAACGAGATTTAGCGAAATCATGGTCCGGTGATGAATTCATGGTTGAGGAGACACCATTTACAATGGAATCTAAAGAATTCAAAGGAAAGTACGAAATCAGAAGAGCACCTTGGGCATACATTATTGACCTAAGTTTTCATGTTTTGAATCAGTTGGATAAACTTAATGAGTAAGATACTGTTCATAACACAGATTGACATTGTTGATACTATTCATTAGGCACAAAACATGCTTGTTAACTAAAATTTTGTACATTCCCTTAAGATGCAGTTTAATTAAGCACCATATTGGATTGGGAAACGAGGTTCATGTGAAGATAGGTGGTGACCATGGTGGTGGCTCGTTCAAAATGAGCTACCAAATTTGTACCGTAGAAAAGCCAAACAACAAACGCAACACAATTGTTTTTTCCTACTTTGAAGCAAAAGACTACAGGTTGAACCTAAAAGTTGCATTGGAATCCTTTAAAAATCAGGTAGAAAGACTTCAAACCAGTAAATGGATGTAAGTATATATTTTCTGTACTTGGTGAATAAAATATTTCTGTCAAAAATGACCTATACTTTTAATTAAATTCAGGAATCATCAAATACGCATATTTATGTTTGGAGATTATGCATTCTTGTGTGCAGCGTATGGGCTTACAGGAGCAAATGGTAACTCTCAATTTTTGAAAACAATTGGACATTTAACATATTTTTCAGAATGTTAATTTCACTTTTAGTATTTGGAAAATTTTAGTGGCATAATTTCATGTGGCGTGATACCTTTTTTGTTAACTTAGGTCGTCATTGTTGCTTGTATTGTGACATTACATATTCCCAAATGCAAGTGTCAAAAATGGAACGACAAATTTTTGGGACCCGTACTTTGGAATCTTTGAAAAATGATTTTCAAAGTTTCATGCTGGATGGAGGAAACATAAAGAGAGCTAAACTCTTTAATAATGTTATTAGTGAGCCATTATTTAATGTCCCCATTGATCAGGTATAACTATAATTTTACTTTTTTTCAAAGTTGACTTACCAGTCAAAATATTTTATAAATATTTTGTTATACAACGTAAATTTAGTTTAGTTTTCTATATTTAGGTTGCTCCCCCTGTATTACACATATCATTGGGGACATACTTGAAATTTTTCAACATGCTTGAAGAAAGATGCAGAATGTTGGATTTAAAAATTGCCAATGCAGAGGAAGGAATACCAACAAGCGACAGTGATATTACCATCTTCGCTGAATTACATACGCAAGTAAAAAACTTGCAATACAAAATTGATGATTGTTATGAAAAAGTTAAGTTAGTTAATGATGCAATTTTGAAAAACATGCTTGAAAATCCAGAAAAAGAAGAAGAAATTAGGGAGATTTTTGAACCACGGATGGAATATTTCCAGAATAAAGCGGTAGAAAAGGTATCTAGTTTTTTTGCAATATTGAAAAAAAAATTGGTTTTAAAATTTTGATAACAAATGCAATTGTGTCTTGTTTTACTAGGAGGAAGAATTGTCAAAGTTGATGAAATCACCAGTGCTTAAAAAAACCTATGGACCATGTGTACAAAAGCTTGACGAGACATTATGTCAACTTCATGTACAAAGACAAGCTTATCATGGAAAGAGTTTTGTTGGTAATCACGTCCACAAAATGCTAAAGGTTAAAATCAATTTCATAGCTTTCAGCAAAAGTTCAAAATTAAAATATTGTTCCTTTTGTTTTCAGGTGTCCCCAGCCGAAATAATGATCTGCTAGTTATAGGTTTCTGTATTTTTGGGGGCTAGTCACTTTAAATATTTACTATTACCACATTTTTTATTTTTCTCTCTCTTTAGGTTGATAATATCGTGAAACTGTGCAACTCATTGCCAATTTTAATCACACAACTTGGATTTCGCGGCAGTAATGTTCATTTTGAATCAATTAGCATCAGTCAACAATTTAAAGAGTTGTTTTTAAAATATTCAAAATGTCACAACCTCATGAGTAAAAGCGAATTGTTTGACGATAAAAAGTTGACAGAACTGCGTAAGTTAGCTATATATATAAGTTGTATATAGATATCTAAAATGTATATACGCCTTTTTATATATCATTTTAGGAAACGCCATATCTGATTTGATGATTTACTACCGTCAAACTTGGCCAAATGGGACAATAACCCCAAAATTACATATTTTGGAAGACCATGTGATTCCATTTCTCCAAAAATGGCCTACTGGGTTGGGCATATACAGTGAGCAGGAATTCATCCGGAATTTAATGCTCTAAAAAGCATTTTTTGTCGAATGCCATCAGCGACATCAAGGGTCAAGAGCATGATGAAGGAACATTTTATCCGTGTTCACCCTAGGTCACTGCAGATGAGGCCAAAAGTGCAGTCAAAAAAACGTAAAGAAACGGAGGAATGAACAGAACTTACGTACAATAGCAAAACAAACGACATACGTTACCTTTAATCGTATTTCGATATCATTTTTTTCTTGTAAAATTTTCCAAAAATTATCAGCTAAAAACCTTTGCCAGATCAATTGTTAGGCTAATGTGAATGGTATTTCTGGAAAGATGAATCATTTGTGAGTCTAAAACATCCAACATCACGCTTTGAAAAACTTCTGAAATTAAATTATTTTACTTCTTCTGTCATAGGTGATAAAAAGAGAGATTTTGAGTACCTCGCTTCTTCCGTTCAAAGCCTTATAGCGCACGCTGTTGGAATACATCCGTTGTCGCACATGCCTGCTTCTACATATTTCCTCGGCTTCTTTTTAAGTCAGCGGTATAATTTTGTTAATAGAGCGCGACCAAAACAAAAACACTATTGTTGATTTTCATGGATTTCTGGAGGGCGCGTGATTTTATGGCCGCCATCTTGAATTCATTGAAAAAAATTACGCCATGTTTGCGCTTGCGCATAATAACTTTCCATCGCCAAACTAACGTGATTGGTGTTGTGAGTGTCTATGTTGCGAGTGTCGTTGTTGTAACTTTTTATAAAGTAGATTTTGCATCTTGCAAGCTGTTCTTTTTTTATTTTGTGTAAGATTTGACATTTGACATTTTGTGTAAGATTTTAAGAACATTTTTTTTTTGTATATGCACTGCTGACGTCAGCAAAACATCTAAAGCACCCTATTTTTTCAATGGCCTTTTGCCTAAGTGGATTTTTCCACGGGCCTTATCGACTAGTCTATATAATAATACGCCAGTTCTGTGTGTCTGTAACAGGCAAAGTGGATATGCTTATTTTCCTTTGATGTAGCCGAAAAAGTTATGTCTCAAATGTTAAAATTTCTGACGTTACGGCGCGACGTCAATAACACTACTTTAACGTCAATATCTTATATTAAATTAATGAAGCCGTTATAGTGCACTTAAAACTTTGAGGCCAAATAACTTGGAAACGAGGTGGTGACGTCAATTTGGGTAATTTTCCCAAATCTGGGTCCCCAAATCCGTTTCGGAATGGACGGGTTGATGACGTCATCAAAAAACCTTCAAACCTTAATATCTCTACAACCGTTTGTCAAAAGTACATTTTCTTGATCAGCGTTTCTAAAAAAAATATTTATGGTTTTGACGGGCCATTGCTGACGTCAGCAAAATTTTAAAACCCTTATATCTCATTAACCGCTCATCAAAAGAACATGATCATATACATTTTCTTGATCAGCGTTTTATGCTCTACATAATATAGGCAACGAATGAACTAATTTTCGGCAATTTTTTTTTCTATATGCACTACTGACGACGACAAAACATCTGAAACAACCTATTTTTCCATTGTTTTTATTGCCTAAGTGGATTTCTCCACGGGCCTTATCGACTAGTAACATAATATTTAACTACTGCAGAACTGCTAATTTTAATTTCACCAATAATCACTTATCCAGTTTCTTTCGTTTACTTTCAAGTTTACTCAGTGTATTTTCTAAAGATCTTTTCCTGTCTAGACTCATTTGAATGATAGTGTGAGATTTTTGAATGTCATCTTTTCTAAATGTTCTTTGGCTTTGGCTATCTCTTCATTAGCTTCTCTTATCGTTTCTTCAATACTTTTAATGGAATCCTTGGTGAACAGTATGTCCTTATTCAACATAGAGATAGTATTAAGTCTTTCTACATCTTCCTGATTTTGTGCTTCTTCCATATCTTTCTTTTTTCTTCATTTTCTTTCATTGCTTTTTTCGCTTCAAGACAAAAAGTTATTCATACAGAACAATGATAATTTAAGTAGCTCCATTTCAACAGGTACAATAAACCGTATTTTTATTCTCAAACTTTGAAAATTGTAACAAGATCGAATGAATTCATGAATCGAAACATACTAAGTCAGAGAAGTCACTCAAAGATGATGATAAGTCACTCAAAGAATTTTTACCTTGATGATGATGTTTTTACTGACTTCAATAGTTCTTTTGTTATTTTCACTTTAGATAAGTCACCCAGTTCACACAGCTCATCTTTTACCAATCGCAATGCCACCAAAGTACGTTCACTTAAATTATTACCATGAATAAAAAGCAGATATTTGTTGATGGAGAAGCCTCTCTCCGGAACAACATTACCATGACTGATTGAGAGCACTGCCTTCGACAAGCAAACAAGCTGCTGATATTTGAACATGCCTTTCTCCTCTATAATTTCTCCAATACTACTCCAGTAATCATCAAGCCTAGTGTATTTCACTTCAGGCTTACATGTCTAGGAATAAACTCCACAATATTCTAAAGCATAATCCCAATAGTTATTTCCAGAAAAACAACTAATTTTACTACTGTCATCTTCGATTGTAACCTTGTACATCGAATCATTGATTTCCTCTAACTGATACATCTTCCATTGATGCCTGTCGATATCAACGATTTGAGCTGGGGTCTTGTCGGATGAAACACGAAATAATTTTGCAGCCTTACTTTCAAATACATTAGCAATCTTCAACGTAAGATTAGATATTGAGTTGAGAGACATTCAAGAATCTTGTTATGGAATGGCAGATTCATTTGAAGATGTGATGCAGCTGCAACAAAACATTTACGACAGTATGAACGAAATTCCTCAACGTCTTCGTCAATCAAAGGACCACTTTAAATCAAACTTCTTGTTTTCGTACCTACTTCAATAAACTTGGGGGATTTTAAAAGATCCTTTTATCCAAATTCAGTTTCGCAAGATCATGGTTTGATTTTACTCACACCATCCTTCGTAACAAAAAGAGACTTTTTGTTAACAAAGTGCTTCAGGATGTTCGTTAATAGTGTACTCATACCATGGAATAGCATATGAATCAATGGCTTTTCTGATTGAAATGTAAGAAGGTATGATTCATACTCGTTAGAAAGGGATACAACAAAAGCAAGATACGGCAAAGTCATCTCATCATTTAACCGTTCAACAATATTTTTGTAACGCTTCGTTTCTTTACCAGATTTCTTAAATTCTTTTTGCTTCGGCAAAAATGTACAAAAGTACTCCTTAAGATTTTCCCATTGCTTAATCACATGTACAAGTACAAACCTTAAGGAGAGCCACCTGACTGATGAATGACGAAGATCATACTTTGAAGTAACTTCTTTACTGAAATCAAAGTGGTGCAGCAGCTGTTCACTGGTACAATGACCAACAAAAAGAAAACCACAATATTTATTGACAATTTGATGAATATTTGGAGACCAAAATTGAACATAACCATCGTACTGCTTTTTAATTTGGCTTGTAGTAGTTTCATCGAATTTAAACGTAAATGGTTGATTCACAAAGTCTTTCAGCATGTTCTTTTTAAAATATGGTGCAATGCCAAACTCAATTACGTATTTAGTCTTGGTCTCTCCTTGTGCATAACTCTCTGCTATTTTCGAGTCAGGGAACATCGCTTTAAACTTCCTATTATCATTATTTGCACTTGCAAATGAATAATTAGAATACACACAATCTAAGGCTTGTAATGTATCTGCTCTCAACGCCTGATCTTCTAACGAATATGTGATAGTGCTACTAGACAATGACATTGTTTCATTCCCAGAGAATAAAACACGTTGATTGGTTTTTCCATTTAATACTTCCTCCTTGCTTTTATCGCCAGCACTGCGGGCATGAGCTTTAACTTGTGATAAACCAGAATTATCTATCCTGAAATTCGTCTTGCATACACTACAATATGCACAGTCACTGTTCTTATTCTCTATATTTTTTAATCCAAGAATAACTAGTTTCCCAACAAGAACGGTTAGAAACCTTTTTGTTCATATTTTAAAACTATGTTATCCTAAAACAAGAATAAAACTTCTGAGCAACTAAACTATCTCAAACATAAGATAGATTATCAGATACCGTAGCTAAGGTTTCGTACATTTGTGAATCAATGAAGGCCAAAGAGAACTAAGTACACATACAACATATTCAAACAAAACACTACTAAAGATATTTGTACACATGAAAAATATTAACTGATAAAAAGTTCCAAAATAGTGGCATATAAACAATGAAAATTTAGGGAATTTAGGATAATTTAAAATATTTTAGGAAAAATCAGGATTTTTTGGCGGAAATGAAAATGATTAGGAAAATTAGGACCAAAGGGAGCCCTGAAAGCGACAACTGATACTGACAGCAAAAGCGGAAATTGTTTTAGAGAGCTTTCTTTAAATTACCTTGTCCGGGAAAAATTTGGCTAAGAAAGGTGAAAAAAAGAAAAGAAAAGTCAACTACCTTCATGTTGCGAGAAAGACGTTGGTAAAGCTGGTTCAATAACTCGTTCCTCGCTTTTCTTCACTTTTTGAAAACCAGGTGGCAAAACAGGACCATAACATTGTTTTTTCGCCACGTTATTCTGCCTTTCTTTTTTCTTTTGAAGATGTGGCGGTAGCTGTGGACCAATATCAGCCATTTGGCGTCACTTTGTAATCAGCACATTTTATATGACTACATATAACCTAAACTAAAAGTAATAATATAATAAGCTCTACATTTTTTAGGAATGACGTACAACCCCGGACATAATATATTTGGAAAAAGGGTGGAATTTCAAAGATCGCAACCACAAGCAATTAAGTACGCCGTTTCTAAGTAACACGCACTACGAACTTGTCTCAATAAGGTCTTAGGTTATTTTGTTAGGTTCAAATTTTAAGGGTGCTAATATTTGTGGACGTCGGCATGCCCCTATCCCACCATATTTCGGACCTTTTCGGGTGGTGGAGTGGACTTTTCCATAATACGGACATTTTTCTACTAACGCATTTTCGACGTTGGTTACTCGGCCTACACCGCTGTCAAAGAAGAAACTCTGCAGCCTACTGGTTGCAGAGAACTGACCAGTGATGTTTGTCCATTTTGAAAAAACCCTGAAAACGGACTATTTTCGAAATATTATTTCCAGGGTTGTAGTTTACTGGTGGAAACGATATGAATTCGCTGCCAAGTCAACAATGATTCTAACTTCTTTAAAATGGTAACATCAACCTCCCAAATTTTTGCTACATATACTGCCACCACATCA
The DNA here is from genome assembly GCA_030067915.1 of Hydractinia echinata. Taxonomy (NCBI): domain Eukaryota; kingdom Metazoa; phylum Cnidaria; class Hydrozoa; order Anthoathecata; family Hydractiniidae; genus Hydractinia; species Hydractinia echinata. Next base: position 245,757 of record JASGCC010000168.1, read on the forward strand.
CAATATTTTTTTAAATTTATTTATTGTCTAGGCATTCACCACACAAAAATATTCCTCAGCTAAAATATCATATTGTTTTCTGAGTACTCTGATGGGTAAGCAGGTGTCTAGAAAGCGAAAAAATGTAAGGTCCTCTACTCCAATAAGAAAAACGCTTATTAGATAAGTATGTTTACTTCTCGCTCCCACGCACATATCAGAAAGTCATGAAAATTTCTTCACGACTTCTACGAATGAAGGTAACGAGGATGAAAATATAACCGAATTAAGTTGCCACAATTCTGTAAAAATGTACAGTATTATGAGGATTTTTTTATTAATGTTATGTTAGGGGCAGTGCTTATTAGAGCCACACTAATAAGCACTGCCCCTAGTATATAATATACGGAGACACAACCGTCCAAGCATATAGTAGAGTACCCACCTTGAAAGATTTAGCTCTAGGTACCTATGCAACATGAATTAAAAAACAGTTGTAACGCTGGATAGATCTCGAAGAGGATAAAAAAAAATACATGATGAATTTTTGCCTTTCAAGGTGCCCCTCTTATTGCATGCCTGGATTACAGGGATACACCACAGGAGTTTAAACATTTCTACGAGATAAATTTTCCTTCCGAGTAGGTAATAAATTTATCTACACAATGGTACAGGAACACAAAGTCAAAACAGATAGGGTGGCGACTATTTAATAGACAACGTATTTAAGCAGTTTAAAATTTACATAAAGAATCATGTCAGTTCATGGCGATGTCTGAGTTGGCACAATAATTAATTTGCCTTTCATATCCCGAGCAATCTCAACTGTGTTAAATTCATAGCGTTGTTATTTTTTGCCTTCAATCATAATTATATGATATCCAAAATTTGTTCGCACAGGGGGGTCTGTATACTTAGGATTGTCCACAGTACTTGGCTGCAATGCAAATGCAGCTTCTTGAAATGGTCCAACCTAAAATTTGAACAAAACAAGACAGACAGACAGGAATACATTTTTGCAATTTAAGTCCCGCAAAAATTTTTTTAAAAACTACGGAATCACAAAATTATTTGAAATTCTTGCAGACAATGAGTCAAACGACGCTGGTCAAAGAATGTATTTAATTCACATTAGATCTGATGGTTGTTGTGATCCACACTTTTTTGTTATCATTTTTCACGGAACATATTCAAAATGCAAAATTTTTCATAAAAAACATTTTCTTAATAAGAGCTTCCGATGGCAAAATTAAATTCTTTATTTTGCATCGAAAACCTTTTAATCGAAAAAAATATGCCACAAAAATTTTTATTTCAGCCTCTCCAATCTTCTTCTTTTTTAAAGGGAGTTGAAATAGTGCTTTTTGTCACAAATAGTTAAAAGAAACCAAGCACGGTTTTACATATCTTGGACAATTCCGGTGAAAAAAACGAGTTTGCCGCAAAAATTAATCTATATCCTATATCATATATACAGTCCACGCACGATATCTCGAATACCCGTTATCTCTAACTTTCGCTTTGTCGAACTATTTCTCCGGTCCCTTCAGCTAAGTTTATCAATTTATCTCGAACTTTTCCCTTATTTTTCGAACAAAAACATTCGATTTTATAAAAAGTTCGATTGATACATAAAGACTGTCAAATGTTTACAATTTGGGATTTTTGAAATCCTCCTTATTTTAAAAATGGCTACCTTTTTTCTGTTCCTCATATTTGGCTAAACAATCAAATCAAGAACGTAAACTTTCATGAACAAGTACGGGTATTTCGCTCTCTCAAACTTTAAAGGCTTTCGACGCTCGATATCTCGATTATCCTTTTTTTCGTCGGTCCGCGGGGAGTTCGAGATATTGAGCGTCGACTGTATGTCGCTTATACAAACTACAGACCAAAAATTATCAGTGATAACTTGCACTCTCATCAAACAATAAATCAGCTAACAACACACAATATTAAAGATTTTTTAGGGGTAGTTAATATGTAGTTATCTTCACGTTAAATGTCATGTTATACAAGTTATATGTCAATTTCAAGTGTAAAAGTCAGGAAAATGAAAAAAAAGAAAGTTAAAGTCAAATATCAAAAGTAATTGAATTTGTTATGATTAAGTACACTAAAAAGAGTGTAAATGTACACAATCTTCTAACAAGGTCCAAAATTACTGACTGTACCACAATCGCGGACAAAATTAATAAAACGCCTGCCAAAATTCCTCTCTCTCTCACTTTAATGTTGTCTTGGGATGCCCAACAGACGTCGCTTTTGTTAAAATAATTTGCATTGCATGAATTCAACACTGACATGGGGCAAAGAGAGGACTACCAATGCAGTGTCAGCAATTTTTGACAAAATATCATTATTTTTAGGATGTTTCATCACACTTCTTCCACGATTGCAGTCAAAATGTTACAGTTTTCTATGGTTACAAAAATTTCTTGAACGATAAACCTTTAATAATTATTAACAGCTTGTCACAGGTGCTCTTAAAATTTCTGGGTAAGTGGTGGGTAAGTGGGTAAGAACAGTGAAAACATTTGTTTCCTGCTTTCCAGCTTCTAGGGAATATAATAATTGCAAAAATAATTTTATAAATAGGAAGATAAAAATTCCATCAAAATAAACAGAAAAAGCTTGGAAGGTTTTTTGTACGCAAAATTTTGTTAATCTATCATATCATCTTATTGAAGCTATAATAGTTTTAAAGAAACATACCATGGAACCTCTGGTCTTCCACCCCAAGTCACCCTAAAATACATGTGAATCAAATGTACAAACTTCAGTAGTGGAGGAAGTATCTATTGGTGAAAATGAAAACTTGAACTGAGCAGGAATCAAACAAGCAGCCATTGGGTTAACTCCCTTACTGCTCTTCCAACTGCGCTATCAATCTGAGGCGAGTTTACAATGGCCTTTTCCCTCGCTACTGGATCGAGCATAACTCATAAATGTGACGATATAGTGGTGTAAAACAGATTGTATGCTTTTTATTATAAAGGGCACAAATAAATTTGGCACAAAGTTAGAGCCAAAGCTTTAGGCAAACTAAGATTACAAACTAATAACTACATAAAACAAAAACCTAGTAAAACAAGAACCAATCACTTGGTGCAATTCTGTGCTACAATGTATGAACGTAAATAAAAAACGTACCCCTTGTCTTGCTTTATCCTCACTAAGCTGTGTAGCAACATCACTGAATTTCTTTCCTGCTTTCAGTTGTTCCATGGCTTCCATGCATTTTGAATGTTTTTCACACAAAATATGTCTAACCTGTCACAAATAATTTCATAATGAATAGTAGAGCAGTAACATTTTGTACTAGCTAAATGCTCCATGGAAAAATCCACTTGACCAGGAAAGGTAACAGTTACGGGTTATATTTCCATGACATCATTAATGACTCGTCAACATCCAAAAAAAACTTGTTGAAAAGCTGATCTATAATAGCATAATGTGTTCTCTACAAATGTATATATCAAAGTGTAAAAGTATTTTTCTTCAGAAAATTTGTTAACTTGTATGGACCTTACACCTAACCTGTTATTGGTGCAGAATTAAAGAAATTAAAGGATGAAAACTAAGAAATAATGACAATAAGGTTTATGTGAAATCGTGTTCGGAAGCAATATTATAGAGTGCATGAAAAACTACATCATACCAACAAAAAATAAATCGCAAGACTTGATAATACTCCATTGTGGCACAAATGACTTCGTCAAGACACATATCTGGACGTAATTTAGTGGTATCCCCTTATCTGAAAAAACTAATGTTATAATTTCTGGGCTGATTTCAAGTATAGATCAAATGATGGAAATAGCAAACATCTACATAAATAGTGTCAATAAAGGCTCTTTTCCATTTGATTGCATTTTCCACTGACTAAAAACTAAGTGCGCACGTGACCATCAGGTTAAGCTATTGTTGTAAATCGATCGAGTATTAGACATATGTTAGGGAGTGCTGTTCAGCTTAACTGGCCAAATATGTTGCATTGAAACAACATGTGGCTTGGAACAAATCATGACTGGTTTATTTATCTACAATTCTCTTAGCATTTAAAGGAATCAGTTTCCACCAAAACATTCCTATTTATTATTATTTGATTAAAATACATAGTTTTCTTTATAAAAAACCTATTGACCTCTTACACTAGAATGCTTAAATTCCGCCCCCCCCCCTCAATAACTTTTCATAGGCTTGTCCAAATTGAATCAAACTTGGCACACTTATAGTACGTCACGAAAGGAACAAGATGGCATCAATATATTTTTGCTTGCGTCGGCACATTTTCTGTGACGTCATCAAAAGCTTGAAATTTGTTCAAAATGCCGCTATCTGCTTAAATTTCAATTACTTTAGTTCTAGAGCGAGTTTTTACATTCTGTTTGAAGTTTCTGAAAGCTAAATAAAAGTTATTTAACATATATTCCGGTTTTTACATAGATCGAATGAAATATTGCCAAATATTGCCCGAAAATCCGTTTTTTTCCGATTTTCGGGCAAAATCCAAAAAAATTGGGAAATCGGATTAACCACGTGACCAAAACATGCAAAATGATTCTTCTTGATGAAACAAAGTTGTGTTGTAAATTTCAAGTTCTAAACATAATCCTAACAAGAGTTATTATATTTTCCCTATTATAAGGGTTTCATAGAGATTTTTAGGGGTAGTTTCGAGTAATAGCCAATATCAAAGCCTCTGAGAGGTATGGGACCTAAAAATTTTGCGTGCAGGTGTCTAATAGATAAATATTGAAAGTCAGTAAGTATTGTAGTATTGTAGCTATGCAACATAGCATTAAAGAGTTATTAAAAAAAAACGGCGGAATCCGCCCCCCCCCCCGGACCGAATAGGGTTAAAGCTCCAACTGCAATGCTAGTGTAGCTAAAATATAAAATCCAAATCACTCAATTTAGCTAGCTAAACACCAGAAAAGAATGTAAACCAGTAATGGGTATAAAAATGTCATTTTCTATTTTTTACACCAAAAGTTCATAATTAGCCCAAGTTTATTTGAGAATTAATAAAGGTAAACAAACTATATATGTGCATCACTTCGATGGAAAATTAAAATTGTCTATGGATATTGAAATAGGCTTATTTAACAAAAAAGTTAATGGCAAGCCTTGATGTTGATTCTCTTTTTACAAAAATTCCACTAAATGGAACGATTGACATTTGTGTTAATTTGCTATATAAAAATGCGAACAATGTTAAAGGATTAAAAAGAGGACTTTTGCTTGTTGCTCAATTTAGCCACTAAGGAATCTTTTTTTATTTTGAAAGGGAATTTTAAAGCAAACAGATGGTGTTCCCATGGGTTCGCCTCCAAGTCCTACACTTGCTAATACATTTTTATGTTAGCACAAGAAAAAATGGCTTATTGATTGTGAGGGAGTGCTGTCAGCTTAACTGGCCAAATATATGTTGCATTGAAACAACAAGCTAGAACAACCTGGAACAATCTGGAACAACCTAAGAACAACCTAGAAAAAGCTAGAACAACCTAAGAACAACCTGGAACAAGCTAGAACAACCTAAGAACAACCTGGAACAAACTGGAATAAACTAAGGACAAGTGAGACCTATCTGAAAACATGCTAAAAGATCATGCTGAGAGAGTTAAATTCGGGTAATCCCCTTTGCGTGTTTTGTGAGCGATTGAGGTTATAAGCGTGTACAAAAAAAATTCAAGCCTAAGAAGCGCCGTGATTGCAACATCTGCTGAATGAATAACGAAAAGATACGTCAGTTGGACCGTCGAGGTAGACAACAAAGTTAATTATCTACCTTTAAAGTTTGGTTCCTGCACATAGCTCTTTGACAAAAAATTTAAACGATCTCCTAAGTTTCGAGGAGCCAGAAGGCAGCGATTAATAGCCTGGAATGACAGGGTCACTAATGACGAGGAATAGTCGTAATAGCAACGTGGCCAGAGATTTGCTTTTGGTTGATGATACGTGCTTCAAATCTTCATCATCAGAAGACGCCATTTAACTAAAACTGTTATAAAAAAACTTCTTGGATGCTTAGTAATGAAATGGGTATCGAATGTGTGTTTTCGACATCTCGCTACAAAATGGGTGACCTGGTTTCCATTCATTGTTGTTGTTTTAAACGACAGGCGTTTTTGATGGTTTTTTTACCCAAAGACAAAACCAGGTATAACCACCAGTTTCACAGAACAATCAGAGAGCTGACAGTAAACGAAGAGAACAACCGGAGAAACGGCAGCGAATGAAATGAGAATTCTGTGCGGAATAGCGTAAACGCTCTGTGTTCTGAAAACTGATTTGAATGAAGAAAAAAATATAATATTTTTCCTTCTTTCCATTCATTTCAAACATTTCGAATGTGGCGAGACAAAAAGAAGTCGATTTCCTTGATGCAGCGAACTGTATCGTCGTAAGACCGGGGGTTCACATAAAATGGTAAAATTCAATATAATAAAGAAATGCAATAACTAGCTATTGTTCTAGCTAAATGCTGATATTGGACTTTAGGGGTAAAAATGCCGGGACGGTTAATGCTGTTGTTGTACTAAACTAAGGGAATCCCCCATAACTTGGCAAGCGGGAAACATGGCGGAAATATTCTTGTTAGAAACCCAGATTTATTTACAGAATCGATAAAGAGATAGTCTTATATTTTTGGTTGTTATATTTCTTAGATTGTTCTAGGTTGTTCTTAGGTTGTTCTAGCTTGTTCTAGCTTGTTCTCAGGTTGTTCTAGCTTGTTCTCAGGTTGTTCTAGGTTGTTCTAGATCGTTCCAGGTTGTTCTAGGGTGTTACCCTCTTTAGTATGTACGGTTTTAAACCTACTTTATATAATCGTTACGCAGACAATATAATTTTACTTTTTACCTCACAAGATCATGTTCGTGCCTTTAGGAATTATATGAACACTATGCATCCCAACATCAATTTTACTTTTGAGGAAGAAATTAAGTCTTCATTTTCTTTCCTCGATGTTAGAATAGGTAGGGATAAAGGGAAGTTTGTCACCAGTATTTTTAGGAAGCCTACGTTTCGTGGCGTTTACACTAATTTTCTACAGTCTGTTTTTTTCTTCACTCTATCGCTGTTTCATGATTGTTTCAGATTTTTTTAACTTCAAGCGAGAACTTGTTTATTCAAATTAGTTCGTAAATCACTCCCATGCTGTGATTTACAAATTATTTTCAAATCTTCTGTACGATTAGGTTTTTTGTTTAGATTTAATCATAAACTCCCCAAGTCTTTGCTTTCCGGTGTCGTGTACAAGTACTCTTGTGGTTGCTGCAATGCCTATATTAGTAAGACTATGCATAACCTGAATGTAAGGGCTTCTGAACATCTTTGAGTTTCACACCTTACTGGTAAGAGGGTTGCCAATTGTCATAATAGTGCAGTTGGGGATCACTTGATTCAGTCCGACCACACTGCGTCCCTTCACAATTTTGTAGTTTTTGCATCTGAACAACTTTTTTGATACATAAAGAGAAACCGTGTCTCAATAGAAATAGTCAGCACCTTTGTATTTATTCAGTTGATTAACTTTTTCTCTTAGGAATTGTAGAAAGTATTTTACATAATTGTTTTTCTGGATACAAAATGTATGAATGTGAGTATGAATGTGATTATGGCTCTGGTCAGAGCTGAAAGCTCATTTAAAAAACTTGTTTTTAATTATTTTATTTTTTAACAGCAAACTTCATCATTCTTATAATATATGCAATTCTCTAGCATTCAAATAACAAGCAAGAAACAAAAAAACAGTGAGTTACATAAACAATATTTCAAATATGCGAACTGCATGACAATGCTTTTTAACTTGAAAGCATGACGTACCACCGGACACATGATTATCATATGAAGTGTTCATAAAAATAAAATTGATGCTAAACTTCATTGCAAAGTTTCATCATTTAGGGAATATCAACTTAAACGCAAATATTTGCAAAAGTACGATCATTGCATCGTATATTCAGGAAAAACGTAATGTGCAGGGGATTATCACAACCCAACACTGTTTCTAATTCAAAGCATGTGAATTTAGCTTATAAACATTTACCTTTACAGCTGTTCCTGCATTAGATTTTTTCCCACTTGCTTTGGTATCTGAAGAAATATTTCAAATATTATACACAAAGAATTATGATTTCATAAAAAAAGTTTCGTAAATCAGTTTTTCATTATCCTAAGATTGACAACAAAGTAGTAGCACATGAATGACCACCATGAATAAACTAGGTATATAAATAATACTTTAAAATACATACCTGAGCTACTAGCACCATCACTTTTTGCTGCACCCTTTCCACCTTTTGCACCACCCCCACCACTTTTTCCACCTTTACCCATGAATAGTTAATTTTACTAAAGTTATAATGCTTATATAAGTAACTTGAAACATTTATTAACATATTTCTAACTTATGGAGAAAAATAGATGATGTCAACTGTTCTTTGAGTAAAATTTGTACAAAGAAAAACCTTGAGTTTTTAATGCCAGAAACGGATTGGGTATGTAGAGACAATACCCTAAATATGTCTCTGTACTATGGGGATTGCTTACATCTAGTCAAGAAAGGTAATGAAAAGTTGGCCTTATCTATTACTTCGGCCATCAAGATAAACGCTAGTAGGATAAATGTTTGCACTAGTGAACATAACTGTAAAAAGATGAACAATACAACCAAAATACCATTTATATTTCATGAATGTGATTATGTTCATCAACCTCCAGTAAGTGCACAAACTGAAATTCCTGTTAGATACGAAAAAAGGCTGAAAAAGAAACGTGAAAAAACAGTAAAACGAAAAACTGTGAAACGAAAAACTAGTGAACCTACTCGTAAAAAGGTACCAACAACGACAAGTAATACGAAACTTAACAACTTGTTTTGTGATAAATTAACTCAAGGTAAAAGGAAAACGCAAACCAAAATTTTTAATTTTCATTTATTTTTTAACATAATTTTCTGTTTGTTTTTTATTAACTGTTCAATTTCAATTTTTGAAAATATTAAACCTGAATTTGTAAATAGCACTATATCAAATAGTAAGACAATTTTACCTGTTATTATTCTCACCTTTTTATATTTATAATCAAACCTATGACGGTTTGAAAGGAGAAAAAAACAGTATTAACCTGCAGAAAGAACTGGCCAATAACTATGCAAACATCTACATTCCTGAAAATATTTTTATATTTTTCGTCTTCATCATAGTTAACTTTCTTAAAGTTATGAGCTGTAGAAAGAGAAACTTATTGCTTGCATCAGCTGGTTGTTTCTTTCAAATTGCCATAGTTACACTTGTTTTACATAGTTATCACAATGAAGTTTGTAAATACTCCAAACTTTGAGCGTTGTAACAAATCATCTTTCTTCGTGCCTGAATCTGTAGCTCTTTGTAACGAAATTACTAATAAGAACTTAGAAACTAACATCAAGTACTATATGTTGTCTTTTCTTGTTTTAAGCAGGAAAAACCAGACAAACTATCTTTGTTCATTGATTCTTCTTTCTGGTGACATAAGTCTAAACCCTGGCCCTCCTGTGGATATGACAACTGTGAATGAGGACTGGAACGTGTTCAAGAAGCGAGGGTTTCATATGGCTCATGTCAACATTAATTCGCTTTTACCTAAAATTGATGAACTTAGAGCAATAGCGTTCTCAACTAAAATAGCTATTATTGGTATAACAGAATCTAAATTAGATAATACTGTAACAGATTCTGAGGTATCTATTGAAGGCTATAACCTCCTTAGATGTGACAGAAACAGGCATGGAGGAGGTGTTGCTTGCTTTATTAGAAATGATATTTGTTACAATTCTCATAAGCGACTTTCAGAAAATGTGGAATGTGTCATGTTTGATGTTTTATTTCCTAAAACAAAGCCTTTCACTGTTGCAGTGTTTTACAGACCACCAGATCAAAATAATTTTGTCAATAATATTTCAGATGAATTTACTACATTAGATTTTGATGAGAAAGAATTCTATCTCTTGGGAGACTTTAATATCAATACTCTTTGTAATGGTAGAAGTATTTTTAAAATGAATAAGACAGCACTTAAGAGTGATCATGTCTCTGGATTGCAAAAGCAATATGTAGAATTTTGTTCGCTTTATGGCCTTAAACAATTGATTGTTGAGCCTACCCCTTGTGCTACTGCAACAGTTATTGACCACTTTTTAACAAATTGTGTTGGTAAAGTTTCTCAAAGTGGAGTTTTAAATGTTGGACTATCAGATCACCAAATGATTTTCTGCACCAGAAAAGTCAAAAAAGTCAAGTTTAATACCCACAAACATATCAAATTTCGATCTTTTAAAAACAACACAAAGGAACAGTATCAGGGTCTCCTAAGAGATACAAACTTTCCAAACTATAATGAGTTCACGGACATTGATCTGGCCTACTCTGATTTTTTGACAAAACTAATGTCAGTAATAGATACTATAGCACCTACTAAAGAGGCCAGAATTAAATGCAACTCCCAGGAATGGTTTGATGGTGAGATTGCAGACAAGATTGCTACTAGAGATAAACTTTTTAAAAAGTTTAAGAAGTCAAAATTACAAATTAATTCTGACCTCTGGAATGAAGCAAAAAGTAATGTGCAAAATTTGATCAATAAAAAGAAAAAAGAATACTATAAAAACAAAATAACAGAAAACACAGGCAAGCCTAAGGAACTATGGAAGACTCTAAAGTCTATGGGACTTGACAACTCAAAGAAGTCAGATCCTAGAGATATTTAAGAACTTTTTCTCTGGTCTAGCAGATGGGCTGCTTCAAAATCTTCCTAAGCCCTCAAATAGATTTGGGATAAATGCTGTCATCTCATATTACAAATTGCTAAACATTGGAAACAAGATATTCAATTTTCAGCAAGATGTGCTGAATTTGCTGAATGATACTAGTACAACAACAAAAGCACCAGGAATTGATACTATATCTGGAATTTTCTTGAAGGATGGTGCTGATGTTCTCTGCAGACCAATAACTCAATTATGTAATCTTTCTATCTCACTGTCATCTTTCCCTAGTGAATGTAAGGGCTAAAATAAAATAAAAATAAAAATAGCTAAACTTAAGCCACTATATAAGAAGGGATCAAGAACTGATCCAAAGAATTACCGCACTATATATCTTTGCTTCCTCTTTTTTCTAAAATTATTGAAAGAGTGGTCCATAACCAAACACAAGCTTTCTTAGACGAAAACAATATATTATTTAAATTTCAGTCTGGCTTTAGAAGCTGTCATTCAACAGATTTTTGTCTATCATATATACATGACAAAATTTCAAAAGGTTTTGATGCAGGCTTGCTGTCTGGTATGATCCTCATTGACCTACAAAAAGCTTTCGATACCATCAACCACTCCATACTTTTGGAAAAATTAGGAACTCTTGGATTTTCAAATGAAGTAATTCTTTGGTTCAGGTCTTACCTTGCAAACAGAACATTTTGTGTGTCAATAGATAACTTATCATCTAATCCAGGTAAACTGGAATGTGGTGTTCCCCAAGGTTCTATCTTGGGTCCACTTCTGTTCTTACTTTATGTAAACGATATGCCACAAGCTTTAGTAAAATGTGATCTTTTTCTCTACGCAGATGATTCATGTCTCTTATTTCAACACAAAGACATAAGTGAGATGGAAAATGCTCTTAATACAGACTTTAGTAATTTATGTGATTGGTTTGTGGACAACAAACTCAGCATACACTTTGGTGAAGATAAAACTAAGTCTATTCTTTTTGCCTCCAGGGGAAAAATTAAGAAAGCAGAAAAACTTAATATTTCCTACAATGGAGTAGAAATCAAGCAGCATACGAAAGTTGAATATCTTGGTTGCATCTTTGACCAATCACTGCCTGGTGAGTCAATGGCCTTACATGTGATTAACAAAATTAATTGTCAGGGTTCCTCAGTAATAACACATCATAATAGAAGAGAACATTGTATTATGAAATAAATTTATACAACATCCTTCGCATTGAAACACAATTGTATATTTGGGGCATGGATCGGGATGCCAGGCAATAAGATTAAACAATAACAGGCAGGACAGATACATGTGCAGATACAAAAACAGTAATAACCCCAGCATATGCACTTAAATGGTATGAGACACTCACAATGACATGTACATCTTGGCTGCACTCCGTTGTGAGTGTCTCCCACGGCATATCTCGTTATTCTCTTCATCATAATGCACTTCAATGGTATGACACACTCACAATGACATGTATATCTAGGCCGCACTCCATTGTGAGTGTCTCCCACGGCATTTCATCATAATTTCATCATAATGCACTTCAATGGACCGACAAGCTTGAATGTCTCCCACGGCATTACATATGCACTTCAATGGTCCGACAAGCTTGAATGTCTACCACGGCATATCTCATTATTCTCTTCGTCATAATGCACTTCAATGGACCGACAAGCTTGAATGTCTCCCACGGCATTACATATGCACTTCAATGGTCCGACAAGCTTGAATGTCTACCACGGCATATCTCATTATTCTCTTCGTCATAATGCACTTTAATGGTATGACACACTCACAACGACATGTACATCTTGGCTGCACTGCAATTGTTAATGTCTCCCACGGCATTACTTCCTCACATCTCATTATTCTCTTCTATTCTTCAATATAAATAATAATATTATAAATTAATAATAGCATACAGTAATAATATCAAGTAATGATATAATCAACAAGCCACACACGTGTATCTGTCCAAATTTTTGGCTGACTTAGGAAGCCCGACATCCCCAAATTGTCCCCAAATTGGCACAGGCATAACACAGGAAAATCTAAGTATCTAGGTGAGAAAAACTATGTTTCCATATAATCCACAACGATATACATAAAAAGAGCAACTTAACTACACAATGTTAATTGTTATAAATGTTATACGAAACGTATATCCCACAACTTGGGCATGTCTTTTAGGTTAGCCATGTTTGAACACCAATTCTTAAGAACTCTGTCTGAGAATCACAAACCAATTTCCTTGTGACGAATTCAACTGTGGATAGGAAAAACCAGGGAACACAATGGGTACCTCTGTACACAAGATACTGGGAGAATGCTGCCACTGGGCACATGCTACCGCCAATTCGCCCAAAACAAATTTAAATGTTTTACGGAAAAAGGTCAGTCTTGGAACTTATAATTGTCATGTTAAGCCATTACATGAAGAGAGGCAAAAATCAGATGGAGATACATAGGTGAGTTTTTGGATCAATTGTTGTTTTTGAAGAAACATACTCTGATAATCGTAAAGGCCAAAATATGCAAACAGAACTAGTAATTTTTACATAGCTTTTAGAAGGTACAGTCATTAAAATTGCAATAAATACTTGTGGATTAATTTGAATAAAGAAACTGTTAACGTTAAAAATATCAAGACAAATTAAATTTGTGAACAAATTAGACCAAACACACTAGAGAGCGCTCACATTCCATAGCCTAGTGATCTTATTAACATTGGCAATATTAGTACACCAGTTTTCTAAAATCTTGTGACTTAAGTGAATATATCTGCAATAACAGTCGCTAGACCAACCTTAGCACTGCATTTTAGGAATATATATACATTAAGCGTGGCATTGACATATTTCCAGGTCACAAATTCAATGCTTTGCAGAATAAACCAGGGACCAGGGTGCGACCTCAAATGACAAGTAATGAGCAAATACATTCATGGGACAAAGGCGTCCAAAAATCCTGGCTAAATGGATCTTAAAGCCGTCTCAAAGTGGATCGATTGTTGAACTTTTGATGTTAATGTAAGGAATGTTATTGTCCCTTAAACTAATATATATATCATTTGTGTTTGGTAGGAAAGATGTACTCTGATACTCACAAAAGGCCAAAATACCATTAATCCTAAGTAACGCCACATAGCCTTATCAAACTTCATAGCACACCACGCATAGTCTATTCATATTTGTTAAGTCCCTAATAACACTCTCATATTGGACTCCAGCGAGATAAACTTTAATGGTTTTATATTTTGTCATTGACGCAAGGTGGGTAGCAAAGAGTTGAAAGTTAATTCCTGAAGTGGAAATAAAGGTGTTGACAATTATAGCAGACTCTTTTGTATGCAAAGAAACCAGAGCTATTAAGTTATTCTGGTGTTTGCTAAAAGCGCTGAGTTAAATTTCAATCGGCCAGTAAGAGTTCTGAGATTGCTGGATAAAGTGGTGTGGGATTTTAAACAAAAATAATTATAAGCAAGAGTTTGACAATTGCCGAACAATACCATTTTATCTGTTTGTCACATGACTTTTATCAATACTTACGTAAAATTGTTTGTAAATTTAGTTCTGTGTCTTCCTTGTACTTATATATATACTACAAGCTTTATGTAAAATATTTAGGCTAAAGATGACATTAGAGTAGTTCACAACATGTATAATATCAATTAAAATAAATGTGAGATTTTATTAAATTCGTAGTTACTATTTTTATAATACAATGAACATCACAAGTCATGGCACAAGAATGGCCTAATCTAACAATTTTGGTAAAAGAAGCATCAAAGGTGGAATGTCAACATGATAAAATGTTTAATATACATTCCCTTTCTTTTAGAGAACCCCCTTTCACATGGATAATAGAATTCCCGAAAATGGAAAGTCTGACCATATTTATACCCCCACTTACTCTGCATCTAGAACCATGTCTAAAGATTATTTCCTGATTTCCAACACTCGGTTGATCTAATTTATATGATTAAAACAAAATTGTGTGATGATTGCAAAACAAAATTTGTATTTATTATTCTCACAATTGAGTAAACGCTATAAAGTCCAGCAAAAGAAAGACCTGATCACACAAATCCTGGTAAAGCATAATAAAGTTAATATAAATTTCCTCAATTTTAAAGAAAATTACTCAACGTTCAGGGCCCTGCCAATAAGGTTATTTCCTGATTTTTTAAACACTCAATAAATATGTTCTAAATTGACCAAAAAGTCATGCACCTATAGGCACAAGAGTAGCCTGATTAGACACAAAATTTTTCATCCAGCATCGAAGTTTATTAACGTTGCGTGAAATGTTTCTCGAAATTTCTAATTATTGTTTAGATTAAGTATCTTGGGAGCTAAACTCCTTTTTTAAGAGGCTTTTCGACTTGAGAAACCATCATAATGGCAACATCTTTGACTTGTTCGCAGATACTTGGATTGATTTAAAGCTATTTAGTGAAAATAAATGTTTGTTGAAAGTTTCATTTTTCTGAGAATAATGTTCCTTAAGGGATCGTCTCCAAGATCGTTTCAGTTTTGATACGAATTGAAACGATTTTCATCGTATGGAAATCGTTTCAATATTTTTTTCACATCGTTTCATAATCGTATCATGAAACGAATTAAATGTTTCATATTTTATTTGCGAAACGATTTTGTATAAACTACGTAAAAATGAAACGATTGTGAAACTATTTTGAAACTATTTTGAAACGATTAGAAAAAATTCTGAAACGATTTGATACGATTGTCAAAATATTATTTGTGATACGAGGTAAAAGTCTTTGAAGTTATTGAAACGAATTTTGAAACGATGTTGAACTAATTAAAAACCAATTAAACTTATATATAAATGTAAAATTATTGTTTCTCGTTCTTTTATTCAACACAACATCGACATCATCAACAACATCTTTTATCGTAAATATCGTAAAACAGTTTTTCAAAACTAAAAATAAACAGTTTTTCTTAAAACTAACAATTTCCTTTAAAATGGAAAATAATGCAAGGAAAAAAAAATTTAAGAATGAAGAACGGCGATAGAAATGCTTTTTGAGATCGCATTTTAAAAGTTTAAGAACGAAGAACGGCGATAGAAATGCTTTTTGAGATCGCATTTTAAAAGTTTAAGAACGAAGAACGGCGATAGAAATGCTTTTTTAGATCGCTTTTTAAAAATTTAAGAACGAGGAACGGCGATAGAAAAGCTTTTTGAGATCGCATTTTAAAAGTTTAAGAACGAAAAGCGGCGATAGAAATGCTTTTTTAGATCGCTTTTTAAAAATTTAAGAACGAAGAACGGCGATAGAAATGCTTTTTTAGATCGCATTTTAAAAATTTAAGAACGAAATGCGGCATAGAAATGCTTTTTTAGATCGCATTTTAAAAATTTAAGAACGAAGAACGGCGATAGGAATGCTTTTTGAGATCGCATTTTAAAAGTTTAAGAACGAAAAGCGGTGATAGAAATGCTTTTTTAGATCGCATTTTAAAAATTTAAGAACGAAAGGCGGCGATAAAAAAGCTTCGTTAGAGATCGCATTTTAAAAGTTTAAGAACGAAAAGCAGCGATAGAAAAACCTATGTGACAGCGCGTAGGTTTTATTGAGAGACCTTTATTAGATTAATAATTTCTTTTATTCTTTTATGTTAAAAGAATGTAAAAGAAACACCTTGAAACGATTTTGAAACGATCTAAAATAAATATACTGAAACGATCATAATGATACGATTTTGAAACGAATTATGGTATATGTGAAACGATTTCAAGTAAATATAATAAAACAATCTTGAAACGATTATGAAACGATTATGAAACGATTTTATTTTTTAATGAAACGATTTACAAAATAGTGAAACGATTTCCATACGATCTGAAACGATTTCAAAAAATTAAACTACTTTAAAATCGTTTCAAATTCGTATCACATGCTATGCTAATTAAAAAATGAAACGATTTGAAACGATATTTTTTGAAACGATCTCGGAGATGATCCCTAACAATTCAGCCTGGTTATGTTTCTTAAATGTTCCTAAGTTTTGCTGAATTTGAACCCAAGTATCTTTATTAATTTTGATATAAGCAATTGAAATTTTAAATGAGACTTAGGATGCCCATGAAAAACACGATTAGGCTCAAAATATGCTTATTTGAGAAAATTATTGCGTTTGAGTTTTAAACAACATTAATTATAACTTAAATCTCACAACATATATACTGGTTAATTCTGATATAAAGAATAAAGAGAAAAAACTGCTTACGAAACAACACGCAAAGTAAAATGATGTTGAGCATGTATTTATATAGTTGCAGAGGATCAAAATTCATAAAAATTAATCAATCAGGAACAAACTGATAAATACAGAAATACAAATTACAAAAAGAAACCATCAACAGTGTAGAACAAGACAAACACATAAACAACATCTTGTATCAACTTTCTGAGATATGATTTATTAGCCCTACAGAAGAAGTAGTTATCTCCATCTAGGTCGGAAAAATGTTAATTACTGTAATGTTAAGTACTTATTTAATCCTTAATTTAAACAGAGCACGGATGAAGCAAGTCTGCAAAACTGCATTTACAGGTGAAACAGACATTTTATCATGGATATTGTAGATAATTTCTTCATTTGACAAATCAGTATGTAAATGGTAAAGACGCAAACTAAGATTCATGACTTGCTGCTTCCATGTCCAAGGAGGATGCACAAGATCATGAGGATTTGTTCCACTACTAATAACTTTTCTACAATAATAACGGTAAAAGGTAGAATCCTTACTCCAAGTGCCATACTTTAAAATAACAATTAGAGGCACCCCTGTTTTGTTTTTGCTTTGTTCTCAGAGACTGAATGACGGCTATGTACCTAGGGAAAAAACACTGGTATCAATACTAGCAGCAGTCATAGTTGATTTTATCTATCCTGATAGTGTATCCTTAGAGGCAGCATGATGGGGTTTCCCAAGAGTGACATCAAGCGGAGCAATTTTTCTCAGATAGCAACTGGTCTCTTTTTAACAAGTAGGCTTGGGTATATTGGAGTGGGCATAAATCTGGGACAGAAGGGAACGCCCTGTACATCAAGGTCCTATCAGTTTTTTTAAGCCGTGTTGTTATAAGCAAGCCAGGTAAGTGACATAACATCACATTGTCTGTCAAATCTATATATGGAACAATATGGAATCAAGGTGTATTTAGGTGTACTTAGTCTTATTAAAAGCTCCTTTTATAAAACGGCTTATTAATGGATGCTCAAAAAGAGAACCATAACCACTGATTGAAACAACTACAGCAACAGCACTTCTAGTTGTACATAAAACACTCTACCCAGACCCACCTTTGAATAATTTAGTAAGGTATATTAACACATCTTTTTCACATTTGGATGATTGGGATCAATCCACCTCCCAGTGCAATATTGTATCCATCGTCTGATTGGACCTAAGTATTTTTTCTCGGTACCTTCTCACCACGATGCTGCAATGATATCGACAGTGTCTGCTGGAAGCTCTTCACCTTGCAATGATTCCCAGAGACAGACAGCAGGAGCAGCGACAACGTTTGGTGTAGAGGATGTTGCCTTTTTGTTCCCAGTAGAAACAACAATCTGAACGAAGAAGGAAATAACACAGGTGTTGAGTAAGGGAAATTCCCAACTCAACTTCCGGCCGAACCTTCGACCATACAAAAAACCTACCTGAAGATATGACAAAAAACAACATGGAGGAGACCAAGAAATGCCCAAAATGTAAACAATTTTTATCTATGGACAATTTCAGGATCGAAGATGATGGACAGCTGACAAAAATATGCATCAAATGCCTTGATGTTCAACAAGCTGCCGCCTTAGCAAAACGTCGGAAAAAATATGGTAATGGTATAGTGTGTCCCCATTGCAACGAACTTAAATTTGACTTTGAGTATAGGATAATCGACAAAACAAGGCCAAGATTTAGCACAAATTGCATCGAGTGCCTGATCAAGAACGCGAGCAAGGCAGAGCTAAACCGACAAAAGTATTTTGACTGGGTGTATCGTGGCATACCACCATAATGGTATTTCTACATGTTTTGAGTAGGGAATTTCCCCTACTCAAAACTCAGCAATCTTCGGACTTTGATGAAATGTGTATATAAGAAAGGGATGAGTTGGTTTAAGAATGCAATCAGCAAACTATATAGCACCGTGTCGGCACCAGTGGCAGCAACCCGCGACGCTCTTACCGATCGATTGAAGGACGTGCGGGATACCGTTGCCTTCTACTACAACAAGGCAAGGGAACAAATTTCGAGAGGGACAACGCTTCACGACGAGATCGAACAGGAGGCAAGGGAAGACTACACGGAGGATATTGAATATCAGGACCCTGAGGACGATATCCAAATGGTGGAAGATGGAAATATGATTAAAACATGGCGGTTCAACAAGCATTTGAACCAACCTCTAAAGGACGCTATTATGCGAAAAATTACGTCACATGGGGACATGCGTGTTAAGATCGTGTATAGCTTCAGCTGTGATATTTACAAGGGTGGAGGTGGTGTGTCTGATTACCACAAAACTAAGAGCTCCAGGTCGCTGTCAAGTATAGCGGAAATCGAAGCGTTCATTGAAGAATGCGAGATGAAGCGCCTCGATTTGGAGGATGGTGAATTTTGGACTAAGGCTTATTTACCACCCGTTAGGACCACCGAGACCCCAGGAGCATATGAAGGGAAAATCGTCTTTGGTCACGTACAGATCAAGGTGATCAGCACACGTGAACCTCTTCTGGGATGCGGCCCTCTCTCGGATTGGTTGCGAAATAAGAGGTGCATCTACGCTATGGATGGCGAAGATGCTAGAACGGACAACTTATGCTTTTGGAGGTGTTTAGCTGTAAGGGAGAGGGCCGACGTATACGGGGAACGGAACGTCTAACAAAAACAGCCCTCGCGTTAGCTCGAGATTACTACGAGGACCCTAAGCTAAAACGTAAGGATGTGCGCCCCACAAGGCTTGTGGATCTTGAGGGAGTTGCAAAGCAATTCAAGGTCAACATCAGAGCCTTCGAACCTAAAACAAACTCTGAAAAAGCACCATGGTGACTCTGTTAGAATGAAATATAACACTTACAGTTAGTTTGATCCTGTCCAACTAGATTGATACTTTGGTGATACTTCTGTTGATATAAACTCAGCGTCCCATGCAGCTGTATTATTTAGATAACTATAATGAGAAGATACAACTATCAATCTCCCCTCTTTCTTTATTTGTGTCAACTCCATTGGCTGGTCATCTTCTTTATCATCTGCAATTATTCACTTGCAATATAAACTTGATATACATCTGTAAACCATGGTCGAAGGAGAAATGTAACATTCTGGATCGAACCAATGAAATACTTTCTAGAACTGGATGTTTATCTATGTACAGTGGGGTCAGCAACATAATTATCTCCAAATCTTTGTGAACAAATAAAAGAACAAAAATCCAAAATGTTTGTCTATATACAGTAGGGTCAACAGCACATCCCCTTCAAGCTGGAATGGTGTGTGGAAGCTGGCCATTCTCAATAGCCTGTTTCAGTAGCTTCCAAGATGCTCCACGTTTGGTGAGTGCATCACTGATTTGCATTGAACCTTCTATCCATGTAACTTTAATGTCACCTTCTTCCACCATTTCTCTCAAGGCACAGATTTCTAGTCTCAGACGTTTGTCTGATGGTTGCTTTGTTGAACCAAGTGCTTCGTATAATGAGTGACTGTCGGTTATAGCATAGACTTGAAGCTGTTGATGTTTTAATAACAGATTACTGACCATGTTAGAAACGAAGAATGCCAATTCGCAGCCGTCACACATTGCTAATGTTTCAGCAGCCAATGCTGACCTTACAACACGTTTGAGTCGAGTAGAATTCCACGCTAGTGTGCAACATTGTTGGAACTTATCACACAGAAGAACTATCTGGCCACCTTGACTTCCAGCATTTGGTAAACTATTGAAGCTGCCATCTGCATAGACTTGGATGTGAATTGAATTAAAATCAAGGCAGGGGAATGTCATGAATGATGGATTATTTTGGACTTTAGTGATGACTTTGTTAGCATCAATGACATCTGTGAATGTAGCTTCTTTGATTCTCCCAGACAAGTATGAGACTTCAAAACTGATTTCAGGTTTGGACATGCATGATAGCCAGTTCAATTGACCAATGATGGATCTCAGTTCTCCTCTAACATTTTCATTAACAGGTGTATGTTTGTCCATTTTTGGTGGTAGCTCGATCTTTTTAATTGAGGATGCAAAGTTGTTTTGAGAGAGCGTTATAGAAAAGTCTTCATGTTGTTTCAGTTCAATTCCCAAATATTTAAATGCTGTGTGATGTTCAGTACTAAACTTCAATACTTGTCCCAATGGCTGGATAACCTGTATACGAAAGGTTTTTTGTGCCACTCCACATAATGTCATCCACATGACAAACAAGGATTCCATGCAACGCATCACCAACACGCCAATAGAACAACCCATTGTCAAATGGACTAGGGGTAACACCTAATTTGATCAATTCTTGTCGGAGTCGCAGGTAAAACTGGCGAGGAGCATCTGCAAGACCATAAACACACTTCATGAGTTTCCATAATTTTTCAGTATTGGCTTCTTTAGGTGGTTTTATGAATACTGTACGTTCTATGGCATATCCTTGAAGAAAGGCTGTTTTTATGTCTAGAGAATGGAGTGTCCATTTCATTGACGCTGTGATGGAAAGACAAAGTCGAACACTCTCTCTTGAGCAGGTGGGACTATCTGTCCGATAGTCTTGGAATTCTTGAAAGCCTTTCCCAACTAGTCTGGCTTTTGTTGATGGTTTGTTGTCAATAACTTTAGGAGTGATTACCCAACGTACATTCATAAAATTTTGACCTTCATCTGTGACTTCTTCATAGACTTTCTGAGACTTCCACGACTGAAGCTCCCGTTGTTTGGCAAGTTCTATGTCAGTGTCAACTTGGGCAATGAGGATTTCTGATTGTAATACCTCTTGATCGGTGTTGCTTTTGTTAGTATGATGCCACGTTATAACGTCACTACTGGAATCAACTGATTGAAATTCACCTTCGGGCGACTTAACATTCCATGAATACTTCCATTTTCCTGTCGATTTTCCTGATCTGCTATGTAGGGATCCCTTTTTGCATGTATCGTCATTTTTGAGTTGATACTCCACGGTGTCGTTTTTACGCAAAGAATTTACATCAGGACATTTCTGGTTGTCAGATGATGCTTGTTGGACATCAAGAGATTGTTGTTGTTCAAAATCTGTGTCTAATGTTCTTGTGTTTGTCGCTGCTGAAGACATGTAGCGATGCGGTCTATGCGTGTTTCTGGATCTTGGAGCAGTTGCACGTGGTGTAGGAGGGGGTGTTGGTGCGATTGTTGGTGGAGTAATGGAAACATGATGTGGTTGTTCATCAGAATCACTGTCGTCTTCGAGTGCTTGACTCTGTTTTTCTGGAGTACTTGGTGAACCAGATGTGACAGCATCTTTTTCTGATGATATATGATTTGAATCATCTTGATCACAGATTGTAGAATCATTGTTTCGCACAGGGGGATTTCGAGCTGGTCGTATGCGGCAAGGGTGTACTCTGATGTAATAGCCACCATGTTTGAGCAGTGTTTGCTGTCCATCTTTCCCTAAAACTGTAGCTGGTCCTCTCCATTTTGTTTCGTTGTTCCTCTTGTAGTAAACAATATCTCCAGTGAGAATAACAACATCACTGTAGGTACGAGTATTGCTTGAAAGGGCACGGCGAAGTCGTTCTGATCTTTCATGGTGCATAAAGGCCTCTCTAGCGGCATGTAGACCATTTAAATTCTGGCGAAGTATATCACTCGTTGGTATATCTGCAGTCAATGCTGGCAATTCATTATTCATAGCACTAGGGAGGCGTGGATTGCCTCCAATTGCCAGTTGATATGGACTGAAACCATGGCAATTGGTGAGGGAATTCTTGGCATTGGCACACCAAGAGAGGGTGATATCGAAATCACAGTCGGTATCTTCCAGAACTTTGTCCAGCATTGCGGATATAATTTGGTTGTGACGCTCAACAAGGCCATTGGACCAAGGAGATTCAGCTCCAGTTGTTCTCACTTTGATGTTCATTTGTTCACACATTTCCAGAAAGGATTCATTGATAAATTCACCACCATTATCAGATAGGAACTTATCTGTAGTGCCATAAACACTGATCCAGTTGGAGAATATCCCTTTTATGATGTGCTCAGGACGTTTGGAAGGAATTCTTACACAGGCTGAAAGACGTGTAGCGTGGTCGATCATATGCAGCAGTATCTTTTGACGATAGAATTTCAGATCCATGGCAACAGTGTCTAGAAATTTGTTGGCTGATGGTAAACCAACAACGGGTCTGAGTGCAGCTCTGCCATACTGTTGACATGTTTGGCAATTTTTCGCAACAGCATGCAGCTCTTGCTCCAGCTCTTTATCATGTGCCCAGGGGTCGCCAGCAGATTTTACCAACTTGATGAGTTTGTGAACTGGTGCATGCGCAAACTGACGGTGTATCTTCAGTGCTTGGTTATGCTTTGATGTTGCTTCCTGAACAGATAAGACAATGTTTGGTTCGCATTTTGTATCAACCATGGACAAGAGTTGTGTTTGTCTGGTGAGTGGAACTGTATAGTGACCACTCTTCGTCACATTGAGGTTCACAACAGTGTTAAATACTGACGCAGTATCATCTTTGAAGTCAATGGACATGTTTGCTTTTTTCATAGCTTCTCGAGAAAGGAGTAGTGGAATGTCTTTTTCAACAATGTCAGTGGAAATACCTATTTCACGGAGACCAAGAAAGGCAGGTATGGTGGCTGTCTGGGTAGATGTGACTTCATTTCCATCTCCAAAGCGATAGACGTTGGAAACAGGTGATGTTTTAACCTTTTTAACGTCAGTTTCGGAAAGGCTTTCGATGAAAGTGTTATACCAACTACGACCACAAACTGTTTTCGTAGCACCACTGTCAAGAACAGCAGCATTCCAAGATTCTGCCACCAGTCCAGGAAGACGTTTTGGGTGGTCATAATCACTTTGAAATAATATAATCTTATGATAAGTGTCATGTTCCTCAACTTGATATAGGCTCGGATCATCTTCTTGCTCCTGGAAGTAAACATATATGTGAGGAAGAGGTTGATTTCGTGGACGCATGGAACGCTGATTATCGTTTTGATGTTTTTTATCGGGGCAATCTGCAGCCCAACGATAAATTGATTCGCAAATTCTGCAACGACTGATTTGCCCAGTGCGTGATGGTGGATTTTTGGAACTTGGCACAGAAGAGTATCTTTTCATCGGTTGTTGGTTGGTTTGTGTTCGTCTTTGAGCATAGCGTTGATAATCTTGATTACTATGTCTGCCAGCAAAGTATGTTGGATAACATCCGTCATTGTCAATGTTTTCATAAGTGACTTCATTAATTTCATGGACTTGTAATGAATTGGAAGCTTGTGATAAGCTTTCTTTATCTGGGAAAATTTTCTTAAGTTGGGCTTTCATGCTGATCAATGTAAGCTCTGTAACGGTACCTTTGGCCAACTTTTCATCTTGCTTTGAGAGATTTGCTGATTTTAAGAGCTTGTAAGCAAGGAGATCTTCGGATATAGTGGCACCATGGCTCTTCAGTTTGAAATACAACTTTTCAAACTGGTGAATGTGTTCTTGAATGGAAGTTTCAGATGTCCGCTTGTAAGTGTCAAACTTATCCAGAGCTTCGAACTTCTCTAATGTTGTGTCTTTCAAATAAAGTTTATCTAACTTTTCTAAAACCTTTTCCAATCCATCATCGCTATTAATGATTTCTAATTCAAGTTCAAGTACGGCTTCTTCAGCCGACCCATCTAATGTCAATAATACGGCTGCTCCGTGCTTCTTTTTCTCGAGTGTGGTGAATGAGGACCAGATATTCACTTTCTTTTTCCAATCACTGTATAATGAACTTTTAGACAACAAGGGAGGATTTTTGTTTGACGACATTTTGTATCCAAAAACCGTGTAACATCCAGAGTCGGGGATCTTGTTCCAGCTGCTACCACTGTTAGAATGAAATATAACACTTACAGTTAGTTTGATCCTGTCCAACTAGATTGAT
Organism: Hydractinia echinata; assembly: GCA_030067915.1. Classification (NCBI taxonomy): domain Eukaryota; kingdom Metazoa; phylum Cnidaria; class Hydrozoa; order Anthoathecata; family Hydractiniidae; genus Hydractinia; species Hydractinia echinata. Next base: position 270,673 of record JASGCC010000168.1, read on the forward strand.
ACTTTGGTGATACTTCTGTTGATATAAACTCAGCGTGCCATGCAGCTGTATTATTTAGATAACTATAATGAGAAGATACAGTACTGGAAAAAGGTTGTTTAACATATCGAGCGCGCAACGTGCGAGGACTCCCTCGATACGCGATGTACCGCGTTTATAATAATAAGAAACAATTAAAATAAATTGTCGCGATCTATCGAGAATCTAGTATCGTGACAAAATCCGTCTCGATGTGTCACGATGGTAGGTGTTAATGAGAATAAAGAGAAATTTTTTGTTTTGTTTCAAACACCGCTGCTTTATCTTTTATTTTATTTTAAATGTGTTTTTTATAAGAAATTTTTTAACTTTCGTATTTATTAAAGTAAACCTAGCGCACTGCTTCTTCAACGTATTTTTTTTCTGTTACTGAGAAAATCAGACAAAAATAATACTCAACTTATGATCCCGAACACATTCTTCTTTCTTTCCACGTGCAATACAAATAATATTCAGGGGCGCGCGTTTCCGATATACTAAAGTGACCGGGGTGTTTAAATTTCTGGTTGAGTTTACTTTAGGTCGCGTGTAAACAGACTTTTACTTTTACTAAATTCCAAGCACTGTTCAGCCGTAAACTTTGCTTTATTATTTCTAAGCACGTGTGTTTTTTAAAACAGACTCTTTCGATGAGCTATGCTAATAAAGTCAAAAGCATACAGCAAGCATACAAGCTTTATATTTAAAACTTGTTTATTTTTTCGTTTCGATCCCATCGCGTGACTGTACTTAAGTGAGTAAAAAATTGAATTCAAAAGATCATGGTCGTGTTTTTCAGTCTTTACATTACAACTTCAGACATATGTTTTTTTTATGAAGTAGAAGGTTTTGCTAGGGAATGGAACTTGGGGATGAGTTTCGTAGTGCTTTCAAATAGCTAGGATAAGATACGTGAGATAACAACCGTTTATATTTTTTTTAAAAAAAGATAAAAAATACAATGTTTTAAATTGAAAAGAATAAAAATTTCGGTATGATAATAGGGAAATAAAATACTTTGATCAGCCCCGCTCTTTTATTTATTTATTTCATAAAAGCGAGCCTAACCATCATCGTAAGACAGTTAAAGCAAAAACATCTCAAGCAGGAAATATGGCTCCACCACTGTCTTTATATACAAAACAGAGAATAACCGCTTTATATAAATTTCATAAAAAACACGCTGATATTGTGAGTGTTCTCGCTGCTGAGAATATAGTTGTGTCGAGACAGACAGTTTCGAAAATTATTTTTAAAATTAATACAACAGGCTCAGTTGCGAATAAGCCAAAATCAGGTAGAAAAAGATTGGTCAATGTCGACGTAATGAACTTCATCGACATTTCGATGGAAAAAAATGACGAGTGTACTTCTGTGGGTAAGATAATTATTTTAAGCATTCTGTACACCAAACTCGTTCCCAGTTTTCCAAACTGTTGATGATTAGTAGCATATAAAAATTTTGGTTTAAGTATTTATGTTCCATTTTACATGTAATTTTTTTTTAGATTTACAAAAATTAATCCTAGAAAAATTTGGTTTGTCGTTGACAACATCATCCATTCGATATACTAGACGGAAATTAGGCTGGGTATTGAGTGGAATCAAGTACTGCCAGCTAATACGTATTCCCAACCAAATTGCACGACTAGAGTTTGTTCAAAAATGTATCGAATGTAAAGACGACTTTGCCAATGTAATCTTTACTGATGAATCGACAATAATGTTAGACAAACATGGGAGGTTATGCTTTAGAAAACGAGGAGAATTTCCAAAATTGAAGCCCACCGTGAAGCACCCATATAAAGTACATGTATGGGCTGGTATTTTGAAACGTGGACCCACGAATATTTTGATTTTCAGTGGCATAATGCGGAAGGAGTTCTACGTTGAAAAAATTTTAAGGGACACGCTGAAACCATTTGTGGATCGAGTCTTCCCTGATGGTCATCGCTTTCAACAAGACAATGACCCTAAACATAAAAGTAAGTGTTCTTAATAAGAAGTGTATTATATTTTTAAACAATTCACCTAATACAGTATTGATCTTATTTATAGCAGCATGAACTCATTTTACCATTTTTTTTTATCTACAGCAACCTCGAACCCGGACCTCTTGCTTATAAAACTTGTTTATCTTGTAAAGTTGTTTTCATTATGTTTACTTCAATTTCAGGCAAACTAGCTCTGGAATATCTAAAAACAAGTGGTATAAATTACTGGCCTACTCCTGCGGAAAGTCCGGACTTAAATCCAATAGAAATGTTGTGGCACGAGCTCAAACATAATATACGCACTAAAGTCAAGCCATCGAACAAGGATGAACTGGTGGAAGGAATTCATGATTTTTGGAACACAGTGACACACGAAAAATGCACCAGATATATCAATCATATTCCTAAAGTGTTGCCAATTGTAGTGGAAAGAGAGGGCAAAGCCTCTGGACATTGATTTTTTTTGCTTTTTTATAAATAGTTCTTATAAAAAAACGTGTAGTGTATGAAAACTAGACTAACTTTCAGACAAATATGCGTGTTAAAGATATATTTGTAAAACCAGTTGTAAAATATTAGAAAATAATGTTGATTTGAATTTTTTATCCCCACACATGCAAATAACAAACAAATAGCTAAAGAAAATTTTTTTTACTAAAAAAAACCCGGGTGTGGGTTATTTCACTCTAAGTAAATCCGTCAAGAATTACTTCTTTAATTCAAGGGCGGCTTCTGTTTAAGGGCGGCTTTTATTCAGAAATATAAGGTACAACATAACAAAGAAAGATCTAACATGCTCATTAGCATGCTCATTAAGAACTATAACTTTTCTTGCTCAATCAAAACAATTGAAAATCTGACAATGCGCGCGGTAATGATTTTATCTTTCACATTACAAATAGAAAAATATTTTAACATTTTTAACAGTATCCAGTTATTCAACACTGAATCAACATCGTTAAAAATGTCTATACGTCAACTATTGAAAACTTTTCGTTCTGGATTATTTTATTTTCCTCGTGATAAAACCTTAATGGTTTTACCAACGAAATACATTGTGAATGAGATCTTTGAAGTTGGAATGGAAGTACAGGTTTCCTTAGGAAAGAAAAAAGAATCTGGTGAAATTATTTTATTAGGCGGTAAGTAATTTTTACTTCGGCGATACAAAAAAAGTTTTAAAAATGAAGCATTTCTTCAAAAACTGAGTTAATAAATTTTTATTATTTAGATGATGACACGTTCCTACATCAAAAGTTACAAGAATATTATGAAGATCCAAAGAACAAGGATAAGTTTTTAGTGTCATTCTCGAGCGAGGAAGAATCCGACAGCGTATTACAAGAAACAATTGCTGACCTATTGGAAAAAGGAGAAAGTAAAGGAGAAGAGCAAAAAAAAAAAAATATTAAAAAGTTGTCAAAGGTGACAGCAACAAAAAAAAGAAAGATCGTAGAAGTGATAGAAAAAATGTCAAGAGGGGGGGCTTCGGAGGATGAGGAAGCAGACGTAGTAACCGAAAAACAATGCAAAAAACAACCTGCACAGAAAAAAGCAAAAGGAATTGTGGTAAAAAATTTGGTATGTTATTTTACTTTTTCATTACACATTTTTTTATAAGAACCAACGATATAAGAACAATGGCTTCAGAGATAAAAAAAACTTTAGAATATTTTAAGAATATTTAAGGAATGTAAAGATAACGTTGCTTAATTTAATTTAATTATTATCTTTTTAGGCTGAGGTAATCAAAGTTGGAGAGGTTGCGGACCATCAATTACAATTACATACACCTGCTTCCCCACCTGAAAATTTAAATAAAAGTATCGAATATTTAAGTGGCGTTGTTAACGACGCGAACAGTCTACTACGTGAACTTAATGTACCGGAGGACACATTTGTTGTGCATAAAAGCACTGTGGAGGAGTTTCAGCCACCTGTTAATGATACTCATCATTCGACAACAATACAAGAACATATCCACCACCGATCACAATTGGAATTTAGTGTATGTAGCATTATTAATTTTCCAACATGTGCATCATTGCCAAACGACGTTGTTCCATCGTTGTAGTTTATTAATTTTGTAAAAAAATTGTTTCTTACATAAAAAGGTGTAGTATTAGTCAAACTAAACATTTTCTTTTATCTTTAGACACATGATGTAGTGATGGAGCGTTTTAATGATAGATTGGAACAATTGGAAAAAAATCAAACAAACATACAGTCGCTGCTTGAACAAATAATCAGCAATCAAGAGAGGATGATGGGAAAAATATCTTTCTTCGATAGCAGTCATCGTGTGAGTCCGATCAAGAGGAGTCGAAGCAACGCACCCTTCTTTTGCTCAAGCCCAAAAATGTCTTCGAAGCGTACGAATGCTGCTGTGGAATCTCCAACGACAATGAAAAGAAGTTTTACTTTTGCTGAGTTACAAATGCTGGATCGGAAGTCGTCATCTGCTCCGAATTTCGCGAAAAATCTTTCTGAGCAATTGTTCACGAGGCAGGAAAGAAGAGAAGGAAACTGCGCTGGTTCAAAAGGAAAAAAAGAATTAGATATTAATCGACTAAATTTAATTGAGCAATATGTTTTTTCTCTTCACGTGATGGGTGCTGCAGAAAAGAATTTAGTTTGGAAGAAGTGCAAAGACGCCATAAATGAAGCAGCACGAAGAAAAGAACTTTTTTTATAGTTTATTTTTTTTAATTATTTCTTATGTAAATATGTTTTATCTAAAAAAATGTTTTCCACAATTCCGATTGCAATCTGTCTTTGTCACCCTTTAACATATAAAAAGTCCTGGTACATTTGAGGTTGCCTAGTGAATAACTTACTACCGGCGAAATAAATAGGAAAACAGTAAGGCAATCTTTGTGCTTTTGTATTACCCAGTAGACACATCATGTTGAATAATGTTTTTGACCTTTTTTAGTATCTAAAAAAAAACAAGAAATCATTAGAAAAAGACTAGTTACGTTAGCTCTTCCCCAGCGGGTACATCATGCAAAAACAATTTATTTAAAAGTGTTCGCTACGGCAAAGATTTTAATCCACGATGTGCCCAATGGGTATGAGCTTTATGGTCACATGACAGAGTTGTAACAAACAAGAAGCTATAATAAATATTTACGTAAGATGTTTGACCATATATGCAGCCTCTAGGTACATTTTTTAACGACGATCGCTATAAGAAGCGCGTGTAAAATAAAAACATTTGCTGCATAAACAAGATCATCGAAAGTGTGTAAGATCAACCAGACATGTGGAAATATAGTTCATATAAATATTTAATTAAATACACGCAATCTCTGTAATGTTTTCTAAAGAAAGATTAACGCTAGCTACATACCCTCGATTGTTATGTGTAAGTTAAAAAAATAAAACACAAAGGAAGTATAATTATATTTAAACATCCGCGATCATTGTTGAAAACACTCTTATGTTTAAAATAGTTCTATTATGAAAAAGTGTTAATGGCCTCGATAGCTTCGAGAATGATATCGAGACGGATGCATCGCGAAGCCCTCTCGATACAATTTGAAAGTAAAAAAACGTCTATCGCGGATCGAGAATACCGTCACGATACGCGAAGCGCGATGTTAAACAACCTTTTTCCAGTACTGTACAACTATCAGACTCGTCTATGGGCAAAAGCAGTACAAAAAAGGTTTAGACACTATCAATCTTGGTATGTTGGATGGCCACTGTTTCTACATCAAAGATTTAGACAGGCTGACCCAACACTGGGAATGTGAGGTATGCGGCTACGTTTTTAACAAAGTCTGCAACCTATCACGGCATAAGAAGAACGAATGCGAGGGTGTCAAGACGACGATTATTTGCAAAGGGGGGAAGGTGAAACGTATGTCGAGCAAGGCGGAGAAGGTCTTTTACGATGAGGGTTTTAGCTACGATGCATCAAAATGGCTGGAATACATGGCAAGGCAAACCGGAAGGCATATTCATCATGCCTTATGTGGTCATGGTGGTGAGCGCGTTATCCGCGAGGGTAAAAAGGAGTGGAAGGTTGATGGCTACGAGCCTATCACAAAGACCGTCTATGAATACAATGGCTGTAAATGGCACGGATGTCCCTGTCGGCCTGAGAGAACCAAAGCGGAGAAGACTCGGTATGGCGCAACCCTGTCCAAGGAAAGGATGATACGGGAACAGGGTTACAACCTCGTCACAGCTTGGGAATGTGAGAAACCACCCAAAATTAAGAGGTACTTTCAGAAGGAATTCAGGCCCTACCCTCACTATATCGTGTTTGATTTCAAGGCCCTCCTATCACCTTTAAACTACCAGCAAACATCTGATTTGACATACCTCTCGAGACATGTTCCTGTAAGTGTTGGTATTGCCGATAGTTTGAATAACCACCCGACGTTCATTGAGCACGAGGATCCCAAGGTCTTGGTTAAACAGTTTGTGGAGCAGCTGGAAAAGAGGCATGCCCTCATTGTGGAAGAAGTCGAGAGAATGTACCCCAAACCTGACGATTTCGACATGCTATCCAAAAAGAACCAGGATGTGTGGAAAGAGTGGGTAAACCAAGTAGCTGTAATCGGTTTTAACAGCGGCAAGTACGACATCAACCTGATCAAGCGGTATTTTGTTGAAGAAATCGCGCAAGGTGATAAGATCAGGGTGGCGAAGAAAGACAATGACTACATGTTCCTCACCACCTTGAGGTTTAAATTTATCGACATTAAGAATTTCCTTGCTCCCGGCATGAGTTATGACGGCTGGTGCAAGTCTTTGGAATGTAAGCTCCAAAAGCTCGTGTTTCCATATGAGTGGTTAACAAGCCACGACAAGTTGGACCATATTGGGCCTGTCGCGCACGAGGACTTCTATAGCCGGCTAAGTGGGAAAAACACACTATCTCCCGAAGAGTACGGGACATTCTGCACCGAGTTTTACAAACGAGGCTGCGTCACCATGATGGACTGGCTGCGTGAGTACAATATGGCCAACGTGGAACCGTTCATTGAAGCCGTGGATAAGACGAGGTTGCAGTATTACGCCGACGAGATAGACATTTTGAAGGACGCGGTAAGTATCCCAGGTGTATCGATGCGGTACGTTCTCAACAAGTCTCTACGGTTGAACCCCAAGCTAGAGCTATACGCTCCGGGAGACCCCTGCAGGCACAGGTGCGAGGACTCTTGCTACACCAAGAGTTGTAAGAGTTGTAAGGAGGTACATAAAGCATGTGAAAAATGTACGAGGAATGAGGCCTACGATTTCTTACAGACAGGGATGGTTGGTGGCCCCGCGATCGTATTCTGTAGATACCACGAACGAGACGTGACGTGTATCAGATCTCACGTGTACGAGGAGCCACACGCTTGTAAGACCATTCTAGGGTACAACGCAAACATGCTCTACCCGAGTACCTTGATGCAAAACTTTCCCTGTGGGAAGGAACAGCTGATCAAAGTGGCTACACCGACATCAGCACATAACTTAGAGCTACTGACGCGAGGTGTGCGAGATGGAACCCTCTTTGGATTTGCCCAAGTTGATATCGAGGTACCTGAGGATCTGCGTGACAAATTCGGCGAAATGGCCCCGCTGTTTGTCCTCAAGGAGATACCTGACGATCAAATCCCCGAGCACATGTACGAGTACTTAAAAACTATGGGTCGCAAGCGTGTTCCCGGTACACGTAAGCTTTTGGGGTTGATGAGAGCTGAAAAAATCCTACTATATACCCCTGTGCTGAAATGGTACCTTGACCATGGGCTGAAAGTGACTGCTTTTTACTGGTTTTCAAGTATGCCAGAGGTAGGCCCTTTGAATGGTTTCCGGAAGAGATTGCCGATGCACGGCGACAAGCCGATAAAGACCCCGACAAACGTATTGCGGGGGGATACAGCAAAGTTAAAAGGGAACAGCTTTTACGGCAAGATGATTGAAGACCTAGCAAGACACGCAGATACCACGTTCACCAGGAATGAAAAAGAGGTTGATGCGGCCCTGCGAAGCCCGTACCTCGAAGATCTTGAAGAGATCGGAGATGCGTACGAGCTCAGAAAAGGCAAACACAAGTGTAGTATCGATAGAGCCTACCAATGCGGTATTGCAGTGTACCAACTAGCCAAACTTCGGATGTTGGAATTTTACTATGATTTTCTCGACAAGTATGTGGATCGTCGAGACTTTGAGTACATCTACATGGACACTGACAGTGCCTATTTTGCCATCTCCGGGGAAGAGTTGCGAGATGTTGTTCGCCCCGAACTGCTTGACACTTACGACAAGGACGTGAAAAACTGGCTCGTCACTGATAAGTACTCAAGTCGAACGGGAGGGTTATTCAAGGCGGAATTCATTGGGTTTCGGATGATTGCCCTGACAGCCAAGTGCTATTTTATCGAGGGTAAAAATGGTACGAAATTCTTGTGTAAGGGCATGTCAAAAAGACAAAATGCTCTGACCTGGAGTAGGTACCTGAGTGCGCTGGGGGGTGGTATGGACAGGGCTAAAAACGTAGGCTTTAGGGTACACAATCAGGGTATGATTACTTATGAACAGAACAAACTCGGTCTCTCAGCGTTTTATGATAAAAGAGTTGTACATGACGATGGGATACATAGCTCCCCACTTGTTTCTTAATTACTAAATGGAAGTGTGTCTACTAATCGCTGTAATACTACCGTATACCCTGATTGTGTTTTGTTTTTTTCGATATCGTCGTACAATAAAGAGAATGTCAGAGCTTGCACAAGTATTCGACTCCGCAGAATCTTTTGAACATGTTGAAAAACCCATGGATAAACGCCAGGCCTTGAAGGATGCCCTACGCAAGTGCAAGGTCTTACCCAAAAAATGTACCGAAAGCTTTATTGACAAGGCTCCGGGACAAGGCCATCGAAAAGGTACATGCCGAGTTAAGTAAAAAATCAACATTTTTGTGATGACGTCAAAAATTTTGACGTCAGTTCAGAATTGCTACCAAGGGGAATCGAACCCCGGTCTCCAGCACAGAGTGCGAGAGTTATAACCACTAAACTACGGTGCCACAAAACAAACAACATCTGGAAAATGAGAGAAGCAAATGAATGTATTCAAGAGTACTTTGAAAAAAGAGACAGAAGGGAAATGGAGCAAAAAGAATATAAAGAAGAAAGAAGAGAGAAAACGAGAGAAAAAGAAGAAAAAGAAGGGGTAGATAGATAGATAGATGTGCATATTTTACATGGCTAGCCTCACAAATATCGAGGGATATACCCTGTCTATTATTTCCAGGAGGGGCCATGGCTTAGATGGAGAGTCCTAGAGTATTTAATGCTCATTTTGAGCTACGCAGACCCAATTAGGGCCCGCGCTCTACTAGACAACTCCCGGCAGCATCCAACGGCCCACACAGTGTGCCATCTTCCCAATTTCCCTCACATGGCTTGGGTTAACCCATGCCCGAGTAGATAGCTAGATAGATAGATCTATCTATCTACTGAAGAACAGAGACAAGAAGAGAATGTCATCACAAGACCAGTAAAGCATCCTGGAAGGGTTGCGCAAGGGCACAAATTGGCAGCACTGATGAAGAAAAGAAAGGAAGAAATGAAACAACAAGAGGGTACTGTAGAATCTACTGTCAAATCCTCTTCTGGGCCAGTTCCATACAGTCGGGCTACATGTACGGTGTAGGGACGCTTGCCGTGTTGGCGATAGGAATAGGGGTTTGGTATAAATTTGGAAGCAAAAATGGTGGAGAATCCCACAAGCCCGCCCCTGAGCCTCAACAGGACAAGCCTAAAATTGACATTTTCAGGATGCATTAATTTTTTCAAGAAAAAATTTGCACTAAATAAATGTGTAAAGCTACACCTCACGCAAGCAACATAACTCCTAAAGAGAAGGTTATAGCTCTCGTACTCTGTGCGGGAGACCGGGGTTCGATTCCTCTTGACGGCGATTCAACACGGGCGAGTGAATGTTACCATAGCCCCGGGTTAACCCAAGCCATGTGAGGGAAATTGGGAAGATGGCACACTGTGTGGACCGTTGGATGTTGCCGGGAGTTGTCTAGTAGAGCGCGGGCTCTAATTGGGTCTGCGTAGCTCAAAATGAGCTTTAAATACTCTAGGACTCTCCATCTAAGCCATGGCCCCTCCTGGAAATAATTAATTTTCCTTCTTCGACCGATTTTTTAACCGATTGCCGTAACGTCACGGCTTTTAAAGTCCGACCTGACCCCGCGACTTAGCGCTACGCCGGCTTTGTGCGTATCTTGATAATCGTAAAGAATGAAGACTGCGCTACGAATTTGATCACAAATATTGTTGTAAACTGTTATTTTAATATTATTTGATAAGCTATGCTAGATACTCCTTTAAATTTTCGTTTCCAAATGTTTTTAACTAGGCGGATTTTGTTCCACTAAACGGAGCTCCAGGGGTTAAGGTACGAGTCGTTACTTTCGAGGGACCGAGTTCAAGCAAAGCGAAGGTTTTTGAAGCGAAGAGAAATATTTGGTTTGGTTAGTATAATTATTTAACTGCCTAAATTTCAGTTCTATGAACGTTTAAGATATTCTCTTTATTGTGTCTATGTTTTCACATATAAGATGAAAATATCATTACGTTTTCTAGCCATGTGTAAATCTGAAACAAATCAATTTTGAGATTTTAGCTAGCTACAAAAACGTAGATTTCAAGGCAGCATCCTGCTTAAGCTGTACCTAGCCTATTCTTATTCTTTTAAAGTTTGGTATATTATTATTTATTTTTATGTTGGGGTTGTGGCTAGCTAGCTCTTTAGCTACCTGGGTGAAGAGTAAAAGTAGCCAAATGCAGTTTGGCTTGCTAGCTAGCTACAACAAAATTCTTAATCAATATTTCTTACACTAAATGCAGTTTAGGTAGCAACCTTTTATTACTGTTATAAAAACTTACTCAACAATATAAAATTGCTGAAGGATTTTTTTAGCTAGAGGGCATAAGGACAGGCTGTTGCCTGTTTATTAATTAAACCGAAGTTGCAATAAATTTTTTTTGGATAAGGGTATTGCGCCTGAACACATGTGCAATACCGTTTACCTGTACTAAGTGCACAGCCCGTTGTTAGCAACAGATTATTTCCTGTTGTTTTGTTTAAATTGAAGCTGTGATAAGTTTTTTCAAGGGGTTTGATGCCTATATGGATATGCAACACGGTTTACCTGTATTAGCCAAGTGTTAACAGTGTGTATCCTGCTGTGTTATTATGTAAACCGAAGTTACATCAAAGTTTTTTTATAAAGGGTATTACGCCTAAACGCATCGACGACACAGTTTACCTGTACTAAGCGCTCAGTCCAATGTTAATAATGGCTGTTTCCTGTGTTTCTGTTTAACCGAAGTTACAATAAAGTTTTTTTTAAAAAAGGGTATATATTATACCTATGCGACATTGTTTGCCTGTACAAATCACTCATCCTGGAGTAATATTTATTTTTGAACTTTTAGCGGGAGCGTTCTCTGAAAAATAATAAAGGTTGGCAGACACTGTTTTTGCTCTATGACAGGGTAGCAACGAGTTGTAAATTGTGTTTTTTTTTCAGCTAAAGTTGTGGAAAGTTATCTTTTGAAAAATATATTATATATATACACCGGAAACACCATAATGTTGTGCACCTACTTTTTTGAAATTATATGACAACGGAAACACAATAATGCTCTGCGCCTCACTCGATTTATGACATACTATACTAAAGCGCTCCATCTAAATGTGTGGCACAGTTTACAGTTCTTATTAATCGCTCTTCCAGGCATTCAACACGGGGTAACAAAGTTACTTGTGGCTTAACCCGGCGTTTCGACTCCGGGTCCCCGGCTAGTCTAAATATTAATACCACGGAATTGCATTTTGGATTTAGTCTCTTTTGTTAATTCTAAACCGATGAACGTAGTCATAACCTTTTTGTTCCTTTCGCCTACTTCCATTGCTTTTTTTGTTTTTGAACTTGTAGGATCCAACTTTATGGTCAAATCTTAGTTATCTTAAACTTCATAACGATTTTAGTCGTATCGCAGGTATAATAAAACATTTCCAAAAAATCGCTACACCACATGCAATTAATATTTAATAAATTGATATGCCAAAACGTCTTTGTTTCTTTCTTATGAATGTTAAGTGTAGTGCAGTATTGTTTTAAAGTATTAATTTTCACAGGTTATTTTTTTACAAGCATCTGATTCTAAAGTCTGATCGGCTAGCGTTTTTTTACTGCTTTGGGCATCTTAAACTTATGTGACCCTTGCTTTGCCAACTTTTTTTTAAGAAACAATTATACAATGTCACAGTCAGTTAAAACATGTCACAAAATGTTCCTTTCAACATCTGCACCTGCTGAATTTTCTGCAGTTCAACAGAACTTGCTGGGTCTGCAGTACTGTCAACAGAACTTTCTGGGTTGCTTACAACATTTTCGGTCAACTTTTTTTTTCTATTATTAAAAGATTACACACAACGAACAAGAATCGGAAATCTTTTAGCCTGCAAGGGCTTTTCATTGTATAATTCATATCGAAAGATACAGCAACATCCTTCCTTTAAGAAGCTTCACTGATATTTCGATAAGAAACGTTGAACGCGCAAGGTATTTTTTCTACTTATTTTTTACTTAGCTTTTGATAAGGCCCTCTACATAACTTTTTGCATTATAGTCGCATACGAGAAGATGAAAAAGTCACCGAGCTGTTGAACGATCCTAACAAAAATTTCTTCGTTTAAATTCCACCAAAAATGTTATGATCAATACACCCACTCAAAGACGTTGCGTCGTCTTGAATTAAAACGAGAACAGAGCAGCCAAACCGACTCTGATGAAGAAAAAGAAGATAAAATAACACCAAAAAGAGCCTCAGCAAGAAAGAGAAATCGTTCAGGTGTGAACTTTTTTAGCGATGTGAATACATAACACCCATATGCTTCATAACACATACAACTTTACGGAAAAAACTATTTGTTCATATTTTTAGGAAAAATTATTGCTGACAAAGAATGTTGTATCTGCTTTCGAAAAAAATCTAAAAAAGGGGGAGGTTATGAAGCTCTTGTAAATGTACTACTGATGTTGCAGCAAATACTCTCAAGCAAAATGCGATTAACAAAAATGACATACCTCGATTATCAGCACATGTCTCGGGATTGGATACATCAAGCATTGTTGCCCAAGAGCTACACTACCATAGATCATGCTACAAAGAATATACAAGACATTCACACAAGTTATGCCAAGCACAATTGAGAGATGCCGTCATCGAGTCGCTGCTTCAGTATATCAAGGATTCAGTGGTTAGAGATTGTGAAGTTATTGACACGGACAAGGTCATAGACTTTTATATAACACACGATAAAGAGCAATTAAAAAAGCCTGACAAAAGAACTGTGATAGAAATTGTTGGTTATTGGGCACCAAAATTTGGAAAATCTTTTTTCTACAACAAAAATATTGAGAAGGGAGAAATTATTGACGTGTTATTCAAGAAAATGGAGAAAATGAAAGAAAATTGTAAACCACCATCACCATCACCAATTTCGTTTTACATAAAATTTAGAAAGTTTTTTTATTCTAGGTAACAACGGAGAATTTTGTTTCACTGTTTGAAAACGAAGAGTTTGTCGAAAGATTTGAAGAACATTCCAATCTGCTGAGAGACGTTGACAAATCTGGACCAACTGCCGCGTTTTGGTTCTCATTTATTGAAATGCTCGATCTACTGTTTGCCTTCCAACGATCAATACAACTCGGACTTTGGGAATTACATATGGAGGTTACGCGGAGAATGATTCCTTGGTGTTTTGCATATGACCGACCCAATTATTCCAGACATTCGGTTATCTGTGTGCCAAAAAGAAAGTTAAAGTAAAAGACAAATCTATTACTATTGCAGCAGAGAGATCCTTGTTTGGTCGGTTGTTAGCCATAGCTAGAAATCGAGACGGATTGTCATTAAAGGAAATATTATGCTACTCTCTGAGTCCAATACCATGGGCTTTAGGATTAGTAAAAACCGTGAAATCAAAGCTTTTAGGTAAGAAAAATTATTCCTAACTAGTGGTTTACTCAAAAATTTTACTTAGCCTAAAATTGTTCGCTTTAACTTTTTACAGAAGCTCTGGAATCACACGTTTCAGATTCTATTTGTGAGACCCCCTCAGATGCAGCACATATATTCGATGGCATGGTGTTGTTGCAGCAGCTGGAAAACGTTAAGCTGACTACATTTGGAGATGTATCCGAATTTATTCTTAAACGCATAATGCTTCGTTCATCGGTTGTGTATTTTGTTACAGACCAATATAAAACAGAGTCAATAAAATCTTACGAGAGAAAAAGAAGATAAGATAAAGGAATTGTACGTATTAAAATTGACAGAAGAGGACAGTTAAAACCAAAACAGTGGTCTAAATATCTTCGAGATGGAAGTAATAAATTAGGGTTGGTTGATTTTTTACTGAAAGATTGGAAGGATTCGTGGAGATTCGCAGAGTTACTGTCAGGAAAATGCCTTTACGTAAACGTTTGATCTTGCTTTTATAAGTTGCAATGTCAAGCAGGCGGTCAGGTAGGTTCACCCATTTATTGTATGTATGAACTATATCAAAAATGTTTGATGCATGTAATTACCATCTTTCACATTTCAGGTGACGTGCGACGAAGAAACTTCACTATCTACAGATCAAGAGGAAGCCGACACAAAGGTCTTTTTATGTGCCAAGCATGCTGAATTAGAAAATTATTCATCAGTCTTGATCCACACTGTCGATAGTGATATACCGATTTATGCGCTGTATTTCGAGAATCAGCTGCGGCTAAAGATACTTGTATAAATTGGAGTAGGTGAGAAAAAAAGAGTGCTTGATATTTCATCTATGCGTAGCGAAATTGGCGAGGGTTGTTGCCTAGCACTCCCTGCTATCCATTGTTTCACAGGAAACGACTACACTAGCGCTTTCCACGGAATTGGTAAAAAAAAATCGTTCCAACTGCTGAAAAATAACGAAGAGTACCAACGGACATTTCAGTTGCTGGGTGATTCTTTCACATTTGATGCATCACTGTTTCCAATTCTGGAAAAATTTGTATGTCAATTATACGGTCTTAAGTCCCATAATACCGACGAAGCTCGATTTGAAAAGTTCTCGCCAAAGATATAGCGCCAGAACCTGAAAGATTACCTCCAACTAGAGACGCTCTATTGTATCACTGCAAACGTGTTTCGTACGTTACGGCGATAATTAAGAGATCTCTCGACGCCACTGCGTCAATTCCCAACGCAACCGGGTATGGTTGGATCCTTCAAGATGGTATTTTGGAAATTAAATGGATGATTCGTCCTCCAGCACCAGAAGGAGTTCTGCAACTTATATCTTGCAACTGTAAAAAATCAAAGTGCAAAACAAGAATTTGTATTTGCAAATCGCATAGTTTAAACTGCACCGACTTGTGTCATTGCGTTGATTGTGATAACATTGACGTAAATTATGAAGAAAGTTCTGCTTCTTCTGACGAAAGATCCGATTCTTTCTAAATAAAATTAATTTTAGCCATGTAATTATTTCTTGTCTGTAGGTATAGTGGTGCTTTAGGTTTTTGTACGGCGTAACATTGTTAAGACATGTGACGTCATTAACTAAGCTTTACAGGGTGTTTGTTCGTTTTGTGTAGCGAATTACCATTCACTGTTTTTTTAACTTTTGCTCTCCAACACAAAATCTATCGTTTCATGTACTTGAAAAATAAAATTGATGATTTTCATTTATTTTCCTATTGTGTGACGTCATCATTATAAATTAAAGTCTCAATAGGCCACAATAAATATAATTTTCAATGCCGGTAACTTTTTTCAACATCACACGTCCATAGTCGTCACGTTAAACAGCATTTCACATTGTCCTAAAGTTTTCCAGTAAATCGATGCTCTCAGCTACCTGACTATTTATTAAGGAGAAAACACGTTTTTTCGTGATAACTTTTCTTGCCGCGTTTTGTTTTTAATGAAAAGTACACATCTTATTATTATTAACGTTTCCTGAAAATTTGAAAGAAATTGATACGACGGAAGTTAAAAAACTGGAGAAAACACGCTTTCGTCTCTAACAAACTCTCATAAAAACACGATTTTTACCTCCTTTTTTCCGATTTTGTAAAACGATGGAGAGCCGTAGGAACGCATGTACAATTGAATTATCGTAAAGGTGTATTGATAAAGAAATTAAAAATGTTCAACAGGACGAAAATTACCTACGTTTATACACCTTGTTTTCCCACGACATTGTACCGAGGTACATTGAACTTTTAAAAACACCAATCAAGCTACCTTTCTTCTACCCCGGACCTTGTCCTGTCTCGCAGGAGAAGGCGCGCCTCGTTGAGAGATATAGCAAGGTACTGCGATATCTAAATGGTAAGATATCATTTGATCCTCTACCCCTCATATACAAGACCACGCACTGCCCCGTCTGTACGGGGCATCTTGTCAACAACCACGGCGGCGCATGGATCTGTGTCGAATGCCTTTCCACCATCCCGAAAATATATAAAAAAAGGGGTTTTAATAAAAATGCTAGACGTTGTCCTTGAACCGCATACGGCAATCTTCACGGGGCCCACAAGTTGTGGGAAAACACAACGTGTCCTGGACCTGCTGGAAAATGAGTATAAAAAACACTATTACAATATAGTCATACTATGCCCGACTATACAATGGAATACCACCTACCTTGAGAGAGCCTCGCTCTGGAGGGACGACTACGTGTTCCTGATAAACCCCAAAAATCAACTTTTTGAATGGATTCAGAAATTGTCCTCATTGTTGGCGGGTGAGGAGACGTTGTTTATCGTTGACGACATGATATCTGACGAGAGCCTTGATAAGCCACGGTCATTTACGGCAGGAAAAAAAGTGTGCGCATGCGCCATTATCTATATTATAATGCCCGTATACGTCTGTCCGTCTGTCTGTCTGTCACGCAAAATGGTAGCTTAGCTGCGACGGGCGAACCCGTGGATTTTTCCACGGGCTAACGACTAGTTTGTTATCAAATTTTCTGCCGCAAGCGATCCATAATGGCCATCATCGCACGTGCTTCAAATTTCCCCTAAAAACAAATGTTTTTTGAGCCTCTGCGGTAGAGATCATCTCTTAAAAAGATTTTATTTTAGTAGAGCAGGCCTTGGACTATACAAAAACTCTAGATTCGACTACCCGATCACTTTCACTTTTGTTGGGAGGAGACAGAAAGAATAGCAATGTTTTGATCATAAAATATATATATATATAGCTAATATATATATCAGGAAACTTTTTTAACGTCTACATCACCGAGGCATTTATATAAATTCTGACAAGTGGTTCTCGTGCAATCATCAACACCTACTGAAAATCTTCAAATATATATATATATATATCATTCATTTTTTGGGTTCAATCAGAACAAATTTCAGAAAAATGAAAAAATTTCCTGTTCAGGAAATCTCATAATTTTTGAACCAGAAAATAATTTCCCGAAAAAGAAATATTTTCCGTTTTTGTAACTTGACCCGAACTGTACACTGATGTCGGACACCATTCTTTTTCCGTTTAACCTTTTTTAGCATTTTCTAATTTATGCCCTGAACTTTTACACCAATGCGGGATATCAAGCTAAGTCAAGTAGCCTAATTAATTGCTATTATTTTGAAGTTTCTGTTCAGTTGGAAATAAGAATTTTTTATCCTATTGTCATGCAGGGTAACAACGGCAGTTTCCGCTGTTTTTATTTAAACCGAAGTTGCAGTAAAGTTTTTTTGAAAATTGTATTATGCCTATCCGATTTCACGATTAATTTTTGATCTTGCACAAGAACTTTTCCCATAAAATATTGCAGGATTCTTTTTGCTTTAAAATCAGTTGCTAGTCTAACAACAACAACAACAATAATGATAAATATTTAAAGTGTTTCTAGCCCAGAAAATCACAAAAACCTATTCTTAGTGGATTATTTCCATTGGGGTCCACTGAGTCTGAGTGAAGCTAGCTTTCTCACATTTACGTTTAGCTTTAGCAGGCTTCTAGAAAACTAATCAAGACCAACCTTAGAGCTAGCTAAGGTTACAGATCAGATGAAGTATTTTTTTTCCTTTACAACACTAAAGTGGCATTTAAAATTTAATTTTAGAAGATAATATCGTTTGTTCTTTGTTTATTAGCGTCTATTTTTACATTTCTAATAGTTGTCAACCATTTTTTTTTGTGAAAACGAAAGTGAAATGTATGGTGTAGAAAAGCTCAAAATTTTAGTAGTAAAAAAAGTGGCAGCTACTACCTAATACGATAGAACGCTCGATAAGGGATACATGCAAACAGGAAAAGTAATTTTTAGGCAAAACTTTGCGTCAGAATGTTGTACAAGAGTGTTCTTGTACTGGTAAATTGTGAGCTAGCCATCCGGGCTTTTGTGGACCTTGCCGTCTGTTTAGGCTGCCCCGGGTAGCAACCAAAGGCGAAATAATAGTCTATGGTCATCCTTCTTTAGTTTTAAAAGAAAAAAATGTTAAATTTTCTTTTATTGGGCGACTAAAACAAGATAATAGAGAGTGAGGTCAATATCGATGACGTCATAATCTTATGCCGTAGGCGCTTTTTTTTAAAAAAATTTTGTCGCATGCGCACACTTTTTTTCCTTAAAATCGCGGTTTTGAACGACGCTTAAGCGTCGACAATCCCTGCTTGAATTGGCTATTTCAGGTAGGCATCGCAAGCATAGTTTGTGGCTACTAACCCAGTCCTATACTGCTTTGCCCAAGAATTTAAGAAGGCAGAAGAAACAGCTCTTCCTCTGGTACCCTCACGAAAGAAGCGATATGAAGATGATCGACGAAGAGACGAATATGATTTCAGACTGGGATGCTGTAAAGGCCGAGTTGAAAAAATCCAAGCACGCATGCCTGTACGTGAGGTTGGAACACCCCGGGATTTGGAAAATTCTCGAGTGACCATACAATTCTATCCTATAAGAGAAAAGATGTCTCTTGCAACAGTTGATTATTTTCAAGGAAAACAAGTCCGATCATTTTATGTCGAGGATAAAGGTCAATGTATCGTAGCCTCCGATGCTTGGAGAGCCGCAGGATATAGGCGAGGAGCGGGAGTAAAAGCCATTCAGCGATATGTTCCTAAGAAGTATAAAATGCGGATAGGCGACGATTTTGCTGACCTCCAAGGTGTGGACAGATCTGTCCACACCCAACCAAACACAATTTTACTGACGGAGCCTGGCTCTATTGCTTTCTGTTGAGGTGTGATCAACCTAAGGCAGAATCATTTTTGGAGTGGGTTGTAGAAGAGGTGCTACCCAGGGAAATGCGAAAGCTTGCCGCAGCAATCGAAGAAAAAGATATTACCATCGCCATCCTAGAGGACGATATTGATGCCAGGGATGAACAGCTTGATGTTCTTAGGCAAGACAACTTGGAACTACTGCAGAGGCATGTCCCGCACCGATATCAATATGATACCGTGCTATGTGTGGTTGATAAAAACGATCCTCACGAGCATGGAAAAAAAGGCGGGCCTAAGCACTACATGATCCGATGCCAGCGTAGGCAACTCAGCACAAGAATCAACACATTAAAAGCGATGTACCCTGATATGACCACGAAGAAACCGGAATGCGACGATCCGAATGCCGTGCATGCCTGGTGCCGATTCAGGGACGATACTCTTGGCATTGAAAATTTTTACCACAATCATTTCACGTTACCTGACGATGATACGCGGGAGCTATTCGAGGGTATGTTTGACATTGATATGACTTAAACGTTTTTGTATGGAAGATTTGTCCATACAAAAAAGATAATTCTACCCGAAAATAGAACAAAATATGGAAGACAACATGATCATGATCTATCGCAAGCATACCACGCAGGACGACGACGGGTATCATCATCTTCCGTACTACTGCGCGCGTGTTCAAAGACTTGTTCTTCCCACCAAAAGGAGATGGTTCAAAGACAACTACCCAAAATCCGAGGAGATTGTCATCATCGATAATCCCAATGGCATGCATGCGTTTAATCGGTTTGAAGAGGATGGACATGTGGAGCGCTGCGGGTGCCACTTTAGGCTTATCGACCTTACTCGAGATGACCTGTACCATCTGGGTGTTCCAGCACTAGAAGACTAGAGAGGCACTAATTTTACTACTCTTGTGAGTAGTAAAATTACCATTTTAGACCCGTTTGGCTTCATGCTAAAAGCTATTGAAATATCAAAAGATGGAAGCATATGTACAAAAAAATCAATTTACAAATGATTACAATAAGATCGATGTAGCTGTACTACAATGTTGTATCAGGGCAAAGTCAGGGGCTGGTTATTGTCCTACCTGCCTGGAAAATTTTAGGTTTCGAGATGGACTATACTACGAGGGGTTTGAGCACCCCAATGACGAAGAGCTTTTAAACAGGGTAGCATTAGGGAAAAACGCATGGGCAACATTCGCGAGAAGCGAGATCGACGAGGATCTAGAGGCTGATATTCAACGTCTGGGGCTGCATATTGTTGATGTTAAAGAGAACAACTATGGTGCACTCTGTTACCAGGTCATCAAAGATAACGAGTTGAAGCTGTCGGATTTGGCTAATATAGCAACAATAGGCGACATACTCAAGTTTGCTATAGAAGATAGACGCTTAGTTGATATTGATCTGGAAAATGAACCCAATGTTATCAAAGGTATCGTCTATGGGTACCCGTTCTATACACTACATCCTTTGGATTATCTGCGAGATCCGAATGATGAAAATTGGGCCGAGAATCTAGATGAACGCCTGAAGAACTATTACCAAGCCTTAACATCCTCTGGAGGTACCTGAACGTCCTCTGGAACCAGCATCAATTCCTCCGACACGAAGCTTCTTTCGGGACCGCCTTTCAAATAGTACAAAACACGACTACCCGCCACTACCCTATCCAACCTGTAAGTATGTTTGTTACAAACGGCGTCGGTTGCGCGCCTTTTCGAATCACCATGCTCCTCCCCTGTCTGTAGCAGATAGAGATAGAGACCATCCTCGGGTAAGGGTTTTTCCTCGGGGTATTCTTGACTTTTCGCAAGTGGTACCTCCCCAAGCTTGATCGCCCTGTTAGGTTTCATGTTAATCATGGCAGTCTTGGTATTGTTGAGACTTTTTACGATAGTGTACAGGTGCTTGACCCATGTACTACTAGTCTCCCCAGAGACCAACTCTTGTGCATCCTGAGGCTTGAAGAGCCTTTCCGCGAGTACCTTATTGTAAGACTCGACAAAGGCCGTGAACGTATGGTGGTACTTAGTGGTGGCCCGTTTAATCTCAACACCTTTACCTTCTAACAGCTTCGTTACATCTGACTTGAACTCACTACCATTGTCACACTGAAAAATTTTAGGATAACGAAGAGGTCCCGCTTTATAAATGTCCTTGATCATGTCCGCCACCTCCCCCGCCTTTTTGGTACGTAGGGGCCTCGCTACCTTGTACCTCGAAGCCACGTCGACCCCTGTCAATATGTATTTGTACGTATTTCCATACAGCTTGTCATGAGGCATGTACAAGATATCAAATTGATGCATCTCGTTGGGTGTTGTAATGGTGAAATGGGGATAATCGATACGTTTTGGACCTTTGATATGCCGGAGCCAGAGCAGCTGACGAGACAACCAGTGAGTGACCTTCTCTTTGGATAGGCCGGCTTCTGAGGCGAGTAATTTGATGGCTTTTCGTCCGGTCCAGAGATGTTCCGGAGTGTAGTAAATTTTACTTAATGTTTCCACCTCCTCCTCAGTAACGATATGTGATGCTTTTGACATGTCTTTATTACATGTCAAAAACGTTTTACAAATACTTGTATGCAACAAAACCCAGAAGGGTCAAGGATCCAACGATGAAGGTTAACTCACCATCTTGTTGTTGTTTGGACGGTGTGTAAAAATCTGACAATTTTGGAACCTTATCGTTCGATGCAATGTAGTACTTGTACATGTCATCTTCCAGCTCCTGAAGGCTCTTCCCGGCCTGTATTTGCAATTCTCGTTGTTTGTTAAACCAGTCGATTTTGGTCTGTCGGTCCTTCACCCATTGCGCTTGGGCGCTCTGTAGTTTTTCCATCGCCTCGTCATGTCTCTTGCGTTCTACCTCGCCATGCCCTGCAAGTTTACTGAATAGAAAGTTTGTACCGCTGAACGCGAGTGCGTTGATCGCGGCACCTGCAACAAGAACACCGATAGTTGCCATTTATTGTTTGCTCTTCTTGCAGTCTTTGCACTGGGATCTTATCCTTAGATGTTTACAAATCTGACTACCCTTGCATTCTTTACAATAGGCCCTCCTTTTTTCATGGTGGCAAATCTGACTACCCTTACATTCCTTGCTTTTTTTCCTCAATTTCTCATGGGGGCAAATCTCACTTCCCTTGCAGTCCTTACATTCGGCCCTCTGTTTCTCATTGGGGCAAATCTGACTGCCCTTACAGTCCTTGCAATAGGCCCTCCTTTTTTCATGGTGGCAAATCTGACTGCCCTTACAGTCTTTGCATTGAGACCTCCGCCTACCATGGGGGCATTTGTTTTTGTCACGCCGCTGCTTCGCTTTATCCAGGCAAACTATGCAACTTGTTGTTTGACCATTTTTCAGCACCCTAAATGCATCTAGGGCTAACACTTTTTTACAATTTGAGCAGCTCTTGGTTCCTTCCATATTGATTTGTATTTGCCTTTACGACAAATACAAATTTCGGTCACTAATACTCAACGCTGTGAAACCGCATTTATTCTGAGTGTTTGCTCCCCTTACACTCTTTACACTGGGCTTTCCTTTTCTCATGCCTGCAAACCTGACTCCCCTTGCATTCTTTGCAGCGATACTTTAATTTCTCATGGGGGCAAATCTGACTTCCTTTACGCTCTTTACACTGGGCTCTCCCTTTTTCATGCTTGCAAACCTGACTCCCCTTGCATTCTTTACACTGGGATCTTATCCTTAGATGTTTGCAAATCTGACTGCCCTTACAGTCTATGCAGCAAGCCCTCTGTCTCCCATGGTGACAAATCTGACTGCCCTTACACTCTTTACAATAGGCCCTCACCCTTTCATGGCGACAAATCTGACTGCCCTTGCATTCTTTACACTGATCCCTCCGCCTACCATGGGGGCACTTGTTTTTGACACGCCGCTGTTTCTTTTTATCCAGGCAAACTATGCAACTTTTTGTCGTCTTTCCATTTCCCAGCACCCTAAATGCATCTAGGGTTAACACTTTTTTACAATTTGAGCAGCTCTTGTTTTCCATATTGATTTGTATTTGCCTCTAGGACAAATACAAATTGTGGTCACTAATATTCCACACTGTGAAACCTACCATCTAGGATGTTTAGCTGGGCATCTTGCAGGAGGTACACGTAACAGCGGATATCCCCGGTTCCGTCGGCTTTCTTTGTCATGGCGAGTGTTATGCCATCTGATAATCTCTGTAAGGGTCTTCCGGAACCATGCAGGGTATGATCAGGAGAGGTCCTAAAGTCAATAAACAACGCGTACCTTTCGGTCAGGAATTGACCAATCGTCACCTTGGAATCGTGACTCCCGAAGAGGTTCACGATCTGTTCGAGGTGGTCTTTTGGAAGCATGGCGTGCGAATACAAATCGTTGGGTTCCCCCTCAACCGTAACGGATACCCCTTCGATTTTAGGGTTATAGAACACCTCGTTTTTACCAGAGTAGGCCTTCACATCCGAAGGGTCTACAAACAGTAGCAAGACACCCTTTAGACCTTTTGCGGGAATGTCAATTTGAAGGTTGTATGAGGTATCCGCTTTTTTCATAGTTACTACCTTGCTTCTAAGAATTCGTTCATAGGGTAGCGCGAGACGACTGTACCTTGACATCATGGCGCTCGCCAGACCCTCATGGTTGACCTTGTCATATTCTAGGGCAATATTGGTGATTTTATATGCAGCATCCGCTGCCTTGGCTGCGGTAGACCCCGAGGCTGCCGTACCTCCATCTTTGATAACGTCGCTATATGGGGCAAAATGTAGAACGAACCGTAATCTGTCATACAGCCCGGCCTGATAGTACGGTAAGTCCCTCGTTAGTTCGAACATCTTGCCAAGGGGTATACAAAATGTATTCCCATAAGCCGCAGTAATGGCCTTCTCCTCGTCGGTGCCAACGTGGTCAGTAGCCTTCACCTGCAGGGCCCTAATGGTGCCGTCGTTTGGGTTTATACCCTCTACAATTAGGTTATTCTCCCTCTCATATTTGGGCAGCCAGAGATCCCGGTAGACCGCGAGGGGTCCATAGTCGCTAATATTTTGAATTTCGTTGCCATTCAAGGTGATACGTAGGTCTCGAACCAAGGTTTTCCCGATATTGCTGACTAGGGTACGCTTCGTGTTGGTCCCTGTAAGTTCCAGGCTAAACAGTAGCCTGATGCTACCTGGAAATATGACATCATTCTGTCCCAGGTTTGGCACATCAACATAGAGGTCCTCATTCTGGTTGATTGTAGAAGGTGCGTGACTTACCTTGACGCGCTGCCTTCTTCCTTTAATACCTAGTAGCGTTTTAACTTCTGCGTAGGGGTTAAGTTTATCTCCAAATGCACTCATTTATTTAGAAGGATTTTTTTAAATAAATGCCAACGAACCCGGTATATGAACACGATTTCACGCCAGAGGAGGATCTTCCAGGTCCTGAAGATCCTCCAGCAACACCAGGGTCTCCAGCGCCAAGACCAGTGCCAACCCCGGGAGAACAACAGGACGCCCCGGGAGGCACCACGACAAGGCAGAGGGGAGAAATAGTAAAATCAAAGGTTGATAGCCTTTATGAACATCTTAGGGAGGAGCTGGGGCTGCCTAATGCGGACATTACGATGAGTTTAGGATGCAAGGGGATCAACTTATTGTCAAAGAAAAAGTGATTGGGGATAAAATTTTTAAAGAAAAAGTGATTACCAATCGTAATGGAGGATTAAAAACCGTTACCCAGATACGAACGTTGTTAGGTAGTACGCGCCTGCGAGCCCTCGGTTTTACCGACTATACTACACCCAACAAAGGTAGTAGGGTAAGGGCCCAGGCCCTCCTGCAAAAATTCGACCACCTCGATGAGAAGATCGAGGAGAAGGGTGATGATATTGAAATGCTGGAATTTGTCGGGAATGTTCTAGACGAGACAGAAAGCCTTATCGAAGATACTTCGTTTGGTGGTGATAAAGGTATCACTGAACGTGAAAGAAGGGGACTCAACCTCGAACTTCAAACTTTACAGGGTAACTTGAAAAACTTGAAAAGCAAGATGATCCTATACGATAGCGAGATTGGCAAGGCGGAGGCCAAGGTGAAAGAACTCGAGAAGCAGAAAGCCGGGGCAACCGAAGGACAAAGGGCTAACCTTGAGAGGGATATCGCTAAGCTTGAGGAAAAGATTGAAAATCTCCACGATAAGGCAGAGGCCACGCGGGAAGCACACGGCCTATTATCGTCCAGTATCCATAGTCAGCTGAAGGTCATTAAGGAAACCCTGATGAAAATCGCCGGAGATGACACGTCCCTGCTTGAAAAGCTCAAGATCCTCTTCAAGGAGCAGGGTCTGACCATAGCGAGTATAATCTCAGCTGTTGGCCTACTGATTTCCACCATTGTACTCGCAGTTACAGGGGGAGGTGCCGCAACGGGTGCAGGAGGAAGTGCCGCAACAGGTGCAGGAAAAGGCTTTGTAGAGAAGCAGCTGGAAAGATTGGGGAAATTCCTAAAATACTTGGCAGGTAAGGCAGGTGCTGCATTACCTGGCATTATTGGTACGGTTGTCTCGTTCTTTTTGAGGGTAGCAGCAAAGATTATCGAATACGCAGCCAAGCATCTGTACATGGCAATCGCGGCCGCCGTTGGGTTTATTGTGGTCTACGTTGGAAAGAGAAAAAAAGCCTAATATGACCTATTTTTTAAGCCAGATGTAGGCAATGATGAGGCCAACCCCCGTCGTGATCAATGCTGCTTTGGTATCCTCATGTTGTTGGGGGGCTTCTCTGTGTTCGGGCGCAGTATGTATAGGAGGTGTAGCATGTATAGGAGGTGACTTGATAGCTGTCGCATGTTTGATAGCCTGCTCCATATGCTTATGGGGCGGCATGGCATGCCGGGCATGTTTGATAGCCTGCTCCATATGCTTAGGGGGTGCTTTGATAGCTGCCGCATGCTTGATGCCCCGCTCCGTAGGCTTCGCAATAGGAGGCTTGTTATTCACGTCAACCTCGACTCCAATATTTACATTGGCGGGTGCAATCAGGATATTGTTGTTATACCCCTTAATTTTGCCGATACGCAGGTTCATATCAGAAGGCAACATGTACACGTTGGGCATGACGGCAAAATTAACCGGAGTTCTTGCATATTGGAGCACTTTTTGAAATTGACTTATGTCATGCCCTACATTTTCTTCCCGTAGCACCATACTTTCAAATTTTTGCATCAAGATTTGCCTGGCCGTATAGTTGTCCGCACCAGAACCGAGTAGGGATGCCTTGGCCCCCGCCTGTGACCCCAGTAACAAGACCACGTAGACGCGAATACTTTCGCTTAGCTTTGTCAGACCTTCCGACGTCAGGCCTTGGCTTGTTGGTATGATGAATTTTGCAAAATCCCCATCAACTTGTGGCCACCATGAGCCGTTGGTTAGTGACGACATTACCGCCTTAAAGTTGTACAGACCATTGGGGCTAGCACCGTACTCACGACACACTTGCGCGTATCCAGAGGTTGAGTAGGGATTTTTGTACTGAGCAAACCCATCGTCATAAGGCATGGGTACCTTCATGTGGTAGTATACATGAAATTTGAAGATTGAGTTGACGAGTGGTACGGAGCCCGTCATATGTTTTGCTGATATACCCAGGGCTGTTGTTGCGCAATGGGTTGCGAAATTAACATGAATGTTCCAGTAATCCAAGGCCTGTCCCGTCCAACCCACCCTGACAGGTTCATTCAGCAAAATTGTTGGGATTTTGATGGCATACTTGGTAAACTCAGGGAATACCACAGAAATATGTGATTCTGTAGACACATACAGGTCCTGATGCTCCAAGTTTGTTAGACCAAGCGGCCATTCTCCCCTGTTGGACTTGTACCTTGCCTTGGGGTTGTACGAATACATGTTCATTCTTTTCTTTAAGAAGAAAAGGATGAAGCAACTTTACATTACCGATATTGGAAAGCCCACACTATTTAAGGATTACCTGGGACAGGACACGAGAATTGCCCTAAAATCGATAAGTATTCGGCCTACATGGCTGAACCTTTACAGTAACAATGAATTCGTCATCCGTAAGATGGGGCCTGATCAGAGGGTTATCCGTATTGAGATCATGAACGGTCTGTATAGGATCGAGGATTTGGCGGCTATCGTCAACAGTCAGGCAGAGGACAAGATTAAGCTGTTTGTCTTGAAAAATGGACTCTGTAGGCTCCGTGTTAGTGACGGGTACACGGTGGTGATCCATCGACAACTGCAAGAGCTTTTGGGCCTACCCTACGATCCCAGTAAAAAATACTATATGAAGGGCGACTATGATTCCTTCTACAAGACTGACGTCTATATTCGGCTACAACTTGTTTGCCCTCAGCTGGATGAATGTGATGCCCTGCTGAACGGTAAAAAGTCTAAAATTCTCGCTTTGCTCCCCACCAAGGAGCTAAACGCTTGGGGGGGATATGCTGACCTGGAGTTTTGACACTCCAATTTACCTTCCCCTGAAAGGTTCGACAGATCGCCTCGAGTTTATGTTGACGGATGAATTTCACCACGACAAAAATGTTTCTTTCACTGGAATTACGATGCATTTACTAATAGAATAAATGAACGATATAACCAAATTGTATCCGGATTTAAATGTACCAAGTGCGCCTGTGGACGATACTATGCAGGATGAAAGTCAAAAATATAGACTTGATAAGATCGGAGAGATTGAAAAGTATCTGCGAAGTGAAATTAAAGAGCGGGACAGGTCGCAAAAAAGTTCAAGATGCACGGGATCATGGATTGTTGAGAATTAGTATTATCACCTCGGGTGTCGGAATTGGTGCCTTGGCCTCGGGTCTTCGTGTACCACTGTGCATCGCCATGGGAGGCATCACAATAGCTGTAGGGATCGGACAAGCTGGCTTGACGAACGCCGGAAAAAGGCTTGGTGTCAAATCGAAGAAGCACGAGAATATATGGCTGCTCGCGGAATCAAAGCTGAACTCTATTTTTGATCTTATCTCAAAAGCGGTAGAAAATGGGGTTATCAGCGACTACGAGTTTAGTCTCATTATGCAAGAGAAGCAAAAGTATATGTTGCTAAAGGAACAGATGCGACAACGATTTAAACGTATTGTTGACTCCATCAATGAACGAGAGCGTGCTCAGCTAGTTGCGAAAGGTCAGGAGGAAGGCAGAAACGACGTCTTAAAAAAACTTCAATCTGTACAGTATGCAAGCAGTATCTAGATTCTCCACCTGCTTACAAACCCTAATTTTGTATGTTTTGTAACCCCTGTAGGGTTATAAAACATTTAATCACCACTCAGCAGCCATTCGACTTTAAAGTCCTTGTACCTACATTCCACAACTTGCACTTGTGGGTAGTAGTTTTTGCCCTGCATATACACGGAAGCTATGGCCAGGATGGTACTGACTTGGCAGGGTACATCATAGGGTACCCGCATACCATGAAATTTGGTTGTTATCGCGTCCTTGTAGTATTTTAGTTTCGCGTTGATGTAACGTTCTTTTTTGACTGGCTCCGTCGTTAATTTTTGAGATATCAGGTCTTCAATCTTGTTCCAAATTTGACGATATTTTTCGATAAAATCAGGGTACTCCTCGAAATCAAGACTCATCGCTGGTACAGCACTGGCATTGTACCGGGTGACCCCATTCGGGGACCAGATTTTAGGTGTCCTTACCCTCAGGGCTACCACGAGGTCTTGTGTATGATACCCCACGATATACCGTTGATCATTACCTTTGTTGGAAGGAATGGGGTCTGACACTGTCAGATGGTCCACATTGATATCATTGACCAACCTCGTCCCCAGGGCATCTTGTATCTTTTCTGACCCCGGGACGATGTTCGTATCGCCGTCCCGGGGTCAGAAAAGATACAAGATGCCCTGGGGACGAGGTTGATCATTGACATCAGTAAAAGTAGTCGCAAAGTTGTAGAAAGAACGAGGTTTTACAATTTCATTCTCAAATTTTAGCATCTTTTATTGAATTTTAAACAAGGCCCGAGGATTGCTTCTCCTCGCACATACACAACTACCCCCGTTATATGTTATATATTCCTGGTAGCAGTACCAACATAGCATCCTAACCTTTATCATCAGCCTTCGTCCGCAGCTACACCTATCATACTCGTCAAGCACACGTTCGCAGTCATTGCAGTATTGTTCCATTTATCTTATGGCTCTGAGGAACCATAAGATAACCTGAGGATATGCTAGCTATTCTAGGGCATCAATACGATCCTCCAAATCCTTAATTGCTTGTTCATTATCCATCTCTTTTGACGATTCTTGTACTAAGGCCAGTGCCATTAGTGGTAGAAAGAGACCAATGCCGGTTATAAAGATCATGACTACCGCGGTTCCAAATACTTCAAATTTTGAATGGGTGTTGCACATTTATTACTATAGTATTTTTTTTTTTTTCTTACAACCCTGTTGTAAGATAACTTTGGTTCAAGCCAATGCCAGGAATTCCCTTTGCGTCAAGCCACCCCCAAATCTTCCGAGGAGTCTCCAGTCTGGGGTAGGCCTTCCCTTGTAGCGCCTTTTCAACAGCCACAGCTACATTTCGTACGCACTATCATACACCTTTCGCTCCTCCACGTAAGCCAAGCAGCACGCATTTCCACAAAAGTAGCCCTCTACACGTACTCACCACCATCACCCATATGACCAGCCAGATTTTCCTTTATATGAAAAAAGCCAGATTTCATCGTATGTTTTGTACTCACCTGTGGGGGGTTGTATCTCATGGGACACCTGACGCCTGCTTCGTTGCGCAGTTCTATAGAGCACCAGTAACAGAGTACCATTTTATTATATACATTCCAACAAGGTCCGGTGTTTGCCAAGCAAGTTGGGAATTTCCCTTACTCAACATGTTGGTCACATTACTGCGCATGCGTTGATTTTTTGCTGATTATTAGCGGATTTTTTGTGGGGGTGTCGGATTTTTTGTCGGATTTTTGTGATGAACAGCTGTGACGTCACAACATGTTTTTGTGTATGATATTTTTTATGAGAGTTTGACCGCGAATTCACAAAAGTTGTGTCGGTCCTGACTCCCTACACTAGCTGCGTTTTTTCCTCTTTGAGTTGTATAACTTTATCCCCTACTTTCTTTCTGATAGATTTTCCAAGATCTTTGAAAGTTACTATTTTCACTTTTTTTAACGGTACCCACATCGATTTTGTTCCTTTTATCCTCTCCGTGACAAATTCTTCTTAACATTTTGAGCCAATATCAGCATGTTGAAGTATTTGTGAATTGTGAAGAACAGCTTTTGAAACAACATTAAATACACAATCGGATTGTCGGAAGTTGACATCAAAGTCATCCATGGTACAAAGCAATTTATTGACGTTAGAAGCTATCCTGCTACATGTTGAGCCACTCAATTGATAGTGTTGCTTTCTTTGATCAACATTGACATTTTGTATATCACAAAACTCTTTCGATAATGATGCAAGTATAGGAGAAACAAGGCAAAATCTGTTCAATGCAGATGGTTGTTGTAACAGTCCTTTGAAGCCTCCAGTGACCTTCATTACCTTATTCTCCTGCTCCATTGCGTGATCGGACCCAATGGCAGTGAAAGGTATATTGGTTTTGGCAATTGCGAAATTCTCTTTCAAGTAGGACCAGGTCTTCATGTCTGTTTCTTCTAAATTCTTCATGTCTGCCAGATACAAAGGTGTTAATCGGGCGTAATTACATTTTTTTTGATCCACTCGATCTCCTCTTTCCAACCATATATAACATGACATATAAATGTGAAATTATTTTTTTGCTGACTGTGAAAGTGATGACGTCATCTAATTTGGTCCCATGGGAGAAAAGGTTTTGACACCCATTTTTTTTTGGTAATTTGTGACATAAGGAACAACTTTAAGTCAAAAAATCACTTTTAACACACATGTGCACACGAAGCTTCATATCAGAACATAGCAGCACTCGCTATGGCTTTGTTTTGGTTATATAGTTGGCAATTCTGTTCTGTTCATTATGGCTAGCTAAAGTTTTTTTTTTTTTTTTTTAGATCAACAGCTACTGGAAATTGATTGTTTAGCTGTTTTTCCATCTACATGGCTGGAGACAATTCTCTGGTTGATGATTTACGAGCTCTCACAGCCATAGAGTTGTATGTCAATGCTTCTTTTTATTCCCAGCATCCTTATTTCTTTTCTTTAAGCCAGTCTCATCCTAAAATGTTTTCGTGTATTGCTAACATCTTATGTTTATGTGTTTCCCATTCTACTATTAATAGTGGTTATGTAGGATCAAAATTAGTCCAACAGGAAGCAATCCATATTTGTTCAAACAATGTTTGGTCTGGATTTTTATGTATTCTTGCTTTATGCAAAATAACTGAAAGAAAAAAAATATGTCACTATCCTACGGCAGGACCTGAAAAATTAAAAGAAGTTTTCAACAATAAATTAGACTTTAATTCAGTTTCTTCCACTTCCAAATTGTTTTCATTTTGGAAAAGGTCACTCTCTGAGCGTACATACTAAAAAGGGTAACACCCTAGAACAAGCTAGAACAACCTGGAACAATCTGGAACAACCTAAGAACAACCTAGAACAACCTAAGAACAACCTGGAACAAACTGGAATAAACTAAGGACAAGCGAGACCTATCTGAAAACATGCTAAAAGATCATGCTGAGAAAGTTAAATTCGGGTAATCCCCTTTGCGTGTTTTGTGAGCGATTGAGGTTATAAGCGTGTACAAAAAAAATTCAAGCCTAAGAAGCGCCGTGATTGTAACATCTGCTGAATGAATAACGAAAAGATACGTCAGTTGGACCGTCGAGGTAGACAACAAAGTTAATTATCTAACTTTAAAGTTTGGCTCCTGTACATAGCTCTTCGACAAAAAAATTAAACGATCTCCTAAGTTTCGAGGAGCTAGAAGGCAGCGATTAATAGCCTGGAATGACAGGGTCACTAATGACGAGGAATAGTCGTAATAGCAACGTGGCCAGAGATTTGCTTTTGGTTGTGATGATACGTGCTTCAAATCTTCATCATCAGAAGACGCCATTTAACTAAAACTGTTTTAAAAAACCTTCTTGGATGCTTAGTAATGAAATGGGTATCGAATGTGCGTTTCCGACATCTCGCTACAAAATGGGTGACCTGGTTTCCATTCATTGTTGTTGTTTTTAAACGACAGGCGTTTTTGAAGGTTTTTTTACCCAAAGACAAAACCAGTTTCACAGAACAATCAGAGAGCTGACAGTAAACGAAGAGAACAACCGGAGAACCGGCAGCGAATGAAATGAGAATTCTGTGCGGAATAGCGTAAACGCTCTGTGTTCTGAAAACTGATTTGAATGAAGAAAAAAATATAATATTTTTCCTTCTTTCCATTCATTTCAAACATTTCGAATGTGGCGAGACAGAAAGAAGTCGATTTCCTTGATGCAGCGAACTGTATCGTCGTAAGACCGGGGGTTCACATAAAATGGTAAAATTCAATATAATAAAGAAATGCAATAACTAGCTATTGTTCTAGCTAAATGTTGATATTGGACTTTAGGGGTAAAAATACCGGGGACGGTTAATGCTGTTGTTGTACTAAACTAAGGGAATCCCCCATAACTTGGCGAGCGGGAAACATGGCGGAAATATTCTTGTTAGAAACCCGAGATAGTCTTATATTTTTGGTTGTTATATTTCTTAGATTGTTCTAGGTTGTTCTTAGCTTGTTCTAGCTTGTTCTCAGGTTGTTCTAGGTTGTTCTAGAGCGTTCCAGGTTGTTCTAGCTTGTTCTAGGGTGTTACCCTTTTTAGTATGTACGACTCTCTGAGGATGTTTCTATTTCCACAAATTCTTTTTCCATAACATCTCATTTACCCTCTACAAACTTCAACTCCATTCAACCATTTTTTTCCAATGTTCACTCTACATCAACTTCAACTGTGACATCTGTTATGTCTGTTAAAGCTACTCCTATGCCTCCCAGTCCAGAAAAAAATTATTCAGGTGAAAACCAAGAAAACCCTTCCTCAGCTCCATTATGTACTTACGACATCGCAAACTATGTTAATAAAGCATCCTTAAAAGAGTCGGAAATAGTTCATATTACAAAAAATATTTTTATTCCCAAGGAAAACTTCAATTTTCCGAAATCTGTCCATGGTAGAAAATTTCTGTATTCTTGGCTAAAACAGTTTCCTTGGTTATATTATTCTCCTAGTCTTGATGGTGCCTTTTGTATATCTTGTGTTCTGTTTGGTCACAAGTTTACCAAGTCATTAAAAGTTAGAAAGTTTTTTGTTGAGCCATTTCGATATTGGCCAAATGCTGTTTCTGCTTTTAATAGGCATTGTCGGGGTAAAAAAAATGATGCAAACCAAAACATGACCTTGCATAAAGAAACCTTCACCTTGTATATTGATTTCTGTAAAACTACAATAGGAAATGCCCCCTCGATTGATTTATTGCTAAATAAACAATTAAAACAAGAGGTTGAACAGAACAAGAAATTTTTGATACCTATTGTAGACACAATTATTCTTTTGGGTCGTTTAGGTCTACCTTATCGTGGGCATGGCGATGATTCACAATTTCATCAAGAAGTTGGAGAATATTCTAGAGGTAGTGTGGGCAACTTTGTTGAAATCCTAAATTATAGAGTCAGAGGTGGTGATCAGCAATTACAAGCCCATTTAACAAAGTGTTCTAAGAATGCTTCCTATATTTCAAAAACCTCCCAAAATGAGATTATTAAATGCTGTGGAGAATTGATCCAAGAAAAACTAGTTTCTGAAATAAGAGAAAGCATCAGATTGTTCCAACAAAGAACAGATGTCTTTGTGCATCAGTTTTGTTGATCAAGAATTTAACATCAGGAGGAATTTCTTGGCTTTTATCATTGTGAGTTGGGGTTGTCTGGTGAGGCGCTGAGTAAGACCTCAATCTTAATATTGACGACTGCAGGGAGCAAGGTTATGATGGTGCAGGTGCTGTTGCTGGACCAATAAATGGAGCTTCTGCTTGTATATTAAGGGTAAACAAGAAATGCTGCGCATATAAACAAATTGCGTGCCAGTGTTCTTTGACTGGCTGCGTGAATGCTAAAAGTAGCAAAGAGAAAAGTATGACGTTATATCACGGACAAAGTACCAGTATGGTGGCCGAGAACTGCCACACAAAAAAAACTCTGTTTAATTGCGTTTTTAATTCATTTATTTGTTTATAAATTTATTTAACTTCTGTTTTTTGTTTTTTATTAACTTTTATTTTACTTCTACTTTCAATTTAATTTATTTTTAATTTGCTTTTTCTATTTTAATTTATTTTACTTTTAAAAAAATTCAACTTTATTATACTTTTATTTTATTTCTACTTTCAATTTAATTTGCTTTTTCTATTTAAATTTATTTCACTTTGCATAAATAATCAGCAGCTTTTATCTTTTTTTTATTTTGTTTTTAATTTAATTTTAATTTGTTTTGCATTTACTTAAGTTTTTAATTAAAAAAATAAATTGAATTTAAAAAATTAAATTTAAAATCTGGCTTGGCCGAGAGCTGCCATAGTATACCATAATGCAATTCGAACACCTGGTTTCTATAGTGTCATAGGGACATGTAGTGTTAGACATCTTGTTGCTCTTTGTCATTAGCAGGTACACCTGGTTTCTATATTGTCATAAGCTCCTGTATTGTTAGACACGGACGTAACTTCGTGCTTAGTCCCTTACCTTACTTAGACGCTATTTCAAGAGTGGCGTGGTTTGGATTAAGGGTCTGTACAAAAGAATAGTCTAAATAAAGTATCGGTTAATGTATTTTACATATAACAACACACAATACAAACATTTCACCACCGCAGTTTTTCTATAACGTATTTGTAAGCTTCGCTGAATTCCTTCGCTTCTTTCTACTGTTCTTTCTTCAATGGTCAGGAAATCATCTTCCACAACATCAAGACCTGATTGCATCCATGACTTCTTCAATTTGAGCAATGTCAAATTCGACAGTTTTCATATTTGGTGACCGACCAGGACATCGCATCTTACAAAAATAATGTTTAAAGATGTTAAGTGATGGAGTGTTTTGGCGCTATGCGGAAAAATTAAAAACATGCTTTTTTAATGTTTTCAATCGTAACTTTTTCGTAGCCATAGGAGACTAATTCCTGCGGACCCCTCCTTAAATACTTTTGCTCCTTCCCTTGCACGTCACTCGTTAGTCTTTGTACTACAATTTCTTGCCTATCCAAAATTTCTTTAATTTTATTGCAAAACTTGTCCTTTCCAGCTGACGTGGTTGGTTTTGTTCTCTTTGCAAAAACGGCTTTTCGGAAAGCTTTAAAATCAGTCATTCTAAATAAAGGAAGCATAAAAATTGTCATAAATAGTAGAAACCGGTGTTTTGAAAAAAGGGTTTTACTGTTAAGAAAGAATTTTCCGCAACTTCCATGGGTAGTTTTTGCCGACATACACAAGACAAAGGGCAGGTTACTTGCGTGTCTATATAAAACAAACAGATGTTAGTAGAAAGATTAAAACCCTGTAATAGCAGCTGAAAAGGACAATAGGAAGCCAGTTCCTTTGTTATAAAAGATCTCATTCATTTGTACGATAGCGTCTTTTTTAACTATCTTTTAATTACTCACTTTACAAATTGCTATGCAAATTATAGTTTTGCCGTAAAGAGAAGAATTTTTAACTTATGAATAATACACGGTTTTCCAGATAAAATGAGAGGAAAAGTAAGAACAATTCTCGTTCTAAATCCCAGTGGGCACAAGAACGTTTTTTTAACGTTCAAAAGACGTCATTTTGATCGTTCAATTAACGGTCAAATAACGTACCGTTTGCACATTCAATAACCACTTTTTTCAGGGCGTTCAAATAACGTTCCATTTGTAACGTTTAAGTTACCTTATATTGTGATTTAAGAAACGTTTAAACAACGTCATTAAGCGAATTTCGCAGGAAACGAAGTTAAAAAAAAAACAGAATATAAATATATAAATTTATTAAAATTAAAATCGGTGAAATACAAACGACGTTAATTATTATCGAACACATAAAAAATATCAATATTTCTTAAATATTAATAAATTATAATAAATAATAATTTTTTTTCTCCTTTGAGGTTTCTATCACGTGTTGCTTTTTCATCCACCTTCTCCACATCGGTCTGGTAAGGACGAAAACTAGAACAAAATAAGGAAACAATTTGTATGACAGGCAAAACATGCAGGTGATTACAAGACTGACACGAAAGCCAAGTCATCAAAATTTCAAGAAAAAAACTCACTTCGTACGACAGGCTAAGCATGCAGGTCATTACAACACTGACATGAAAGCCAAGTCATCAAAATTTCAAGAAAAAACTCACTTTGTACGACAGGCTAAACATGTAGGTCATTACAACACTGACACAAAAGCCAAGTCATCAAAATTTCAATAAAAAACTCACTTTGTACGGCAGGCTAAGCATGCAGGTCATTACAACACTGACATGAAAGCCAAGTCATCAAAATCTTAAGAAAAAAATCATTTTGTGCGACAGGCTAAGCATGCAGGTCATTACAGCACTGACATGAAAGCCAAGTCATCAAAATTTCAAGAAAAAACTCACTTTGTACAACAGGCTAAACATGCAGGTCATTACAACACTGACACAAAAGCCAAGTCATCAAAATTTCAAGAAAAAACTCACTTTGTACGACAGGCTAAGCATGCAGGTCATTACAACACTGACACGAAAGCCAAGTCATCAAAATTTCAAGAAAAAACTCACTTTGTACGACAGGCTAAGCATGCAGGTCATTACAACACTGACACGAAAGCCAAGTCATCAAAATTTCAAGAAAAAACTCACTTTGTACGACAGGCTAAGCATGCAGGTCATTACAACACTGACATGAAAGCCAAGTCATCAAAATTTCAAGAAAAAAACTCACTTTGTACGACAGGCTAAGCATGCAGGTCATTACAACACTGACATGAAAACCAAGTCATCTAAATTTAAAAAAAAACTCACTTTGTACGACAGGCTAAACATGCAGGTCATTACAACACTGACATGAAAGCCAAGTCATCAAAATTTCAAGAAAAAACTCACTTTGTACGACAGGCTAAACATGTAGGTCATTACAACACTGACACAAAAGCCAAGTCATCAAAATTTCAATAAAAAACTCACTTTGTACGGCAGGCTAAGCATGCAGGTCATTACAACACTGACATGAAAGCCAAGTCATCAAAATCTTAAGAAAAAAATCATTTTGTGCGACAGGCTAAGCATGCAGGTCATTACAGCACTGACATGAAAGCCAAGTCATCAAAATTTCAAGAAAAAACTCACTTTGTACAACAGGCTAAACATGCAGGTCATTACAACACTGACACGAAAGCCAAGTCATCAAAATTTCAAGAAAAAACTCACTTTGTACGACAGGCTAAGCATGCAGGTCATTACAACACTGACACAAAAGCCAAGTCATCAAAATTTCAAGAAAAAACTCACTTTGTACGACAGGCTAAGCATGCAGGTCATTACAACACTGACATGAAAGCCAAGTCATCAAAATTTCAAGAAAAAAACTCACTTTGTACGACAGGCTAAGCATGCAGGTCATTACAACACTGACATGAAAACCAAGTCATCTAAATTTAAAAAAAAACTCACTTTGTACGACAGGCTAAACATGCAGGTCATTACAACACTGACACGAAAGCCAAGTCATCAAAATTTCAAGAAAAAAACTCACTTTGTACGACAGGCTAAGCATGCAGGTCATTACAACACTGACATGAAAACCAAGTCATCTAAATTTCAAAAAAAAACTCACTTTGTACGACAGGCAAAACATGCAGGTCATTACAACACTGACACGAAAGCCAAGTCATCAAAATTTCAAGAAAAAAATCACTTTGTATGACAGGCTAAACATGCAGGTCATTACAACACTGACATGAAAGCCAAGTCATCAAAAATTCAAGAAAGAAGCTCTTTTTTATGGTCATTACAACACTGACAAGCCCCAAGCCATTTTCAAAAAATTAAGAAACAGTTTTATATATATTCAAACCTTGGCTAGCTACATAGCTAGCTAGCTACACATCTTATATATAATAAGAAATTGTTTCTTTATTTTGTTGTGATCGTTCCTGCAACGAAATTTTTCTATCCTAAACTATTTATAAAATTACCTTACCCTGTACGTACATTTACATAACATAAAATATATACAACTTTCCACCGCTACCTCTTTCCGCCATCATTATTGCCCACTAGACCATGTGCTCACAAAATTAAACCATTCGCGCTCATAGCTCGCAATGGCTGATGGTCTTCAACCTCGTCCCCGGATTCCTTTTCTCTTTTGACTACCAAGGCACAAGTAAAAGAGACAGAGTGCTGGAAGCGATGTTGTGAATGGGACAACGAGACAAGTTGCTCGCATTAAAACAATGGGCTACCGCACCACGCGTGTTTTGTTGAATATGTTACTCCCTGGGGGATAAAATTAGCACTTCTTCAACACTACTATGCAAACGACGCTATTGTAATATCGTTATTTAAAAACGTAACTTTTGGTTTCTTTAAAATAATCTTTAAAATAACGTTACAAAAGAAATGTTACAAAAACGTCTAATCGTATACCGTCTTTATAACGTCACACTAATAACGTTAAAAATACGTACGTGACAGTGACTTTTAAAAAACGTTATTTTAAGAACGTTTCTAAAACGTTTAATTTGAGTTAGTGTAAATGACGTTACAAAACAGATGTTACATAAACGTTTAATCTTATACCGCTTTTTTAACGTCACACTAATAACGTTAAAAATACGTCATTTAGTGACGTGCAAAAAACGTTTTTTTCACAACGTTTATTAAGCGTTAAATCTATGTTTGTCTTAATAACGTTAGAAAAGAAACGTTAGAAAAACGTTTAATCGTATACCGTTTTAATAACGTCACACTAATAACGTTAAAAATACGTCATTTAGTGACGTGCAAAAAACGTTTTTTTCACAACGTTTATTAAGCGTTAAATCTATGTTTGTCTTAATAACGTTAGAAAAGAAACGTTAGAAAAACGTTTAATCGTATACCGTTTTAATAACGTCACACTAATAACGTTAAAAATACGTCATTTAGTGGCGTGTAAAAAACGTTTTTTTCACAACGTTTATTAAACGTTAAATCTATGTTTGTCTTAATAACGTTAGAAAAGAAACGTTACAAAAACGTTTAATCGTATACCGTTTTAATAACGTCACACTAATAACGTTAAAAATACGTCATTTAGTGACGTGTAAAAAACGTTTTTTTCACAACGTTTATTAAACGTTAAATCTATGTTTGTCTTAATAACGTTAGAAAAGAAACGTTACAAAAACGTTTAATCGTATACCGTTTTAATAACGTCACACTAATAACGTTAAAAATACGTCATTTAAGCGGTATTTAAAGAACGTTATTTTCATACCGTTTTAAAAACGTTTAATTTAGGTTTGTGTGGAAAACGTTGCAAAAGAAGCGTTTAAATAACGTCATTTTTTGGTTCCGAACGTTGCAACCAAAAAAACACTTAAAAATAACGTTATAATAACGTTTATGTGCCCACTGGGATGTTTGACCAATGAAATCCTTACCGTCATTCTTCTAATTTAATCCTCCGGTAAAAATAATTATTTTGAAGGAGTCGTACTAATAATAAGAGGAAATAAAATACCTTGGAAATTGAAGTTGATTGTCGTACTAATAATTAGAGTAAAATAGGAATCAAATCGTATTAAATTAGGGGTTGAAAAATTGAAAACACACTTTTTGGTACTTTTTCTTTTTTTTTTCTTTCTTTTTTAAACTCTTATTTATACCAACTTTTCTTCTCCCTTTGTAAATTAGATTAAAATTTTTCATGTTTTTTTAAAAAAGAAAGTTTGAAACAAAAAAAATTACGTGTTTTTTACTATTCGTACTATAATTAGAAGAAAATTTGACCTTTATCGTACTAAATTAGAGGAAAATCTGAAATTAGTAATTATGGACTCGTACTAATAATTAGAGTTAAATAAATTATTTCATTTTGCCAAAATAATTAATTCGTACTAATTAGAGGACGGATTAAATTAGAAGAATGACGGTACATGTTCTAATGAAAAAGAGGGAATCTGAACCTTTATTCACCAAGCAACCTGGTGCTTACCCAAACTACGCATTTCAATACATTGTCATAAAATAGATTTACCTGGATTGTTTCTTCTTTTTGTTACCTCTTGCTTCTCGAGTTAATATTTTGGATTAGCTTCTCCGTGCGCACGTGTTGTAAACTTTACTACTGGGCTGGTTTCTATCCCCTTTTAAAATGTTTTTACTTGCGCACGTGTTAATGTAGTCGAAATGCATTGTGGTATACTATGGCAGCTCTCGGCCAAGCGACAAATCGATTTTAAAAATTTAAAATAAAAACGTTTTTAAAAAAAGAAAAAAAAGGTAAAAGTAAAAGTAAAATAAATTGAAATAAAAAAATGAAAAAATAAAAAATGAATTAAAAGTAAAATGAATTAATGAATTTAAAAAAAAAATAACAAAAAAAATTATTGAAAATAAAATGAATTGAAATAAAAAACAAAAAGCAGAAATTAAATAAATTTAAAAATAAATAAATGAAT
Source organism: Hydractinia echinata (assembly GCA_030067915.1). Taxonomy (NCBI): domain Eukaryota; kingdom Metazoa; phylum Cnidaria; class Hydrozoa; order Anthoathecata; family Hydractiniidae; genus Hydractinia; species Hydractinia echinata. The sequence continues at coordinate 311,635 of JASGCC010000168.1, forward strand.
TAAAAACGCAATTAAACAGAGTTTTTTCGTGTGGCAGTTCTCGGCCACCATATACCAGTGTGATTATCGTAGGACAAACAATGAATTCTTCAGTTTTGATATTTTCTAAAAACTATGTACATTTTGACGTCAGCCGGAAAAATAAAAAATAAATACCTTCAAAATAAATGTAAAATAGTTTTCTAAAAGCGTCCTGATAGGCTTAAAAATAATGAAAAGCCCTTGCAGGCTAAAAGATTTCAGATTCTTGTTCGTGTGTAATTTTGTTCCCTATACCTAGGTCGCCAGTAGCCTGTTTTGTACAGAACTTTTACAATGTTGTTCCGTTATTTGAAATAAATAGGTATTATCCCGTGGTATTATCTTGAACTTGCAAAATGTTTCATGTAGTAGCTACAAATATACAAAAAGTGATTTGTGAAAATTAATACTTTAACAATACTGCACTACACTTAACATTCATAAGAAAGAAACAAAGACGTTTTAGCATATCAATTTATTAAATATTATTGCTTGTGGTGTAGCGATATTTCGGAAATGTTTCATACCTGTGACATGACTAAAATCTTTATCAAGTTTAAGATATCTAAGATTTGACCATAAAGTTGGATCCTACAAGTTTAAAAACAAAAAAAGAAATAGAAGAAGGCGAAAGAAACAAAAAGGTTCATTGGTTTAGAATTAACAATAGAGACTAAATCCAAAATACGATTCCGTGGTATTAATATTTAGACTAGCCGGGGAACCCGGAGTCGAAACGTCGGGTTAAGCCACAAGTAACTGTGTTACCTGGCGTTGAACGACTGGAAGAGCGATTAATAGGAAGTGTAAAATGTGCCACACATTCAGATGAAGCGCTTTAGTATGTCATAAATTGAGTGAGGCACAGAACATTATGGTGTTTCCGGTGTAATATATTTTTCAAAAAATAACTTTTCACAACTTTAGCTGAAATAAAAACACAGTTTACAGCTCGTTGTTACCCTGTTATAGCAAAAATAATTGGCCAACCTTTTTTATTTTTCAGAGAGCGTTCCCGCTAAAAGTTCAAAAATGAATATTACTCCGGTCTGAGGGATTAGTACAGCCAAACAATGACATATATCCATATAGGCATAATACCCTTTTTTGAAAAAAAACATTATCGTAACTTCAGGTAAACAGAAACTCAGGAAACAGCTATCATTAACATTGGACTGAGCGCTTAGTACAGGTAAACTGTGTCGTCAATGTGTTTAGGCGTAATATACCCTTTTCAAAAAAACTTTATTGCAACTTCGGTTTAAATAAAACACGGGAAAAACAGCCTGTCGTTACCCTGTCCAGCTAAAAAAATCACTCAGAAATTCTATTTTGTGGAGACTAATAAAAGGTGTCGCTACCTACTAACTGCATTTAACATAACAAATATTGATTAAGAATTTTGTTGTATATAGCTAGCTAGTTGTATAATAGCCCAAACTGCATTTGGCTACTTTTACTCTTCAGCCCAGAAGTAGCTAAAGAGCTAGCTAGAAGAGAGCCACAACCCCAACATAAAAATAAATAATAATATACCAAACTTTAAAATAATAAGAATAAATAAGGCTAGCCAGCTAGCTGGCTTCAGGAGGATGCTGCCTTGAAATCTACGTTAGCTAGCTAAAATCTTGAAATTGGTTTGTTTCAGATTTACACATGACTAGAAAACGTGATGATATTTTCATCTTAATAGGCGAAAACATAGACACAATGAAGAGAATATCTTAAACGTTGATAGAACTGAAATTTAGGCAGTTAAATAATTATACCAACCCAACGATTCGCAGCTTGGTAAAGAAGCCAAAGTATAACCATTGCATAACCAATTAGAACCATTGCATCCTGTTTAACACCTCACACAAAAAACCTTTTAATTAATGCACTTGTCATGCCATATTTCAACTACTGCTCCTCGGCATGGGCTTGTGCCACCCAAGGTAGATTGGGAAAACTAGAAAAACGATTAAAATGTGTCCGTACCTTTCTTGGGAAAGAGAGGGAATATTCAATGAATAATTTACTCATCAAAAACGATGCCATATTAGTTTTCAAAGCCATGAATCACATTGCTCCTGATTACATGCGCTCCAAATTCCTTTTGACAAAAAACTGTCATAATCATCAAACAAGAGGAGCTTCAAAAAACAGGTTCACACTTCCCTTGGTCAACACGGAATTTGGCAAAAAAGCCTTCCCATTTAGAGCTGCAAAAGTGTGGAATAATCTTCCAGACCAAGTGACCTGTGATGGAAGTCTGCTTTCGTTTAAGACTTCCATCTCTAATGTATTTGGCAAATTCTAATGGAGATCACTTTTTAACTTTTTAATTTTTGTTTTTTATTCTTTTTCTTTTCAATTTTCACAGATTATAAATGTTACTATGTTTGATTGAGCTGAGGCAGTCTAAGGTTTATCATTTTTTGTTTCTTTTTTGTTCTAGTGGCCCCCAGTGGAAACAATCCACTAACTATAGGTTTTTGTGATTTTCTGGGCTAGCCACTTTAAATATTTATTATTATTATTATTATTATTATTATTATTATTAACAAATATGGCGTCCTTGAACTCGGTCCCTCGAAAGAAAGGACTCGTACCTTAACCCCTGGAGCTCGGTTTAGTTGAACAAAATCCGCCTCTCGTTAAAAACATAACTGGAAACGAAAATTTGAAGGAGTATCTAGCATAGCTCATTAAATAATATTAAAATAACAGTCTATAACAGTATTTGTGATCAAATTCATAACGCAGTCTTTATTCTTTTCCCAATTTAACGAATATCAAGATACGCCATAGTCATATAATATGGATACGCACACAGCTGTAGCGCTGGGTCGCGGGGTCAGGTCGGACTTAAAAACTTGGATTTACGCGCAAAGCATGATGGAAAGCAATGCATGCGTGGAAAAACATGCAAAAATGTCGACACGACGATCGCTTGCTATACCAAACAACTCGCATATACGCGATTTGAATAAAAAAGCCATTTACACACATTGTCATAGCCATCGTCTTAATTTAAGTGTTGTAAAATCATGCTCAATCCAATCTGTAAAAAATGTCATGGAACAGCTAAAGGAGTTATCCTACTTCTTTAAATTTTCACAATCCCGTAAATTAATACTGAACTCCTCCATCAAACACAGTCCCACCTCTTCAGCAAAGAATAAATTAGGTGATGTTTGTCGAACCAGGTGGGTTGAGCGAATCACTGGGATGAATGATGTTGTGGAGCTTTTTCCTGCCATTATTTCTTGTCTCGAAGAGATGAGCATGAATTTAGCTAAGAAATGTAATAGAAACACTTCAACTAAAGCATCAGCATTTTTAAGTCTTCTTTCCTCATATCCATTTATTGTCACACTTGTTCTTTCCCAAAATATCCTAGATAAACTTTTACCTGTAACCAGACTATTACAGTCCAAAGATATCGATATATCTGAATCTGTCCAACTTATTCAGGCCCTAAAATCTGACATCATGCTGACAAGAAATTCTGTTGATATTTACCATGACAAATGGTATACCCAAGCATTAGCTTTGGCGAATGAAGTTGGTGTTATGCAGACTAAACCCAGAACTGCTTCTCGACAAATTCACAGAGATAATGTTCCCAGTGAGACTATTTCTGACTATTATAAACAATCAGTGACAATACCTGTAATTGATCACTTAATTAATGAGTTAAAACACCGATTTGATGATTCAATGATATCGTATGATGGGTTAGTCATTATCCCTGCAAAAAAATGACCTCTTTACTTGATAAAACAGGATTGTTTAGCTGGAGGAATCGCTTTTTAACAACATGTGCTGAATTTTATAAGGAAGACTTACCATAACCCTTATCTCTTGATAATGAGCTTGATTTGTGGGAAAGATATTGGATAGAATATAAGGGATCTCACCCAGATAATATTTCTGACACTTTTTAAAAGCCATAAGTTTTCCTGGTTTTGAAAATATCAAGGTTATCCTTAAAATTTTGGGTACTTTGCCTGTCACGACCTGCCAGTGTGAGAGATCTTTTTCAGCTATGCGAAGGTTGAAAGATTACACAAGGTCTACCATGGTGTCTGACAGATTGAATGGAATTGCATTGATGCATATTCATAAAGAAATTATACCAGAAATAGCTAATGTTATAAAACGTTTTACTTCTACCAATAGGAGGCTGTCTTTGTCATAAATAGTTTAGAAAATCATTCTCTTATTCTTGGTGGTCACCCCCTTTTTCAATATCAGCAGTTTTTCCTCCCTATTCTTGCACTTACTCTCCCCCTCTATATTTTTCAGGTTTTATTCCTTTTTTATATATATTTACGTATTTTTTATTTTCCTCCTCCCCTTTACCTATACATCTTTTTATTTTCTGCCTCCATACTTTTTTGTTTCTTCCTCTTATATATTTTGTTTCCCCTCTCCTTTATTTTGTTTTTTCCGTCACCCTTTCCTATTTTATAAGTGTATAATTTACATCCAGGTTAATGTGCTTAAAGTTTTGTCGTGCTTATAAAAAATGATACATTGTTACAAAAGTTTTTATCAATTCTTTCATCATTGTTGACTAGATTGTACTATATAGCAAGATGAAAAATTTTGATGTTATTTTCTTCATGGTTTGGTTCCTTTTTTTGTTCATGGCTGCTGGTTGCACTTGTGGTATATGAAGAAAGAAGAAAGAAGAACATGTGGATATAAAAACCTCAAATTTAGAAAAAACATTACTTGGCTTATTGTCTGATATGGTTATTAATTTAACCTGGCTGTGCAATAGCATTAAAAATGTCGCCAAATGTTGTTTTCTTTGCTTGTTTGTTTGAAGAGTCCAATATACTGTCCTAATTTTTGTTTGTATAAATGTCGTTTTTTTTGCAAAATTTGTTAATTTTTACGAGAGGCCCCCAGCAGAGCTATCTACTATTAAAAAATTTGGACTAGCTTGTATAAATTCCTGTATCCGCCCCTGATAGAGGTAGACCACGTACGCTGACGACCCCTCTTGAAAGTTTTTTATTGACTCTTGTAAGAATGCGAAGAAACTTTGATGTTTGCCCTTTATCATATTTATTTGAAGTGTCTGAAGGTACTGTAACCAATACGTTTCAAACGTGGGTTAATGTATGTTAAGCTAGGAACAATATGCATTTGGCCTTTCCGCAGTCAAGTTCAAGAAAATATGCCGGCTAGTATGAAAGAAAGATTTGCAAACGTACGATGTGGATAAAAATCATTCAATAATTGAAGCCAACATTAATTTTACTTTTTATGTGTTCTATTGAATGTTTTGATCTAAATAAAAAATAACAAAATGTGAGAAAACAGTAAAGTTCATTATCAATATCCTCCATCCCCCGCCAGTTTTTACGAGATTAAAATTCATTCCCATTGTCCTGTTTCTGGCACATATTTTCGTGGTGCCTTACTAATGCGGCGTGGTCTGGGAGGGGAGAGTGATGGCACATCGGAGGAAGATTGCTGTGGAGACGATGCATCTTGACGTTGGCTTGATCCCACATCGGTGGACGTTGGAGTTGGCTGCACAGTTGTAGTTGGCTGCACAGTTGTAGTTGGCTGCACAGTTGTAGTTGGCTGCACAGTTGTAGTTGGCTGCACAGTGGCCGATGTCGATGGTGGCGCCGTCCGTTGAGGAATCACCGGGGATTGTTCCACTATTTCCTTTGGCAGAGTCGGAGCATCACGATGAAGAAGCTGCGTGCTTCGACCCCTCTTCGGAAGAGTCGATGAAGTTGGACCAACGAGTACGTCTCGGTTGGTGATTTCGAAGGAAGCTGGTTCGAATCGACGAAAGTAGCGTCTGTTTCGCCGAGTCAAGCGACCAGTGCCGTCAACTTTAATGGTGTAACTGTCGTGGCCATGAATTTCAACGACGGTTCCTGATCGATCCCATCGCTTGGGATGGTTGCCATGCTGGTTCTGGATGTAGCATCCGTCACCAACGCGAAGGCTAGGCAGGGGACGGGAGTGGAGGTTTCGTTCTTCAGCAGCATGATGAAATCTTTGGCGAAGGGCCTCTACTTTCTGCTGCCAGGCTTCCAGCCAGATTGGCCGAACGTGGTTGTTGCTGAACTTCTCCAATCGATTGATGAACGCAAAGGCATCACGAATAGGACGACCGAACACAATCTCCGCAGGTGACAACTGGCAGTCGGAATCTGGTGTGTTGCGCAGTTGCATCATTGCTCTTAAGAAACGATCCGTGTCCAATGTGCCTGAGGGTCCTGTGTTCTAGCGAAGGAGTCTCTTTGCAGACTTTACTGCGACTTCAGCGCGGCCGTTGGACGTAGGGTTGTGTGCAGATGAGAGTCTGTGTTTTACACCCCATCGATAAAGGTAGTCCTGGGTTGAACTAGATGTGAATTCGGGACCTCCGTCGCTGGACATCTCTTCAGGGACTCCGAAGCGGGCAAAGTAGTTGCGGAGACACGTGATGAGTCCTTCTGATCCTGCCTGTGGCGAACCCTTTAGAGCTTGGAATACATCAGACCAGTCGGATAAGCGATCACCAACAACTAGGTAATGCTGCCCAACACAATCAAAGAAGTCAGCATATGTCTGCTCAAATAGAGTAGTCGGTGGTGATGCTGGCGGGGTGGGCAAGGACGGTTGAGATGGTGCATTTCTGATACATTCTCCACAAGACTGTCTGCGTCGATCAATGTCGTAGGTCATGCCGGGCCAGTAGATGGTAGATCGTGCACGAAGACCCATTGTGGACACTCCCTGGTGAGCGGCGTGTAATGCATCGAGGACTGTAGGTCGAAGGGACTGGGGTACAACCACTCTGTCATCGTAAAGTAGGACACCCTCAGTGACGTGTAGGTTGTCACGATACTGCCAGTAAGGCGAGGTAGCTGGATTTCATTTGTAGGTGTCTGGAAATCCAGCAAGAACGGCTTCGTAGAGGGTGACGAGAGTTGGGTCATTTTGCGTTTCAAGGGATAGACGATCCCACGTGATTGATGTGAGCTTCTCAGTATCATTACGAAAGGCAGCTACAGCAATGAATTCAGGCATCAGGTGGTCAGGTGTTTCATCTTCATCGGCAGGTGATGGATGGCGGGAGGTAGCATCTGGGGCAAGGTTTGTCTTACCTGGGACATGAAGAACGCAAAAGTACCAAGGCAGACTTCTTTGTTTCAATCGAAAGAGCCTGGTATTGTGAATCTCATCTAGCGTCCTGTCACCATAAATCTTCACAAGAGGCTTGTGATCTGTTGCGACAGTCAATTGATCACAACCTAACGTAAAGTACTTTGTCTGTTCGAGCCCCCACGTGATTGCTAGGGCTTCTCCTTCGATCGGCGCGTAGTGTCGTTCAGCAGAGTTTAGGAAACGAGACCCTGCTGAATATAAGGATAAAAAACCCTGAGGGGCCCTTTTGTTGCGCTAGCGACCAAAGGGGGTAATAAAGGTTGTCAAGTGGCGGTCCGATTCTCTGAGGGGCACACTGTGATAACCATTCCACGCGTCTGTGACAGTCTTCCAGGTGTTGCGAGGGACTCTCCTGGCGAGGTGGAATGGTGCTTCGGAATTGTGTGTCTCTCTCTTGCACCATTTGTTGAGTGGGGACAAGTCAACAGTTCGTCTTGGTGTGCCGTCGTGTTTGCGAGTGATGACCATACGATGACACCACTCAACTGGTTCTCCCATCGGGACTCTTTCGATGACGCCACGTGATTCGTCTCGTAGTAGATCTTTGTGCACCTGCTCCTGTCGGTGAACGGGGACGGGGATGGCCTTGTGACGCGTGACAGGAACTGCATCGTTCTTCAAGTGTATTTCAACTGGTGGCCCGTCCATTGATGGTAGAGCCTGGTGGGGACAAATGTTGAATGAGGAGCTACCATATGTCTCAAGTAGCCACTTGCGCATCTTCTCGTTGTTGTCGACCGTGCATGGGAATGGAAGTGATTTTGGACGTTCAGGAACTGTGGTACGCTTGGGACATTGGCAGATGCTTCCATCAGTATTCGTCACCCCGCAGACTGTTGCATCCGGTACAAAAGAAGGCATCACCGGTCCAATGTTTGCGTCATTGGAGTGCAGTCCGACCTGAGGGAAGTCGCGGTTGACAATTCCAAGGTCTACCATCGTATCGTAGGAAAAGTACAGTGAAGAGACATCCCGGCTGACATAAACAACTGATTGGCAGGTTATCTTGCCTCCATTTAGAGATTGTCCTGTGAAAGAGGCATGAAACGCGCCTTCTATATGGATCGGAGATTTGTTTGCAGCGTTTAAAGAAAGCGAAACAGATGACAGGTCCGACAATTTGTAACCTGCTTTTAGAAAGTCATTTAACGACCATAAGTTGGATTGCGCGCCGGTGTCGGCAACAGCAGTGACTTTGATGGATCGTGATGGGGAGGACGTCATTGCAAGTTCAAGGATAACTGTGGGATGGTTGGACGCTTAGGCTTTACGCCAGCCATTCTTGCCTGTCTGTCTAGACATAGATAAGTGTTCCTTCCTCCAGCAATTCTCGCATTTGGCATATGGGCGTTTGTTCCAGCCACGGGCTTTCTTTGTGTAGAGACTGAAGGATTTGCTACAGTCTGGGCAGCTGGCTGTCAAAGACTGATCAAATGCTGATGGTGTTGATTCATTCTTCCTGGGATGCCGTTTCGGAGTGTTGTCCCGACGAGACTTGCGATATTCTGATAGGGCTGAGATGGAAGATGCGGGATTAGCATTTCGTGCAGTTTCCCTTGTTTCAACAAAAGCAATTACATCTGTGATTGGTTTGGTTTGGATGTCTTCAGCACTCAAGGCTTCACGACGGATGTCAATATCAGAAATTCCGTTGAGGAGAACATCCCTGATGACCTCGTCTGTGTAATAAACATTTCCATCTATAACATCGTCACAATTTGAACAGTTTGTGTGGTAGGCGGTCTTGAATTCACAAGTCTCTGCCTTACCTTGTACTTTTGCTGCGTATGTCCGAAATGGCTCATCTGGGTCTTGTCTCATCGCAGCCAGCTCGGAGCGGAGGACACCAAGTGCGACAGGGATAACAGCGATAGATTTGAGGGTGGTAAGGGCATCATTCAGAGTTTGGGTAGTGAAGTGAGGGTGGGCCTGAAGGACGATATTGCCAAGTTTCTCATCAGTACATTCCAATAACTGGCTCGGGGCGGTCTGATCTGTGATGCCAGTACCAATACGGAACGTGTCCCACCGTCTGATGAAGGCATTCCAGTCCTCACTTGTAGAATTGTGCTGAATCTTGGGTCGCACAAGCTTCGGGGCGCTTGGCCGTGATACTGCAGGTGCTGGTTGTGCGTTCATGTGAGCGTGTGAGTGAACATTGAGGATCGCGGCTGCACCAATTACATCAATGTCTGCGGTCCGAAAGCCACAGTTAGGTATTGGGCAGTCCAGAATTGTCATAGTTGCTGAGTCAGCGACCAAAATACTCCAATTCACAAAGTTAAGATCAAAACATGGATAAAAATCATTCAATAATTGAAGCCAACATTAATTTTACGTTCTATGTGTTCTATTGAATGTTTTGATCTAAATGAAAAATAACAAAATATGAGAAAACAGTAAAGTTCATTATCAATATCCTCCACGATGCATAATAGATTGTGTAGAGTTTAAAATTGCAGTGTCTTCATCTTTATATTTACACAAAATGATGTACTCAGAATACAAAAGTCACATCAACTTACCGTTGTTATTGTCGTGTAACTGAAGCAAACCCAAAGGATCGTTTTGATTCATGATGCGTATATCTTGCTACGACAGCTACTCGGGTGAAAAGAGGTCGATTATAAGACATGTGCTGCTATATATAGTTGAAGGGCCGTTTAAACGGGCCGTTGTCGACTGTTGTTCGTATTTTTCAAAAAAGCGCAATGTGAGTACAGTGGACTCTCTATAACTCAAACAGCCACGGGGAATCGGAAACCGTTCGAGTTAGAGAGGTTCGGGTAATAAGGAGTTGGGAGTTTTTCCAAGTTTTTGTATAAATTTTGTATAAATGGCCAATTAAGCGTGATTTTTCTCCCTTATATGGAATGGGGACGAAATCTTCCTTTGTACAGGATAAAATCTCGACCTTGTAGGCTAAGAACGGACAGAAAAAATAAAAAATACAAAAGAATCGTGTTTACGTTTTGTTCGAATGACATTCGAATCATTTAAGACCCCTCACACATGTAGGTATGAAACATTCGAATCAGTTAAGACTCTATTTACGTTTACAGAGCCAAAACAATGCAAAAAAACTGCTTGTGTCATATAAAGTTCTAGATACATGTTGCGACGTTCGAGTTATAGAGAGGAAATACCCGAAGAGACCAAAAAAAACGTTCGAGTTAAGGAGAGATTCGAGTTATAGGGGTTCGAGTATTAGAGAGTTTTTTATGAGAGTTTATTAGGAAATTCCCACCGTGCCAGCGAAATCGTTCGAGTTATAGGGGTTCGAGTTATAGAGAGTCCACTGTATTAGTTGTTGCCATAGCAATATGGGTTATAATCAATTTAAGACTTTGTACTCAGGTCTCTTTTATAAGTAAATCATAATTTAGAATATTAGTACGGCTAATTTCAGAGTTGGACAGGGCTAAATGTGTGCATGCGTTACGTTTTGTTGAATATTTGTGTCAACAGGCCGTTCTACAGTGTATTTTTGTTTGAGATTTTGAGGCACAATGTAGGTGCATATTGTTGCTATGGTAATATGAATTTTAGTTGGTTTGAAAACCAGTTTAGGTGTCAAGTGTCGTTTAGAAGTTGACTTGGGCACATAATTATGTGTCTCTATGTTGTTGGATGGCCGTGGTAACAGACCATTATTAAATGTCGTTCGATTCGACGAATTTTAAATATTTTTTCATATCATGACTACAATGAGTTGCTATGGTGATATGGATTTCTTTATATCATGAGTACAATGAGTTGCTATATATTGGTAGATAACCAGAGAAAACTATAACAACATGTTCGCTCGAACAAACTGAAACTAAATATTGTAAGAACTCGAATATATAATATTAAAGCATCAATCAATTAACCAATTTGATTGTTCAATGTACGATGGGGAAAACGAGAGGGAATAACACACTGATTTTCACACAAAGAGCACGACGACCTTTCTCAATAAGAGCCATTTTGAAAAGAAAGTGCGCGGCGTGTGCAGCATAGTATAGTCAAACTGAAATCACGTGCACGACGCAGCAGTTTTATTAAATTGGCCTGAATGTTTTGTTCACAAAAGCATGCGCCGGTTGATTATGGATTTTTGATGGCAGCCTCAAGGACATCAATTAATGCATCATAAATGTTTGCGAATCGAAGGTAAAAAGAGATTTTTGCGTAAATGCTCAATTAAGCGCCACCTCTTTAATAAAAGTCAAAATTTCGGATTTTTTTTTTCCTAAGTATATATATGTTCCAACCCTCCCTTTTTGTATAAGAGACTCCTGTTTTTGGACGGACTCTCCTGTATCCCTGTTAAGAAATATATTCACCATTCAAGCAACATTTAACAAAAACAAAAAATTAAAAAATCCAAATTAGAAAAAGATTTCAGATGATTCTGACGACAGATTATTTGCTAAAACAATGTAACAATGTTTGGTGATGTTTTAACGTTCTCTTTTTTGAAAACGCATTTTCCAAGCATTTAAAAAAGTAAAAAAATAAATTAAACCTCCCATATGGAACCTTGGGGTTGGAAGGTATGACTAACTTATGTGCTATAAATGTTTGTGATTTTGATCTTTTCCCTAAACTTTGCAGCGTAAATTATTGTGACTACTCTCTTTTAGTGCAGAAAATATTTCATGTCTGCACCACAAGTTGTAACTGCAGCTTTACAACTCAACATCTCCTCATCTAGTGGATTGAAGCATATTTTTTATATATTATTTTTCAACTAGTTAGTATATAAGATAACTGTGGAAAAGATACTATCTACTTTAAAGTCAGAATTTTTCGTTTCGGCCTTCGATAATCAAAAATGTTTTTGATATTATGATACTGAAATCTGGAAGTATACAAGTTTCAGGAAATCTTTATTGATTCTGTGAAATATTCTACGTTAAAAGATATTTTCCAAGTTGTTTTTCAGAGAAAAAGAGAAATTCGATAAATGTTCAGCCTTGCCGTTGTTCCTATTTTGTTTTTATTGTTCATCAATTTTCAGGTTATTATTGTTCTTTTAAAATTGTTCTTATACAGAAAAGACGTTTATGTAATTTAAGTTATATAATAATCAAGAATTGAATTTTAAAATTTTAGAATATTCAATGATTTTGTTCCCCCATATTACTCAGTCCACTTCCAAAGTTCAGTACCTTTCCAGATTATTGCTAATAGCGGAAATCTTTAAGCCGCATGGCTTCTTGTTAGATTTTAACCCAGCAAGGTGCTTTTTTATATTTTCAATAAACTTTTATGGGAGAGGTTGATATATGACCGAAATGACTGATTTTTCCATTTTTGACATTTTCTGTAAGATTTTATGTTCTATGACAAAATAATTGATTTTTGTTGATTTGGGTTTGGGTCTGTAGGGTAAACCGTTCTTTTTAATATTTTGGATTGAAATATTGCGGTAGAGGGCAGCATGCAATATACTAAAATGATTCAAGGTTTTATGTGTGTCTATTATATGTTTATTTATTTGTTTTTTTATATGTGTCGTTAACTGTTGATTTCTTACATTGTGCGTAAAAAGGGTTGCTGTATGCAATAGACTGAATAGCTGATTTTGGTATTGTCACAAACTGTAGACTGTCAAAATTTTGTAATGATTTTTTTTGTATGACTTAACGATGTTGCAGTTTTTTAATGTCTGGTATGATTTTTTCCCTGGTGTACTTCTGGCATGGGCAAAGCAAGTACATAGTTTAGCAGATTTAGGTTTTTACGCAACAGTTGTTAGATACCTTTGATTTTTTTGGACATTTTGCATTTTTATTTCATTATTTTTCTTTTGTTGCACCTGCTTATATTTTAGACGTTTTATTTCAGCCGTTATAAATATAGAATAATGCATATTGTGACTTCTAAAAATTCAAACTACTGTGTTGTATGTTTTTTTGTTTGGTATCCCTTACATAGATTCAGATTTTTTCACGGGAATACGACTAGTCAAGTATGAAATTCCCATAGTGATTAACTGTTGATTTCTTTAAGTTGGGAAAAGGTGATGTTGCCTGGTGGAATAGAAATAGCACCTGCCGAGGTATTCAAGACAACTAGATGTAATTGTAAAGTAATACAATTTTACAGTAAGAAATATCCCAAGATTTTTTATTTCAATTTCAGCGTTACAATGAGAAATTCAATCATGTTACAAATGGAAATACCTTGCACTGAGTCTTGTGGGTGTTACGACAATAACTGACGATGAAAGCGAGGAGAATCCAACAAGATGAAATTTCTATTTAAATTTACTTATGTGAGATATAGTACCTATCTCGCATATTTTTGGCCCAATTTTATTATGGATTAAACCTTTTTACAAGCTCGTGAGCTTGTATTAAAACGCAAATGTGTCCCACAAGAATGGAAATTTTTGCCTCTCTGAGCACCGACACGGGAGTAGTCGTGTGTTCGAATCTCATCTTGGTAACTATTTTTTCTTTTTTTTTTCTTTGCTGTTATAAATTTTATTTTTTTAAAAGATAAGATAAGTGTTCAAAAGCTTTATTTAACTAACTGGTAAAGTAAAGGTGTTTCCACCAAAGTTTTCAAAAGTGAATGTAGGCAGAATTAAGGTCTCCCCAAATGCCTGGAAAGTAGTCTGCGAAGAATGAAATTTCCACAACATTACGTAAGAGAGAAACGAAGACGCTCCACCATATCAATTTATTAAATACATCGATTTTACAAAATTTAGTTAAAATGTAAGCAAAAGGCAAATTATATTGTAAATAATGACCAAAACGGGATTCTTTTCGCTACGCTAATGACACGCCAACATAGAGAAATATGATTTCGGAAACACTCCGAAAGAACGTAAATTTTTTTTCGATTTTTTTTTTTTTTTGGTAGGGCTTGTGGTCTTTCTTCTTCCTGTCAGTCAGTTTACCCCAGACTGACCCATTGAAAATTGAAATTTCGAGGAATTTTTCGTTCAAGAAGATCTCCCAAATCAATTTTGAAAAATAACTGCATAGTGTGTAACAAATATTGTTGCCTATCTGAATAGAAAAATATGTCGTGTCTAACTTCGTAACACATCACAATCTGATAAACAATTTTTTGTAAAATTTATTCGCGAGGTTGTTTGCGTATATCATACGTCTTGTTTATTATTGTATAGGGGTTCTTTATGAATTCTCCAAATTTTTAAAAGATTCTGTCAAAGTCTGGTCAGAACAAGCTTAGGGGGTTTCAACAGGTGTTTCGGGGTAGGTCATTCCTATTTCATACAGAAATAAAAAAAAAAGATTTTATAAAGGTGACGTTGACTCGCAACCAGAATACATGCTTTCTGAGATGTTTCTTAGTGGGAATTGTCATTTTGTTGTTGTTTGTGCGGAGTTAATTTAGTGCGAATTTTACCCAAATTCGCACTAACGTTCTTACTTTTTTATTCTGTGCACTTTCATTCTCGCACTTTTTTACACCCTTATTGCAGTGCCTTTGAAAATGGCTGTGGCATTATACCCGCGTGAATTTTTTCTAAAACAAATTCCCACTCAGCTATTCCAAAATGATAGGTGGGCACCCCTCCCGGAAAAATTGGGTTAAAAAAGTCTTCATCTGTTAATAAAACTTTATATTATAAATATATTCACGATAATAATGTACTGTTTTGAAAAGTATTAGTAAAAGTGTTGAAACATGGTTATTTCGTGTGCTACATAAGCGCCTAAATCACTAAAAAGTTTATACAAAAACGAAATTTCTAAGAAAGCAACGTCCACAGACAAATATAATTTTGATTTTATAATAAGAAAACATTTGGCGTCCTGTGAAATTTACATAGTCGACAGTGACCTAAAATGCTGCGAAAAGTCGACAGTAAAAAATTTCTTTAAAATGGGGTTTTATCACAGTTATTTCCACGCATTACTTGACGTTGATGCAACACTTTGTTGTTGAGCTTTCGAAACACGACGATATTCTTTGCTTGCCACGTTTTTGTTCAATTTTGAACTTTTAAAACTTTTTTTACGAATCTAGGAAATAAATTTATCTTTTCGACAACTAAAGATGTAAACAATATCGACCAAAGCGTCGCTCAGCATAAAAATCAAGGATTGCGTACCAAAAAAGTCGGTAAAAGTGACCGGATGTTGCTAATATTTGATGATATTGGCAGGGTGGCCACTCAATGTAAAAAAGAAAAGTCCATGAGTTTTCTGACCGTTTTCTAAAAGCAATCTGGTTAAAAAAAACCCAGAAATTTCCATCAGAAAGAAAGTAAATGGTTTCCATAACCTAACGACTAAAAGAACGGACTAAAGCCAAAACTAGAATCAGAGAAATTTATTTTTTATGAGCGGCCACCCTTGGTTATTTGTAATTTGTATTTTGAGTTGAAATTGTTAGCATATGAGCAAACCGTGTGCTAAGATCAGGGACTCGAGACCCAAGACCCGAGACCCTTACATAAGAAGAGCATGCAGCAGGCACTTTGAAATCAAAGTGCCTGCTGCATGCTCTTACTTATGTAAAAGAGTAGTAATAAAAAAGAGTAGTAATTATTTACGTCACGAAGGCTTTTTAATTATGCAAAAGTAAGTCATAAAATTGAAATGTTATTTTTTCTTCGTGTATAAAAAATAACTGAAAGTGTTACGAATTAGTAGCGTGGTGAAGTATAGTTATTGCAACATTGAACATAGAATTGTGACGCGTTAAACAAAAAGTGATAATAAACTAAGACTTTTCCTTGATTTTTATCAAAATATTGTCTTTTCGTTTTTGACACCACGAAAAGGTTGTTTTGGTTATCTTTCATGACGGTTTTGCCGGTTTCAACTCCGCACCCGTAACAGTATGTCACGTTGTGGTGAAAACAGGATAGCATATGAAGTGTGTATGCATTGTCGGGAGGGTTTAGTGGAGACGGATGAGGTAATGGGGAAGTCATTCCAGTGTTATCCGATGGTGTAACTATAGCTGTTTATGGGACCCTCCTTTTATTTGTCTACATTTCCTCTTCTGCGTTGCTTTTGTTTTTTTCGTTTCAGTCCCTTTCTCCTTATTGAAATTAACCATTTGCAATGGATCACGGTGTCTCTTCTAAGAATACTAAAGAAAGCTTTCACAATATCAAGTTGTAAAGCAATCGCAATAGTGTGCGAACATATGCGAAATGCTTTGAAACGGAAACAATTCAATGAACATTTAATTACATTGTTTTTCTCGTTAACTTGCATCGTGTATGGATTTTTTTCATCATTCTTGTTTCTCGAGAGGTACGATGTTCCAAATCCTTTGATTATACTACTACCATTTCACTATATTTTTTGCGTCTTTCATGATTTCGCCATTTATTGAAGGCGGTACACCTTCAATAACCGAAAATACATCAGCTAGATTTCTGTTGTGTTTTTTGGGGGGTGTTAATTTAGCTTTTCTATTGTCGTCCGGGGTTAATTTTGATAAGATGGAAAAAATGTTGATGTCTCGCCTACAGGGTCCCGGGTCTTGGGTATCGAGTCTCGGGTCTCGGTTTAATCATATGCCTCCTGACGAAAGGGCCTTGTTATTTCAGATAGTACTTGCTTTGGAAAAAAATAATTTGTCTAAATTTTTCATAACATGAAATTTTGTAAGGTATAACTAAAATGTTTACCGACCTTTTTTTGTAGTATTGAGAAACGTAATTTGCAAACAAAAAAACTGAACGTACAGTTTGAAATTACCTGTTTGGCTTCGGAACTTTTTGTTGACTTTCTGCAGTGTGCGCCGTAAACCTTTTCCAGTTTCTCAAGTGATACAGGACCACTTTGTTCAGTCCTAAGAAAAAGACGGACAGTAATACTGCAAAGGCAGAACATTTTTATTTTTCGAAAAATCTAACTAACTTGGAATAATTGTGTTCCAGCAAAGATAATACATGTTCTCTATCAACGCCCTGTTCTTGCTTCCGCAGAGGTTTCAACTGTGCTGTCTGATCGCTATTCAGTCGCCGAGTGTTTGAACGAACTCCCTTCGTCGATGAATCAAACAAATCTTTTACAACCGTCTTTTGAAAGGCTTTTTGCTTACGCAGAGATCGCAATAACAGATGATCTACATCCTCAGGTATTACATGTTGAAAAGAAGCTAAAAGAAAAGAAAACATTGAGGCAAATAAAAGTTGTAGTAGCGCCATTCTGAAAACAATTTCAAAATTAAAGATAATAAAATTGACAATTTTTGATCAACATCACAACACAACTTAGCACGCATCCATCTTCTCTCTTTCAAAACTTCCGCTAGTAGTATTGACTTGCTACGTCTGGCCAATTCCATAATCAATCCAGGGTAAAATTCGAGAAGCAATATTCATTTTTTCATATACATCCGCACTTATACGAGAAACTGAATACAAAGAAATTATTGAATCGATTCAAAATGTCACATTTATCTTTTAAGAAAACCCACTCGTAGTTTTATTGTCTGGGCGCGTATTTATATGAAAAGAGAATGTCCTAACAAAATGGACGCCTGCCTCCGAGTATTTATTTACATGAAGGTTGTCACGGTTACACGATATTGATTCGGTCAATCACAAGAAACATGCCGGCGATTCGTAAATACCTTGTACTTCGTCAGTGTGTAATAAAAAAGCAGCCTTCAAGCCATCATTTTATTAGACTCGTACTTGAAAAAAATAAAGCATATAAGAAGCACGTTGCTGGTACAATCCAGGTCGGATAGAGAAGTGGGTAGTGGGTCAATTCAACAATAATTGGAACATGGTTAAATACTGTTTACAGAGTTTGGGAAATTTACAATTACGCGACTTCAAAATAAAAGTAATCTCTTTTCTTGTACACACAATTTGCTTGTTGCAAATTTTATCCTCCGATTGTTTTGGTTCTCAACAAAAAGTCATCTTTTCCTCTGCTTTGATACAAAATATTTATTTGCACAGATCACCTAACATTATACCGGTAAACCAGCACGATCTCATTTACTCGAAACGAGCGTCCTCCGTTTAACCAAGAACCCGCTTGCAACAAGCGAGATCCCGTTTTCCAGAATAACTTTTAAGGGCGTCTTGTAAAGCAAGACGCCCTTGAGAATACCTTGACGTTCATGGCGATAGTCTTTTTTCGTTATGGATGTTTCCTTTACATAATTATTAATCTAGTAATCCATAATAGCTAGTCTAATAAATAATAATTGCTTACTTCGGATGAGTTTATCATCTTCCAAAGGCTGTCCTGGAGAGCGTTGCAAAAGCTAAAATGAACGCACCAGAAACATAAAATGGCCATCTTGTTTCCTAAAGAAATTTAAATAAAACAAATATCCGCCTCACCTTTTCGATAAAATGCGTAAGTCTTGTTTGTTTTTCAGCTTGTTGCTCAATTTTGTGTTGTACAGCAGTTTGAACTTTTGCTTGAGAATCATCCAGGTCTTGATAGAGAAGAGATATTGGATGTTCTGCCTGGATATTTTGTGCTAATTTTTGTTCTAAAAATCCATTTTTTGAAGGCACCTTTGGCTGTGGCCGTCTATGTGAAACATACGGGTTATTTGGAGGTGCCTCTTTCAACCAATCAATGCTACGATCAGACTTCAAATGTGTGTCATCGGTTAATTGATCAGACGCATGATGCTTGAATTGACCTTGGTGGTAAGTTTGGTGGTCACGAAACGGTTTATTTTCACTGTGCATGTCGTTTACGGAATATTGGAGTAGCGTAGGGAACGACTCATTATCTCGAATGTTCGGTTGCCGTATGTTTTGTTGAGAGTTGTTTTCAGGCAACAAAGCACTAATTGCCTTTAGCTGATCACTTTGAGCACGGAGTTTAGCACGATCTATGTGTCGACCAGGGTCACTGTTAAAACCTTTAAATAAGTTTTCAAAATGCGACTGAACAGAAGTGTTTTGTTCAGATGGTATCATTTGTGATTTTAAAAACATATGATCATCATGGAAAGCCTCCAATTGTGAATAATTTTCGTGAACGCGAGCATTGATAGACCGTGTCGATTGGTGCCAATCAGGAATATGTTTTTTGGGGTTTTGAATAAGATCGGTAGATGGCAATTCGCTTCGAAGCGTTGATGATAATTGATCTGAATTACGCTGCGACTGAAAAAAGAAGTTTGAAATGCGTATGTATTAAAAGAAACTAATAACAATAAAAAAAATGATAGTGAAATGGTAGTTACATACTGCGGATATATCTTTATTGTTTAAAAGTGATATAGTTTCCTTCCATTGTTGTTCCATTAGTGATTTGATACGATTCATCAGTTCTCCTCTAAAAAGTAAATTGATATTACAATGACAAAGAACTGACAAAAATCTCCAAAATAATATAGGATGGATAATCACTTGAAAACAACCTTTGAGAGTGCCACAATCGTTCAGCTGTTGTTAGCTCAGAAATTCTATTCTCGGCTTGATTTAACCTAAAAAAAATGATATTATTATATTAAAACTAGTCGACAGGTAAAAAAGAAACAAAAAAGATTCGTCATTTGAATTTTAATAACGTCAGCACGTCTTTCACTTTTTATTTTTTCAATTGTTTTTCCAATCTTATCGTCAGCTCTTGTAAGAATTTCACTTTGAGGTTGATTTGCCAAGTACTTCAAATTTTCGTATTCTAATGAAGCGATTTCACATATCTTTTAAGTCCGAGGCCACCCATTCTTGGTGGCAATGACAACAGTGATTTTCATCGTCATTGACCCGATGATCACCAGTGATGGCAGGAATAAACTGATGTCTAATCATTTCTTCAACAGATTGTAAATAAATATCCATACCAGTTATTGTTCTAATGAAATACGAAAATCGGTGTTGATATCCAGTAACAAAACACGAATATACTGCTTGTGGTTGTGTTAACGCGATTCTCGTTACCTTGAAAGTTCTTAAAGCTAGTTGTCAACCATGCTTTTACAATATTCAGCTTTGTACTCTTGACTCCACTGCTCCCAGATACCTTTCTCATCTTGTCGAGATTTGTATATCAGTACGTCTAGATATTTTTTTCGCTTCGTTGTGATACTGTTCTTTCACTATCAACCATGATTTTTTTGGTTGTGGATAATATTCAAATAATGGACCAACGGTTGTTATGGAGTCCCACCATCTCACCAGTGCTGTTTTGTCATCGGCAAAAGCCACCATTTGATCCTGTACAGTGATTGTTGAAGGTATCGTGTCAACCAACAGTGTTATACCAAGGTTGACGCGTATATAGCTATACCAAGTGGATCTCCCTGTGTCGTTCCCTCCTTTGATTTTAATTCGATTCCTTGCTTGTGAGCTGTAGCAGTTGGTAATAAATGTTAAAAATATCGGGCATAATATTCAAAATTATGTAGAAGAGCTGATGTTATCTGTTGATGTTATTGAATGCGTTAGATGCATCTACAAGTATTACAGCTTCTGACTCTTTATTTGCAAACATCTGACGCATCGCATGAATGGCTGCCCGACTACCTACTTTCTTGCCCGAACTCATTTGTACTCTGCTACATACTTGAATTACGTCCTTCCTCAATACTGCCATCACCACATTTTCACAAATTTTCCACAACACTTCCCCTACACCAATGGGTCGTACAACTGGTCTTTTATCTAACCGTACCAGTCTACAAGCTAAGAAACCCTCCAATGTTTCGTCTGTAATTTAACATGTACACATCCTTTTCACAACATTCGCCATAGCAAGTCTTAAAATCTCTTTCATTTTCACCGTAAAGTTTTGATTTGAGTGGTCTTCTCCAACCATCCGCATCCATGCCTGATGACCCAGATCCCCCTTTAGTTTATTAGTTTTCAATTAATATTTTTACAACCTTGAGTGACACGACACAACAGAGAACTAGAACAATGATTTAACAGTTCCATTTGATGAATGATGTATGATGATGTACTACTTAACTACTTTAAAGCGCTAGACGATTGAAGCAATCACTTCGCTGACAGTGATGTTGCTGTCTATGGAATTTTCAATTGTTTCATGTGTCTTTTTGTTGTATATGAAACGGCTTCCGCGAACGCAGACACCAATTGCTCCGCAAAGGGCGGACGAAACTTTTCTTCGTATCCATGCTGTCGTAATTTGTATATTCGTTTTCCTTTTTTCAGATATTAGCTCCGACAGACTCACGTCCCATACCACCAGTAGCAGAAAATACAAGGGTTGTACTTCCACCAGGTTCAATTCCTAAAACCCTATCGTTATAGGCTTTCTTCTTTTCTTTTTCATTTTGCTCGTATGATTTCGTGAGTTCTTGGTTCGCATATCGTTTAGTTAATGGATTGAACACCCTTACGTCAAAGAATCCCATTTGACCTGCTTGCCAAACACCTCTCGCACAAACATCCAATCGAGCTTCGTCTCCGACAATAGCTGTTTTCTGATTGTAATGTTCTCCCGACAGAGGTACAAATTCTGGCAGAAATTGGAGTAAAAGTTACATTACGCGATACAATAATTGCAGTTCCATTTGTCAACTTTGAAAGGTGACCTGAGTTGTAAAGATGTATCGTCTTTCCAGTTGAAGCTTTTAATATATGAAGTCCATTGCCCATAATTTTTGTTTCTTGCATCATCATTGCTGTTAAATCATATTAAATGAAATCGCCCGCTAAACTTAATTTTATTCAAATCACTGTTTAAACTTTGATAGTTGAAAGTTGCGAAATTCTTGTGTGTATACTTTATAATTGTCGTTTCTTAGCTTTTTATACTAATACACGTTTCCCGAATTGGATGTTTTTTGAAATTGAAATTTTTTTGATGTTTTGACTTTAAGATCATATTCAGCATCATTGGTGCGTGAATAAATTTTTAACATAATCCGACATGTGAAAGTGCTGTTTTGGTGGTATTAATGCTACGGTCAAAGTCTTCTTAATTTTCGACTTGTACTAATAAGTCTCGGTTGCAAGCAGAGATCAATTAGTACAAAATTAAAAAACCTGTTGTAACAGGTTGTTTGTTTGCTGTATGAATCTCAAGATGTAACATTTTATCAAATTTCAGGTGAGGATTTCAAAAATCGCATTCATTTTGTTTGAAATAGTTAAGAAATAGCAGCGGTACATCAAAGAAAACTAATTCGGGAAAGGTGTATTAATAAGTCATAATCATAATAAATTAAGTTATTGACGTCAAACTATTGTATTAACGTCAACATAGTGCTAATTTGCAGGCAGACAGACGGAAGTATCTTATTATTATAGGGCATTTTGATAATAGTTGGAAAATAGTTGGAACTGCTCCACAAAGTAGCTCTTTCCGTTTCGATGGTATCCCCGTTAGACGTCCTTTTAAATCATCTTTTATGCAGTCAGGATGAAAGTGGTCTTCGCATACAACTTTTTTTTCCCAAATGGAAATGTTTCTACATTCAATCCAGTACCAATATTATGCAACCATTGTGCTGCGCGAAGTTTCTCAGTTGTATTCACTGGCTTTGGGATCATGAAAAAACTTTTTTTAGCAATTATAGTTAAGAAGTAAAATTCATCTTTTATGTCTTCATACATCAAATCAGGCGAACCTTATAGTATGGTTTCACTTACTCACTCGCGGATCATACGTCATTGCTCTCCATCGTAGAGTTTTTTTATGTACTCTAACGGAGATGTAAATAATAACCTTTTTACTCTAAAATCCTCATAAAAATACATTTTTTTTGAAAAAAAATTTAAGGTATCTTTTTTAAATAGTATAATAAACGTTTTTATGAAAAAAAAATTTTTGACCTTAGTTTCCCTTTAACAATATTTTAGTCAAAAAGTAAAACAATTTAATGTAAATCAAGTTTTAACGCACATATTATCGTATTTTACTTGTTTCTGCACCAACAGCTCATCTTTTCGTTTGATATCCTATAAACAGCATTTAAAAGAAGTCTGCATTTTGTTTTCATCCGGTGAAGTGTAAATCAATAAAACCCACCCACCGATTGGAATCGTTGTTTTTGTTCTTCTAAGTTCTTTCTATGCTGTTCCACCAACTCGTTAATCTAAAAGTATTATTTTGTGGGTTTTTTTCGTTCTAATAGCATGTTTAACACGCCTTGCAAGTAGCATCAATACCTTCTTCTTCTGAGCCTGTCGAAGATCATTTTCAGTGCAAGCTATCTGCTTCTGGATCTCGAGAATCTGCATGTTGAACTAACAGAGAATAAGAAAATCACATAACAATGAAGGCAGCATATTTTTCGCGTTAAACCCTAAAGGTCAGGTTACACTTGTATAAATCATTAAATATATTCTATAATACAGTTATAATTTTTCTACAATATACTTAAAATTTGTTATAATATCGTTATAATTTCATTTAATTTCATATAATCGTTGCCACAACAACACTAGCAGATAATAGATCTATTGTCACACAAACAAAAGGCATTCGAAACCAGATCACCAATATTATTAAAATCAAACTCGTTTGATTTTATTCAAATATTATAGCCATGCAGCAAATTATGAGGTTAAGACGCACATGCCAGATGTTGAAATTATACATATTATAGCTATATTATAAGAAATTATAACCATATTTTAAACATATTTTAAGAAATTATATTGATATTACAAGGTATATTTCAGTGATATTATACAAGTGTATCCGGTCCTTAAGGTGGCAGTAACCCTTTTTTAGCTGTCCAAATAGCTGAATTATTTACTCAGTGTTTTATTTATACCATTTTTTTACTATTTCCTAAAAATATAGGCCTTAATACATAATAAAATGATTTTAACTTAACACCAAAATTGCTGAGTCAGCAGAAATTTCTATTTTAAAATGTATCATAAACTAGAAAAAAATCGGCTTCTACGAGCTCCAACTTTTTACAATCTCGTTTTTTCATCAGCTTCTGTTTTTAAATGAACCTTGGGTTAACCCTGTTAAAACGGTGTGCGGAGTTTTTTTGTTCATTCATATTTTTTTAACAATAGCCTTTTGTTTTTTTCAAAAGATTCTTTGTTAGCATCCCCAGCTGCATCGAACGCTGTTAAAAGAAAAATATTCCGAATAAAAAGATTTCCGCACACCATATTATGGCTGCATGGTTCACCAAGCATGTCTGAAAATTTTAAAGTAAAACGAAAATCTTATCGAAAGTTAAAGCTCGTGTAGTGTAGCATAATGAAGATCGCCTTAAATTTCTACATAATGCGCCATCTTTGTTCTTATTAACGTTTCTCTTTAATAATTACGTCATTTCTTTCTGTACAATTTCGCAAGCGCGTAGACTTAAACTATATTCGGCAGAACTAATTAATTATTCATGAATTTTATTTTAAAGAGGAATTGTTGAGGCTGAATATTTTTGGTGAAAGATAATAGTTAGCTATAAGATCGTGACAAGTGTGTTACAACAGAAAAAATATGGATATAGTCTGAAAATAACCTTTCGTAACTAATTATGTAAAAAAATTTTTCCGATTTTTAAAAGGGTTACTGCCACCTTAATACAAATTTCACAAAATATAATAAAAAAAACAGGGGTGAAATATTATGTTGAGCTTAACATCACGTGACCTTGTTTATACACGCGTCAATTTTTTCGCTGACATTACACAGTGCAAGTTACTTCGTGAAAATAATGTCACTCAAATATATCATTATCTTAGCAATTTTACCTCTTTTTCTAAATACCACCTAGTTTCTGAATCTTGTGTAGTTTTTAAAGCGTCGAATTTGGACTGAAGCAACGTCAACTCCATTGCTTGTGTTTTCTTAATGAAAAGAGTTTCAATAATAAAAAACAACAACAAACGTACCAACGCCAAGTTTTTAGAAAATTATAAATAAAATTTACAATAAAACAGAATAATTATTTGAACCTTTTCGTTTTGAACTGTATGTAACTCTATCATCAGGTGATGATTTTCTTGTTCCTTCACAGACAGAGCACTTTGTAATTCCTAGTATTATACACACAAATTTAAAACTCAGCGAAGTTTTTTTCGAGTTAGTGGCATAATGTAATGGACACTTTATGGACACTTTTTAGTTATCAATATTAATTATTTTTTATGTTTAAAAAGCCTAACCTAAAACTTCGTTTTGCGATTTGTTTGAAAAGAGCCACTTTGTGGAACTTCTTAAAATTTCTACACATAAGGTATGGGTTGGTACAAAAATTCATAAAAATTACCTCAATTTCCTTTTGAACCTTCTCAAGACAAGACTAAAGTATAATATATGCATTTTAAAGTCTGTTTCGGTCAACCGGAAAGACGCTCTTCTGCAAATAAATTCGCTTTACTCAGCGCTTGCGCAGAACAGTTGGGTTGACAGGTACGGCGTTTCAACCTAGCAAAACATCATCCTAGTCTGGTGTTTAGGCATGCTCAGTTGATCCCAAATGAGTCACTTTGGCCGAGCGACTTTACTTTAGGCATAGAAAATTGGGCGTTGATTTAATTGGTCGATTGATTGAAAAAGAATTTGTTGGGGAAACGAAAACTTTGGCGAGTGACGAATTAAGCTATTTTGGCTTTTTTTTAAAATAGAGTTATATTTACTAACTAAGAGCCACAAAATGTATAGTAATTTAGTACCTTAAGGTCTACGATGCGATCTTTATAATCTCTTTCTCCTTGTGCCATCTTATCTTCAAGGTGTTTATTTTCCAACTTCAATTCTGCAGTGTTCTAACAAAAAACAACAACATTATTTAACTCAAAATTAAAATTTCCAGTGAATAATTTTGCTGAAACTTCTCTTTCATCCAGTAAATGGGATTATACTGTCCAACAATTGACAGGGCTAGGAAATGAACAAAAATACAGCGTGCATTAAAATACATTTGTAAACCTACACCTTTTCGAGAATTTTCAATAAATCATTTTTCTCTTGAAGAATAAATTCTTTTCCCATGATAAGTGATTGTTTAGCTTGTAAAATCTCTCCTTTCTCTTCTTCCATTGTCAGATTAGCATTCTGCAGTTCTTCGATTTGTTTTTTCAATGACAGCTTCTCTTGTTCAGCGTGATCACTCTACCAAAAAGACGAAAATGCAATATTGGTATTTAGCGATAAAGAAAAAGTCCCTTGCACTGTCCGAACATCCCGCAAAACCCTAACAAGTTTTCTTAACTTAGAAAAAGTTGATTTACGTTAAAATGGGCTTTGGCTCTGAACTATCTTTGACAGATCACTTTCTTTTAAACTCCGTGAATTGTACAATTTTAAGTTTGAAACATTCATTGAGAATATCAAAGCCCGATTTTATATTATCACTCTATAATTCAAACTAGGATAGAACGTATTTATTTCAATTTTTGTTGAAAAGGCTTCATTGATTTGCTAAAATAACCACAGGAAGGAAAAAATACCTTAATTCACTTAAATTTCGTGCACATCTAATTTTCGCGCAGGCAAAAAGCGCGAAAAAATGGTTGCGCGAAAATGTTATTTGTTATCGTTCACCAAATCTGTTAAGCATGGCCAACAAACAAATCGAGAAAGAATTATACAGAAGTAACCTTTTCGTTATAAACAGACACAGACCCAGACGCCAGGTCGGGTTGTTTTGATTCTATTATGGATAAATTTCACTACCCGAGCAGAAAGCGATATAAGAAACAAGGCCTGTGCGTCTGATGAAGCCCTTGTTTCTTAGTTCATCTGTTTATTTTGCTACCCCCGACGAGCTCTCACCTCTAAGTCCATCAGAGAAAGATGATCTCTTGAGGGGGGGAGATCCTACAGTTACACTAGGGGACAAGTAATCCTCCCACCGAGAAAGATTTCAGTAGTATAGCTACACTGATAAATTTAGAAGAGTCAAATGAAACCTTAAATGGAATCATTTTACAAAGACTCCTTAGGGAGTCAAAAAGGAGTCAAATTGAGACGCAAGAAGGAGTCAACCCGCAATGACTCCCTTTTGAGGTGCTCATTTGACTCCTTTAGGGTTTCATTCTTTGCTTGACTCCTTGAAAGGAGTCATTATTGCGTTCAATGATTGTTGTGCGTTCAATGATTGTTGTGCGTTCAATGATTGTTGTGTAGTGTGCTCACATGATTCCTCAAAAGGTTTCATCGGGAATATCGCATTTAATGATTTCTGCTGTGTTTGACTTTTTTATAAGAAAATACACTCAGATACAATCAGTTTGGGTGGAGATTATAGAAATGCGCCTTTTAACTTGGGAAACTGTTTTACGAGAAGTCTGTAATTCCTTGATATGAAGAAAGGTATACATGAGCAAACTGATTTTATTCTTAGGCTCAGAAAAGCCAAATTTTAAAACATTAAGAAAACTTGTACATATAACAGCAAAAATATGTAAAAACATAGCAAATGTCTTTCTATATATATATCAAAACCATAGTCCAAACCTCAAAAATGCCTTGTAAATCAAAGATTTTTCAGGTCAAATAAAGGAAAATTTAAGAAACATTTTGTTATATTATGTTTTTTATTGAGATAGACTAGCTATCTAAGCCCTGCTTACAGCTGCTAAGCTAGGATTGTTTATCCACCTGTACATAGCCTTATAACCCTATATCTCGATTAGACCTGTACATAGTTTTTACTCTTGTTATTTTTATCAAAGATGGCTGACTCAAGCTGAAAAGCTTTACTTGTTCACTCTCTTTACATCCACTCATATCTGCATATAACATGGTGTCAGAATATTGAATTTGTTACACAAGAACCTTCACTCGCAATATTTCACAATACTCACAGTATTTTAATAATAATGGATTTTCTCAAGGCTCCAAAGGCACTGAACTTGGACATTCAAAAAACCTTGCCGAACTCTGGAAATCATGGAAGCAGGCATTTCAAATCTTCCTCCAAGTCACCGAATCTGCTGATAAACCAGATATTGTAAAATCATCAATCCTTCTTCACTGCATAGGTAAGCAATGCAAAGAAATTTACGATACCTTTGAATTCCATGAAGGAGATGAAATGAAATTGAACATTATTCTCCAGAAATTTGATGATCACTTCAAACCGAGAAAAAAATTGACTTTTATGAGATTTACATTCTTCACTGCTCGTCAGGATATCTTTGAGAAATTTGACGAATACTACACTAGATTATGTAAATTGAGCGAAGACTGTGTGAACTCAATCAATTCTTCGGAATTCTCTCATCAAAGACATGATCATTATCGGTTTAAGAGACAAAAAACTTAAAGAACGCCTACTCCGCGAAAACGACATCAAATTAGAAAAAGTACTATCCAACTGCAGAGCTAGTGAGGTATCAAAGTTGCAAACTAAGTCTATTTTCAC
This sequence comes from Hydractinia echinata, assembly GCA_030067915.1. Classification (NCBI taxonomy): domain Eukaryota; kingdom Metazoa; phylum Cnidaria; class Hydrozoa; order Anthoathecata; family Hydractiniidae; genus Hydractinia; species Hydractinia echinata. Next base: position 340,060 of record JASGCC010000168.1, read on the forward strand.
AACAAACCTGACTCAACTCCATCGTCATCAACTGCTAATTCTAATATCAATCAGATGATCCATCATCAAAAAAAGCAAAGAAATCATGAAATGCAAATTCTGTGCTGGAAGTCATCCTCGTGGTTCATGCCTAGCATACGGCAAAATATGCAATACCTGTGAAAGTAAAGGACACTTTTCTAAATAATGTCGAAAATCTAATCAAAATTTATCTCAACGTAATAATAAACCAAAGAGATACTCACAACGTCCATCAAAACCAGTTGGCTCAGTTGAACAAGAATATCAATCTAATTTAGACTCAGACAGTTCAGACAATGAATTCTTCCTGAGATCAATCGAACTTGAACCAACCTCTGAAAGCGAACGACATCAACGAAATATCCGATCCAACTGCATCAGACCATCCTGACTGGCTAATCGATCTCTCAACCAATGATACAATGGTTACGTATAAAATAGACACTGGTGCTCGTGCAAACGTTCTACCGATCTCTGTCTTTCAACGTCTCAGCAAAAAAACCTACTTGTATATTTTGTATACATACCACACAAAAACCTGCTTGAAAAGTTTCACTCTGAAATTATTCTTGAATTAATGTATACAAAAAAGTTGCGTAGTCCTATTTTTATCTTTAATATATTATAAAAAAATATTTACGCCTCTGAAAAACATGTCAATTTCATATGTGCTCATGCAAGTTTTTGAAATTTGATATCTTAAGAACTGCCCTAGATTTTTAATAGTGGAAAGATTCCTCTATGCTGCTTTTCAAAAAAATTTACAGGAAAAAAGAAAAAAAATTATTTATGTAGCATATTTTTAAGATTGTAGTAACTGTTTTACTTATGTGTTTAGTATTTTTACTTGTATATGTATATTATAAATTCCGGAAAAACATTTCTAAAAAATGGTCACCCAAAAACGTCCTTCCTCAAATCTTCAGAGTGTTGGCTTAATTGAAATTTGCTTGTGCGAATTTACGTTCTCTGAGTTAGTGTTTGTCCACGCACGACCATAGGTGTAATACAATTTGAATATTTTTCGGTCCTAGTATTTATTTTTCGTTATTGATAATAATTAATATTTTTAGTTCTTGATAATAAGTAATATTTTTCTTTTCCTAATATTTATTTATTTTTCGTTATTGATAATAATTAATATTTTTTGTTCCCAATATATTAATAAATTTATGTACATTTTTTAGCCTGAATTAACAAGGCAATAAAAACTCCAATGATATATCTGATGTTTTTTTCTGCGCAATGAACGCGTAACGGGAACTATAATTACTCATTGAAACCCTTTAGGGACTCATTGATTGGGTGCCTGTGGGGAGTACATAAAAAGAGTCATAGAAAAATTGACTCCTTTAAAGGAATCATTTTGAATAGGTCGAAATGAGTAACAAGAAGGAGTCATTAATCATGACAACTTAAAAGGAGTCATTTGAGCACTTATTTTGACTCCTTTAATGTGCTCTTAATGACTCCCTAAAGGAGGTCCCCATAGGCACCGTAAAAAAAAACCTTTTTAAGTTTCATTTGACTCTTCTAAATTTATCAGTGTACCAGTGCTGTCACTGCTGGTTCTGAAGTAGGTACCACTCCTGCTCGAAACAAACAAGCTGCCACCTCTAATACTGATTCTACACCACTCCCGCACACTTGCACAATCCCTTTACAATACACTCGACCATGGACTCACCTGAAGGAATCACAGTGAAACTTGCACCGGCGTACGGACTTTCCTTCAAACTTAGCGACCATGGAATGACATTACATAATGCTAAGATAACCGCACTGTGGAGGTTTTACCGAATTAACCTACTGCGATACCAACTGCATCATTATGAAATAAAATGTATTAAAGTGAAGCCTCTATCCTTCATGCACATTATATCGACTGTTTGCGCTGTCCATACACGCTGGCTCGGTCATCAGCCTAGTTTTCTATTTATCCAGATTACCTCTAGGTGCGCGTGCTATGTCTCCAGCACGACCCATCTGCCTTGTTTGATATTCGCTACTCACAAACTGTACATTACCCCACTTACCCGAGGCGCTGTAGTTTTCCCAACTTATCAAAATCTCACCATTACAGGTGCCCTTTACCTACCAATTATAATTACCCATACAATCACGTGACTTAGTCTTCTTTAGCAATGAGAAAGCACATTTCTCCCTTTTTAAACCTCCTTGCACCATAATATTAGTTTCGCGGAAATTTTTTTTGCGAACTAAGATAATTAGGGAAAGTTTCGCGTAAGATATATTCGCGAATCAAATCAGAAAAAGAATAATTAATTACCGATTTTTTAAGTAAGTTTTACTTTTTCCTCTATATTCATTATCACCAGGGTTCAAAAACTACAAAATACAATTATTCATCATCGAATATCAAAAATATTTCGTTCTTCTTCACTGTTCAATCCCAATACCCAATCTTTATAATCGTCATCGCTATCGGCGCGTTCTGTTGTAGGGTATTGCGTTGGTTGAAATGTGAAGATTTTAGGGTCTGACACCTTTTCTAAGGGGTCAACGTTAAAAATAAATCCAAAGACTGGAGTGATGAACGCTTATTTTTTATCGCATTAGAGATTCCAGCCGACTTCAATGCATTAGCTATTATCTCTTTTCCTTCCTCAGAAGTATAGAAATTATAAAGCTGGCTACAGTGGCTTTAGTTTAGAAAGCAACAACTTGACGCCTATCTCTTCCCAAACAAAAATATTTGTGTAACATTTTTTTTCTTTAATGCTTTACTAAAATGTTATCACTGTCTATAAATTCAATGAAAAAAAATATTTGTGATAAATCTCGCGGAAGAAATGTTCGCCAATTCAGCTAGTTTGATAAGTTTCGCGGGAGAAATTTTCGCGAATTACGGCCAAATTAGCGAAAGTTTCTTCTCGCAAAAATTTCTTCCCTTAAGGTATCAGGCACATTTGGTGTAAGCTTGGGTGGAGATTTCCTGCCTATTCAGCTGATCTACTAAGGTAAAACCAATCGCAACCAGCCAACGTATCCTTTCCGGCCTGAATTTCATGCGACTCAAACACCAAATCATTGGGCAAACAAAGAAACAAGTGTCTTGATTCCTTATGTCAAACGAGTAAAGGAAAGGATTTTTTTCCCATAAGACCAACAATAGCTATTGATAGCAGATGTATTTAAAGGTCAGTGGACTGATTCTGTCGTCAAAGCGGTATCCAAATCAAACGGAAAAATGAGCGCCATTCATAACAACATCCCATTTTTCAACCTTTCGATTTATCAATCAACAGAAGCTGCAAATTTTATTTACAACGAGAAGCTCAATCCTGGTACCCAAGAAATCGAAAAACAACTGAAGGATAGTAAACAAGCGCATGAAATAAAGGTTGATACACGCATAACCGTTATGAAGCATAACCACTATGAAGCCACTACATGCTAAATGGGTTGTATCGTTTTATGATTACATAAAAAATCATAGCGAAATCGTCTTGGCTAGTTGGAGGAAGTCAAATATTTGGTCGCTATCCACAATAACGACAAAGCACGAAAGTGATCCTTTTTGAATTGCAACAACATCTTATTTTTTCGTTACCTTTTGACTCTTAGTTCTAGGGAAATGTATATTTAGAACTCCTGCGCGAAAATTAAATTTGCGCAAAACTGCCTTGCACGAAAATTAAATGCACGAAATTTGACTGAATTAAGGTATATGATTGCTTAGATTTGAAATGACGTACAAATGCTTTATGCTCCAGTTCCATATTGCGTATTTTCTCCTGTTCTTTTCCAAAGGCTTGCACTGCTTTTGAAAGATCTTGTTCGAAAGTTTGCAACACCTTTTAAGAAAGAAATCAGAAATAAAGTCAATGTGTGCTTATAAAAATAAACGCTAAATATTATATGTCTGGTGATGACACTTAACATTCTAAGCATTCATCTTTTGATCTTAAGTAGGTAAGCGTACTTGTTCATGTGTCCATTGGGCTGTTTGAAGGTCATTTCTTTCTTGATTCAATTTGGCAATTAAATTTAATTTTACACTTTCTTGTCGTTTCCATCCATCAACAACACCGGCTAGAGTCTGTAAAGAATTGAATATAGTAGGACTAATATAGAGACTAAAAGTTTGATACCAAGCATGTATGTCATGGTACCACTATACTGCTACTAAATTTCCTAACTTTTGTCAACTAATTGCATTGAAATTTCATCACATTTTTAGCTTTCATAAATTTCCAGTTGGTAGACCACCCTGTAACAACTAATTTCTAGCGTATATCATAAAACAAGCAATATCTTCTACCTTATCCAGTTGATTGATCATTACTTCTTTCTTTTTTTCTGTTGACATAGCAACGGCTAGTTGTTCTTGACATTCCAACAACTAAACATGTACGCCATATCACTTAGTTATCATTCATGTATTATTTTTTGTTAATAAAAAAGGTTTATTAGAAGACTAGTCGAAATGGCCCGTGGAAAAATCCACTTAGACAGGAGAACAATGGAAAAGAGAACTGTGACTTGAATTTTGATGACGTCAGCAAGGACCCGTCAAGAGACAAAGTTTTTGTTTTTTAGAAATTTGTTTACTTGTTGCCTCAATTGTGTAGAGCTTGAATAGCTGATTAAAATAATGTATAGGATCATATGTTTCGGACGAACACCTGAGGAGATATAAGGGTTTAAAAATTTGCTGACGTCAGGAAATTTTTAAACCCACACACACACACAGTCTCTGTATTATTATATAGACTAGTCGATAAGGCCCGTAGAAGAATCCACTTAGGCAGAAGATTAGGTTGTTTTAGATTTTTTGCTAACGTCAGCAGTGCATATACAAAAAAATTTGGGGAAATGTAGTTTATCTCTTGCCTGTAATGCGTACAGATTGAAACGCTGATAAAAATAATGTATATATAAAAAAAAAAATTCTTTAGAAATTTGCACTGTAAAATCCACTTAGGCAGGAGTACATTGGAAAAGAGAATCGTAACTTGTATTTTGATGATGTCTGCCAGGACCCGTCAATACACAATATTTTTTTCCTAAAATTTGTTGACACGTTGCTTCCAATGTGTAGAGCTTGAAACGCTAATCAAAATAATGTATGGAATCATGTACAACACCAACAATAATAATACTGTAAAGTCAGAAATAACACATCTCAAATATTCACATCTTATAAAGTGATTACGTTTGATTCGTTGAAAACCTTTAATATTCCAATCAAAAGTGTCAAAAAACATCAAATTTAGATCTGGAAAATCATTTATTCGGTTGCATACTATCCTGTTCCCCAAAAATATACACAAAACGTAAAAATTAACAGGTTAAGAACACAATTTTTTTCTTCTTAGTATGATCATCTGCAGTGACCTTTACCAACCATTTTTAACGTGAATGTCAAAAAGGAATAAGGAGTAAATTTGAATCAACAAAGATATTATTTTTGGAAAACATAGTGTATATACGGTCCGTCCTCACAAAAGTTTACACAAAATGTAAAACAGATCGGTTTTTGAGGAGCACATCCAAATTAACAAAAATCAGTTCATTTAGCATGTTTTATATTGCCATTGCCCATAAATCTTCCACAAAAAGGTTATGAAACACATCAAATTATAGAAAAATCAGGCATTTCATAAATATAAAAAACAAAAAAGTTTTAGTCAGAACAATTAGTAATTTTTTCATCATCACCAAACACAGTTATTACTACAATTTTAAAATTCTTAACAAAAACGTGAAACCATGGAATTTTCTTCCAGCAAAAATGACATCACATACAGTTTAGTTCTCCCCAACAAAAGTTTATAATACGAAATATGAAAAAGCCATTAGCTTACACAACAGCCTTCAGTGGAGGCCAATTCCACAAAAATTTGTTCTTTCAGTATATTGCATGTGGTCTTTTTCCGACAAAAGTTTACACAAAATTTTAAAAAACAGCAGTTTGCAACACAAACAAAAACACGAACAACCATACCATCCTCTCATAAATTAAAATAAAGTCATAAACCCACGTAAATTTCCAATCAAATGTCTACAACCCCCTGTAAAAATAACCTGGCATCTTACATGTAGGCTAACAAAAGTTTAACAGGATGTCAGAAACAAAACAATAAAAAATAACTTAACACGCATGCTTTAAATTCTGAAAAAAATTATTCCACTTGTCATATTGCACGTGGTTCCCTTGTAAAGTTACAGTAAATGTGAAAAGAATTATATACTCTATGGGCATAAAAAATACATCACACTATCCTGCAAAAGTTCAAGTCTTTGAAAGATTTTGTAGGTAGCTAGCTAGCTTGTTACATCATAATTCGTGCTCATAAAAGAAGAGACGTTTGGAAACTAAGGTAGCTAGCTATAGATAATTAAAAAAGAGGAATAATAACATAAGTCATAGGTTAGAGCTAGCCATGGGATGGGGAGCAGGCCTTGGTTGCTAACATTAGCTAGCTAACAGTAGCTAAGACAGCCAGTTAAATATACTTAAACTGGGAACACTTAGCTAAAACTAGCTATTTATGCTTAGTAAAACACATATAAAGAGAAACAATAGTAATGTAAAAATAATAACATTACAGTGAATTCAACAAACCAAAGTTTTCCGTTTGTTAGTCAGCTAACAGCTTTATGTAGCATTTTGAATTTTAGGACAAATACATTAGTTACGCGCCGGGGGATACATTAATTATGCAACAAAATGTAAACAAATATGCTGGCTAGGTTTTTTTTAAAAAAACGCGGTAAAATATAAAATTTAAGAATTTGAGGCTTTTAAGTGGCTTTTCCTGAAAAAATGCGAGTCTGCTTGCTCCAGCGACATAAAAACCAAACGTCTAAAAATATCAAAGTTCTTACTTATTTGTGATTTCAAATCCACTTCAAACTCTTAGCCTTTATTTACTATTTCTAACTTTACTTTACCTCTAGCTCCACTTCTCACTTCCAACTTCACTTTTCTACTTCTTCACTTGGACTTTTTTCTTTTTAAATATGCTTTTTTGAACAACTTTTTATACTTTTTTCAAGATAAAGAGATCGTTCTTTTGTGTTTTTTTTGGTGGCGAGAGGACACCATTTTTCGAAAGTTAGCCGTTAAATTTATTTCAGCAAATCAAATTGAGTCGTTTTCATCACGTGATGTAAACAAAGTAAACCCGTTAGCAAAATGGACATAATTTTTTCGGCGACTTCAAAAGAAAATGAACACATCCACTATGACCATCACATACACTTCGTATTATTATATAAGATTATGTGATGCTTTTGGAGTTTAATATTTCTGTGTGTATTTACCAATCTATTATAACATTTTAGGATTATTAGCATTGTCTAAATTAACATTTTTTCTCTGAAAAAATATCAGTGAAAACGTGAAATGTTTCGTACTACATGTAAAATTTTTAACCATTTTCCAAAAAATCTTTTACGATGACAAAGGTTTTGGCATAACCTTCGGAATCTAGGGAATCTCCATAAGCTTGACAAACCGAACAAAACTTACTTTATCTTGAAGGTCATGAATATGTTCTTCACAATGCTAAAATAGTTATTAAAGCATTATGGTCGTCAAAAATGATTATAACAATATTCAAAATCTTTGAACACCAACTCAATTCGAAAACACACATGTAGGTCTACCTGCAGTTAGTTGCAACTATGCAAATAAAAAAAAAACTGAAAATTTAATATTTATTATACTTTTCTTCTGAAGCGTTCTTTTTCAATATTTTCTTTCAATATCGTATTTTCTGCTACAATTGAAGGATCAAGTACAGATGTGTGGTGCGAGACTTTCAAAAACATGTTACTGTTCGCTGACGAAATTAATATTCCATTTTCATCCATCTAAAAGAAAACGTACTGTTTGTTATCAATGTTGACAATGAAATGACAAACATCACATGCACTTTTTATGCAACCTTTTAAGCACATTTTATTGGAGTGTATTGTATGGGCATTTTCAAGGGATAACGACAACTTTTTGCACAAAATTAAAATTAAAAAATAACATTAGTTTGGTTTATTATTCAATGGCGTAATTATACTAGGCGTAATTACACTCGACCATTTATTACTCAATGGCGTAATTAAACTCAAGGGTTTATTATTCAATGGCGTAATTACACTCATCATTTATTATTCAATGGACTCGACCATTTATTACTCAATGGCATAATTACACTGGACCATTTATTACTCAATGGCGTAATTACACTCGACCATTTATTACTCAATGGCGTAATTACACTCGACGTTTATTACTCAATGGCGTATTACACTCGACGTTTATTATTCAATGGCGTAATTACACTCGAGCGTTTATTATTTAATGGCGTAATTAGATAGATAGATATATATATATATTTCGCCTATAATAAAAAAGTTACATATGCGCTAATTGTTCACAATAAAATGGCAGGAGCAAGTAGAAGGCATTGAGCCTTATCACCAAGCCCCTAGTTGTTGAGTATTATATGCTAATAAATGTTATTGTACATTCATATTATTACTTAAAATGGCATTAAAATATATGTTTATATAAATAAGACGTCCTAAGTAACAACTATTTCCTACACACTCTTACATACAAACACCAATCTTTTGATTCTTACTAAAAATATTTGCTTACGTTAATATTACTGTTACGAATTGCTGACTTAGTCAGATGTTTAAACGTATTATATGTTCCTAACATTTTTATATCCTCGGTCAAAAATGAATTCCACAGCTGGGGTCCTCTATGTCGGATTGAAAAAGAACTAGACTTTAAAATAGTTTTTGGAATAGTAAAGTTACTCCTGGCGTACCTGGTATTATATCTATGTTGAATAGATGAAAATTGTTTAGAAAAGATATTTGGCAGTAGTCTATGTTTACTTTTGAACATGAACAACAACACTTGATGGATGTTTAATTCGAATATATTTAGTACATCAATCTTGCGAAGCAGTGGTTTGGCAGAGCTATATCTGTCTACACCAAAATTATTCTACATGCATGTTTTTGTTTACTGTATAATTTTTGTAATTTACTGCTATTATATTACAATACGTTAGATAGCTATGTATGAAGGAAAAATATAAATTCACTCACCATTCATTATTCAATGGCGTAATTACACTCGAGCGTTTATTATTTAACTAGTCGATAAAGCCCGTGGAAAAATCCACTGAGGCAAAAGAAAAAAGAAAAAAAAGCGTTAATTGAATTTTGATGACGTCAGCAACCCATCCACAAAAAAATAAATTAGAATCTTGTTTTCACGTTGCCTCTATTGTGTAGAGCTTAAACTGTTGACAAAAAAAATGTATATGATCATGTGCTTTTGATGAGCGGTTAATGAGATATAAGGGTTTAAAAATTTTGCTGACGTCAAAACCTTAAAAATTTTTTATGAATATGTACATCTTATAAGTGATTATGTTGAAAACCCTCACTATTTTATTCTGAAATGTCAAAAAGGAGGCCTACAAGAGTTAGCACAAATCAACAAAAATAAGTTCTTTACACATTTTAAATATTGTCTTTCCCTTAAAAGCTTATACAAAAATATGAAAAAGCCATAGTTTGGAAAACATCAAATTTAAATCTAGAAAAATCAGTCACTTCGGTTGCATACCATCCTCTCCCGCAAAAATTTACACAAAATGTAAAAATCAACCAGTTAATAACACAAAAAATTTCTTTTTTAGTATGATGATCTGTACTGCCTTTTACCAACAATCTTCCACAAAAAGGTTATAAAACACATCAAAATTTAGAAAAATCAGTTATTTCAGTGTATACAGTCCTCGCCCATTAGATTACAAAATATAAAAAACAAAAACAGTTTCAGTCAGAATATTATATAAGTATTTTTTTATCATCAGCAAACATTTATCCCTACAAAATTTTGTAAAATTCTCAAGAAAAACAAAACCGTGAAACCATGGAATTTTCTTCTGGGAAAAATGACATCACATACAGTTAGTTCTCCCCAACAATAGTTTATATTATGAAATATAAAGACATCAGCTTATACAACAGCTTACAGTGAAGTCCGATTCTATAAAATTTGTTCTTTCAGTATATATTGCATGTGGTCTATTTCCACAAAAGTTTACACAAAATTTCAAAAAACAGCATTTTGCAACACAAACAATATAAACTGACTTAACCATACCATCCTCTCATAATTTTTTTAACCCAAAGTCATAAACCCACGTAAATTTCCAATCAAATGTAAAAAACCCCTGTAAAAAAACCTGGCATTTTACATGTTGACAAAAGTTTAACGGGATGTCAGAAACAAAACAATAAAAAATAACTTAACACACACACTTTAAATTCTATAAAATTCGTTCCACTTGTCATATTGCATGTGGTCCCCTTGTAAAGTTCACAGGTAATGTGAAAAAAAATATACTCTATGGGCATAACAATGAGTCACACCATCCTGAAAGTTCAAGAAAGATTTCGTAGCTAGCTTGTTACATCATAATTCGTGTTCAAAAAAGAAGAGATAGGTTAGAGCTAGCTAAGCTTGGGATGGAGCCTTAAAGCTAACATTAGCTATCAGCTAACAGTAGCTAAGACACCCAGTTAAATATACTTAAACTGGGGAGACTTAACTGGGTCTATAGCTAGCTATTCATGCTTAGTAAAAGACATTATAAAGAGAAACAATAGTAATGTAAAAATGATAACAGTGAGTTCAACAAACCAAAGTTTTCCGTTTGTCCAGCAAATTAGTTTGTTAGCCAGCTAACAGCTTTATGTAGCATTTTGAATTTTAGGACAAATACATTAGTTACGCACCAGGGGAAACATTAATTATGCAAAAAATTGTAAAAAAATATGCTAGCTTTTATATAAAAAACGCGGTAAAATATAAAATATAAAGAATTTGAAGCTTTTAAGACTTAAAAAGCAAACATTAAGGGAAAACCAACCTGCTATCATTCCAAAGGATTATTATAAAAAAGCCTTAACCATACCAATCTTGGACCATTTAAACAGTGAACTTAACTCGAGGTTTGATTTTGAAAACTTTGTAGTGTATAATGGATTGTGCATTGTACCAGCCAAAGTAGTTTCAATGGTTTACTCCAACAAAGATTGGAAGAGTAAATTCAAAAGGTTTGTAGATTTTTACAAATCTGACATGCCAAATCCTCTTGCTCTAGAGTCTGAGTTAGAGCTGTGGGTAAAGTTTGCTTTGGATTATCAGGGTACAAGACCTGAAACCATTGCTCAAACTTTAAAGTCAATAAACCTGTCTCTATTTACTAATATAAATGTTGCTATTCGCATTCTTGCTACTATCCCTATCACTTCATGTGAATGTGAAAGAAGTTTTTCATCATTGAGACGATTAAAAGATTATTGCCGTAGTACCATGACAGAAGATCGTCTTAATGGCCTTTCCTTAATGTACATTCATCAAGAAATTACTCCAAAGGTAGATGATGTACTTAATATTTTTGCCCGAGATCCTAGAAGATTACAGTTAATTTAAATTCACTTAAAACTTAATACATATTTAAACAATTTACTTTATCCTTACTTACCCATACTTACTTTTACTTACTCATCTTTTGCTAAGTCTTACTTTTAAGTTGGTAATTATACACTTAACATCTTAGGTTCACCCTAATAGTTTCTCAACTTTGGATTTTCTGAAGTCCTAACTCCTATTTTATAACATACATTTATTATAATGCTTTGAGCACAACCCCTGATTTATATTTTAATGCTGCTTTTCAGCAAGAGGCCTTTCAGTTTATAAATTTACTTTTTGAGCCTTGTTTTTTATATGCCATATCCTTTGTTTTTTTATATATTTTACTGAAATAGTTCTTGCACATTCATTTTTTAAATTTGTTTTTATATAATTTTTTGTTATCATGTCAACCCGGTATACTGATGTTTTGTTTAAAGATGTCAGATTTGATATGTAGATTCATTCATTATTCCATTGGCCGGTTTTGACAATTTGCTCAATTTGACCCATTTCATGTTAGATTCAATTTGTCCATGGTTTTCTACATTACGTGATGTGCAAGAAAGAAGAAAGAAGAAAGAAGAAAGAAGATTTTTATGGGTTATTAATGTAACCCTTCAAATTTTCAAAAAACATTATTTTGGAATGCCAGCTGCTATGAAAAAGTAGCTAGATTTATGTTGTTTTTTCTTTCAATTTATCCTTATGAAATAGGTGTCTGGTAATTACATTAAAAAAATGATAATTGGGGCATTTGCGACAAAAAAATTTTGGCTTCACGAAAGATTTTGACTAAGGACTTTTTAAACCTGTATCCGCCCCTGTAAGTAACTTTTTCCTGGCAAATGCGAGTCTCCCTGACACGTAGCTCTAGCGACATAAAAACATAACGTCTAAATATATCAAAGTTCTTACTATTTGTGAATCCAAATCGACTTCACTTTCGAAGTAACTTCTCGTGGCTTCTAACTTTACTTTTGTACTTCTACTTCTTCACTTGGAATTTTCTTTCTCTGAATCACTTTTTGCACTTTTTTGAAGACGAAGGGACCGTTCTTTTGTTGTTGTTTTGTGTGTCGATGGTAACCCTGTTCCAAATTATATGTTTTTTTAATCCACTCTACTTCTGCACTTTGACTTTTCTTGCTTTTAATATCTGCACTTTTTTATGACTAAGGGATCTTCAAAAATGAGACATTTTTTATCCGCTTCTTTAGTTCGCCTTTTGTCGAGAACGTTTTTACGCCAAGGGAACTTTCAATTTGAATGCCGTCCCGTTTCAAAGTACGAATTTGAGCGAATCATGTTGTTTATTTTGTATCACGTGGTTTCTAACGGTTGCGAGACAAATGTAAACAAAACAAAACAACTCGAAAAACTCGCGCATTCGGGTGATATCGTCTTTGTAACAGTCACAGACAGACAGACAGACGGAACTGGCATATTATTATAGAGATGGCGTAATTACACTCACCATTTATTATTCAATGGCGTAATTACACTCAACGTTTATTACTCAATGGCGTAATTACACTCGACCATTTATTACTCAATGGCGTAATTACACTCGAGCGTTTATTATTCAATGGCGTAATTACACTTGAGTGTTTATTACTCAATGGCGTAATTACACTCGACCATTTATTACTCAATGGCGTAATTACACTCGACGTTTATTATTCAACGGCTTAATTACACTCAAGCGTTTATTATTCAATGGCGTAATTACACTCGTACGTTTATTATTCAATGGCGTAATTACACTCGAGCGTTTATTATTCAATGGCGTAATTATACTCGAGCGTTTATTATTTAATGGCGTAATTACACTCGACCATTTATTATCTAATGGCGTAATTACACTCACCATTTAGTATTCAATGGCGTAATTACACTCCACCATTAATTACTCAATGGCGTAATTACACTCGACCATTTATTACTCAATGGCAGAATTACACTCAACGTTTATTATTTAATGGGATAATTAAACTGGTCCGTCTATTATTCAATGGCATAATTAAACTCGACGGTTTACGGAAGAATTGTATTGGGTTTTCCTTCGTTTTGTACCACATAAAATGCGAATTTTCGTCTTCTGGTGAATTCGATGTTATTACCTCCAGCGAAAACATTGGTAAAAATGTCCACGGATGTACTCCGCCACTTATTGCACTCACTCACAATGCACAAGAAGGTGATGGCTGCTCTTTGTCATTTTCTTGATGATGATAAATGTTGATTTTTAATAGCTCGCACAGTCTACTACAGCCTTATTCAACCTTTCTTAATACAGCAAATGGTTGAAAGGGTTGCTAGGATTGGAAAAGAAGCTTGGTAGCCAGTTAGTTAATAATTTTAAAAGCAAACGATTGCTGGTGAAGTAAGGTGAAACACCTATGGTTTAGCTAGCTTAAATGGGAGCCGTTCATACTCGTCACACAAACGGGGTGCGTTTGGGGGATTTAACATGATGAACCCTAATGTTATGACCGCAGAAAAGAGTACGACCATGCCTGAAATGTGTTGTCAAACATGGAGGTCGTTTTCCCTTTTTCAATCTTTTGCTACTATTTTTTTAAATAAATTATTGATAAAGTGCTGGCCGTTTGCAACATCACTGTCGCCACACGTTTTAGAAGGGAGTAAAGACCATGGGCTTAATTTTTATTATTTTCTTGGCTAGGCAAGACAATGTAAACAGAAAAATTGTGATTGAAAGAACAGCATCTCAGGCGTGGTAGACGTTTTTTGAGGCTAACACAATTAAAGAAGGCACTCCTAAGCTGAGAACGACAAGGATCGGTCGGCAAATGAAAACTCAATATTAGGTCAAACTGCAATCAAAATTCTTTGGGGAGGCAAGGGTTAAAATATTTGAAATTATTTTAGCTTTTTCAATCATTTCAAAAATTTAAATCGAAAATTGTAATTAATTAAGATCAAGTGTGTGACTCTATCTAAATGTTTGTGACATCACTATACTTTTTTTTTTTTTTATTCATCTGCGGCAGAGTTCGCATATAATTAAAATAGTCGGCATAACTTCCTTCTTTCTTTACAACTTTCACGGTTTGATACATGGGCACACTCTCGACACTGAACACAACAGTAGCTTTATTGATTATTTCTTGGCCGAAGTGGCCACAACACGCTGGCTGTGCTGATCACATAAACTTCTTTCCTCGACTCGATCAGTCAGGAAAGAAAAGAGCAAGGTGAGTATATCAAATTTCCTCACTTTTTTCCGCTTTCTGTATTTTCTAAAGTATTAACAAGGTCTGTCTATTTTTGCCTCGCATATAGCTAAAGCTAATTGTGCGTAGGTAAGCCAGTCTTCTCCATTTTTGTTGTCCATGATGTAGTGAATGTGATCACATTCTGGTTGGTGTGTTGTCGGATTGATTCTGACTGTTTAGCTTTGTCAGATTTATTCTAACTAAAAATTGTCAGATTGATACTGACCACAAAGTCTTGTCAGATTGAGTCTGACTACTAGTCTTGTCAGGCTGGCTTACTGACCATAGTCTCTTGTCATTGTTGATTCTGACCGTGAACACTCTCAAATCAGCCAGCTACATACAAGAAATATAATTTGTTATCATAAATTGTTTACAGACAAGCTAGCTACGTGCTTGAGACACTAGATAGTTAGCTAGCTAATCCTTTAAATCGAACTAAAACTTGCTGTAAACTTTCACTCCCAATTCAAAATATACGATGCAGTCATATTTAAAACTGATTTTACTATTGAGTAATGATGTAGAAACAAACCCTGGCCCACAAGAATATAAAATAATGAAATCCGTTATTGGATCGTTCAAGCAGGGAAATATTAGATTCGGTGATATAGCTGGACGACACTGTGTTTGCAATGCTTCATATGCGATTGCATGGTCTATGTTTAGACACATCGGTGTATGGACTACAGCAGACTTAGATAATGTTCTTATTGAAGGTGATAAGATATATAAGAGTCTTGAAACTAATCTATTTTTGTCTTTATTTTGTATTGAAAATAAACTTGTTGTTTAATTGGAATATTGTCAAGGAAAGATTTTAGCCATAGACAATGCTAGATCATTTAACACATTTTATGCAAATAAAAGCACCAAAGCTAATGGGATTCTATTGATTATTGAAGGTTATACACTCAGTATCATGTGGAATAAATGTAATTTCTTTTTATTTGATTCTCACAGTAGCATTGATGAAGGGAAGGTTATCGAGAATGGTCAATCAATGCTATTAGAATTTAGATCCCTGATAGCAATTGAGAAGTATATTAAGGCAACTTATTTAAATGGTTTCCAATCCCTTGTGTATGATATGCAATGTTTAACATTCAAACTCATATCAGAAGATGGTAGGACCACACCCTGTGATGTTGACTTTTGTAAAATGTTACAGAGTGGTCATACGGTTGTTATCAAAAATGAAATGTATGAGTTACAGAAGAAAACAGCTTGTGAAAATTACCAGCGGTCGAAGAATTCTGAGAAATATGAATTAAAAAGAAAACGAACGATGGAAAACTATGAAAACTTTAAGTGTTCTGAAAAATATGGTTTGAAAAAGAAACAAATGATTGATAATTATGAAAGTTTCAAAAGTTCCGAGAAGTATAAATTGAAAAAAAGGTGAATGGTTGAAAACTCTCATAACTTTAAAAATTCTTCAAAGTGTGAGCATAAGAAAAAAGTAATGAAGGCTTATGCAGCTAAAACGTCCAAAAAGGTTGTTCCAATTGATGCCAAAGTAAAAAGATTTAAAGTTGAAGTAACAAAAGGGCTATATTATGTTTGTGTTTGTTGTAACAGATGCCTGTATAGGAGATCAATGATTGTATTTGATAGTGACAATTATAAAATGCCTGAAATGAATTTTTTTTATATTGCACATGTTAGCAGCTTTGATAGGGGAGAATATATTTGTCTCACGTGTGATAAAAAATTAAAAAGAGGTTTCGTTCCTTGTCAAGCCGTTTGTAATAAATTAGAACTTTTTTCATTTCCTCCAGATATTCCAGAGTTAAGGCGCCTTGAGAAAATTATAATTGCAAAACGTTTATTATTTAAAAAGGTTGTCATAATGCCAAAAGGACAAGCACCAAAGCTGAAAGGTACTATATGTAATGTTCCAGTTGAAACAGAATCTGTTTGTAATACTCTTCCAGGTAGAGCTGATAGCAACAGTATTGTCATGGTAAAATTAAAAACGAAAACTTGCATATCATGGTCATGTCTGTTTTCAAGCTGTGCGGCCAGAAGTAGTTATGGCTGCCTTACATTTTTTGAAACAGTCCAACTATTTATATACAAATATCATTATTGATGAATCAATGCTTTTAAAAAAAAAATGTGCTAAAACAGTTGATAAGTAAAACGGCAAAAAGAGTGCTGGAATCAGTACGTAGATGTCTAAGACGAATGTCTTTCTTGTTTCTTTTGTTCTCCACACAATCCGTATGGAGAACAAAAAGTGTAAAAAGTATCAAAAGAAAATCCTGTCCATGCATAAATCAATACATTCACAAACATTGTGTATAGATACACAGATCTTTTTTCTGTTGTACCACATTGTGTTCTTAAACTTGTTTTATACCTTAAGGGAATTAATTTTCGCGGATTTTTTTTCTGGAATTTCGCGGGAATAAAAGGAATTTATTCTCGCAGATTTAGTGTTGAAGAAAACTTAGCAGGAACTTATTTTCGCGGCATGCAATTTTTTAGACAAATATAAAGTAAGAATAAAATAAAAAAATGAATGAAAAAAAAAAAAAAACTATTCCGGGGAGTTTTTTTTTTGTATTGTATATAAATTGTAGGTACATTAGCTTATATATCTTCCATATCATCTTCCAACATACCAAATATATTTCCATCGTCATCTTTGTAATCTGATTCACTTTCGAGATCCTCAGAATCTAGATGCATATCCCTCTTTCATAATCTAAAGAATCTTAAGCGTCGCTTTCATGCTGTCTAAGGGATCGATATCGTGAAAAGGATCGCCATTCCTCTCAACCCCTTCTTGGCAGCGCCAACGATACCTGTTCCAGTGGCTGATTTCAAGTGGTCGTGAACTTCCATAATCCATTTAGCGTGCAATTGTTTTACTATGGATAGTTTCAGACTAACTTCGATGCTTTCCAGATTCCTCCTTCCTCAAGGGCTTGATTAATTTGATCAGCATCACCATAAAGTAAATTTTTTTTTTATAATTTTCTTAACATACCCATTTGGTCCCCTTTGAACGTCGAGAGGTTGGAACAAGTATGTTATATTTGCCGGGACCTTTTCAAGAAGTATGTTATTTTTTTTTAAACTTCTTTCACTGCGTCAGTCATCTGTCCTTTAAAGAAATCTATAATTAATAGGGCAGGGTGACAAATTGGAAGATCAAGGCGGCGTTCTTTTTCCACATAAGGGATGATGATTTTCTCCAGGATTTCTAAAGATTCTTTTTCGTTGCTGTAACGCTTTGGGTTAGCAGTGACAAGGAAATCGGGGTGGAAAGTCACCACGGGATTACTTTTTGATGTTTTGCCCCCATATATGAGTTGGATCAGGAGAAGGTCACTGCTCAAAGTAATTAAAAAGGTTGCTGTAATCATTATCTTATCAGTGGATCCGGCGATAGAAACGGTCTTGCTTCTTTTCTTTGCCAAAGTCTTGCTACAACCAGGAACAAGTTTTGAAGGTGTTTGGTCCAAATTGATAACGAGAAATACTGGAATTTCTGATCTTTTTAACAACAAAGTACAAGTATGATTCTTCAATTTCATTTTCCAGGGCTTCCGGTACCGATACTTTTCCCGTTGTCGCTAATCGCCTTCTATTACCCATACGCTTGAAAAGACTTTTCAACCATAATAAATCTTCAAAGTTTAAATGATTTAGGTTGAGTTCAGGATGACGTTTAATCAAAGCCTGGGCTGTTGCAACAGCTACATCTTTTAAAAAAACACCAACACGGGATCTTTGAGCCTGGAACAGAATTGGTGATCGTTTCAAAATAATTTTTTACATTTAGAGCTAGGTAGTTCCTTCAGCACCAAATACAAAAAAACATAATATTTTATTTTGATGAAATATTAGAAAGTTTTTAAGGTACAAAATACCTTGCTACCTAAGTTTTAATTTACCTTAAGATAATCTTGAACTTTTTTATCGAGAACATCTCCCAACATTAATGGTCTCTATCTTTTCTCCTTTGTTAAAACTTCTGAAACAGCCCCTGTTTCCATTCCGGATTTCTTTATTTTATCATTGTACTTTTGACGAAAAGATCTAACGTTACTTTCATTAAGTGTAGTAAATTTTTGGAAAATTTTCACACAGTTGCCGCGAATTTCCAAATATTGAATCGATCAACATTAGAATACTTTATGTACTCGCCTCTTTTGACTGAAGACACCTCCCTAACTAGAGTTTGAACCGCTTGAATCAAGCTCCCATAGAAAAGTATCATGCTTAGATGCCATCTTCAAATAACGAGACACACAAAAACAAAAGTGGTCTCGAGGTGGATTTCATTGATTCTTTTCAAATGTGGATACCACGTGTTTCGAAGAACATGGGAACCAATACAGAATGAAATATTGAATTGCCTTCATAAACCTGGCAACGAGTATAATCTTTTCCGCATAAAATATGCAAAATTGGAAACGAGGAAAGAATTGTGGGGCACTTGTCAAGGGAAATTTTCCGTGCAACAAAGTTTTTACTCAATGGAGCAGGGTGGCCACTTTTTTTCAAGTAGTAAATTCCATATATTTCCATGTATTTTCCAGGTAATTTTAATCATTTTTCCAGGTGTAAAACTTATAAGACGCATTGTTGTTATACATCTACAGTAATACAACACTACAAGAATAAACATAAAAATATCCTTTCTGAGGAAAAACAGCTTTCTATCCTAGGAAGATAATCGAATGCAAAGCAATAATTTTTTGTACAGAGTAAACCTTACAGGAAACAAGTTTTTTTGAGACAAACAATCAAGTTAGGCAATAAGTTGCCAAAACAAGAAAAAAAAGGATGCTATAAGGCCTTAGCACTACATAATTACTAACTATTGAGAGAGTGGTAACAATATTTCTAATAAAGAATGTGAAAATAATCGTAATTAAAACCAAATATAAACGAAGGGGAAATATTACTCAGACTCTTTGTTTTTCTATTACTTCACTATTACTTCTGATACAGAAACCAATGTTCAATAGCAAATCTGTTAAATAGCTCAGCTGTTAAAAATGTGTAAGCACTCCGCACCAAGTATAATATACATCTGAAGCATAACCTTTGCAAATGAGATATATAGTGAAGATTGGTATATATGTCTAGCAAACTGAACCGAAAAAACAAAACATAAACTGACATGCATATTAACAAAACATATCAGTCATTTCCAAACAACAAAATATAAAATAAGCTCAAATCAGTCCTGGCAGCGTTATATATGGCAATAAGATTCAAGTAATGCCTTTATCATTGATTGTTATACTTTGTCTCTAATTTCTTTAAAGTTTCATCTAAGGCTTTCACTGTTGACTCTTTATCAATTACTGCTTTTCTTAAAGCATTTGCCTTAGTTAGAAAAGTCACAACACAAAACTGCACTACATATACTAGAAGTAATGCTACATAGTTGACACTTATCAACTCTATATCTGCTGAAAAGAAAAGGAAATACAGTCTACTAAACAAAACTGATGAACATAAATTAGTTAAACAAGTAAACTTAAACTGTTTAGAAAAAATAAGAACAGAAATTTTATTTTTTCCAGGTATTTCCAGGTGTTTTTACTGAAAACCCTTGTTTCCAATGTATATTTCCAGGTGTAAAATAAATTCCATGTATTTCCATGCATTTCCATGTTTTCCAGGTAGAGTGGCCACCCTGATAGAGGTGCAACGGTTTCTGCGAAACTGACTTCAACACACTACAGAAAATCACCTTTGTTTCAAGGGGGGTTGGAAATACCTTGTCTCATGACAGCATCTATGTCAGGGACAGTAAGGAATCATATGGTGTTTGACCGACATAAATAAATTGTCGAAAGAGTTTACTTTGAACCAAAGAACGAAATAATCATTGGATGCTTTTTGGAGATCAGAAGAGCACATGCAGATGATGTTGAGCCTGATGCGGGTGTTCCTAATGAAAGGAAAAATTAAAACGCCCAAAGCGAATAAAGCACCATCAAAGAGTAAAGACATTCAAGACTTATTTCAACGTACAGCAGAGAAAGGAAAATGTCCCAGAGAAAGTTATTGTACTTGATTAAATTTAAACAAATCTTAAATAAGTATAAAAAACATATATCGTTGTCTTTTGTATTAAAATTTTCCGGGAATTAGCGTAAATCTAAGTTTTTTTAAAAAATTTCGGAAAATGAAGAAAATTTCGCGGGATTTTATTTTCGCGGATCAGGCCGATCTAGAAATTTTGCGGGAACTTATTTTTGCGTATCATGGGTATTTGGACTTTTTGCGGAAACTATTTTCGCGTCTTTGGCAAAAATCTGCGAAAATTAATTCCCTTAAGGTATTTTCTTTTTTAATATCTACATATCTTTTTCAAAACGCGCATCCAGCCAATGTGTAAAGTGAGAAAAATCGAATCAATTTCCTAACAAATTGCACAAATTTCTACAGAAACCCAAAACACATTGAAAAGCATATACTTTACTGATATTGTATCAGTTTCATTTCATGTTGGAAAGAATTTGCTGGTTCACATATATATATTCAGTGTGCAAATGTTGGAACAATGCATTCGTTATGCAGCTAAATATATGGTGTATGTTGTCAATATGTCTCAAGGACTGGTTTTCACTCGGTAAATAACACCATGCTGTTTCATGTTGTATGCACACACAATAAATTTGCAAATCTATGTTACTGTTGTTTCAGGAAAGAGTGACTGCGATGAACATCTTTAAGTTTTATTGCAATCAAAAAAGTGGTTAAAATGTTGAAGTAATATTCTGAAGTAGCGCACGTTTTAAATAAGCACCAATAAATTTTAACAAGGTCCCAGAAGATGCTTAGTGTAGTTTTCACTAACAATTTGCAACTGAACATATTATTTCGGGAATTAGTAATTTTAATTTTTATGATTTGTATAATATGCATTATAACAACTTCAACTTTTTATATAGAATTAGGATGGTGTCGTATCGCAGGGATAATCCTCGTTATCGTTTTATAAGGTATCAACGAGCAGTTGCACCGCAGTTCATTATGAGTGTTTAATGGTCGTAGCATCATATTATTATTATTATTATTTAAGTTTAAAAACTCGAAAAAAATGTCATAACGCACTCGGCACCCTGCGATATCTAGTACTTAATTATGTAATACAACAAATAATAATAGACACAGCAACTGCCATATATATTGCGACATGTTCCAGTTTTAAAAAAGCCGGAGCCATATTAAGCTAATTTCTATTTTTTGCTGTGATAACGCCACTCCACATAAAAAAATTTGCGGCCATAACTTTCCCTTACGGCTGCTTGAAGATGATTTATCTTAAAGGGGCACAACACAAAAAATGAAAATTTCTAAGCTGAAAGATCTTTACTAATATTATTAAAATTTCTAAGCTGAAAGATCTTTACCATATATTATTAAAATTTCTAAGCTGAAAGATCTTTAACCATATATTATCAAAATTTTTAAGCTGAAAGATCTTTACCATATACTATTAAAATTTCTAAGCTGAAAGATCTTTAACCATATATTATTAAAATTTCTAAGCTAAAAAAAGATCTTTACCATATATTATTAAACAATAAATCGTACAGCTCAACTTCTATTCGTTAAAAAGTTATCAGGCCCCAAAGTTCGCATTTCTTCGGCCGCTATTTTGACCCCTTGAAAAAAATGTGCGCTAGTAATCGTATGACGTAACATGTGTTTAAAATATCATTTGCAACAGTTCAAATGTAGCGGTCGAATCATCAACAACAGTATTTCACAATGACATATTATTTATACATTTGATTGTTCACTTCGTTGACCATCACGGTTAACTGTGGTGTCATCAGTTGCATGAACAGATCATCTGACAATTCAAGCAAACGTTTTTATCAAATTCCAACTCAGCAATAAAATCCAACGCTTCGAAAGCAGTGGTTGCATAATATTGGTAGGGAAAGAAAGCTTCTTCTCGACAAAAGTTTCTATATTTGCTCTGATCATTTCGAAGAAGAATGTTTCCAACGTGATTACCTCTGCATTGTTTGAACGGTGTTCATATTCTTTCATGCGAAAAGGAACTAAAGGATAGGATCACCAATAACATAGTTAGAGATCTTCACTTCTCCTTGTGCTGGCATTTGAAATGTTTGGGCTAAAATTGCATTTCTCAGTTTTATATTGATGGAAGAATTGGCAAATACTTCAGCATCGTGAACACTACCTGGCCACATGCACTCAACGTCCATAGAATAGCCTCTGTAATCACATGCAGCCTGGATATTAAGGGAAAAATATTGTTTCTGGCAGAAATAGTCCTGTGAGTTAACTACAGGGCGACGAATTGGAACATGAGTTCCATCAACGCACCCAAACTGTTGCATTTCGTATTTATTTCTTGGAAGAAATATGTATTTTGGTCCAAGGTATTTCGATTAGCCTTACAAACTGAATTTATAACTGCAGAAGCCGTACAGATTGCAACGACAAAACTATTCGCTGTCATGCCAAGGGCGCCAGTATCTTTCAAGTAATATAAAGCAATAGCCACTGTCTTTTCTGCAGATAAAGCTCTACAGTTTGTCGATAATGGGTCCGGTGATATTTATGGACGTAATTCAGAGAACAAATTGTTGAAAAGATCAGATGGTATTCTAAAAATTTAAAATATTCTTCCACCACAAAATCTGTTTGTCCGCTTTTAAACCAGCAGCTGCGTTTTTTCCTGTTTATACGTCTCTCTCTCGCTCTGTTCATCTTCCGAAGTGGGTACGAACGTTTACGTAGTAGAATGTTGTGATAGAATTTTTCCATTTTTGACATCTGGAGTTTCCATAAAATATTAAGCTTTGCAACTGCAACGATATTGTAATAATACTAGTTAGGCTCATCGCTATAATACTGATTATATTTTTGATGTTGTTAGGGGCCATCTTATTCCAAAAAAAAATTTCCCGCACTTTGTTGTTATGACGTACATGTAATCCCCAATACAGGTGTGTTAAAAGCTATCTACATTCAAACGTTTAAATTTAACACATACAGAAAACTTCTTTGCTGCTGAGTACTTTAACTTTAGATAATTATAACAGTATCTACCTATAATATTATCGGTAGGCAACAATAACACAGCATTAAAATATGCAGACCTGAATAAAATAAGTATGGGCTATGATAAGTAGCTAGCTGGTGCATAACTTTAATAAACTTATTCTCCATTTATATGTAGCACAAATCATTAGAAAATGTTCAAAAATGTGGTTCTTATAAGAAGTGAAGAGCAAAACTTCCATAGATGCCAAACTACTATTCTACTTCGGTTAACATCTATACAGAAATTTGTCTCGATTATTGACATAATTGAAATATGTTGTGAGACTTTCACAAACTTTACGTTTTGAATAAGGAAGCGTTGAAATCAAAACCAAACTGCGAGATCTGTTCGGCCATACCATGACGTAAATATCTCATGCTATGACTACGCTGACGCCCCTTATGGCGGCAATTAATGTATCACATTTTCACACTTATGGTGTAGGTGGGTGGTTAAGTTAGCCCTTTAAATTCTCTTATTTTATACATTTTTACATGCCTCGGGTTCCTTTTAATAAGGTCAAAACAAGGTTAACTTATAATACAACTTAACATTAGTATAGACGATAAGTGCAACTGTTTAAATGCTCATCTTTAATGTTTCCATACTTAAAATTGGTGTTTATTGCAAAACCACATACGGTATGAAAACCATTTGAATTTTTATGCCTTTTTAAGAATGTCATAATTTTACTTCCCGGAAATTAACTCAAGTAATTCAAAGCATTTTAACATCATGACTTATCCAGAAAAACCTGTTCACTTTGAACTTGGAGGAAACATTGCAATTTATATACTACTGCGTTGATACCAATAACAATGGTACAAATTAAATGAACAATAAACGTACAACAGTGAACACCTTGGTAGTATACTACTGAACAATTAGGTAATCTTGTACTTCCTCCTGAAAGTCTTTTCAAGTAAAGCCATTATTCATGTCATTCATACTTTTTCGAAGTTTTTTTTGTAGCACACTACTTCGAGTTTTTTATTAACAAAATAATTTTTTATCATACTTGTAACTCTGGAGAGCTTTCGGGCAATGCGCTTCTCAGCAAAGCGATGGTGTCATTACTAGAGGTACTTGAGATGTTCAAAATATCTGGAGAATACTCTAAATAAATACATTATGGTAAAGTTTATTGTCTGTTTTCCATGCTTGCTTAAAAAAGATACTGATAGATAGTTTTACCTTTAGATAATGTGACAGGATTTAACATACACTGCAACTGTTCTCTTAATCTTTCCATTTCACGAATTCCATTAATGTCTTTAACATGAATAGAGCTTATTGGAGTATGTTCCTAAACATATGTACAAATAAAGCTGAGAATTATATAATTACAATACTCGTTGTCTGTCTGTGAGCAAATTTGAAAACCAAGGGGCTTTTAATTGTAAAAGCAATTAAAAGTGACCTATAATCACGGTAATGACCATCGTCCAGCTGTTTGAAATTCCCAGGGACATGAGACTATATCCAACATGCAATTTCGTGCTTTTGTATTATTGCGATTCTGGGGATGCTAAGCAACCATCAGTAGTTTCTAAATATGACTAAATTAAAAGCACGGAATCACATTTTGGATATGAAATTATGCAGCGGTAACCATTCTGAAGGTCCTTTTTATCTTTTTTTCTTCTAATTGTTTTGTATTTGTGAAATATTTATTTTCTATACGTTTCCACATTTTAGGGAATAATTCATAACGCATTAAACCCACCTAAAAATCTTAAACAAACGAATATTAAGACTTTGGCTACCAACGTAATTTGTCATCAGCAGCTAGCTAAATTCGGCAAGGGTAACTACAACATTTTTCGTCCCTTCACATTTTTTGTCTACATAAAAACCTTAAATGTTATTATTTTTGTAGCTAGGGACCAAAGAGTTTTGAGGACTTTTGAGGGGATTTTTGTGATTTATTAACAAAATTGAGGAACACGCAGACTGGCATCTCAATATTTTCTTACAAAAGATAACTAAGAAACTTTGCTTCAAAAACAAACACAACAAAAATAAGTAATGTTTGCAGGCCCCATCAACCACAAATTGTGGTGATTTTAAATAAATAATATAAAAACTAGCATATATAAAAAATAACCAAATGTCAAAAAAATTTCGAGGAGATTTGAGAAGAAAACCTAAATTTTAAAAAAAATTGAGGACATTTGAGGAGAATTAAGGAGACCTTTTGAATTTAAGGAGATTTGAGGAGTTATGAGGAGGCGTGGGAACCCTGGTTTTATTAGCAAACCTAGCTAACACATTTCATTACTTTCCTATGTTTAGTTAGCTACGATAATCTTCTAGTTAATGGAGAACATATAGCAAGCCCAGCAACAAACCAAAGATGTGTGACTCTAATGCTTTTTACTAAATGTGGTTAGGCAGAATTTTGAGTGTATTGACATTAGCAGTTTATAGGTAGTGTGGATAAATAGTTTTAAAAATGGCTGCACATTTTGCCAAATATGTTCATGATAACTTCCCATGTTTTTATTCCAATTAATGCCAAATACATTTTGCAGTCACAGTGCAGTTGAATAACAAATATTCATTATCCGGTAAAAACTAACATTACTATTGGATTAACGCACTTATCACATGTTTGATAAGCTGTGTATTTACAGGTTAAGATAAATATATTCTTATGTTTTCTAGCCTTACAGAAATCTTAAACAAACCAGTTTTAAGATTAAAGTTACATAAGTATTTAGGGACAACATCTGATATACTTTAAAAATTAATAGTCATAATGAATTGAATAATTGTCTATAATGCCGAGGATTACCAGTACTCATAATATGAAAATGTGCCAAGTCAAGCTTCATCAACATTTGGCTTCAAAAGATAAATGACAAGCTCATTTGGTGTGAAATTTTCTTAGCATGTGCACAGGCTTTGATTAAATTATTTTGTCAAATAAATTGTACTTATTTTTTTGTTATTTCCGACAAAATCCGTTATTTTCATGGACAAGTCTTATCGCCCTCCCTCAAACTGCGTAACTTCATTGGTTTCGTAGCATGCAATAACAACTTGCAAGTCAATTATACTTAAGTTATTGCATTTTTGATGCTCACAAAATGTACCAGGGGACCCACAATCTTCACAATATGAACTTTTAACTAGAAAAGTAAATAACAACCGAAAATGTTGGAAAGACATTCATTCTGTAGTGCTACAGTCAGCACCGGGTCTCTGCTAATTTCTATATATAATACGAAGACTGTGCCTGTCCGTCTGTGACAGGCAAAGTGGATGTGTTCATTTTCGTTTGAAGTAAGCCGAAAAAGTTATGTCTTATTTAGCAACTCCATAGATGGTACAGCACAACGTCAATAACATTAATTTAACATCAATAGCTTAATTCAAAGTTAATGAAGCCATTGCAATGCAGTTATAACTTTGAGGCCAAATAACTTGGAAAGAGGGTGGTGACGTCAGTCAATTTACGCTGTGTGGGTAACTAGGGACAACCTGGGACCAAATTGGGTAACTTTCCCAAACCTGGTTGCCTGAATCCATCTAGGAATGGAGGGGTTGATGACGTAATCAAAAACCCTTTAAACCCCAATACCTCCTCAACTGTTCGTCAAAAGTACATGATCCTATACTCGATCCTCGATCAGCGTTTAAAGCTCTACACGATAGCAATAAGGGGTTAAGGGATATTTCTGAAAAACAAGTTATTCATTGGTGGGCCTTTGCTGAAGGCACATGATCTTATACATTATTTTGATTAGCATTTCATGTTCTATGCAATATGGGTAACAAAAAATTTTTTTTTAATTTTTTTTAATCATTATTGACATCATCAAAATTTGAATGCATGATCTTTTTCATTGTTCCTCTGCCTAAGTGGATTTTTCCATGGGCTTAAACGACTAGTCGCCTATATTAATACGAAAACTGTGTCTGTCTGTGACCACCAAAGTGGATGTCTTCATCCTTTGATGTCGCCGAAAAAGTTATGTCTATTGTTTGTTTGTTAATCTTTCTGACGTACAGCCGCGTCAACGCGTTTAATGATAAAGTGCCTAAGTACTTAATATTAAGCAGTAATACTTAATATTAAGCACTTTTGGGTGTAATAGTTCAAATCAACACATTCAAAGAGGCAATTAGGAGTTGCTATTTAATTTCTCGTAAAACCTTTTAACATACAATTAATTTTTAGGAAACAAAGAAAGAAAATTGAGATTATAAATCTTGTTCTAAAACACAAGAGCACTACAACTGAGTTTATATCCTAAAAATTGCGAAAACTGAAAAAACTTGATAATTATTAAATCTAACAAAATCTAAAATAAATCACTAACACATGCTACTCCAGGTGGTTTAATTGTGACAGATGTCATCAGAATCGATTTTAAAGGCAACTTCTCATTACCTGCAGGAAGAAATTCTATTATTCGGGTATCCTTATCTGGATCACAAGGAAAACTAAAGATATGACAAAATCTCCTCAATACGATGTTGCGACAGACATTTTGAAAAGTTTATGTTTGTAATTATGCTTGCATTTGCTGTGAAATTGTCTCAACTCATGCGCTGCTTGGGCAATTAAACAATTTTAATGGCATAGATAAGGCCTAAAAATTTCATAAGTTTTCAATGAAATTTCCTTAAAATTTGTTTTGGAGGACTCAAATTTGTTTGTCTCTGGCAGAATGGAATTTCTAAAATATATTTCAGAGGCATAAACCTCATTAAATAACTTAGCTTATCTACTAGTTGATATCTGACAGATTGAGCTTAGGACTATATGCTAGACGTTCATTCAGTTCCATTGTCCATTGTCCATCCGCCTTTCTTCTATTCTTTCTTCCATGAATCCTTCTTATTGACCTTTTCTTTCTCTCATTGTACTTCTGTGTCAGTACTTTCGTAATCTTCAACGCTATCATCAGTCTCACTTTCAATTTCGCTGTGTTCTGATTTCTCAACTTCAATTTGTTTTTTAGTTGCTTTTCTCTATTGCTTAATCTGCTATTAATCTTCTTTTTTTTTTTTCCCTTTGGCGTTTCTTCATTTTTCTCTTTGTTTTCTTCTTCTTCCTTATCTTCACAAGAATCTTTACGAATCATACTTCGCAGATTCTTTTGTTATATTCTTCCCTTGGTACTGGCCTTCTGTTTCCCTTTTCCCTTAGCTTTCCTGTTATCATGTTCAGCTTCCTCATCGTGTACCTAAAACAAAAGGGTATAATAAACCTTAATTACTATAATTTGGTGCTAAAGTCCATAATTAGTTCGATTTTGGCTTGGAATCAATAACAACAAATGTGAATAACCTGAGTTTTTCTCTTTGTTTTTGTGTCACATATTTCAACTGAAACTTCTTCTTTTTTAATATTATATTATCTAACTCCCATGCCACAAAACTTCCAACACGGTGTACATCTAAATTAAAATCATCCCATTGATAATGAAGCACTTGATCGATTCGAAACTTTCTTTGTGAATCAAGTATATTTTTGTTATGTACTAAAGCACAAGGCTCTGTGAAACACATTGTTTACCAAAAGATAATAATCATTATTATCTGTGATAAAAGTGCACGTGTTTGACATGCCGTCTTGGACCAACATTGATCAGCAGTTCGAAAGTCATCTGGTGTAATTACTGAGCTGTGAATAACTTGTTTAGGAATTTCCTTGTCTTCAAGATGTACTTGATGTCATATGCTTAGAAATTTGACTGTCTATGTCCCATACTACTGTAAAATCTCTGTTGTCTACAATCATTTCTGTTACACGTCCATATACCAATCCATCAACAAAACCAAAGTCGTTCATTTGCTTCTCAAATACCTCCCCAAAAATAATTAATTTGATTGATACACAATCACCTTCTTTCAATTATAGTACGCTTTAACTAAATCCATTGTTTTTATTTACTTCTATTCTATACTTCTATATTTCTCTTGTACAGTACTGGAAAAAGGTTGTTTAACATCGCGCTTCGCGTATCGTGACGGTATTCTCGATCCGCGATAGACGTTTTTTTACTTTCAAATTGTATCGAGAGGGCTTCGCGATGCATCCGTCTCGATATCATTCTCGAAGCTATCGAGGCCATTAACACTTTTTCATAATAGAACTATTTTAAACATATAAGAGTGTTTTCAACAATGATCGCGGATGTTTAAATATAATTATACTTCCTTTGTGTTTTATTTTTTTAACTTACACATAACAATCGAGGGTATGTAGCTAGCGTTAATCTTTCTTTAGAAAACATTACAGAGATTGCGTGTATTTAATTAAATATTTATATGAACTATATTTCCACATGTCTGGTTGATCTTACACACTTTCGATGATCTTGTTTATGCAGCAAATGTTTTTATTTTACACGCGCTTCTTATAGCGATCGTCGTTAAAAAATGTACCTAGAGGCTGCATATATGGTCAAACATCTTACGTAAATATTTATTATAGCTTCTTGTTTGTTACAACTCTGTCATGTGACCATAAAGCTCATACCCATGGGGCACATCGTGGATTAAAAACTTTGCCGTAGCGAACACTTTTAAATAAATTGTTTTTGCATGATGTACCCGCTGGGGAAGAGCTAACGTAACTATAGTCTTTTTCTAATGATTTCTTGTTTTTTTTTAGATACTAAAAAAGGTCAAAAACATTATTCAACATGATGTGTCTACTGGGTAATACAAAAGCACAAAGATAGCCTTACTGTTTTCCTATTTATTTCGCCGGTAGTAAGTTATTCACTAGGCAACCTCAAATGTACCAGGACTTTTTATATGTTAAAGGGTGACAAAGACAGATTGCAATCGGAATTGTGGAAAACATTTTTTTAGATAAAACATATTTACATAAGAAATAATTAAAAAAAATAAACTATAAAAAAAGTTCTTTTCTTCGTGCTGCTTCATTTATGGCGTCTTTGCACTTCTTCCAAACTAAATTCTTTTCTGCAGCACCCATCACGTGAAGAGAAAAAACATATTGCTTAATTAAATTTAGTCGATTAATATCTAATTCTTTTTTTCCTTTTGAACCAGCGCAGTTTCCTTCTCTTCTTTCCTGCCTCGTGAACAATTGCTCAGAAAGATTTTTCGCGAAATTCGGAACAGATGACGACTTCCGATCCAGCATTTGTAACTCAGCAAAAGTAAAACTTCTTTTCATTGTCGTTGGAGATTCCACAGCAGCATTCGTACGCTTCGAAGACATTTTTGGGCTTGAGCAAAAGAAGGGTGCGTTGCTTCGACTCCTCTTGATCGGACTCACACGATGACTGCTATCGAAGAAAGATATTTTTCCCATCATCCTCTCTTGATTGCTGATTATTTGTTCAAGCAGCGACTGTATGTTTGTTTGATTTTTTTCCAATTGTTCCAATCTATCATTAAAACGCTCCATCACTACATCATGTGTCTAAAGATAAAAGAAAATGTTTAGTTTGACTAATACTACACCTTTTTATGTAAGAACCAATTTTTTTACAAAATTAATAAACTACAACGATGGAACAACGTCGTTTGGCAATGATGCACATGTTGGAAAATTAATAATGCTACATACACTAAATTCCAATTGTGATCGGTGGTGGATATGTTCTTGTATTGTTGTCGAATGATGAGTATCATTAACAGGTGGCTGAAACTCCTCCACAGTGCTTTTATGCACAACAAATGTATCCTCCGCTACATTAAGTTCACGTAGTAGACTGTTCGCGTCGTTAACAACGCCACTTAAATATTCGATACTTTTATTTAAATTTTCAGGTGGGGAAGCAGGTGTATATAATTGTAATTGATGGTCCGCAACCTCTCCAACTTTGATTACCTCAGCCTAAAAAGATATAATTAAATTAAATTAAGCAACGTTATCTTTACATTCCTTAAATATTCTTAAAATATTCTAAAGTTTTTTTATCTCTGAAGCCATTGTTCTTATATCGTTGGTTCTTATAAAATAATGTGTAATGAAAAAGTAAAATAACATACCAAATTTTTTACCACAATTCCTTTTGCTTTTTTCT
The DNA here is from genome assembly GCA_030067915.1 of Hydractinia echinata. Lineage (NCBI taxonomy): Eukaryota > Metazoa > Cnidaria > Hydrozoa > Anthoathecata > Hydractiniidae > Hydractinia > Hydractinia echinata. The sequence continues at coordinate 371,887 of JASGCC010000168.1, forward strand.
GTGCAGGTTGTTTTTTGCATTGTTTTTCGGTTACTACGTCTGCTTCCTCATCCTCCGAAGCCCCCCCTCTTGACATTTTTTCTATCACTTCTACGAAATTTTTATATGCTACTAATCGTCAACAGTTTGGAAAACTGGGAACGAGTTTGGTGTACCGAATGCTTAAAATAATTATCTTACCCACAGAAGTACACTCGTCATTTTTTTCCATCGAAATGTCGATGAAGTTCATTACGTCGACATTGACCAATCTTTTTCTACCTGATTTTGGCTTATTCGCAACTGAGCCTGTTGTATTAATTTTAAAAATAATTTTCGAAACCGTCTGTCTCGACACAACTATATTCTCAGCAGCGAGAACACTCACAATATCAGCGTGTTTTTTATGAAATTTATATAAAGCGGTTATTCTCTGTTTTGTATATAAAGACAGTGGTGGAGCCATATTTCCTGCTTGAGATGTTTTTGCTTTAACTGTCTTATGATGATGGTTAGGCTCGCTTTTATGAAATAAATAAATAAAAGAGCGGGGCTGATCAAAGTATTTTATTTCCCTATTATCATACCGAAATTTTTATTCTTTTCAATTTAAAACATTGTATTTTTTATCTTTTTTTGAAAAAAATATAAACGGTTGTTATCTCACGTATCTTATCCTAGCTATTTGAAAGCACTACGAAACTCATCCCCAAGTTCCATTCCCTAGCAAAACCTTCTACTTCATAAAAAAAACATATGTCTGAAGTTGTAATGTAAAGACTGAAAAACACGACCATGATCTTTTGAATTCAATTTTTTACTCACTTAAGTACAGTCACGCGATGGGATCGAAACGAAAAAATAAACAAGTTTTAAATATAAAGCTTGTATGCTTGCTGTATGCTTTTGACTTTATTAGCATAGCTCATCAAAAGAGTCTGTTTTAAAAAACACACGTGCTTAGAAATAATAAAGCAAAGTTTACGGCTGAACAGTGCTTGGAATTTAGTAAAAGTAAAAGTCTGTTTACACGCGACTAAAGTAAACTCAACCAGAAATTTAAACACCCCGGTCACTTTAGTATATCGGAAACGCGCGCCCCTGAATATTATTTGTATTGCACGTGGAAAGAAAGAAGAATGTGTTCGGGATCATAAGTTGAGTATTATTTTTGTCTGATTTTCTCAGTAACAGAAAAAAAATACGTTGAAGAAGCTGTGCGCTAGGTTTACTTTAATAAATACGAAAGTTAAAAAATTTCTTATAAAAAACACATATATATTTAAAATAAAATAAAAGATAAAGCAGCGGTGTTTGAAACAAAACAAAAAATTTCTCTTTATTCTCATTAACACCTACCATCGTGACACATCGAGACGGATTTTGTCACGATACTAGATTCTCGATAGATCGCGACAATTTATTTTAATTGTTTCTTATTATTATAAACGCGGTACATCGCGTATCGAGGGAGTCCTCGCACGTTGCGCGCTCGATATGTTAAACAACCTTTTTCCAGTACTGTACCTTCCCTTGTCTTGTAATCAGTGATAAACCTGATGTAAACTTTTATCTCAACGTACATATTTCGCATTTTCAAAAAGGTAAACAACAAAATTGCTTAAGGATACTGTAAGGGTATAGACACACATTCAGTATATTCATTATTTCTCAAAAATTATGTTTTTCTCTTCAAAATTATTTATTGAATATAAAAGCAAATTAAATTGTCTATAGGATAAGATAAATATGAAATTTAATTTTTTTTCCACGTAGCCATAAATCCACATCTTTGTTTTTCACTAAAACGTCTGAAACTCCCCTCCGTTTTATTTTTTTTCTGCGTCATATTTATCAATCACTTTAGCATTACCATAACAACAATACCTTGTCACATTTTTTCGAAAAAGCGCGTCGTTCGTTTTTTATTTAAAAATTTGTGAAAAAATGAATTTTTGCTTGCTCTTTTGTGTTTTAACCTGTCTTTTTCTTTAAATAATCAAAATAAACATAAAATGTGACAAAGTCATTTGCAGCAGGTATCGATGAGCACGTGTGCAAAGTTTTGTTGAGTTTCTCCATCGTGGAGGGGAGTTTCGGACATTTTAAGTCATGTATATATACATCGTGAAAAACGAACATCTAAAATTACTCGTAAAAGAGTTTTTCGCAACCTGACCTTTACAACAATAGCCTAATCAAAGATGTGCAGAAGGTGTTAAGCGAACTACCAACAACTCATTAAATATTTATAGGTTGGTAGAGAATATCAAACTCCACATATTTTTGAAAAAATTTTTTTTTGTAAAACAATTATATTTATACCATTACAGTATCCTTAACCATGTTTTAGAGGTGACCTAAGGGGCAGGCGCCTGACTTTAGCACCCAGTTATGAAAAAATCCATAACATAAAGTATTTTTTCCGCTGATTTACCCCAAACAAAAATGTTATGAACTGTTTGATACAGAACTGAAAACTGTTTGTTAATTTCACAGGGAACTCCATGAGCAAAACAACACACATGTATTTACGTTTACATTTTTTTAAATTTTTGAAAAAAAGAAAGATCAAGGGCCTTACAAGGCTTGAAGTTTACCATGATTTTAATTCTAATGTAAGAAATTTATTTCTTTTTCCTCCAGAATTGAGATTAAAAAATAATGCTAAGTTTTTATTACATTTTTACAGGTGGAACAAAAAATGAGTAAAATGCTTTTTCTTATAAAGTAAATTTTTATGGTAATGGCCTGGATTTTTTTTTGACAACTCCCCTCCATTTTATGGTGACAAATACATCAAAAAAGACAAAAACAATAACTTTTTAACAAACTTTATAGGATTTTTATAAAGAAATGTCTCTTATGATTTAATTATATTTGTCCTTAACATATTGAAGGCAAATTAGGGAAATATAAATTGTATTGATGAAAAATTCCAAAAAAATGAAAAAAAAAACAATTTTTTGAAAAAAATGATAACTTTAGCAAAAAATAAAGAGGTCACCATAAATTTCTGAATTTCAAATACTTTTTTTTCAGTTAAGCATCACGTCATATTTACCTGCACCCAATATGTTCTTTCTGTATATGTTCTGTATAATTTCTTCATATTTGACATTTTAGTACTAATAGAGTAGCCTCATATTATTGAATAAAGGCATGTTAACGAATAATAGTAAATGGATAAACAAATTCGGTTCTCCTAAATTTATTCATTGACTTACCTTATTACCACCACCATACACATTATTAGGTTCTAAATCTGTTTTATAAGCAATTTCTTGTTCATTACCAGTAAGAGTCATATCATTATTATACTGTGAGTATTCTTCTGTTAAATTAACACAAACCTTCTTCGCATTTTGTAATGCATCTAGTATAAATAAAATAATCAGAAGTTGAGAATTGAAAAACCATATTCTTTTTAATTCAAGCCAGTGCTAGGCAAATGCTGAGGCAAAAGCAGATGTGTTACAATTCTTAATTCTTATCGGCAATTTTTTTCCAACATGGTTTCTTTTAAGTTATGTGTCCTAAACTTACAAAACTTTTTGCTCTTGTTTTCTTTTTTAACTGTTCTATGTGTGTGGAAGCATGCGACCTCAAAACAGAATATAAATTGCTAATGTTAAACACAAGGTTGCCAACGTGTAACATAAGGTTGCCAACATGAAAGAGGTAAATGGCATTCCACATCGCAACATAAAATAAATTGAATTAGAAATAATCAGCAATAATCAATATAAAGCAATAAATCAGCTACAAATTGTAAAATAATTCCTGAACTGGCTAAAGTGTTAACATGTATTTATTGTCATATAGAACAAAAATAAGACAATTATTAATACAGCAGAGGATGGAAAGTTGGTTCAAGATAGAGTGGTGATGTGAAGAATAATTGGAGGTTGCTTGCACATTTTTTTTGCACCAGCGTAAGTTCAATTTGGTGGCTTAACGGAAGTTTTTACCTGTTTAAATGTGAAAAGAGAAATGAGAAGTTTATACTTTTTTTAATGTGAGAAGTAAGATCAGAAGTTTTTACCTGTTTAAATGTGAGAAGGAAAATGAAAATTATGACAGTGCTGTGTATTTCACCAAACACCAAAGTGAACTTTCTGGAATTTTTGAGCATGATTCTTACATGTGAACACAAAATCACTCTGGCACAAAAAGTATGATAACATGGAGAAACTTGGTCCCTTTTTGGGCTGTAGTCTATAGTCTTTATAAATGTTTACATGCTGATTTCATTCAGAGACCACTTTTTAAAATTTATTGTTGTGGATTTGGGCCAAGAGAATTTTAGTGTACTGCACGCCCAGTGTAATTATAGCATGCATGCCATTTATGGCCATGCCTGCAATCTACATCTTAAAAAATTAAAATCTAAAATCATAATGCTCACCACCACTAATCCAAAAATTGTAATAATTGATTAGATTTTGTCTGATGCATTATCTCGATAAAAATTATCAAGAAATTATTTGTTTTGTGGGTAAACTTGTCCGTACCTCATGATTTAAGGTGTGAGTAAGGGAAAGAAGTGCTATGTATTAAAAATCGTGTAACTAAAATTGAATGGTGGTCAATGCATTGACTTAGTTATATTCCAAAAGCATATAAAATTATCTAGACAATGATCTAAATATTATTTGAAAAAAATAATTTTAGATCATAAAAAAAACGCCTTAAAAAATGACCCCCTTGTTTAGAAAATTTGCTCCATTTACAAAACTAAAAGATTTTCATACATTCTGTTTGCAATTTTGTATTCACTATACATATATCTCGGGAGCATTTTTGAATTATGCTTTGAATGTTTTTACTTTTAAAGATATTTCCCATCAAAGTTAAGTACTAAATTATTCCCTTCGTTTCATCACAAAAAGCATCATAACTCGAGTTAGGTTTACATTCACACCTTAATTCAAAAAAGCACCCGAGATGTATCATTCCTTTACAAAACAAAGTCACCCTCCTCCTCAAAGCTTTTATTGATTTGTAAATGGAGATTAAAACGTATGGCATACTCTCTGAAAAAATTAACTCTGTGAAAAAGAGTTTTAAAGATTTTTTAAAAGTTCATTATTTTCTGTATAATTCATTCGTCGCCATAGTAACGAATGTATTTTTAACACTTTCTGTATGATGCGCACATGTCTACTTACTTCCACACTTTGATCATAACGAAACAACATGGGTAAGATAACAAATAATAAGAAGAAAGGACACAGATAAAAGTAAAAAAATGAAAAAAAATATAACAAAGTTCCACATAAAAATAACGATTGCTTTTTTTATAATCTTTTATGACGGTAATTGCATTATCATAAAAGTTCGCTCGTCTGAAAGTGAGTAAAAATTATTCTCAAGATGACATATTTATGAACATTCAGAAATGTGTTTTTGTGAGTACAATAAAGTTATGTGTGCTATGAATGTAAAGTAGGTTTTTTGGAATAAAGACATTCTTTCAGATTGTTTTATATTTTTTTTCTTTTCTAACAGAAAGCTCGTATTCGATTCTATACGAATGCGTAAAATTTTTTTTTTTGAAAAAAATGAGATTTTTTCCCTTACTCACACCTTAATGGTACTAATAGACCTACCGTCATTCTTCTAATTTAATCCGTCCTCTAATTAGTACGAATTAATTATTTTGGCAAAATGAAATAATTTATTTAACTCTAATTATTAGTACGAGTCCATAATTACTAATTTCAGATTTTCCTCTAATTTAGTACGATAAAGGTCAAATTTTCTTCTAATTATAGTACGAATAGTAAAAAACACGTAATTTTTTTTGTTTCAAACTTTCTTTTTTAAAAAAACATGAAAAATTTTAATCTAATTTACAAAGTAAATGGATCGTCTTCAGTATCGTCACTGTCTAGGATGGTTTTAGCTTTTTCCATGCATTTTGAATATGGAGATACCAGCTGATTTTGTCTTCAAAACAGTCGATGCAAAACTTCACAATCAAATGAGAGAGAAAGTTCTCAAGGAAGGGAGAAGAAAAGTTGGTATAAATAAGAGTTTAAAAAAGAAAGAAAAAAAAAATAAAAAGTACCAAAAAGTGTGTTTTCAATTTTTCAACCCCTAATTTAATACGATTTGATTCCTATTTTACTCTAATTATTAGTACGACAATCAACTTCAATTTCCAAGGTATTTTATTTCCTCTTATTATTAGTACGACTCCTTCAAAATAATTATTTTTACCGGAGGATTAAATTAGAAGAATGACGGTATTTCAATATCCATTTCCATTCCGCAAAATACACAGCCGGAATAGACATACTAACATGAAAACGAGGTTAGTTTAGAGACAATTTTAATTTTCCAGCGAAGTGATGCACATATAGTTTGTTTACCTTTATTATTTCTCAAATTAACTTGTCAAATGGGCAAATTATGAACTTTTGGTAAAAGAAATAGAAATTGGCATTTATTTTATACCCATTGGGCTTATTAAAGTTGTTGGTTTATATTTTTTTACTAGTGTTCAGCTAGTTAAGGTTGATTGGTTTGGATTTTATATATAGTTACACTAGCACTAGCATTGGTTACTACTAGCTAGCTAGTTGGAGATTTAACCAATGTTGTTGACATATATATACACTTTATTCTTTGTTATTGGATATCTTTTTTTTTAAACATCTGTAAATAACATTATGACTTGGCTATCCTAAACCTGTTGGGTTGGTGGTATTCGGCTGAATACTGGTCTTCATGTTATATACATAACGGCACATTTAGTTGATGAGAAGTTTCTCTATATACATACATTGTACTGCTTTGAGCATTTTTTGTCTTTTATAATTAAAAAATTATGTTGTTGATCTGTGTAAAGTGAACATTGTTTTTTGTAGGTCTTACTGATACTTTTATTACTGATAAAAAATCAGTAATTAAAGTAAAGTGGAAGCAGGAATGGCACCTGCATGTCAACTTTTTTTTGCTATGCTGCATGGGTATGATACTTACTGTGTTTTTGTATTTATCTATTAGACACCAGCATGCCAAATTTATAGGTTTGGTACCTCTCAGAACCTTCTATATTGCCTATTACTCAAAACTACTCCCCCCCTCAAAAAAAAAAAATATCTTATAATCATATAATTATTATCATATAATCGGTAAAATATAATAACATTTGTTAGGATTATCCTTAGAACTTAAAACTTACAACACAACTTTATTTCATCAAGGGGAATCATTCTGTAAATTTTGGACACTTGATTAATTCAATTTCTCTAATTTTTGGATTTTACCGGATAATTTTCAAGCAATTTGTTTCAAAAAGTTTCTTTACAATTTAAGTAATTTAAATTTCAGCAGATAGTGGTATTTTGTACAAATGAAGCCACAGAAAAAGACTTGCGAGACATTTGCGAGAGTACGAGTGAAGAAATTAACCAGTGAGCGTGCGAGTAATTTACCCCTGAGTACAACGCGAGTACAATTTAAATCATATTACACGTATTTTTTGTTAAACATACTCTCAAGGAATATTATTTTTTACTCGGAAGTGTACTCACATGTACAGTTTTTAAAGTTAAACTTTGTGTTTCTTAAAACACTGCTTAATTGTGTACGAACAAGTTTAATTTAATTTTTTGGGGAGAGATATTAAATTTTTAAATTGTAAAAAACGTAAGTTGAAAGAAATTAAATTTTATTTTCAATTTGCCTAAAAAATTACGGGGTTAAATTATTCAATGGACTTCTTTGTGAATTAATGATCAAAACTACCTTTCTGCATTAAAGCAGGCCTCTAAATGAAGAAAATAGTACATACATATTTAAAGAAGTCAATTAGATATAAGACAGAAAAAAGTTGAACTTTCATTTTTTTTTTTAATTTGAAGGAAGTGTCTCCTAGAAACTAAAAGTTTTTTTTTATAAGGAATCCATACTATTATTAACGAATTTCAGGTTAAAATTCAATAAATTGAAAGTAACAGTGCAATGTTATTTTTCACACTTTCAGAGCTTCCTTCCTCGTGTGGCTACTTTTTTTCTCCATTTTGTAAACACTACGCTCCCGGAAACGAGGCTTATCTAATATGCTTCCGCATTCGTCAGTGGCAAGGTTCAAAATCAAAGCGAAAAACACGGAGACTGTATAAAGAAGAAATTTAATTTGTAACTCTGTACATTAAAAAATAGCCCCTGGCTATGAGCTAGACACTTTCAAATAAATAATTTATCACTGCTATAAGTATTTTTGAAATTGAGTACCTAAAAGGCTATTAACACAGTGGAAAAATAAAATCACAAATAAACAACTACTACATAATACGCGCTCAAGCTCTCAATGGCGTCAATTCAAGCAAACTCAGTGGGCGAAGTCATGAAATTAAGTTATTATCCACCATAATGCTTTCGGCACTCATAAAAATTTCAAAAATGTTTGACTTTTGAAACGCATAATTACGCATAATCATTTTTTTACCTTGCCTTTTTCCAGGCACATTTTTGAAGAAAAAAATCTAGCTGTGCTTCGACATGGCGAACTAAAAAAGTTTTGTTTAAATAATTTTCCAGATATTATTGAAAAACAGTATGCGATTTCTTTATTTGTGTATTAATATTAGTTAATATAAAAGTTTTTGTTTTGTAGCAGATGCAACCTTTAAAGAACTAAATTGAAAAAGAAATTTAAAAGGTGAATTAAAATTAATGTTTTGAATTTTCCTTTAATAAAAATTGCAAGTATCATGACATTTTTTTTTAAAGATGTAGTCGCAAGTACTTCAATTATTGCACACTTGTGTTATTTAAAAATTTACCCTTGTTTATTATACTCGCATTGTACTCTTACTCATTTATTAATACTGGTACTCCCTAAAATGTGCAGCTTTGCTCGCTATCAGCACTGTACAGAATAATAAATTGAAAACACCAAGTAATAAAACTGGATTAATTAATCAATTCCGGTGACTTATAGGCTATTAACAATATATTTATCAAACAAATTATATATTTTAGTATATATAAGTTTTTATTATGAAGGAATAATGTGCGTAAAGAGTTGAAAAGAGTTCGCTGAGACAAAAAAGTTTTAAAAACCACAGGAACAAATTTTGGCAATAGAGTGTTTTTCAGATTAAATCTTATTTTCTGTGCGCATTGGACCTGTACTAATCTCTTCTAGTAATAAAAGATATAAAATCCGTGTCTTCTTTTGCAGTGTTTAAATTTTCAGCTCCAACTACATCTAAATTTCAACTAAGGTTGAATGTGCTTATTTTTTCACATTTTTTCAAGCCCAAATGTTCTTTCAAAAAATAGGGAAATGTATGGTCAGATTTACGGATAATGATGAATATTTTTAGGATTGGAAAAAACATATGACTTTTTATAAGAATCAGTGAAATCTGTTCTAAGGGTGACTGTTCTAATTTTTGAACCTTTACAGCATGTGCACAACATCAAAATTCAGCCTTATTTTGTTCTGACTTGTAATTTTTTTATATAAAAATCAGTGTTTGTGTTCCTTATATGGAGCAGTATAGTTAAGTTTATGACCAATTGAGCCAGAGAAAAAAAATGACCACAAGCCATCATTAGCCTGAAGAGAATTTAAATCATTGGTTGTTCTTTTTGTGGCAAAAAATGATTCTATAATGGATGGTTGTTCTTAGTTATGAAAACAATAACTTGAGCCTGCATTTCTCATTTTATTCTTCTTTTTTGGCAAAATCTGAGGCTTGTGTTCCTATAAAAATTTTCTAACAAAAAAGTATGTAGAAAAAGTCTTATAATAAAATAAAACTTCTTAATAATTCTAGACATTATTTTTTTTTTAAATATGAAAGAATTCAGGCTGAGATCTTTCTTAAATCCTGAGGTACAACAAGTTGGATTTACCTGAAAGACTTGCATCAGAAATTTCCAATGAAAGTTTACGTGACTCCAGATATTGCTTTTTGAATATTTATTTTTCTTGCAACTCAACCTTAACTTTAAATTTTTCTTCATTAAAAAATTCTAAAATAGGTCTCGTGTTTTTTGGCGGCATGTGACTCTATTACGTAAGATTTATGCCTTTAATGACTTTTATAGAAAAATATGTACGGGAAAATGCAATAATGACTGGTTGGTTTTTATTATTTTATTTATTTCTAAGAATTTTTTTTTTAATAAGGTTTTTAATAAGTCATTTATTGCAGTATTATGCTTTAAATACATTCGCTAACAGACTCTGTATAGCTAAACTAAACTATTTATAGCAGCTATATACAGAGTTATTACTCCATATAGAAAGCACACTTTTCACATCACAAATACATGGTTTTTCAGGCGAACACTTGACTTGATAAAAACGGCAAGTCAGAGGTTATCATAAAACGTAAATAGCTTTATAAATAGCTAGCTAGCAAAATGTATCATCATCATCATCATTCTCGGCTTAACGTCCGTTTTCCATGCTAGCATAGACCTTTTTGAATGTTTACATTTTCCGCGGTAAGCCTTCTGGCTCTAACAACTGCGTGGCAGGCAGAAAGATGCGGAAGCTTGCTGAAGAAAGGTATTTTTCAGCCCATTTCTTTCTACGGAAATATTTTTGAGGCTTTAAACTATTATCGAGTGTAGATGGGTAACTTCTGACTGACATATATTCATATAAAGTCGTAATGATACCTTTGTGCGAAGAAACAGACTAAAAAGGAGTACCGGTAATCGGGGAGTTACAAATTCAGTAAGTTGGGGAGTTACGGAAGGGGAGTTGGGGAGTTAAGTCTACCATTTTAATTTTTGTAAAATTCTCCGTCGCCGAAACACCGGAAAAATATCTCAAAAACGAAAAGCGCAGCGGTTATAAACTCGACTTACCGAATCTCAGATTTTTTTCATAAATATTTAGTTGGTTTTAACTGACCGCTTTCGCAGGGGTTCGCTTTTATTTCAATGATTTTTCAATCATTAAATTTCTTTGTTTTTCATTGGGACAGCGGCGTCATTTCTCACTGGACACTTTCACAAGGGTCCGCATTTCGTTTCTAATGATCTTTTAAGATTCTATTTCTTTGTTTTCCACCCAACCTAGCAGCGGTTATTGCGGGTTTCTAGTTTCTACAGCCACTTAGGGGCGGTTTCTGTCCCAAACTTTTTTAATTTTATAGTTATTTTTTTTTCAAAAAAAACTGGTGCATATAAAGGGGTATTGCACAAAGATAAGGAACAGATTTCTATCACCACTGTATTTCGGGTAGGAAAATGAAATACAAAACAATTTGCATTTCCCACGTTTTTCTTCTTTTGCTTCAACTTTCTGACTAGAGATGTCGTTCATTGATTTAACGAAAGAAACACAAACGCCCTCCTCAAAGGTACGTAATTTTATTAACTCAATTGAGGCATATAAAACTTTTAATTACAATACTTTTAAATCCTATAATTTCTACAGAATACTTTTATAACCATATCGGATGATGATACCAACTCTCCTGATTGTGATAATTACAGAAAAAAAATAACGTTTTTTTATCTATAATAATCTTTCGTAAATTATAGGCTCCACGCGGTTTGCTACAGGGCGCTGATACGGTAAAATATTGACCTCAAGTTTTCGCCGGACATGTAACTCGGTTTCCGTAGAAATTTGTAACTCCCTAACTCCCCAACTCGCAACTTCCTAACTTCCCGGTTTTGTAACTCGAACATTTCCTAGACTCACTAAAAAGGACCTCACTTCACCTAGCGCCCCCATTTTTTTGCCTGCCACACAATTGTTAAAGCCAAAAGGGCTTACCGCGGAAAATGTAAACATTCAAAAAGGTCTATGGGTTGGACGGGGTATATTAATGACCCTCTTCCAATCTGATCTAGACTGTGTTAGATCTAAACTCAACTTCCTCTGTATCAAATCTGTCCTTATAACCTCCTGCCAAGTCTTTCTCGGTCTGCCTCTGGGCTTTGCCCCAGGAACTATCAAGTCTCTACACTTTCTTACCCAATTCAATCGCAGCACGCTCCGCCATCATGATGCACCGACGGAAGTACATTCTGACCAAATGTAGTTTGTGTGATGCTACATGGAAGGTCCCCCTCTCTTCCGCTCATAAACAAAATGAATACATTTTGATTCAGTAGACACTAATTCTCCATGCCTTCGTGCCCCTGTTGCTGTAGATGTAAAAATTGCATATATATATAACAATTTATTATCATTGAACAAATATTTTGGTTGACTTATACACAGCAATATACGGGTACTTTAAGGGTTTTAAGAAACTTTGCAAATTCAAGATGACAAACACTATTTTTTCTCTTTAATACGGTCTTGATATATTTAGTAGCATTATCCTCATAATTTACTTTATGGGGCATTAATTTGGATTGTGAAATCGAAAATGGAGCGTTTGATGGTCCCTAAATTTCGCGAATTTTCCTGCTTGCAAAAGTTTCTTCCCTTTGTAATTGATACATATAGATATAGAGTATTCCACATTTACAAAATATTGTGTAATTTTTTTTCTTCTTTTCTTATAGGTCAAGTGAAAGAACAACGGTTTACTTGGTTACTTGTTTACACACGTTTACTTTGTTACTATTTAATCTCTTGTCAGACTTGGACACTACCTTGATCTTACAATATACTTTTACATATATATAACTTATAGAATAGATTTTTTTTACAATAAAAAAAAATATATAAAAAAATATATAGCTAGCTATATAATTTTACTGTTCTACTTTGCTGCATTTTTACGATCTAGGCATATCGCATTGCTATTGGAACTTTCGGTTCAACCACTCGGCTCAGTTCAGAACTACTGTTTCTGAAGAAATTTTCTCGCTCTTATTAAGGCCAGCTCCATTCTGTTCAATTTTTGTGTAAATATTACTTTGGCTTTTCTAATGGCTAGTGACGTTCAGTCCAACCCGGGGCCTGTCAACCCAGATAAAATAGTAATGGGCTCATTTCATCAAGGTGATTCTAGATTTGGAGAATCAGCGGGTAGCCAATGCATGTGCAATGCTTTATGGGTCATCTGTTACTCTTCTATTGCGTCTGTGCGTTACTGTAAGTAAGTAAGTAAGTAAGTAAGTAACGGGAAGTTTTAACGTCCTTGGGGATTCCATCCTAACGGTTGGCTCTTCCTCCCCTCCGACTGTAACTATGTTACATTACCGCCAGAGATACGTATAGCATTGCTCTAACTTGCTTACCTGCCACACAAGCCGGTTAGCGGTCAGTAGATGGCACCAAATGGGCTGACAACACTGCATTTAAAGTGCGCCGGAGTGGGGACTCGAACCTGAAACCTTATGATTACAAGTCGAATGCGCTACCACTACACCATCTCCGCTTACTCCGTTACTGGACTGAATGGGATCTTGATCGTATTTTGACACTAGGGAATGATCTTTACGTCAGCCTAGGTTACACCAGTCAATATCTTGCTTTAGACGACCTACCCAATTCAATTGCAACTGAAAACGGGAATATTCAAATTGAAAAGTCAGATTTCTATTTATTTGAACTTTCGAGAAATAGTACTTCCTTTCTCCGTGCCCAGGAATATGCCAATGGTGGCATTATAGTTGCTGGTGGTTTCTGCACTTCGTATATATCGTGTAATGGGGTTGTGTATGTGTTTGACTCTCATAGTCGCGATTTGCTAGGCTTACCACACCATTCCGGTACATCTGTTGAAATTCAACTCTACCAGGGAAGCTGAGTCATACATTAAGTATTTATATCTAACAAATTTTCAAAACGAAAGATTGTTCTGTGACTTGCAACATTTTAATGTTAATATTGCGGATGCTGAAAAAACATATTTGCAAAAAACATTTCGAAAAGGGAAAATTAATGCTCGAAAGCGAAAACTTCGCCACACGAATAAATCGGAACCCGATAAGGACCGTGTTGATAAAGCTAAGCGACGGGCTGCTCAATCCGACATACAAAAGGCAAATCTGAAAGAAAAGGATCGTCTCAAAAAAGCTGCTTTGAATGCTACTCTTTCTAAGGAGAAAATAAAAACTTTGAATGAAAAAAAGAGGGTTATGATGGCCGATTTCCGAGCAAATCTTTCCGCAGAAGAAAAAGAAACTTTGAATAAAAAAAATAGGGTTGCAATGGCCAATTTCCGATCAAATCTCTCCGCGAAAAAAAAACAACTTTGAATAAAAAAGATAGGATCAGAATGGCCGCTTTCCGAGCACAGAATCGGGTTTACAAACCAAGGAATCGATCGATAGAGGCTTTCAAAAAGCACATTAAAAACGGGCCGTTTTATCTTTGTGTCGTTTGTAACTGGTGTTTGTACCTAACATCTGTATTGCTCTTTCGTGAAGAAAAGTATGATGTTATTGGGAATATCTTCCAATCCCGCGTATTAAGCTACAATAGCAAAGAATATATTTGTAAGACATGTCACTCTAAACTTTTAAAGAAAAGGATTCCATGCCAAGCTGTTTGGAACGATATGCAAGTAATTGAATTACCTGAGCGCTTTTTAGATATTCGTAAATTGGAAAAAATAATTATTTCCAAGAGACTTTTATTTAAAAAGGTTACAATCATGCCAAAAGGACAATCCCCAAAAATGAAAGGTGTCATTTGTAATGTTCCAATACGCGCCGATGATGTTTGTAATATTTTGCCGCGAGGAATGGATAATAATGGTGTTGTTCAAGTAGCATTAAAAAAAAAATGAGTTTCAAGTCTAATGTTTATTTTGAAGCTGTCCGTCCTGATTTTATCAGAGAAATTCTCCTAAAGCAAAATAACACGTTTTATTCAGATATTAAAATAAACATAACTAATGTACCACAAAAGTGGGTAAATACGATTAATAATACTGACGACAGCGACATTCATTTTGTTAATGAAGGGGATGTCTCGATAGTTACTCGTGATGAAAAAGGAAGTCTATTCGAAGAAGATACCAATCCATTAGACAACTACCGTCTCGGAGCTTCGGAAACTGCTTATGTTTCAGATCTGGCTTTTGAAGTGACTGATGATGCAAATGTGACAGTTGCTCCAGGAGAAAATAGGCAACCTCTTCCCGTTATTTGTGATGATGATTGTGAACTTCTTGCTCATCCATACTTATTTCCCACTGGAAAATTTGGATACACACATCAAAGGGAAATTACCTTAAGCCCTTGCAAATATTTCAACCAAAGACTCTTAAATTACACACAAAAGTTTGCCTCTGATTCTGATTATATATTTTTCGCCCAGTCAGTAACTCAGCACTTGAACTTTAATAGTTGCATAAATATAGCCATGAAAAAAATTAAAGCCGACAGTTTGACTGCTGGTGAGTTATCACAAAATTTTAAGGAGAATATTCGCACCTTTATTGCAAATGATGAAGCGTTTAATTTCATGAACACTTTAAAAGGAACACCTGCATACTGGAAACGATTTTTGTTTGAGGTTCTTGCTATGGTAAAGCAACTCGGTTTGCCAACATTTTTCATGATACTTTCATGTGCCGACCTCAGGTGGAATGAATTAGTAGAAATCATCAGCAAGTTGAATGGATTTGATTTGTCAAAAGAACAAATTGAAAATTTGAATTATTTTGAACGTACAAAAATTCTTAACAGTAATCCCGTTTTATTGGCAAGACATTTTCAATATATAGGGTTGAAAACTTCTTTAAACATATGGTTGTCAAAGGACCTCTGGAAAAGTCATACACTATGCAATAAGGGTAGAATTTCAGGTTCGAGGTAGTCCTCATATTCACTCGTTACTTTGGGTGGAAAACGCACCTATTCTATCTGAAGATAATACAAATGATTATGTCGCATTCGTTGATAAAGCAATAAAATGTCAATTATCAACCAGGGAGAATGATGAATTGTTTAAGTTGGTAAAAACCTATCAAACCCATAGTCATTCAAAATCATGTCGAAAGTATAAAAACGTTGATTGCAGATATTCTTTTGGAAAATTTTTCTGTGAACGTACAATGCTAGCAGAACCGTTGTCTGATGCGTTTACACCTGAAGAAAAGAATACGATTCTTGCATCAAGAAATACAATTCTAAAAAAAGTGAAGAAATATATTGATGACAATTTAAATCCAAAATACAAGAACCTTAATGATCCTACCAAAGAAAACTTTGAGCAATCAAAAACAATTCCAGAAATTCTCAAAGACCTTGAAATCGAAGAAAAAGAATATTACGGGTGTCTCACAACTTCTTCTGATAGTAGCTATCAAATTCACTTCAAACGGTCCCTAGAATCGTGTTTTACTAACAACTACTTTGAAGATGGATTGATTGCATGGGAGGCAAATATAGACATTCAGCCTGTTCTAGATTATTATAAGGCCGTAGCTTATATGTGTGCTTACCTCTCAAAATCAGAAGATGAATCATCAGAGGCCATGAAACAAGCATCTTCTGAAGCTTTTGAATCAGGAAAAACTGTTTACGATAGAATGAAGGCGGTTGCAAAAGCATATAGAACTCATCGTGAAATGTCTATTCAAGAGGCTGTTTCAATTGTTTTGCCAGAGATTTGGCTACGCAAAACAACTCCAGTTGTGACATTTGCAAATAGTAATTTACCTGAAAAGCGCTATCGTGTATGTCGTAGTGAAGAAGAAATTGCGAATATGGCCGAAGACGAGACAAACATATTTAAAAGAAACATGTTGGATCGATATATGGATAGACCAGATTCAGGGTACAAAAGAGGAAAGTATGCAATGATAGAAAATCTTTGTTATGCCGAGTTCTTAGCAAACTATACAATAGATACAAAAAGAAATCACGCAGAAGTAAACGATAGTCAGCCAGCAGTTTTAGAAGAGCTCATTATAGACGATGAAGTTTCTGTACTACTACCAAAATCTGTCCCATTAATGTCCTCTAAGGAATACGTTAAATTAAGAAAGACTAGATGTGTTTTGAGGTACCATGTTCCCAATAAAGTTACAAAACCGGAAGCATATGCTGATCATATGTTAATTATGTTTTACCCCTTTCGTGACGAAAATGATTTAAACGAGACTCCTTCTGGTACATATTCAGAAAAGCTTTCAGAACAAGGGGTAATAAATGTAGTAAATCAAAATAAAAGTATATGTGAACCATTTGGTCAAGTAGTAGATGATGCGTTCGTTCATTTTAGTGAAAATAATGCCCGTGGGCTAGATCCATTGGGAAAACAAGAAAATGATGATGTACATGATGAGATAGTTGAGGATGAAATTGAAGAATTTCGAAATGAGGAGTCATTTACTGGAACAGCCTTAGCACAAGCACCTTCTTTGATCTCTGATGATGATCTAAATGAAAAGATACGCACATTAAATATTAAACAAAGGGAGATTTTTCAATTTGTATGTAAATGGACCCGAGAAACAATAAAATCGATGCGTATTGAAGGAGCACCCAAACCAGATCCATTTCATATTTTTCTGACAGGAAGTGCAGGATGTGGCAAATCCCATACTTTAACAACAATAACACATTATTTGAAAAAGGCTCTATCATATGGTTCAGGTGACACTAGTAAAGAAAGAATGTTAATGTTAGCACCAACTGGAGTTGCAGCAGTTCACGTAGACGGATCAACAATTCATTCGGCTCTTGGAATAATACCAGACCGCTCATGTAGTAAATCTGTCTCTAAACTCAATGATAAAAAAAGAAGTGCTTTAAGACAACGATTTTCTGAACTCCAAGTGATAATCATTGATGAAATTTCGATGGTATCAAATAAATTATTACTCTATATTCATCAACGGTTATGTGAAATCTTTGGTTGTACTACAGATACCCCGTTTGCTGGCATTTCAATGATAACATGTGGTGATTTTTATCAACTTCCTCCGATTCAACAAAGACCTGTATACGCAAATTTCAATGACAGCATGTTGAATATATTACACTGCTGGAGATACTTTAAGATCGCAGAACTAACTGAGGTAATGCGTCAACGAGGAGATCAGATCTTTATAGATTTATTTAACAATATCCGCATTGGTATAGTAACAGAACAGGATGTACAAATATTGCTTTCCCGATTTATAGAAAAGACAGACCCGAATTATCCAACAGAAGCAATACATATCTGGGCTGAGAATGCATTAGTAAGTGATCATAATAGATGTAAGCTCAGCGAGCTACAAGGTATTGAACATGACCTACTAGCTATTGATAAATTGCCAGAAAATATTACAGATGCTGTTTTGGAGAAAGTGTATCAGCGCAGTCAAATGGATACTGGAGGGCTAGCGCACAAGTTTACAATAAAGCTAAAGGCGAAGGTAATGTTAACAGCTAACATAGATGTAGAAGATAAATTATGTAACGGACAAATAGGAACAGTCGAACATTTAAAATTTGATCGAGAAGGAAACATTGTAACAATCTATCTGAAAAAAGAGGATGATGATGTTGGTCTTAAAACTATTAGCTCCGATAATTTTGGTCGAACTCACAATCTAGTTCCAGTAAAGAGAATTGAGAAGGAAATAAAGATAAAAAAAACAGTTTATCATCTCCTAGTATCAAAAGACTTCAATATCCTTTAATTTTATCCTGGGCATGCACCGTTCATAAAGTTCAGGGAAAAACTTTCCCAAAGATTGTCTTTAGTTTTGATATGGCAAGACAACGTCATTTTAATAATGGTCAGGTATATGTTGCACTTAGCCGCGTTACTTCTTTGGCTGGCAACGTGCAACGGATGAATATACTTATATGAGAGAACACTATATGCTAATGCCTGTCAAGAACAACTATATTCTAAGTGAAGACTCTCTTACCTTTACCCTCCTAAATGTGAGACCACTATCAAAACATGCCATAGATGTCAAGTGTGACAATGTATTAATGGAAAGTGACATTTTGTTCTTCACAGAAACTCAGCTAATGTCTGAACCCAATACTACTCTATTTGAAACAATGACACCATTTTCCCTGTCTAGCAACAACTTGAGTACTGACAAATTTTCAAACATTGCGCTAGCGCATCGCGGAAATATCGCTTTGCTAAACAATTATTCTATCCCCAGTGCTTCGTTATATACTGTATCTAAGTGTTCGTTCTTCGACAGTCATATTAATATAATATTATTATACCGTAAAAGTAACCGTAGACAAGAAGATTTATTGTATACTATTCATCACCTGCAGAACCAAGTTGATTTAGTTCACATAATTTTAGGCGACTTTAACATGGATAATTCCCTTAGCGGTGAAAATTGCTTACGTGAATATGAAATGGTTGTAGATTTTCCTACACATATATCAGGGTCCGTTATTGATCACGTATATATCCATAAATACTTTCTTAAATGTTTTACTGCTGATACTTTTGCACACAGCATTTACTTTTCTGACCATGACGCAGTTAAAATCGAATTAAAATTTTTTTTAAAATATTACCGTCAGCAATGTATGCATAGCATAGTATAGCAGCGAATTTAAGAAACGCAGAGACAGATTTTTGCTTTCATTTCAAGTTCACTCTGCTACACGCATTACGCATTCGTTAAATATTGATAAGGTGTAAAGAACACTGTTAAGATTCCAAGAACTATCAGGTAGCTTTTGCTAAAACATCTCCGCCTACAGGTATCATAAAATTAATTGATAAGATTTAACAATTCACTTCCCCTTGCCTACTCCCCTATAACCATACAGCAGGGCCAGGAAGCCAGAAGCTACGGTGGCCCATAGGTGCCACGGCAATACACAAAGTCTCACGGCAACAAACAGAACTCCACGGCAATACACACAATTCCACGGCAATACACACAATTCTACGGCAATACACACAATTCCACGGCAATACACAAAGCTTCACGGCCACCGTAAGAAGCCGCTCGGGGGCTGCGCGCGCTCACTACGCAGACAGTCCCTGTTCGCGCTCACTACGCATACAGTCCCTACCTGCTCGCGCGGTGGATGGATGGTTTGTGTCGCTTTCCCCCAGGGCAAAAAGAAGAATTGGGAAGTCACGGGATTGCAAACACAGGACAACATCAATTAAAGCAAAACAATCACAACTTCCAAAAACCAATCATAGATCGTATAATCGTCAGGTGGGGAATTAAATTCGACCTTCGAGGGGGTCTCAGGTGTGTAATTTTCACTAACTTTTTTCGTTTCACTCACACACCACCACATGGTAATTTGAAGAAAGTTGTTTGCTTGAGGTAAAAGGTTTTTACTTAGGCAGTTTGGTTTGCGAAAGGACTCCTTATTACTACAGGTGTAGTACTGCTTTTTGTGAAAAGTAAAATCATTTTAAATTAATCAATACTTTTGCTATCAATTTTAGAATGTCTTCGAAACGTAAAACAGTGAAAGGCTTTGTTGTGGCGACGAGCCCTATAAAGAAGAAATACTTAGGCTTTCGCATGCAGACTGGAAAATATGACATTCGCAAAGCTATTTGTTTCAATGCATCAAAATGTGGACCCTTAAAGGAACACTGTCAATCTGGAGCACCTGTCACTTTAAGAAACGTTAAAGAAATAACACCAGACAACCCTAATTTTGCTGAACTAATTTTTGATGACAGTTCTTCAATTGAAAAGGTGACAACAGGAACAATGGACTTTGAAAGAAACGATGTAGAAGGTATTTAAATGTGCTTTTCCTCTAATTGATATTGACCTTTTCCTTTCTGGTCATGATAGTGTGTGACTAAAAACTAGCTGCTAGGAGGCGCTCACCCAATTTGAAAATAATGTGATATATAACTAGCTGCGCGTTTTTGTTTTATAAGCAACCGAGTTGCTAAGGGCTGAGCCTCAATTTTTGACCAATATCTGAGCAACTGCTAAGCAACTCCCCAGGCTGGAATTTGTTAAACTTATAGCTACCGAACTGACAGTGTTTTTGCAGATGTAAATACAAAACAAAAGAAAAGTTTACACTTCCTTATTGTGTTCATTTCAGTTGAGAATTCTTTAAAAAATATATTTATATTTCTTTTACCATAGCAACCCATACGGCGGACGTCACAAATATCTGGTGTTAGAGTCATTTGAGCACCAAAAATAGAGTCGGTCGGTCGGCAACTAAAAAATTGTATCCAACCGTCCAGCCATCAATGCGCGCCATCAAACCGCCAATATTTAATGATAACTTGGGCACCTCGTTTAAACGGAGTTTCCGTGCGCCGTTTTCAACTAGTTCTCAGGAACCTTTTCGCATTTTAAAGCGAAGCACAATTGACGCGCCTTGATGGCTGGAGACAACAAGCGTATAATATTTTTTGTCATTCTAGCTTTTCCGACTCAGTATATCAAAAATTTCGATAAAAAAATAGGGTCGGTCGGGTGACTCTAACACCAAATATTTCTGACGTCCGCCTAACCAACTGTGAGACTCAAAACGAAACCTGAGGCTGAACTGGAAAATCGAGTTGCTTATAAAGAAAACAACGTGTTTCTAAAAAGAAACTAAGTATAGCTATATATACTATAATAATTAAAAATGTGTAATCAAATGGTCACTCTTTTTTACATCTTTAGTTTTTGTATTGTAATTTCCTTTTCTTTGTCATAATAAGTGCCCTGGCGCTTAATAGAGGAAATACGGTAATTTATTATTCTTTAAAACAACTTTCTCAATATCATTTTTGTTTGTTTTATAGATACTTTGAAGACGGTTGAAGAAGTAAGTTCTGTGGATTGGGAGCCCCCAAACAATTATGTCGACATCAGGGGCGTAATTATTTTTGACATGGAGAACAAGGTTAAGCGGGCAGGCTTTGATTTGCTGGAAGGAATTTTTGCAGATGTTACTGGTTCCATGCCAATTTCTATATGGTCAGATCACATTGATAGCTTGTCTGAAGCCACAGATATTGTATATGAAATCAAAGGTATTTCCGTCAAAATGTACAAAGGTGCCCTTCGTTTTACTACTGGATCGTCGACATCTTTTGAGAGAGTTCCGGCCAAAGAGGCAGAAAAATCATTAAATGAGCGTTATGCTAATTGTGATGTAGATATTGTTCATGTTGTTGAAGGTACCGTTCAACTTATAAAGGATTTCAATTGTGGTACAAAATGCAAGTTTTGTAGTCGTAGAATGATACACCCAATTACCTTGAAGAAGATCAAGTGCAATGCTTGTGGTGCATTGCAGTTGACTGCTGGAAATGTCTGCCAGATGTCCATCACTATTGTTGTGGATGAGCAACGCTTGACATTACATGACAACGTAATTGATGATTCTGTCTTACCCATTGTAAATTTGTATGACGAGGAGGAGTTATCAGAAGCCATACTTGGGAAAACAGTCAGTGTCAGATATAGAGATAATGTTGCTTTATCTTTGCATATTCTTCCAAGTTAAACATTTTTATGTAACATAGTTGAAAATTTATATTTTTGTTTGTGTGTGGATTGCATTTGCAGACATAAAAACTTAAATTTCTCTCTGATTGAATTATGTCAAACAAAAGATCTAGCTAGTGTGTGCAAAATCTCCCATGCGTCAATCCAATAATATCAATCCATGTCTTTTGTTTTTGATATTTTATAATATCCATGTCTTTTGTTTCATAGTTTTATTTGATATTTTTGTTGTCGTAAAGCATTACCAGTCATGTTATTGCAGTTATTGCTCGTACATACTAAAAAGGGTAACACCCTAGAACAAGCTAGAACAACCTGGAACAATCTGGAACAACCTAAGAACAACCTAGAACAAGCTAGAACAACCTAAGAACAACCTGGAACCAGCTAGAACAAGCTAGAACAACCTAAGAACAACTTGGAACAAACTGGAATAAACTAAGGACAAGCGAGACCTATCTGAAAACACCCTAAAAGATCATGCTGCTAGAGTTAAATTCGGGTAATCCCCTTTGCGTGTTTTGTGAGCGATTGAGGTTATAAGCGTGTACAAAAAAAATTCAAGCCTAAGAAGCGCCGTGATTGTAACATCTGCTGAATGAATAACGAAATGATACGTCAGTTGGACCGTCGAGGTAGACAGCAAAGTTAATTATCTACCTTTAAAGTTTGGTTCCTGTACATAGCTCTTCGACAAAAAATTTAAACGATCTCCTAAGTTTCGAGGAGCCAGAAGGCAGCGATTAATAGCCTGGAATGACAGGGTCACTAATGACGAGGAATAGTCGTAATAGCAACGTGGCCAGAGATTTGCTTTTGGTTGATGATACGTGCTTCAAATCTTCATCATCAGAAGACGCCATTTAACTAAAACTGTTTTAAAGAACCTTCTTGGATGCTTAGTAATGAAATGGGTATCGAATGTGTGTTTTCGACATCTCGCTACAAAATGGGTGACCTGGTTTCCATTCATTGTTGTTGTTTTTAAACGACAGGCGTTTTTGAAGGTTTTTTTACCCAAAGACAAAACCAGGTATAACCACCAGTTTCACAGAACAATCAGAGAGCTGACAGTAAACGAAGAGAACAACCGGAGAACCGGCAGCGAATGAAATGAGAATTCTGTGCGGAATAGCGTAAACGCTCTGTGTTCTGAAAACTGATTTGAATGAAGAAAAAAATATAATATTTTTCCTTCTTTCCATTCATTTCAAACATTTCGAATGTGGCGAGACAGAAAGAAGTCGATTTCCTTGATGCAGCGAACTGTATCGTCGTAAGACCGGGGGGTTCACATAAAATGGTAAAATTCAATATAATAAAGAAATGCAATAACTAGCTATTGTTCTAGCTAAATGCTGATATTGGACTTTAGGGGTAAAAATATCGGGACGGTTAATGCTGTTGTTGTACTAAACTAAGGGAATCCCCCATAACTTGGCGAGCGGGAAACATGGCGGAAATATTCTTGTTAGAAACCCAGATTTATTTACAGAATCGATACAGAGATAGTCTTATATTTTTGGTTGTTATATTTCTTAGATTGTTCTAGGTTGTTCTTAGGTTGTTCTAGCTTGTTCTAGCTTGTTCTCAGAGTGTTCTAGCTTGTTCTCAGGTTGTTCTAGGTTGTTCTAGATCGTTCCAGGTTGTTCTAGCTTGTTCTACGGTGTTACCCTTTTTAGTATGTACGAGTTATTGCTTTCCAATCAGTTTCAAAGATTTGATTGATATAAAATTATGCAAAATAAGAAACTAAAGCTAGCTAGCTACCATATCTCATTTCTTGCTAGACTGTTCTATTATCTTTGTGTTCTTTTTTATATGTATATGTATGATTGCATAGTTGTGTTTATGATAAAAAAGGTCATTGTCTTGATATTATATAGCTATGTAATTCATTTCCCCTCGTATATATCTCCTATATAAAAATATCCATTAACTAAAATGGCTGCCCTGTAGCTCCGGCTGTAGACTAGTAACGAATGTTTCCTTCCTTCGACATAAAATTATATTCTGCGTATGAGGCGCGCAAGAGATTAATGACGCAATAAGTTGGCAATAAGTTAAAGGCAATATTCCGCGGAAAGGAACGGAACGGAAAATCCTGCATCCTGATTGGCTAATAAGTTTCCCGTTCCGCGGTGTTGCGCAGATTCAACTTTTTCCGAGGAACAACAGAACGAAATACTCTGCAAAACAACTAATATTAACGCAAGAACCAATCACACTTCGATGCTATATCCGTTCCTGTTTCCGGAAAATTTTCTATAAAGTGAAAAAGCGCCTTAAAGTTCTTGATTGCCGTGTTGTTATGGCCCATCTATATGTTGGCGATATTTCATTAATCTTAAACCCTTAAAACTTGGTTTCCACTGGTGAGATAGCGTGAGATAGT
The DNA here is from genome assembly GCA_030067915.1 of Hydractinia echinata. Taxonomy (NCBI): domain Eukaryota; kingdom Metazoa; phylum Cnidaria; class Hydrozoa; order Anthoathecata; family Hydractiniidae; genus Hydractinia; species Hydractinia echinata. The sequence goes on from JASGCC010000168.1 coordinate 396,580, forward strand.
GTGAGATAGGAAAGTTAATTTTTGTAAATTAATGTGTTACCTTTTAAATTTTAAACAAAATTAGCTCGTGTTATCTCGCACTATCTCATGATCTAAATATAAAAAAGTTTTGATATTTAGATCATGAGATAACGCGAGTTAAAAAATTTCTACACAATAATTATCTCATGCTATCTCACAGTGGAGATATATACGAGGGGAAATGAATTACATAGCTATATAATATCAAGACAATGACCTTTTTTATCATAAACACAACTATGCAATCATACATATACATATAAAAAAGAACACAAAGATAATAGAACAGTCTAGCAAGAAATGAGATATGGTAGCTAGCTAGCTTTAGTTTCTTATTTTGCATAATTTTATATCAATCAAATCTTTGAAACTGATTGGAAAGCAATAACTCGTACATACTAAAAAGGGTAACACCCTAGAACAAGCTAGAACAACCTGGAACGATCTAGAACAACCTAGAACAACCTGAGAACAAGCTAGAACACTCTGAGAACAAGCTAGAACAAGCTAGAACAACCTAAGAACAACCTAGAACAATCTAAGAAATATAACAACCAAAAATATAAGACTATCTCTGTATCGATTCTGTAAATAAATCTGGGTTTCTAACAAGAATATTTCCGCCATGTTTCCCGCTCGCCAAGTTATGGGGGATTCCCTTAGTTTAGTACAACAACAGCATTAACCGTCCCGATATTTTTACCCCTAAAGTCCAATATCAGCATTTAGCTAGAACAATAGCTAGTTATTGCATTTCTTTATTATATTGAATTTTACCATTTTATGTGAACCCCCCGGTCTTACGACGATACAGTTCGCTGCATCAAGGAAATCGACTTCTTTCTGTCTCGCCACATTCGAAATGTTTGAAATGAATGGAAAGAAGGAAAAATATTATATTTTTTTCTTCATTCAAATCAGTTTTCAGAACACAGAGCGTTTACGCTATTCCGCACAGAATTCTCATTTCATTCGCTGCCGGTTCTCCGGTTGTTCTCTTCGTTTACTGTCAGCTCTCTGATTGTTCTGTGAAACTGGTGGTTATACCTGGTTTTGTCTTTGGGTAAAAAAACCTTCAAAAACGCCTGTCGTTTAAAAACAACAACAATGAATGGAAACCAGGTCACCCATTTTGTAGCGAGATGTCGAAAACACACATTCGATACCCATTTCATTACTAAGCATCCAAGAAGGTTCTTTAAAACAGTTTTAGTTAAATGGCGTCTTCTGATGATGAAGATTTGAAGCACGTATCATCAACCAAAAGCAAATCTCTGGCCACGTTGCTATTACGACTATTCCTCGTCATTAGTGACCCTGTCATTCCAGGCTATTAATCGCTGCCTTCTGGCTCCTCGAAACTTAGGAGATCGTTTAAATTTTTTGTCGAAGAGCTATGTACAGGAACCAAACTTTAAAGGTAGATAATTAACTTTGCTGTCTACCTCGACGGTCCAACTGACGTATCATTTCGTTATTCATTCAGCAGATGTTACAATCACGGCGCTTCTTAGGCTTGAATTTTTTTTGTACACGCTTATAACCTCAATCGCTCACAAAACACGCAAAGGGGATTACCCGAATTTAACTCTAGCAGCATGATCTTTTAGGGTGTTTTCAGATAGGTCTCGCTTGTCCTTAGTTTATTCCAGTTTGTTCCAAGTTGTTCTTAGGTTGTTCTAGCTTGTTCTAGCTGGTTCCAGGTTGTTCTTAGGTTGTTCTAGCTTGTTCTAGGTTGTTCTTAGGTTGTTCCAGATTGTTCCAGGTTGTTCTAGCTTGTTCTAGGGTGTTACCCTTTTTAGTATGTACGAGCAATAACTGCAATAACATGACTGGTAATGCTTTACGACAACAAAAATATCAAATAAAACTATGAAACAAAAGACATGGATATTATAAAATATCAAAAACAAAAGACATGGATTGATATTATTGGATTGACGCATGGGAGATTTTGCACACACTAGCTAGATCTTTTGTTTGACATAATTCAATCAGAGAGAAATTTAAGTTTTTATGTCTGCAAATGCAATCCACACACAAACAAAAATATAAATTTTCAACTATGTTACATAAAAATGTTTAACTTGGAAGAATATGCAAAGATAAAGCAACATTATCTCTATATCTGACACTGACTGTTTTCCCAAGTATGGCTTCTGATAACTCCTCCTCGTCATACAAATTTACAATGGGTAAGACAGAATCATCAATTACGTTGTCATGTAATGTCAAGCGTTGCTCATCCACAACAATAGTGATGGACATCTGGCAGACATTTCCAGCAGTCAACTGCAATGCACCACAAGCATTGCACTTGATCTTCTTCAAGGTAATTGGGTGTATCATTCTACGACTACAAAACTTGCATTTTGTACCACAATTGAAATCCTTTATAAGTTGAACGGTACCTTCAACAACATGAACAATATCTACATCACAATTAGCATAACGCTCATTTAATGATTTTTCTGCCTCTTTGGCCGGAACTCTCTCAAAAGATGTCGACGATCCAGTAGTAAAACGAAGGGCACCTTTGTACATTTTGACGGAAATACCTTTGATTTCATATACAATATCTGTGGCTTCAGACAAGCTATCAATGTGATCTGACCATATAGAAATTGGCATGGAACCAGTAACATCTGCAAAAATTCCTTCCAGCAAATCAAAGCCTGCCCGCTTAACCTTGTTCTCCATGTCAAAAATAATTACGCCCCTGATGTCGACATAATTGTTTGGGGGCTCCCAATCCACAGAACTTACTTCTTCAACCGTCTTCAAAGTATCTATAAAACAAACAAAAATGATATTGAGAAAGTTGTTTTAAAGAATAATAAATTACCGTATTTCCTCTATTAAGCGCCAGGGCACTTATTATGACAAAGAAAAGGAAATTACAATACAAAAACTAAAGATGTAAAAAAGAGTGACCATTTGATTACACATTTTTAATTATTATAGTATATATAGCTATACTTAGTTTCTTTTTAGAAACACGTTGTTTTCTTTATAAGCAACTCGATTTTCCAGTTCAGCCTCAGGTTTCGTTTTGAGTCTCACAGTTGGTTAGGCGGACGTCAGAAATATTTGGTGTTAGAGTCACCCGACCGACCCTATTTTTTTATCGAAATTTTTGATATACTGAGTCGGAAAAGCTAGAATGACAAAAAATATTATACGCTTGTTGTCTCCAGCCATCAAGGCGCGTCAATTGTGCTTCGCTTTAAAATGCGAAAAGGTTCCTGAGAACTAGTTGAAAACGGCGCACGGAAACTCCGTTTAAACGAGGTGCCCAAGTTATCATTAAATATTGGCGGTTTGATGGCGCGCATTGATGGCTGGACGGTTGGATACAATTTTTTAGTTGCCGACCGACCGACTCTATTTTTGGTGCTCAAATGACTCTAACACCAGATATTTGTGACGTCCGCCGTATGGGTTGCTATGGTAAAAGAAATATAAATATATTTTTTAAAGAATTCTCAACTGAAATGAACACAATAAGGAAGTGTAAACTTTTCTTTTGTTTTGTATTTACATCTGCAAAAACACTGTCAGTTCGGTAGCTATAAGTTTAACAAATTCCAGCCTGGGGAGTTGCTTAGCAGTTGCTCAGATATTGGTCAAAAATTGAGGCTCAGCCCTTAGCAACTCGGTTGCTTATAAAACAAAAACGCGCAGCTAGTTATATATCACATTATTTTCAAATTGGGTGAGCGCCTCCTAGCAGCTAGTTTTTAGTCACACACTATCATGACCAGAAAGGAAAAGGTCAATATCAATTAGAGGAAAAGCACATTTAAATACCTTCTACATCGTTTCTTTCAAAGTCCATTGTTCCTGTTGTCACCTTTTCAATTGAAGAACTGTCATCAAAAATTAGTTCAGCAAAATTAGGGTTGTCTGGTGTTATTTCTTTAACGTTTCTTAAAGTGACAGGTGCTCCAGATTGACAGTGTTCCTTTAAGGGTCCACATTTTGATGCATTGAAATAAATAGCTTTGCGAATGTCATATTTTCCAGTCTGCATGCGAAAGCCTAAGTATTTCTTCTTTATAGGGCTCGTCGCCACAACAAAGCCTTTCACTGTTTTACGTTTCGAAGACATTCTAAAATTGATAGCAAAAGTATTGATTAATTTAAAATGATTTTACTTTTCACAAAAAGCAGTACTACACCTGTAATAATAAGGAGTCCTTTCGCAAACCAAACTGCCTAAGTAAAAACCTTTTACCTCAAGCAAACAACTTTCTTCAAATTACCATGTGGTGGTGTGTGAGTGAAACGAAAAAAGTTAGTGAAAATTACACACCTGAGACCCCCTCGAAGGTCGAATTTAATTCCCCACCTGACTATTATACGATCTATGATTGGTTTTTGGAAGTTGTGATTGTTTTGCTTTAATTGATGTTGTCCTGTGTTTGCAATCCCGTGACTTCCCAATTCTTCTTTTTGCCCTGGGGGAAAGCGACACAAACCATCCATCCACCGCGCGAGCAGGTAGGGACTGTATGCGTAGTGAGCGCGAACAGGGACTGTCTGCGTAGTGAGCGCGCGCAGCCCCCGAGCGGCTTCTTACGGTGGCCGTGAAGCTTTGTGTATTGCCGTGGAATTGTGTGTATTGCCGTAGAATTGTGTGTATTGCCGTGGAATTGTGTGTATTGCCGTGGAGTTCTGTTTGTTGCCGTGAGACTTTGTGTATTGCCGTGGCACCTATGGGCCACCGTAGCTTCTGGCTTCCTGGCCCTGCTGTATGGTTATAGGGGAGTAGGCAAGGGGAAGTGAATTGTTAAATCTTATCAATTAATTTTATGATACCTGTAGGCGGAGATGTTTTAGCAAAAGCTACCTGATAGTTCTTGGAATCTTAACAGTGTTCTTTACACCTTATCAATATTTAACGAATGCGTAATGCGTGTAGCAGAGTGAACTTGAAATGAAAGCAAAAATCTGTCTCTGCGTTTCTTAAATTCGCTGCTATACTATGCTATGCATACATTGCTGACGGTAATATTTTAAAAAAAATTTTAATTCGATTTTAACTGCGTCATGGTCAGAAAAGTAAATGCTGTGTGCAAAAGTATCAGCAGTAAAACATTTAAGAAAGTATTTATGGATATATACGTGATCAATAACGGACCCTGATATATGTGTAGGAAAATCTACAACCATTTCATATTCACGTAAGCAATTTTCACCGCTAAGGGAATTATCCATGTTAAAGTCGCCTAAAATTATGTGAACTAAATCAACTTGGTTCTGCAGGTGATGAATAGTATACAATAAATCTTCTTGTCTACGGTTACTTTTACGATATAATAATATTATATTAATATGACTGTCGAAGAACGAACACTTAGATACAGTATATAACGAAGCACTGGGGATAGAATAATTGTTTAGCAAAGCGATATTTCCGCGATGCGCTAGCGCAATGTTTGAAAATTTGTCAGTACTCAAGTTGTTGCTAGACAGGGAAAATGGTGTCATTGTTTCAAATAGAGTAGTATTGGGTTCAGACATTAGCTGAGTTTCTGTGAAGAACAAAATGTCACTTTCCATTAATACATTGTCACACTTGACATCTATGGCATGTTTTGATAGTGGTCTCACATTTAGGAGGGTAAAGGTAAGAGAGTCTTCACTTAGAATATAGTTGTTCTTGACAGGCATTAGCATATAGTGTTCTCTCATATAAGTATATTCATCCGTTGCACGTTGCCAGCCAAAGAAGTAACGCGGCTAAGTGCAACATATACCTGACCATTATTAAAATGACGTTGTCTTGCCATATCAAAACTAAAGACAATCTTTGGGAAAGTTTTTCCCTGAACTTTATGAACGGTGCATGCCCAGGATAAAATTAAAGGATATTGAAGTCTTTTGATACTAGGAGATGATAAACTGTTTTTTTTATCTTTATTTCCTTCTCAATTCTCTTTACTGGAACTAGATTGTGAGTTCGACCAAAATTATCGGAGCTAATAGTTTTAAGACCAACATCATCATCCTCTTTTTTCAGATAGATTGTTACAATGTTTCCTTCTCGATCAAATTTTAAATGTTCGACTGTTCCTATTTGTCCGTTACATAATTTATCTTCTACATCTATGTTAGCTGTTAACATTACCTTCGCCTTTAGCTTTATTGTAAACTTGTGCGCTAGCCCTCCAGTATCCATTTGACTGCGCTGATACACTTTCTCCAAAACAGCATCTGTAATATTTTCTGGCAATTTATCAATAGCTAGTAGGTCATGTTCAATACCTTGTAGCTCGCTGAGCTTACATCTATTATGATCACTTACTAATGCATTCTCAGCCCAGATATGTATTGCTTCTGTTGGATAATTCGGGTCTGTCTTTTCTATAAATCGGGAAAGCAATATTTGTACATCCTGTTCTGTTACTATACCAATGCGGATATTGTTAAATAAATCTATAAAGATCTGATCTCCTCGTTGACGCATTACCTCAGTTAGTTCTGCGATCTTAAAGTATCTCCAGCAGTGTAATATATTCAACATGCTGTCATTGAAATTTGCGTATACAGGTCTTTGTTGAATCGGAGGAAGTTGATAAAAATCACCACATGTTATCATTGAAATGCCAGCAAACGGGGTATCTGTAGTACAACCAAAGATTTCACATAACCGTTGATGAATATAGAGTAATAATTTATTTGATACCATCGAAATTTCATCAATGATTATCACTTGGAGTTCAGAAAATCGTTGTCTTAAAGCACTTCTTTTTTTATCATTGAGTTTAGAGACAGATTTACTACATGAGCGGTCTGGTATTATTCCAAGAGCCGAATGAATTGTTGATCCGTCTACGTGAACTGCTGCAACTCCAGTTGGTGCTAACATTAACATTCTTTCTTTACTAGTGTCACCTGAACCATATGATAGAGCCTTTTTCAAATAATGTGTTATTGTTGTTAAAGTATGGGATTTGCCACATCCTGCACTTCCTGTCAGAAAAATATGAAATGGATCTGGTTTGGGTGCTCCTTCAATACGCATCGATTTTATTGTTTCTCGGGTCCATTTACATACAAATTGAAAAATCTCCCTTTGTTTAATATTTAATGTGCGTATCTTTTCATTTAGATCATCATCAGAGATCAAAGAAGGTGCTTGTGCTAAGGCTGTTCCAGTAAATGACTCCTCATTTCGAAATTCTTCAATTTCATCCTCAACTATCTCATCATGTACATCATCATTTTCTTGTTTTCCCAATGGATCTAGCCCACGGGCATTATTTTCACTAAAATGAACGAACGCATCATCTACTACTTGACCAAATGGTTCACATATACTTTTATTTTGATTTACTACATTTATTACCCCTTGTTCTGAAAGCTTTTCTGAATATGTACCAGAAGGAGTCTCGTTTAAATCATTTTCGTCACGAAAGGGGTAAAACATAATTAACATATGATCAGCATATGCTTCCGGTTTTGTAACTTTATTGGGAACATGGTACCTCAAAACACATCTAGTCTTTCTTAATTTAACGTATTCCTTAGAGGACATTAATGGGACAGATTTTGGTAGTAGTACAGAAACTTCATCGTCTATAATGAGCTCTTCTAAAACTGCTGGCTGACTATCGTTTACTTCTGCGTGATTTCTTTTTGTATCTATTGTATAGTTTGCTAAGAACTCGGCATAACAAAGATTTTCTATCATTGCATACTTTCCTCTTTTGTACCCTGAATCTGGTCTATCCATATATCGATCCAACATGTTTCTTTTAAATATGTTTGTCTCGTCTTCGGCCATATTCGCAATTTCTTCTTCACTACGACATACACGATAGCGCTTTTCAGGTAAATTACTATTTGCAAATGTCACAACTGGAGTTGTTTTGCGTAGCCAAATCTCTGGCAAAACAATTGAAACAGCCTCTTGAATAGACATTTCACGATGAGTTCTATATGCTTTTGCAACCGCCTTCATTCTATCGTAAACAGTTTTTCCTGATTCAAAAGCTTCAGAAGATGCTTGTTTCATGGCCTCTGATGATTCATCTTCTGATTTTGAGAGGTAAGCACACATATAAGCTACGGCCTTATAATAATCTAGAACAGGCTGAATGTCTATATTTGCCTCCCATGCAATCAATCCATCTTCAAAGTAGTTGTTAGTAAAACACAATTCTAGGGACCGTTTGAAGTGAATTTGATAGCTACTATCAGAAGAAGTTGTGAGACACCCGTAATATTCTTTTTCTTCGATTTCAAGGTCTTTGAGAATTTCTGGAATTGTTTTTGATTGCTCAATGTTTTCTTTGGTAGGATCATTAAGGTTCTTGTATTTTGGATTTAAATTGTCATCAATATATTTCTTCACTTTTTTTAGAATTGTATTTCTTGATGCAAGAATCGTATTCTTTTCTTCAGGTGTAAACGCATCAGACAACGGTTCTGCTAGCATTGTACGTTCACAGAAAAATTTTCCAAAAGAATATCTGCAATCAACGTTTTTATACTTTCGACATGATTTTGAATGACTATGGGTTTGATAGGTTTTTACCAACTTAAACAATTCATCATTCTCCCTGGTTGGTAATTGACATTTTATTGCTTTATCAACGAATGCGACATAATCATTTGTATTATCTTCAGATAGAATAGGTGCGTTTTCCACCCAAAGTAACGAGTGAATATGAGGACTACCTCGAACCTGAAATTCTACCCTTATTGCATAGTGTATGACTTTTCCAGAGGTCCTTTGACAACCATATGTTTAAAGAAGTTTTCAACCCTATATATTGAAAATGTCTTGCCAATAAAACGGGATTACTGTTAAGAATTTTTGTACGTTCAAAATAATTCAAATTTTCAATTTGTTCTTTTGACAAATCAAATCCATTCAACTTGCTGATGATTTCTACTAATTCATTCCACCTGAGGTCGGCACATGAAAGTATCATGAAAAATGTTGGCAAACCGAGTTGCTTTACCATAGCAAGAACCTCAAACAAAAATCGTTTCCAGTATGCAGGTGTTCCTTTTAAAGTGTTCATGAAATTAAACGCTTCATCATTTGCAATAAAGGTGCGAATATTCTCCTTAAAATTTTGTGATAACTCACCAGCAGTCAAACTGTCGGCTTTAATTTTTTTCATGGCTATATTTATGCAACTATTAAAGTTCAAGTGCTGAGTTACTGACTGGGCGAAAAATATATAATCAGAATCAGAGGCAAACTTTTGTGTGTAATTTAAGAGTCTTTGGTTGAAATATTTGCAAGGGCTTAAGGTAATTTCCCTTTGATGTGTGTATCCAAATTTTCCAGTGGGAAATAAGTATGGATGAGCAAGAAGTTCACAATCATCATCACAAATAACGGGAAGAGGTTGCCTATTTTCTCCTGGAGCAACTGTCACATTTGCATCATCAGTCACTTCAAAAGCCAGATCTGAAACATAAGCAGTTTCCGAAGCTCCGAGACGGTAGTTGTCTAATGGATTGGTATCTTCTTCGAATAGACTTCCTTTTTCATCACGAGTAACTATCGAGACATCCCCTTCATTAACAAAATGAATGTCGCTGTCGTCAGTATTATTAATCGTATTTACCCACTTTTGTGGTACATTAGTTATGTTTATTTTAATATCTGAATAAAACGTGTTATTTTGCTTTAGGAGAATTTCTCTGATAAAATCAGGACGGACAGCTTCAAAATAAACATTAGACTTGAAACTCATTTTTTTTTTAATGCTACTTGAACAACACCATTATTATCCATTCCTCGCGGCAAAATATTACAAACATCATCGGCGCGTATTGGAACATTACAAATGACACCTTTCATTTTTGGGGATTGTCCTTTTGGCATGATTGTAACCTTTTTAAATAAAAGTCTCTTGGAAATAATTATTTTTTCCAATTTACGAATATCTAAAAAGCGCTCAGGTAATTCAATTACTTGCATATCGTTCCAAACAGCTTGGCATGGAATCCTTTTCTTTAAAAGTTTAGAGTGACATGTCTTACAAATATATTCTTTGCTATTGTAGCTTAATACGCGGGATTGGAAGATATTCCCAATAACATCATACTTTTCTTCACGAAAGAGCAATACAGATGTTAGGTACAAACACCAGTTACAAACGACACAAAGATAAAACGGCCCGTTTTTAATGTGCTTTTTGAAAGCCTCTATCGATCGATTCCTTGGTTTGTAAACCCGATTCTGTGCTCGGAAAGCGGCCATTCTGATCCTATCTTTTTTATTCAAAGTTGTTGTTTTTTCGCGGAGAGATTTGATCGGAAATTGGCCATTGCAACCCTATTTTTTTATTCAAAGTTTCTTTTTCTTCTGCGGAAAGATTTGCTCGGAAATCGGCCATCATAACCCTCTTTTTTTCATTCAAAGTTTTTTTTTTCTCCTTAGAAAGAGTAGCATTCAAAGCAGCTTTTTTGAGACGATCCTTTTCTTTCAGATTTGCCTTTTGTATGTCGGATTGAGCAGCCCGTCGCTTAGCTTTATCAACACGGTCCTTATCGGGTTCCGATTTATTCGTGTGGCGAAGTTTTCGCTTTCGAGCATTAATTTTCCCTTTTCGAAATGTTTTTTGCAAATATGTTTTTTCAGCATCCGCAATATTAACATTAAAATGTTGCAAGTCACAGAACAATCTTTCGTTTTGAAAATTTGTTAGATATAAATACTTAATGTATGACTCAGCTTCCCTGGTAGAGTTGAATTTCAACAGATGTACCGGAATGGTGTGGTAAGCCTAGCAAATCGCGACTATGAGAGTCAAACACATACACAACCCCATTACACGATATATACGAAGTGCAGAAACCACCAGCAACTATAATGCCACCATTGGCATATTCCTGGGCACGGAGAAAGGAAGTACTATTTCTCGAAAGTTCAAATAAATAGAAATCTGACTTTTCAATTTGAATATTCCCGTTTTCAGTTGCAATTGAATTGGGTAGGTCGTCTAAAGCAAGATATTGACTGGTGTAACCTAGGCTGACGTAAAGATCATTCCCTAGTGTCAAAATACGATCAAGATCCCATTCAGTCCAGTAACGCACAGACGCAATAGAAGAGTAACAGATGACCCATAAAGCATTGCACATGCATTGGCTACCCGCTGATTCTCCAAATCTAGAATCACCTTGATGAAATGAGCCCATTACTATTTTATCTGGGTTGACAGGCCCCGGGTTGGACTGAACGTCACTAGCCATTAGAAAAGCCAAAGTAATATTTACACAAAAATTGAACAGAATGGAGCTGGCCTTAATAAGAGCGAGAAAATTTCTTCAGAAACAGTAGTTCTGAACTGAGCCGAGTGGTTGAACCGAAAGTTCCAATAGCAATGCGATATGCCTAGATCGTAAAAATGCAGCAAAGTAGAACAGTAAAATTATATAGCTAGCTATATATTTTTTTATATATTTTTTTTTATTGTAAAAAAAATCTATTCTATAAGTTATATATATGTAAAAGTATATTGTAAGATCAAGGTAGTGTCCAAGTCTGACAAGAGATTAAATAGTAACAAAGTAAACGTGTGTAAACAAGTAACCAAGTAAACCGTTGTTCTTTCACTTGACCTATAAGAAAAGAAGAAAAAAAATTACACAATATTTTGTAAATGTGGAATACTCTATATCTATATGTATCAATTACAAAGGGAAGAAACTTTTGCAAGCAGGAAAATTCGCGAAATTTAGGGACCATCAAACGCTCCATTTTCGATTTCACAATCCAAATTAATGCCCCATAAAGTAAATTATGAGGATAATGCTACTAAATATATCAAGACCGTATTAAAGAGAAAAAATAGTGTTTGTCATCTTGAATTTGCAAAGTTTCTTAAAACCCTTAAAGTACCCGTATATTGCTGTGTATAAGTCAACCAAAATATTTGTTCAATGATAATAAATTGTTATATATATATGCAATTTTTACATCTACAGCAACAGGGGCACGAAGGCATGGAGAATTAGTGTCTACTGAATCAAAATGTATTCATTTTGTTTATGAGCGGAAGAGAGGGGGACCTTCCATGTAGCATCACACAAACTACATTTGGTCAGAATGTACTTCCGTCGGTGCATCATGATGGCGGAGCGTGCTGCGATTGAATTGGGTAAGAAAGTGTAGAGACTTGATAGTTCCTGGGGCAAAGCCCAGAGGCAGACCGAGAAAGACTTGGCAGGAGGTTATAAGGACAGACTTGATACAGAGGAAGTTGAGTTTAGATCTAACACAGTCTAGATCAGATTGGAAGAGGGTCATTAATATACCCCGTCCAACCCATGCTAGCATGGAAAACGGACGTTAAGCCGAGAATGATGATGATGATGATGATGAGTATAATAAGTTATGTGTGTTATGAATGTATATAAAGTAGGTTTTTTGGAATAAAGACATTCTTTCATATTGTTTTATAATTGTTTTTCTTTTCTATCAAAAAGCTTATATTCGATTCTATACGAATGTGTAAAAAAAGATTTTTGAAAAAAATGAGATTTTTCCCCTTACTCACACCTTAAAAGTCCTGCAAAACGTCATTATAGTACTTGTTTTTGAGTCGATTTTTGAGACCTATTACCTGGTTCTTTTTTGTTTAAAAGGTTCCCAGTCTATGATGGATTTTGTTTTTTATGCTTTCCGTTTTAGGAAGTCTTTTTCTTTGATGGCTATTATTAATTCATCAATGACCCATGCCTCAACACAGTGGGAAATCTTTTTGTTTTGAAAGGGGCATGTTCGCATCCACTGTTTTAACATTTTTATTCAGTTTCTCACATTCTTCATCAAGGTCATCATAATTATTAAAATATGACCAGTATAAATTCCTGAGGTCCAAGCCTCTTCACTAAAGTTCTTGTAGCTACGATAGTTTTAGGTTCAAATTTTGGCCTTTTGAATTTTCTGCTCACATAAACTAAATTTTGATCACTTATGCCTAAATCCATGACACCAGTTTTAGAAATACAAGAACTGTTAGAAAGAATCAAGTCAATAAGAGTGCTACTATTTTCTGTAACACGAGTTGGCTCCGTAATATGTTGTTTTAGGAAAAGAGTTGGGCATAATTCCTTTATTTTGGAGGAAAGAGCATATTTTGAAAGCATGTTACAGTTAAAATCTCCCAAGATAAAAACTTCTTTTTCTTTTGTGATTTTTTGAATACATTGTTTAAAATGATTACACATGTTTTCAGTACTCTGCAAATCACTGCCTCCAGGTGACCTGTAAACCCCACACATGTAAATAGGTTTAGTTTTTTTCAGGCACACTTTCACCCACAGTGATTCAACATTTTTAGAGTATATATAGGTGTTTCAAAAGGTGGCTATCCACGTTTTTATTAACAAAAATCGAAACACCCCCACCTTGTCTATTCCGATCATTCCTATAACAAACATAGCCATCAATTTTAACGTCATTGTCAGTGATGGTGTCATCAATTTTAGTTTCACAAATGGAGAATACATCAAATTTTGTTTGGGGTAGCAGAAATTTAACGTAGTCTAGTTTGGATGACAGACCATAATGTTGAGATGGGCCATTTTTAAGCCCTTCCCATTTCTGATTGCTTCAAAATCAAAGTTTTCATCAATAGTAATATTGATGTTGTCTGGGATTTCGTAGCCAAATGACTTCTCATTAGCAAAGGGCAAATTACAAATTTTTTGGCCTTGGATATCGCTGACGCTCTTGATAAACAGTTTGTATTGGGTTGTGAAAACTTGATGATTGCTGTCAATCACAAACCTCTACTTTTTCCTTTGTTATGCAGCTTTTTGCAATCCCATTAGTTGCCTCACAATGTGAAACTTTACACTTCCGTTCTTGCATCTTCCAGTTTTTTCAGAACGAGATTCTTTCTTTGTTACTTGCTCCTTCCTTTTATGACAGAAATGTCACTTTTTTCCAAATATTTCTACATTTTATCACCAGCCTCTTTTTTCTTTCTTTTACCTACCCTTCTCTACTCTCTTGTTTCCAAAATTCTTTCCATCTCTGTTCTTCACTTTGCTTTTGAGGTTTCTCTTGCCGTTTTATTATGCCATCTTATTAAAAAAAAAATTCTTAGAAATAAATAAAATAATAAAAACCAACCAGTCATTATTGCATTTTCCCGTACATATTTTTCTATAAAAGTCATTAAAGGCATAAATCTTACGTAATAGAGTCACATGCCGCCAAAAAACACGAGACCTATTTTAGAATTTTTTAATGAAGAAAAATTTAAAGTTAAGGTTGAGTTGCAAGAAAAATAAATATTCAAAAAGCAATATCTGGAGTCACGTAAACTTTCATTGGAAATTTCTGATGCAAGTCTTTCAGGTAAATCCAACTTGTTGTACCTCAGGATTTAAGAAAGATCTCAGCCTGAATTCTTTCATATTTAAAAAAAAAATAATGTCTAGAATTATTAAGAAGTTTTATTTTATTATAAGACTTTTTCTACATACTTTTTTGTTAGAAAATTTTTATAGGAACACAAGCCTCAGATTTTGCCAAAAAAGAAGAATAAAATGAGAAATGCAGGCTCAAGTTATTGTTTTCATAACTAAGAACAACCATCCATTATAGAATCATTTTTTGCCACAAAAAGAACAACCAATGATTTAAATTCTCTTCAGGCTAATGATGGCTTGTGGTCATTTTTTTTCTCTGGCTCTATTGGTCATAAACTTAACTATACTTCTCCATATAAGGAACACAAACACTGATTTTTATATAAAAAAATTACAAGTCAGAACAAAATAAGGCTGAATTTTGATGTTGTGCACATGCTGTAAAGGTTCAAAAATTAGAACAGTCACCCTTAGAACAGATTTCACTGATTCTTATAAAAAGTCATATGTTTTTTCCAATCCTAAAAATATTCATCATTATCCGTAAATCTGACCATACATTTCCCTATTTTTTGAAAGAACATTTGGGCTTGAAAAAATGTGAAAAAATAAGCACATTCAACCTTAGTTGAAATTTAGATGTAGTTGGAGCTGAAAATTTAAACACTGCAAAAGAAGACACGGATTTTATATCTTTTATTACTAGAAGAGATTAGTACAGGTCCAATGCGCACAGAAAATAAGATTTAATCTGAAAAACACTCTATTGCCAAAATTTGTTCCTGTGGTTTTTAAAACTTTTTTGTCTCAGCGAACTCTTTTCAACTCTTTACGCACATTATTCCTTCATAATAAAAACTTATATATACTAAAATATATAATTTGTTTGATAAATATATTGTTAATAGCCTATAAGTCACCGGAATTGATTAATTAATCCAGTTTTATTACTTGGTGTTTTCAATTTATTATTCTGTACAGTGCTGATAGCGAGCAAAGCTGCACATTTTAGGGAGTACCAGTATTAATAAATGAGTAAGAGTACAATGCGAGTATAATAAACAAGGGTAAATTTTTAAATAACACAAGTGTGCAATAATTGAAGTACTTGCGACTACATCTTTAAAAAAAAATGTCATGATACTTGCAATTTTTATTAAAGGAAAATTCAAAACATTAATTTTAATTCACCTTTTAAATTTCTTTTTCAATTTAGTTCTTTAAAGGTTGCATCTGCTACAAAACAAAAACTTTTATATTAACTAATATTAATACACAAATAAAGAAATCGCATACTGTTTTTCAATAATATCTGGAAAATTATTTAAACAAAACTTTTTTAGTTCGCCATGTCGAAGCACAGCTAGATTTTTTTCTTCAAAAATGTGCCTGGAAAAAGGCAAGGTAAAAAAATGATTATGCGTAATTATGCGTTTCAAAAGTCAAACATTTTTGAAATTTTTATGAGTGCTGAAAGCATTATGGTGGATAATAACTTAATTTCATGACTTCGCCCACTGAGTTTGCTTGAATTGACGCCATTGAGAGCTTGAGCGCGTATTATGTAGTAGTTGTTTATTTGTGATTTTATTTTTCCACTGTGTTAATAGCCTTTTAGGTACTCAATTTCAAAAATACTTATAGCAGTGATAAATTATTTATTTGAAAGTGTCTAGCTCATAGCCAGGGGCTATTTTTTAATGTACAGAGTTACAAATTAAATTTCTTCTTTATACAGTCTCCGTGTTTTTCGCTTTGATTTTGAACCTTGCCACTGACGAATGCGGAAGCATATTAGATAAGCCTCGTTTCCGGGAGCGTAGTGTTTACAAAATGGAGAAAAAAAGTAGCCACACGAGGAAGGAAGCTCTGAAAGTGTGAAAAATAACATTGCACTGTTACTTTCAATTTATTGAATTTTAACCTGAAATTCGTTAATAATAGTATGGATTCCTTATAAAAAAAAACTTTTAGTTTCTAGGAGACACTTCCTTCAAATTAAAAAAAAAAATGAAAGTTCAACTTTTTTCTGTCTTATATCTAATTGACTTCTTTAAATATGTATGTACTATTTTCTTCATTTAGAGGCCTGCTTTAATGCAGAAAGGTAGTTTTGATCATTAATTCACAAAGAAGTCCATTGAATAATTTAACCCCGTAATTTTTTAGGCAAATTGAAAATAAAATTTAATTTCTTTCAACTTACGTTTTTTACAATTTAAAAATTTAATATCTCTCCCCAAAAAATTAAATTAAACTTGTTCGTACACAATTAAGCAGTGTTTTAAGAAACACAAAGTTTAACTTTAAAAACTGTACATGTGAGTACACTTCCGAGTAAAAAATAATATTCCTTGAGAGTATGTTTAACAAAAAATACGTGTAATATGATTTAAATTGTACTCGCGTTGTACTCAGGGGTAAATTACTCGCACGCTCACTGGTTAATTTCTTCACTCGTACTCTCGCAAATGTCTCGCAAGTCTTTTTCTGTGGCTTCATTTGTACAAAATACCACTATCTGCTGAAATTTAAATTACTTAAATTGTAAAGAAACTTTTTGAAACAAATTGCTTGAAAATTATCCGGTAAAATCCAAAAATTAGAGAAATTGAATTAATCAAGTGTCCAAAATTTACAGAATGATTCCCCTTGATGAAATAAAGTTGTGTTGTAAGTTTTAAGTTCTAAGGATAATCCTAACAAATGTTATTATATTTTACCGATTATATGATAATAATTATATGATTATAAGATATTTTTTTTTTTTGGGGGGGGGAGTAGTTTTGAGTAATAGGCAATATAGAAGGTTCTGAGAGGTACCAAACCTATAAATTTGGCATGCTGGTGTCTAATAGATAAATACAAAAACACAGTAAGTATCATACCCATGCAGCATAGCAAAAAAAGTTGACATGCAGGTGCCATTCCTGCTTCCACTTTACTTTAATTACTGATTTTTTATCAGTAATAAAAGTATCAGTAAGACCTACAAAAAACAATGTTCACTTTACACAGATCAACAACATAATTTTTTAATTATAAAAGACAAAAAATGCTCAAAGCAGTACAATGTATGTATATAGAGAAACTTCTCATCAACTAAATGTGCCGTTATGTATTTTTAATGCACTTGTAGGCAAAATATTGTATCTTTTGTCCCACAACAGACAACAGCTGATACAAAAAAAAACAGGCAAGAGTTGACAAAAATTGCTATTTTGTCATTTTTTGGACAATAGACCTATTTCAATATCGCCTTTTCATGTTCAACCGTTGTGGCGAAAAATCAAAACATTGCATGAAAACGAGGTTAGTTTAGATAAAGTTCAGGACGCCAAGTTGTTTACTAGCTGTGGTGCTGACATTAGTTATCAATAAATGTTGGTTTTATAATTTTTAACTGCCATATTGAAAGAATCGTAGTGGATAAAAGTATATCGAGGGTATTAATAGTGGTAGTGTGACAAAAATTATGAATATTTATTAATATTAAGTGTGTATTTATGGCAACTTTAATGTTGGCTAGCTAGCTATAGCTAGCCAACAAACGCCTTGTTTCTTACTCCTCCAAAAAGTTTATATTCTATACTGTAAGGCCTAAAAAGTTTACTGAAACTTCATATAACTTATATAACTATAAATTATATATATTATAATTATATATATAGGCTATAATTATTTTCCTAAAAAAGTTACCCAACATTATAGGCAGGATGTTATAGCTAGCTATGTATATACACAGAGATGATGTGGTGTCCAGCTATGTATCGTTATTATTGTCACACTCCCCTACTAATATGCTTTAACCATTCCATTTAGTATACATTTATAATAAACATATTTTTGGCTCAACCCAGTGTGTACTCAGTAATCACAAATTGTTTATTTTTTCGGTTTGTCTTTTCATATTCATATTAGTATTGTAGGTTTATCATTCCTTGAAAAATATTTAGTAGGTGTAGTGTTGCTCTCTTCTGTAAGAAAATAGGTTCAAGGTTCTTAAAATTGTTCTTATTCTTTTTGGAATTAACTTGACAGAGCAAGATTAGACCTCTATCAACTATTTAATAATGACAGTGTTAAACTTGTAAGGTTATATGTTGTCTGCGTTATCCTCAAAAAAATAAAACAAAGCCATTTATTAGTTGTAAGGCCGTCTGTATATATTTAAAACTTTCTTAACTTTCTTAGGCCATCTGGTTAAGTTATTGTGGTAAATCGATCGAGTATTAAACATATCTAAGTGAGTGCATTGAAACAACATGTGACTTGTAACAAATCGTGACTGGTTTATTCATCTACAATTCTCTTAGCTTTTAAAGGAATCATCCCCCCCAAAAAAAATAAAAAAAATAAATGCCTATTTATTATTATTTGATTAAAGTACATAGTTTTCTTTATAAAAAATCTATTTCCCTCTTACAGTAGAATGCTTAAATTCGGAAACTCAAGAAGTATAATACAGAAAAGTTTTTATGTTAGCTAATTCTATCAGATTTGTGTTTTTTGATGATTTTAATTTGTTTGTCATGTTGACTGTCCATGGGAGTTATTGTATGCAGATGATTTGGTTCTCATAGCAGAGTCGATGGAAGAATTAGTTGAAAAGTTTGAGAAGTGGAAGAAAGGACTAGAAGAGAAAGGGCTAAGGGTGAACACAGCAAAGTCTAAAGTCATGATTAGTAGCATTGCAGCCAAGTGTGACCTTGTAGTTGGAAAGTGGCCTTGTGGAGTTTGCAGGAAAGGGGTTGGTAGTAACTCAATTTTTTGTCAGACTTACAAGCATTGGGTACATAAGAAGTGCAGTAGTATTGGTGGAAGGTTAAGAGCTGACATTCAGTTTGTATGCAAGCGTTGCAAAGGTGAGATTATAGAGAATGAAGTATTTCCAGCTTTAATGATGTACAACAGTGGCTCGTTAGAGATAGGTGAGAACTTCTGTTACTTAGGTGATATGTTGGGCAGTGAAGGGGGTGTTGGAAGAAGTGTTACTTGCAGGATAGGTTCTGCTTGGAAAAAGTTCAGAGAGTTACTTCCTTTGTTGACTAGCAGAGTCTTGTCAATTGAGGTAAAAGGTAGGTTGTATGAGGCCTGTGTAAGAAGTGTTATGTTGTACGGTAGTGAGACATGGGCAGTGAAGCAGGAAGATCTTGACCGTTTAGAAAGGAATGATATGAGAATGGTTAGGTGGATGTGTAACGCCAGTCTGAGAGACAGAAAGAGTTCAGATGAGCTAAGAAGCAGGCTAAGTATCCGTAGAATTAAAGATGTTATCCAGATAAGAAGATTGAATTGGCTGAGGCACTTGGAAAGAATGGAGGAGGATAATTGGGTAAGAAAGTGTAGAGACTTGATAGTTCCTGGGGCAAAGCCCAGAGGCAGACCGAAAAGGACTTGGCAGGCGGTTATAAGGACAGACTTGATACAGAGGAAGTTGAGTTTAGATCTAACACAGTCTAGATCAGATTGGAAGAGGGTCATTAATATACCCCGTCCAACACATGCTAGCATGGAAAACAGACGTTAAGCCGAGAATGATGATGATGATGATGATGAGAGCACCCTTTAAAAAAATATTTTTCCATAAGTTGTTGATCTTTGCTTTTAGGTACAAATAAATTACAATACCCATAGTTATACCTGACATGGAAAAACAATCTGGCAATACTTATAGAAATAATATTACTGGCAATACTTATAGAAATACTACAGATTGACAGAACAATTTGTGAATTTAAAAAACAACAACAACTTTCTGTAGCTGCAACTGTAACATTCATACAGGCCATAATTTTTAAAAAATCAAGGCTCAAGGGTACTTATGAGTACACATGATTTAACCTTGGGTGATTGCATTACTCTTATTACAATTTGTTGGATATATAACATGAAGACCAGTATTCAGCCGAATACCACCAACCCAACAGGTTTAGGATAGCCAAGTCATAATGTTATTTACAGATGTTTAAAAAAAAAGATATCCAATAACAAAGAATAAAGTGTATATATATGCTGACCTCAAGGCCTAAGGGCCTCTAGTTTCCTTATGATCAAAGTGCGGAAGTAAGTAGACATGTGCGCATCATATAGAAAGTGTTAAAAATGCATTAGTTACTATGGCGACGAATGAATTATACAGAAAATAAAACTTTTTCACAGAGTTCATTTTTTCAGAGAGTGTACCATACGTTTTAAACTCCATTTACAAAACAATAAAAGCTTTGAGGAGGAGGGTGACTTTTTTTTGTAAAGGAATGATACATCTCGGGTGCTTTTTTGAATTAAGGTTTGAATGTAAACCTAACTCGAGTTATAATGCTTTTTGTGATGAAAGGAAGTGAATAATTTCGCACTAAACTTTGATGGGGAATATCTCTAAAAGTAAAAACATTCAAAGTATAATTCAAAAATGCTCCAGGGTTCGAATTAGCAGTGCGCAATTCGCAATTTGCGAATCGAAATGCCATTTTTGCGAATCACTTTGCGAAGAAAATGATAAAATTGCAAATCGAATATTTTTAAGCGGCGATAGAAATGCTTTTTCAGATCGCGTTTTAAAAATTTAAGAACGAAAAACGCCGATAGAAAAGCTTCGTTATATCGCATTTTAAAAGTTTAAGAACGAAAAGCGGCGATAGAAATGCTTTTTTTAGATCGCGGTTTAAAAATTTAACACAAAGTAATTATTTTCGCGTGATTTGAAAGGAACTCACTATCCTATTGCGTTTTTGAATGAAAGCAATTATTTTTGCAAGTTGAGCGTATGCGCACGCTTTTATCTGGACAGTACTGTAAACAGCATTTTACTAAAAGACTCATGTTTGAAACAAACATATTTTTTGTGAAAACAACTTTAATCAGTATACTGTATTTAACTTGCGTTGTAATGTTCACAAAAACTGGTTAAGAACCTCTGAAACAATAATTACATTTTGAATATTTTCTTACAGCATGCAGGCCATTTCGTAAGATTTTAGGTAGGCGTGCAATGAAACGCACACCTTAATTATTCCGCACGTGCGGTGCGCGTGCGATCTTAAAAAATTAAATTTTCAAGAAGCAAAAGTAAGAACAAAATTCCTTTACCCTCCTTACACCGCCCAGGGGCTATTGTTTTGGCGTGGGGAACATGCGAAGAGCAAGTTCCAACAAAGTTCCAAGCCGGGAATTTCAACCCATGGTACAAAAATTGTGAGTAAAGTCACTAATTAAACTTTGTAATTACTTGTGGGACAAACAATATTTTATGTAAATTAAATTACGAAAAGTTGAAGCGTGGCTAATAACGATATTCAACATTTCAATGCTAAGGACGGATCATGAAATTCCTTACAAATTCGTTTCACTTTTTATACGAATTGAAATGCTTCTGATCATATAGCAATCGTCTCGTCATTTAATAAAATCGCTTCAGATCGTTTCATGAAACAAATTTTTAATTTACGAAACGATTATGAAACGATTTAAAATAAAACAAAATTTGTGAGTTAAAAAATGAAATGAATGGGAAACGATTTGGAAACGATTTAGAAACAAAGTTCTGAAGGATTTAGAATCAAACTTCTGAAACGATTCAGAAACAACTTCTGAAACGAATTCTGAAACAAATTGTGAAACGAATTTTGTTTTTCTTCGAAGCTTAATTAGAAAGCAATTAAAACGCAATAAAAATCGATTCTTAAAAATTATTTTAAAGCAGGTTGCGATCTTAAAGAAGCTGTTATTTACAAGCTTCAACATCATTCATTCATATGTTTATAGTTTTTCTTAAAACTAAAACATCATGACGACGTTGGATGACAGGTGAATTTGAAGATTTAGATTGGTTGTTTAAAAGTTATCCAGAAAATGAAAATTTAAAAGTTGAAGATATATATCAAGGCAAGGAATAACGAGTTTTTTTAGTGTCTTTATTTTTTCGTATGTTTTCTAAAAAAAACTTTCTTAATTGAACGTAAAGTTTGTTTTTAAAATTATGTATTTCTATTTTTCGTTTTACTTTTAGAAATGCTGAGCAAAACAACAACAAACCGCAGTGTCCTCGAAAATAATCCAGAACTTGTGCCGTGCATCAGGAGCTTTATTGAGCAAGGTTCAGCTGGCGCCCACCTTAGACGCAGAAATGATACAATGTAAACTAACAGAGTTAAATTAAAAGATATTGTTTGTCACGTTAAAAGTACATTGAGGATAGACGTAAGCAAAGACACCGTTCACAAAATTTAAGCTTCCCCCTCGTCGAAAGACAACTTGGAGTAAGCGTTTTAAGGGCTTGATTGATGCACGTGTTCCATCGAAACGCAACACTGCTGAAAAAAAAATCACATTTTCATTACACCTCCACTCAAGTAAGTCTTGTAAACCAGATGGCAACACTTTGTAAAGAAAACACTCTTTTTTGTCTGTTGACAACAAAAATAAAGTGGAGGTTAGGATTCCAGCAACAAGTCGTTGAAGTAAAATATGTAGGTTTTACATGAACAAAGATGTGCCAAACTACGATGACCATGATTTTCGAAGAACGAAAGAAGTAGGTCGTTCACCACCAAGAGCCTTTCGATTTTACGATCTGCGAATATTGTGTCTAATAAATAGATAAATCTTATCTAAGAAAAAAAAAAAAAGTTACTTCGCACAATTTTGAAACTTCGAGTGCAGCGCGCTACGTAGTTACAACTATGCGTATTTATTTAAAAACTTTAGAATTAACTTCATGATAGCTGATTCTATAGAAATTGGCTACAAATAGTACACATGATAATTGCAATGTGATAAATTAGAAACGATTTTGAAACGATCTACAGCCAACGAAACGAAGCGTTTGCAAAAACGTTTGAAACGATTTTAAAATGGAGTTGAAACAAATTTATATTAAGCGATTACGATACGATTGGGAAACGATTTTAATTGAAATGAAACGATTTTAAAGCAAATTTATAAATATTGATACGAATGGGATACGAATTACTGTTGGTTTTAACCGTTTCAAATCGTTTCAAATTCGTATAGAGATCGTTTCAAAAAAAAATTTATATGAATTGACACTATTGTGGAGACAATCCCTTACTCTCAAAGATTTTTTTTCATTTTTTACTTATTTTGTTTTAGTTATTTTTGAACTTTATTTCTCCAAAAGACGATTATAAATATATAAAACTTGAATTATAAAATTACAAAAATGCTACTGAACAGAACATATAAATATTTGCCGTATTCCTTTAACAAATGACATAAATAACACACATTTAAAATTTTATCTGAACAATAACGATTTCCTCACTCTCTCTAAAATACGATTCGGGAGATCAATTTTTCTTTTGTGTTGAATGTTAATCTAATCTATTTATATTTTTGCAATCACATTGAGTATATTGAAATGATTTGCTTCTGGTAATAGAGCAGTATGTATTTTAAGGTGTTATTGACATGTATTTCACAAGTGCCCAAGACTGTTACAATTTAGTTTGAATGATATTCATTCTTGCTTTTCTTTTTTAATTCGCTACTTTCAAACAACAGGTGGCCACAAAAAATGTGAAAGAAGTTTAAAAAATACTATTAATAAGACACATGAAACTTTGCCCCCCATTACTGCCACTCATTTTATTATGCACACTATGATTGGTAAGATGAAAATGGATAAAATTATAAAAACATGAGAAAAGAATCTTCCATACATCCTTGTTACAGACGATCTGTAATAATTCATTATTTTGTTTCTTTTTATGCCAAGAAAACGTTATGTATATAAAAGATGTAAAAATAAATTTAGATCAATTTATTTATTTTTCTATTTTAACTTCGTTAGATCTCTTTAAATTAAAAGAATTAGCCAATTTAAAAAAATATGCATTTTAACTACGCGGTTTTCTACGTACATGAAAAAGATTTAAGTTCACGATAAGGGTTGCAAAGCCTTCTTAAATCATTCTGACTTCATATTTTGCTTTTTTCGTAATTTCAATAATTTCAGAAAGCTATCGCAGACATCATCATCATCATTCTCGGATTAACGTCCGTTTTCCATGCTAGCATGGGTTGGACGGGGTATATTAATGACCCTCTTCCAATCTGATCTAGACTGTTTTAGATCTAAACTCAACTTCCTCTGTATCAAGTCTGTCCTTATAACCTCCTGCCAAGTCTTTCTCGGTCTGCCTCTGGGCTTTGCCCCTGGAACTATCAAGTCTCTACACTTTCTTACCCAATTATCCCCCTCCATTCTTTCCAAGTGCCCCAGCCAATTCAATCTTCTTATCTGGATAACATCTTTAATTCTACGGATACTTAGCCTGCTTCTTAGCTCATCTGAACTCTTTCTGTCTCTCAGACTGGCGTTACACATCCACCTAACCATTCTCATATCATTCCTTTCTAAACGGTCAAGATCTTCCTGCTTCACTGCCCATGTCTCACTACCGAACAACATAACACTTCTTACACAGGCCTCATACAACCTACCTTTTACCTCAATTGACAAGACTCTGCTAGTCAACAAAGGAAGTAACTCTCTGAACTTTTTCCAAGCAGAACCTATCCTGCAAGTAACACTTCTTCCAACACCCCCTTCACTGCCCAAAATATCACCTAAGTAACAGAAGTTCTCAACTATCTCTAACGAGCCACTGTTGTACATCATTAAAGCTGGAAATACTTCATTCTCTATAATCTCACCTTTGCAACGCTTGCATACAAACTGAATGTCAGCTCTTAACCTTCCACCAATACTACTGCACTTCTTATGTACCCAATGCTTGCAAGTCTGACAAAAAATTGAGTTACTAACCCTTTCCTGCAAACTCCACAAGGCAACTTCCCAACTACAAGGTCACACTTGGCTGCAATGCTACTAATCATGACTTTAGACTTTGCTGTGTTCACCCTTAGCCCTTTTCTTCTAGTCCTTTCTTCCACTTCTCAAACTTTTCAACTAATTCTTCCATCGACTCTGCTATGAGAACCAAATCATCTGCATACAATAACCCCCATGGACATCCTGTTCTGAACTCCATCAACAGCGCTTCTAAGACTAGAACAAACAACAAAGGACTAAGTACAGAACCCTGATGTACACCAACATTTACACTCAATTCATCACTAAGTGAATCGTTAATCCTGACACGACTTCTAGCATTGCTGTACATAGACTGTACCATCGTAACTAGCCACTCATCCACACCTAATTTTCTCATAGCCCACCAAATAACTTTACGTGGCACTCTATCAAAAGCTTTCTCTAAATCTACAAAGGCAAAATAGAGATTCTTTCTCTTTCCTAAATACTTTTCCTGAAGCTGTCTGAGTAAAAATATTGCATCTGTAGTGCCACGCCCTGGAACAAAACCAAATTGCATCTTATCTATATCAATTCTTTCTCTAAGTAACTTATCAATCACTCTTTCAATAACTTTCATTACTTGATCAACCAACTTCAAACCTCATAGTTACCTCTTTCTAATGCATCACCCTTGCCCTTGAAACAATTCACTATTACACTCGACTGCCACTCACTCGGAATAGCACCATCCTTTATAATCTGATTAGCAAGACTTGTAATAAGCTCAACTCCAATATATCCAGATGCTTTTACTATCTCTGCAACAATACCTGATACTCCTGCAGCCTTGCCAATCTTCAATTTCCTAATAGCCTCCACTAGACATAAAGAAAACAAAGATTTGAACGTGCGATTAATCGCACGCCTAAACAAATCTGCGCGTGTGTGGAGGCGTGTGCGTGCGATCGCACACCTCTCACGAAACGGTCTGAGCATGCTATAAAAATAAACTTATTTCCTTTTTGCAACATTATTTCGGTTATCGGAACAAGAAAGTTAAAACTGAGAGAGTCGCTAGTTCAGACGCTCAGTTCTCGTGTTTGGGGTTCACGAGTTTAAACGTCCCCCACTTGTCTGCAACAAAAAAATAATAACGCAGGAAAAAGTAAAGTTCGCAGGTCACAAAAAATACAAATTCTCATTGAAAAACAAGTAGCTACTAATGAACAAGCCGATGGTAATTGATCTACGGTGTTCCCAGGCCACATCTATAGATAGTGGTTTACTTCGTTACAGAGTGCCAAAAATTTTGCGAACCGACTTTACTTTTCTAATTCGAACCCTGTGCTCCCGAGATAAATGTATAGTGAATACAAAATTGTACAGAATGTATGATAATCTTCTAGTTTTGTAAATGGAACAAATTTTCTAAACAAGGGGTCATTTTTTAAAGCGTTTTTTTTTGATGATCTAAGATTATTTTTTTCAAATAATATTTAGATCATTGTCTAGATAATTCTATATACTTTTGGAACATAACTATGTTAATGCATTGACCACCATTCAATTTTAGTCTCACAATTTTTAATACATAGCACTTCTTTCCCTTACTCACACCTTAAAAACGGCCAAACCAACTTTGGAAAGCCGTAAAAAAATGTGTTCCTGATAAGTCAGCCAATACTACCTCAATAAAACGAGTAGTCCAAATCGATGGTACAGAAACATCTCATCCAAAAGAAATTTCAAACACATTTACAGGTAGAAGTACCACAGAATACCATGGTACCGCAGAATACCAGTCTTTGCTTTTTACAGTGTAGAAGTTGCAAAAATACCAAAGAGAAGTTTTTTTTGTGCATTTCAAACCAAGTAGGATATGAGCATACTTTTGTAACAATAAATGTGTTTATATATATATTTTCATTTTTACAAAAAATTATCTTCACTTTCCGTAGAAATTTGTTTAAAAAAATTATGTTATTTTTGTTAAGATCCTCTCTATTTTGAGTACACTTGAATATAAGTCTGCAATGTAGGGTGTTTTTTGTTGCATAGTCATATAAGTATTACCAAGAAATAAACTTGATACAGACACAGAACATCTTTTGGATAAATATTTGATGAAAGAAGGGTTCCAAGCCACTGGTATTCTGCGGTACTCAAATCTAAGATTTTTCTAAATTTGGTCTACAATTTTTCTCAAAGAACTTTTACATACTAGAACTAATAATAACAACAATATAGTTAACAACAAAACAAATAGTCTCTACAAAGTGTCTAAATCAGGTTTTTTCTGTCTAACTTCTGCAAAACTTCAAATGCATATACGACTTTGCTATACTATGGAACGCTAAATTTAACAGAACCTTTCAGTGGAATGACATTAAGGGGCTATTTCTTTCATACCTGAGATTCAAATCTGTATGCTCCAACTGCTCCAACTGCTCCAACTGCTCCAACTGCTCCAACTGCTCCAACTGCTCCAACTGCTCCAACTGCTCCAACTGCTCCAACTGCTCCAACTGCTCCAACTGCTCCAACTGCTCCAACTGCTCCAACTGCTCCAACTGCTCCAACTGCTCCAACTGCTCCAACTGCTCCAACTGCTCCAACTGCTCCAACTGCTCCAACTGCTCCAACTGCTCCAACTGCTCCAACTGCTCCAACTGCTCCAACTGCTCCAACTGCTCCAACTGCTCCAACTGCTCCAACTGCTCCAACTGCTCCAACTGCTCCAACTGCTCCAACTGCTCCAACTGCTCCAACTGCTCCAACTGCTCCAACTGCTCCAACTGCTCCAACTGCTCCAACTGCTCCAACTGCTCCAACTGCTCCAACTGCTCCAACTGCTCCAACTGCTCCAACTGCTCCAACTGCTCTGTTCCGACCCATATTGTCCGGCCGACCCATGTTGTCCGAAGAACGGCAACAGCCCATATTGTCCGAATCCAACCCATATTGTCGGGATAAGTAAAATACACTTTTATCGCTTGATTATTTTTCAGGAAATTAATCTTTTGTTAATGCGGATTGTTGACACCCTGGGTAAGACCTTTCAACAAAATTTACAAGGTAACGCAAGTCACGTCCTCATCTAAACCTTTTCGGACAACATGGGCAGGCATAAAACCTCTACCCAGACAAGAAGTCATGTTGTTCGGAACGGCTAAACGCTTGAAAGCACATGGCAAGGCTCTACAAGTTGTATATCAAGAAAATCCGATAAATTTCGTTTCTCAGTATAAGTATCTGGGAACAGTAATCGACAGCAAGTTAATGCTTAATGACAACTTCGACCGATCATATAAAAGCGCCAGCAGCCGTTTACGCCTACTACAAAGATTACGACCGTACCTTACCGCTGAAGCCGCACACAATGTTTTCTCGATGATGATTGTACCTTTAATCACTTATAGTAGTGCATTGAGAATACCTTTCACAAATACACAGCTCAACAAATTAAAATCGCTTGAGAACCGTGCTAGATCGATTGTCCGGAGTGATAATATTCCATCCATCACAGGACTCGTCAACCGTAATATTTGTGTACTCGTTAAAAAGTGTCTACTAAATGAACTAACATCTGAACATTTTGACAATTATTTTGTCAGCCAACAACATGACAATAACACACGAAATAACGGCTGCATTGTCAGGTTACCTCGGGTCAAACTAGAAATCGCCCGGCAGAGTTTCTATTTTGCAGGGGGTAAACTGTATAATTCACTGCCACTTGAAATTCGAAAAATCGATAATATGTCTCTTTTTATGAAGGCGCTCAGAGGGTACTTCTCTTAATAGACGATACCAGCTATTGGGCGATGTGCACTCTCAGCGGCTATCTTAGTCACTGTGCCGTCCAGTCTGCTTCAAGTTTGGCTAAGTGGGATTAATGTTTTGAACTATGCCTATGTCTTATTTAGCTCTCACATGAAGTCACTTCACACCTTGTCTACATACTGTTGCATTTCTAGTTGATCAATTTTTTGTTTGTTTTTATCGTTTTTACTGTTTTTACTGTTTTTACTGCTTTTTTCCATTTTTATTCTCAGACAGGACGGACATTGATAGCAGTTTTTTTTGTATTTATGTATATATTTGCAAATTACTGAAGTCCTCATCCTGTATAAATATTTTTAAATAAATAAATAAATTGTCCTAAACCTTTTCGGACAACATGGGCAGGGATAAAACCTCTACCCATATTGTCCTAAACCTTTTCGGACAACATGGGCAGGCATAAAACCTCTACCCATATTGTCCTAAACCTTTTCGGACAACATGGGCAGGCATAAAACCTCTACCCATATTGTCCTAAACTATCTCGGACAACATGGGCAGGCATATAACCTTTACCCATATTGTCCTAAACTATCTCGGACAACATGGGCAGGCATATAACCTTTACCCATATTGTCCTAAACCTTTTCGAACAACATGGGCAGGCATATAACCTCTACCTACGTTTTCCTGAACCTTCTTGGATCATATGGGTTGGGGTGTCTGCTGAACTTCGAAACTTTAAAAACCTGCATATCAGACTTGGTGACCTTAAAAACATTAAATATCCACATTCTCCAAAAGAAAAGATAACAAATGACAAAGACAGTAAGTATTCTTGCCGAATTTTTTTAACAAATACATGAATATAACATAAGTCAAAGAACATAGTAATAAATAATTGTAAATGTAGGACACGTATAATGAAATCTACTACTGTTCATTTCGATCAAATAAGTCTTTAAACTTAGTTGTTATGTATCCAATTCTGCTATGTGAAGTTGCACTGATGCCTAATTCAGAAAAGTTGCTTCTGAGAAAATGTACAAAACCGCTGGGTACATTTTCACTATTCCTCAAATATTCATCATGAAACTCAGGATTGGTTTCGCGTAATGATTTAAATGCAGCCCAATGAAACTTGGAACCACTGCCCTTTGAATACTTTAACAACGGATTTTTTTTTTCGTCGCAAGACTCAGAAAGCAAACGTTGCATTAGGTCATGATTTCGTTTCGCGAAAGTTTTCCACCTGGCATTTAAATCTCGCGTTAACTGATCTTCTTGTTCTAAAAAATTAAACAGTATATATCATTTATTTGTAGAAAAAGACATGGCTGTACACACAGAAGACGTTTGCAAGAGAAAAATTAGATAGTATGCATATCCACCTTCACGCCAGTACTCCTTCCTCTTTGCATTTTCTGAAGTAAAAAAATCAACAATATCAAAGCTTGTATTGAACCTTTCATAACCGGATTATTTCAACGATAAAGGCTTTTTAACTTTTAAATGAACTTGAAAATAAAGACCAGTGAAGGCAAAGAACAAAAAATACTAAACACAATGGTACTGACCTGACTCTGTGAATTTTTCACAAGCAATGCAGAACCAATCATCGACTGGTTTCTCCGTCAGGTTTGCGCAGCGGTAGTGTGACCAAACCAAACAACGCTCACAAATAATGGCCCGGGTGTTACCAATTTTTCTTCGGCCTGTTCCACAAATCCACACTTTATTTTCACACTTGGATACTATTAACTCTTTTATTACAAGCAGTGCTTCTTTGGAACAATATTCTGTTACGAGGGATATGTCGAATTCTTTTTCCAAAACTGTTGATGGAATATTCTTTTCCTCAAGAAGTAAGTCGGGAGTGATGACAATATTTCCGTAAACTGCATCAGTAGCTTGTTCGGCTGTTGTAAAGCAGTTTAAGGTAATAATTGCTTTGTTTTCATCATTCATGTCTCGGTAGGCAGTTGGTTTGATGTCTGACATATTGGCTAAAAATATATATCAAGCATTAAAAAAGCTTTATCAACTATAGAGTAAAGATTATTCACCCAGCCGCCGATCAGTTTTAAGAATAAAATGGAACTTACCTCCATTGTACTCAGTGGCATTTTTTTGCTTTTTTTTCGGTAACGAAGTTGTTCCTCGTTCTGTAAAAAGATATATTGGTAATTTAAAAGATGTTCGAAGAACATGAGTAAGCGTCGAATTTAAAATTATAAAAGCTTTTACCAGTGCAATCACTAAGTCCAGCTAGAATATTTGCTGCCTCGTTGATATCTTTATCAGGACAATCTGCAAATGTATAAATTAATTAAAACGATAAAAATCTTGGCTAAATGCATGCCATATGATACAGCATGGACTTGTAATAAATTATATACCGACTAAACCTTCAGTTGCATCTTCCACCATAATATTTTCAGCTGAATCTAAAATTCCGTAAACTCAATACGTCGGCCGATAAGCAGGACGAATAGCTGTATACTCCATAGCTTTCATACCAGAATCCAGCATTCCGTCGTAAAAGTACCAATCCTCATCAAACTTTACTTTTGCTGTATAATGTCGAACATTATTCATTGTCACGGCAAGTAATTCGTATCTACAAATGTAATCATTCCAAAAAATAAACCCTAACAACCGCACTGCACTAAATTATCGGTTTACCCATATTGTCGGAGGGCTGCCCATATTGTCTTTTTTCCACAGTTCAAAATATCGGACAACATGGGTCGACAGACATCGCGGGATGGCACAGCTCCAAGTGCTCTGTCCCACACAAAGTCGGGCCTTATACAAAGTCGGGCGAAAATATTTGTCTGGCTTTAGCCGCCCGACTTTGAAAGTTTTTGCCCTATGTGGTGCATGTATGAAAAATTACAGTACTGATTGAAAAAAAGAGAGCATTTTTTAAGTGTTTTATTGGCAAGAAATAAATAAATTATTTACGACAAAATAAAATGAAACTTTTTACCATAAGTATAAGAAAACCACTGTATTGCAATAAAATGCCTTTTGGTCAGCTTTGTGCTATTTAAACCTAATTAGGCGCAGTCAAAGAGGGCGTTTTTTGTCACGTTAAAGGAAAATAATACGTTTAAGGATAATTTTAAGAAAAACTAAAAAAGGACACTCCTATTAAACTAGCAGCCTTTATTCGTAACGCTTTAGAGCCTATTAAAGATGCGCATTTACATAAATCTCGACTTACTTTGAGCATGTTTTGCGTGATTTTTTTTTTAAGAAAGCAATCAAAGGTACCGCAAATCCTGGCGTGTAGATATTGTGTAGATAGGTGTAGATAGTTACAAACCGTTGCCTGATGTGAGCCCCACAAACACCATACTCAAATTGGTTCGCCAAGGTGAATTTAAAGAGGCCAAATATCAAGTAGCTGTTGACCACGGTATATTACCAAGATGTAACAGTATCAATTTCTATGGGTCGGAATTTACCTTGATGATAAAGATGTATATTCTGCCATTTTTAAAATTATCGAGATCATCATACTGCGACAATCCGTATTGTCCATCTCCTTTGGTTGTCACTGGCGTGTAAGATTGTCCGTCTTTAAATCGAGGGTTGTCTCTTAACTGGATTACACCATTAGATATTCAGCATCAAATATCTTCATGGTTTAATGATCATATGACATCTACAAGATGTGGTCGGAAATCGGAAATCTGGTACCGGTAAACAAATCACAATAAATTCGTTGCCAGTGGAAATTACAGTGGCCATTTCAGGAAAGATAACTAGTAGAGCGTAGGTCTTTTTTCATGAAAAATAAGATACATTACATTACATTACATTCTTAAACTAACAGGCTTAACAAATGTCAAATTTACATTTTGATATTATATTCACAGCTTCCCTTTTTTGTAGATACGAACTGATGGCTATTACACTTTGGGACAAGTCACATTACACTGCAAAACTCCTTTACAATGGAAGCTGGTATTTCTACGACGGGATGAAAAACGGATTGGTCGCTCAAAACCGCGAAGTGTTACCAGATGATTACACACCTACGTACTCTTTATATGGTATGGTGTATAATGTTTAAATTTTTTTTTGATTAGCACGTGCAATTTAAAGTTAACATGCAACACAACGATGAGTTTCACTTGTTTGTGCTTTAGTGCGAAAGGATGGACAGAAGACGCAAATTTTACGAGATTTAACGAATAAATGTTCTACACCAATAGCCATTGAAGGTAAAAAATCATATACTTAATAACTTGAACTGAAATACTTAAAAATGCTTTATTTTGTGCAACTGCTTCTTTAACATCGGACTTCCCATTTCTTGGCACATTATGATCAAATTTATAATCGCAAATTAACTAAAAAAGGTTGTTCCATTTTCTGCTCACGTCAATTTTTTATATTTAAGTATGTTTGTATAGATGATAATGCCGACGATGACAGAATATTTCAAGCTGCAGAAATCTTAAGCAACCTTCATAATGCAAATACAGGTTAGTTTATATATAAAGCATTTGTCTTGACATTTTTATGCCCATCTATTTAATGTTTACCATAAAATTACGTATTTCTATGGTTTACGTAATGTTTCTTATGATATTTTATTAAGTGAACACAACCGATAAATAGTACGAAACCCATGGATTTTGAAGTAGAAAATGAAGATCGAGATCATTATTCTATTCTATTGTTTCTGCTTTTAGTGTCGCAGGAAAGAGGACATGAAGATAGTATGTGCCACATTGATGATCTTGAACAACAATCTTGTGACTTGCCTTCTGTAAGTTTTGTTCAAGAAAATACATCAGCTGACGCGGAAGAAGATCATACCGGTAATAATTATAATCATATTTTAAGAACTGGCTTTTATTTACACGAAGAAAATTGCTTAAACTTTTTGCTATAAGTTATCATAAAATGTTTACATTTCTCTTTTAAAGAATCGTCGTTGAAAGCCTACTATGAAAATGGACGAGTATCAAAAATCTCGAATGATACTTTCTTGGTTTGTTGGTGACACTAACGCCTAATTAATTGTTAGTGAAAGTGTAGAACCGTCGTTGAGCTTACTACCAAAATCTACTAAAAACATACCTGATTCTGTGCGTGATGACCTTGTACAACCAGATATATTGACGTCCTATGCTAATGGTGAATTTATCAAACGAGTCAAGCAATTGATAGCGTCAAAGAAGAAAAATTCAAGCTGGAAGTGTGGCGATTGTAAGGCTTTAATAACGAAAAATAGAAGCATTATCTGTGACAGATGCCTTATTTGGAGCCATTACAAGTGTTCAGGATTAAAAGGAAAACCAAGCGGTAATTGGTTCTTGGAAATCTGCGTGGCAAGTTTTGCAGGTATATATCATATGTATTTTTGTATGTATTATGTATATATCTCATATGTATCATATGTATTTTTCATTTCCGCTTTCGATTATTTTTCCTAAATTTCTATTTTTACAGAGAACGAAATCTCTGACAAAGAGAATGAGTTAGAGACCAAATGGACTGATTTTCTTAAAAGGACCCTTAAAGACGGAGTTCTCTCTACGCTTGTGGAAAAATCAGCTGATTCGCAGCACAATATCCTGTTAAATCTTAAATCAGATGGTGCTTTTCAGGTTGCTGCTAACATGCAGGAAATTGAAAGGAGAGACCCGGAATTCGCTCTACAGCTTGGCAAGTGCTTGAAGCTCGGCACCAGTAGAACTTATTGGTTCCTTCTCATCTAAGAATTTTCCTGATGAATTACCATTTGGTAGTAAAAAGAGTAAACATGTTATTGTACATCCAAGTGAAGCTTTCTACTCTTTTTTAATTTCAGAACGGTTTACGGTTGTAAAACGCAGTCATATGACGCGTATCTGTACTTTTTTTTAATTTGACCAGCGTTATGTTTGGTATTATGTTATTTTTTACTTTTTCTTATTTTTGTTCTTAGCTTCTTTCAAGCATTTTGTTCTTGGCTTTTTTAAGCATTTTGTTTCAAGCATTTTGTTGTCAACTTTAGTCTTACCAAAATCGATTTTATAATGCAGTTTGTACTACAGGTATTTTTTTACTTTCATGTACATATATTTCATATATATATTCGTATTATATTTATATAGCTATGAGTAAGACACGTTTATATTTATTTAAAGTACCTACATAGTATCATGTATTTTAATATATTACAAAAAGATACTCTCTATAGATAGAAGCCATTTTAAAAAGATAAAATTTAGTCAGTCAGCATTGTACAAATTGTACAGGCTTACGGCCTACATTGTACAACCTACATTGTACAACCAACTTTGTACAACCTACAAAGTCGGTCAAAAAATCGTCAATATTGAAATGCCCTACTTTGGGTGGCTTTTATTCCTACCCAAAGTTAGTCAAAAATCGTCAATATTAAAATGCCCTACTTTGGGTGGTTTTTATTCCTGCCCAAAGTTAGTCAAAAATCGTCAATATTAAAATGCCACTCTATTCTGGGCATGCTTTTGCTGAAATAGTTGTAGATTAAACGTTTAAATTTTGGTTAAATATGTGTTCATAAGAGCGAATCTTCGTTAAATTAGGGCATAGAAATAGTAAAGTATTTAATAAAGTTATTTTAAGACGCAAGGAATGCAGTTTCAACTGATAAAAGAATGTGTTTTACTTTGCATAGTTTTGCCCTACTTAGGTTATGATTTGAAAATGCCCGACTTTGGGCAGCCGCCCTACTTTGGGTGGAACATGAGGACCGAAACATGATGGCCATTTTTGTTTTTAAAGTAATAACATGATGGCCATTTTTGTTTTTAAAGTAATGGTGGTCAGTTGTCAGTGCTGTTTGTAAGTCTGTTTCACCTTTTTGTCTTCTATAAACTTTTTTGTATGTTCTAAAATGTTAAGATAAATATATTGTCACGTTTTTAGTCACGTACAGATCTTAAACGCACCAGTTTTAGGATTTTTGGCTAGGAACGAAGATTTTGGAGGCTAGCTAGCTAGCTAGAGCCTTACTTATTACTATTCTGTATGGTATAAGAGCTTTTTATCCTACCCACCATTTATTTTTGTGTTGAGACTGTAGCCATTTAGCTAGCTCCTATCTTTGGCTAAAAAGTGAGAGTATAAAAATGCAGTTTGGCTACAACGATATTCTTAAACTAATTGTTATGCTAAATGCAGTTTTAGCTAGGTAGCTAGCTACATATTTTATTATTTTTTCCTGAACACTTTTTGTGCAAATAAAATGGCTGACAGATTATTTTAGCTGAACGGGTAACGACAGCCTGTTCAATGTGTTTTCATTAAAATCGAAGTTGCAATGAAGTTTTTTTGGAAAGGGGTATTACGCCTATACGCCTGTTCAACTCTGTTTAACTATACTAAGCGGTTAGACTGTTTTTTGTAAAAGGATATTATGCCTATGTGCATGTGCAACATGGTTTACCTGTACTAAGGGCAGGGATCACCCCACTGACAATTAATTTTTAAACTTTCTCAGGAATCACACCTGTACGGATGTGCAATGCTGTTTAGCTGGACTAACCGCTCAGCCCTGCTTTAGCAATGGACTGTTTCTTGTGTTTTTATTTAAGCAGAGTCTGCGAGAAAGTTTTTTTCAAAAGGGTACTATACGCATGTGCAACACCGTTTAACTGTATATACTAAGCGCTCAGCCCGATGCCATGATTATTTTTTTAACTTTAACAAAATCTTATTCCGCAAAATAAAAAAATATTAACCGATTATTTTTGCTATATATATATATATATTCAGTAACAATGGTTTGTAAGCTCTTTTTTATTTCAGCTATCGTTTCGGGAAAGTTATTTTTTGAAAAATATGTGACAGTTGCAACACTATATGGTGTAGGCGCTTCACTTAATTTACGACATACTGTTTCCCTGTACTAAAGCGCTCCACCTGATCCTGTGGAACAGTTTACGGCTCTTATTAAGCGCTCCACAGAGTGTTCAACGCTGGATCACACCTTGACCTGTGGCTTACCCCGGCGTTTCGACGCCGGGGTAAGCCACAGGTCAAGGTAGAACGCAGCTTAATTTCGGAATACGCCAGAACCGGATAAACAACGGAAACATCCTTACGGAGGCCATTTTAGTTTGGAAGTGATGGACGTTTTTTTTACCCACGTACAAATCTTAAATCACCAATTTTAAGATTTTGGCAAGGAACGTAGATTTTAAACCAGCTTGGCTAGCTAGCTAGCTAGCTATACTTCGCTTTACTTATTCCTAATCTTTTTAAGTTTTTATTCAGTTTGGTATACTATTATTCATTTGTATTTGGTGTTGTGGCTATCTAACTAGCTCTTCAGCTACCTCTAACTAAAAAATGAATGGCTACAGCTTTTATTATAGCCAGGAGACCCAGCATAATTTTTCTTACCACCGGGAAATCGGAGTAGTTAAGGTGGGAAAAATTACGCTGGGTCTCAAACGATTTTTCTGCGGCCAAAATCTGGCCGCGCTTTTTGATTGGCTAATTCTATTGTTCTTGCTCACGTGGCAAAGCCCTTTTCATCCGAATATTCCAGCGAGTGGTTTCACTCACCCTAACAAACATTAGTAAACTATAAAGTTTTTACCACAGTAAGATGTGGCCAAGCTTGGTAAACAACTCACAGATAAATTAAAATGGCCTCCGAAGCGATTAGTCACATTGTCAATTTAAACTCGGGGTTTCCGCTGAGTCATTCGTTCGCGTCTAAGCTTTAGTTTGAGAGAAACTCATTTTATCAACTCGAAGAAGAAAGCTTAGTTAACTAGGCTACTTTTATTACTGTTATAAAAAATTATTCTGCAAAATAAAATTGCTGAGTAATTTTTTTAACTAAACCGGGGCAACGCCAGGCTGTTCACTGATTTCTTTTAAAACTGAAGCGATAAGGATTTTTGGAAAATGGTATTACCCCTATGCTCATGTATGATACGATTCACATGTTGGGCGCCCAATGTTAACGACGGGCTGTTTCCTGTGTTTTTATTTAATCCATTGTGATAAAGTTTTTTTACCTGCAATAAACGTTCAACCCGGTGATAACAACAGGTTGTTTTGTGTGTGTTTTACTTAAATTGAAGTTGCAATAAGTTTTTTTTGGAAAAAGCTATTATGGCTTTAACGCATGTGTGACACTGATTATTGACTGGGTAACAACAAGTTGTAAACTGTGTTTTTATTTCGGCTAAAGTTGCAGTAAAGTTATATATATATATTTAAAAAAATACGTTACAACCAAAACACTATAATGTTGTGTGAGCTTTACTCGATTCACGACATATTCTGCATACCTGTACTAGAGCGCTCCAATTATGGAGTTTTTTAGCTGGATGGGGTAACGACTGGATTTTTCCTGTGTTTTAACTTAAACTGAAGTTGCAGTAATGTTTTTTTTGAAAAGGGTATTATGCTTTCTCAGCCCACTGTCATGATAAAGTTTTGAACTTTCACGGAAACTTATTCCGCAAAATAAAATATTATTGCCTGATTGTTTTTGCTATGACGGGGTAACAACGGTTTGTAAACTCTGTTTTAATTCAGCTTTTGTTGCGGGAAAGTTATTTTTTGAAAAATATGTTACAGTCGCAACACTACAATGGTGTGTGCGCTCCACTTGATTTGCGACATACTGCATACCCGTACTAAAGCACTCCACCTCACCGGGTCGCACAGTTTGCAGTTCTTATTAAGCGCTCCTCAAGGCGTTCAACAACAGTTACTTGTGGCTTAACCCGGCGTTTCGACGCCGGGTCTCCCGGCTAGTCTTTTTAATAATAGCCGTATTCCGTCTGTCTGTTTGTGCGCGAGAAAAAAGACGTGTTTCAGAAACACGAAATGCGATATATAATTTATTTTGCCTTTTTCGTGATTTTACAAAAGTTTTCGTTTAATTTAAAAATTCTTATACAAAAGTCATGGGTAGTTAGCTTTTATTGTTCCCTCGATGCAGTTTCTTTATTATGAATACGTGCACGGTCAAAGTTACGAACAATTAACATTGCGTTGTCTATTTCGTTAACAGTTTTAATTATTCCCGCCTTTTTAAGAAATTAACAAAAACAAGTTTTATGATAAGAAGAAGAGAACAACAAATTTTTAAGAAGATTTTGTAAGTGAGTTTTCTGTTTGTTCTTAACATGAATTCAAATTTTATTTCGTACATTTTATTTCATTTTTCATTTGCACTTTTTTCAAGAATTTTTGTGTGAAGCTTGGGGGTGCTTATTTTTTTGCTGAAATTGTTCTTATTATGTTTAAGCAAAAAGTGTAAGAAAATGTCAAATTTAGCTTTTTAACGCTATTTAGAAGAGGAGCCTCCTTCTTAACCCCAAACAGGCCGTAGAAATGCGCAAATTATTGTTAAATATATGGATTTTACGAGAAAGTGGCGTAACACTACTTTCCAAAAACTATGGTCCGAAAAAAGAGAAATGTGTAGCTTATACTGTTTCCGTGCCTATAAGTGTATTTTTTCAGGGACTGTGGCTACCGCAGTGTATGTTTATTACAGGTTCGCGAAATATTTACGGCGGCGAATTCGGCGGCGATTGTCCCACGGGCTAACGACTAGTCTCTTTAATAATAGCCGTATTTTGTCTGTCTGTCCGCGAAAGACGCGGACTGTTACGGAAACACGAAATGCGATATATAAAGGACGGGCGACCCCGTGGATTTTTCCACGAGTAACGACTAGTCTCTTTAATAATAGCCGTATTTTGTCTGTCTGTCCGCGAAAGCCGCGTCATGTTACGGAAACACGAAATTTTGTAAATTACGCGCCGATACCAAATGCGATATATTTTTACCGACTTTGTTTTGACCGCTCGCGCGTAGTATACCAATCACGACGCCTGATTCTTTAAAAAAAAACAAGATTTTCGCGACCAGAAAGAATCCAAGATCTTCGCGGAACGATGGCCATTTTGATTTTGATAATGGTCGTGTGTGTGGTCAGTGTGTGAGGTTTGTAGACCTGTTTGACTTTTTTATCTTCTAAAAGCTTTATATATTTGTAATATTTGTTTTCTGTTTGTTTTCAATGTTAGGATAAATATATTGTCACGTTTTTTAGCCACGTACAGATATTAAACGCACCAGTTTTAGGATGTTTGGCTAGGAACGAAGATTAGCTAGCTAGCTAGCTAACTAGCTAGAGCCTCACTTATTGCTATTCTGTTTGGTATAAGAGCTTTTTATCCTAGCCAACATATATTTTTATGTTGAGGCTGTGGCTATTTAGCTAGCTCCTTAAAAAGTGAAAGTATAAAAATGCAGTTTGGCTACAACAATATTCTTAAGCAATAATTTTTATGCTAAATGCAGTTAGGTAGAGCTACATCTTTTATTATTTTCCTGAACACCTTTTCTGCAAATAAAATGGTTGAGCAATTGTTTTAACTGGACAGGTAACAACAGGCTGTTCCCTGTGTTTTTATTTAAGTCATAGTTGCAATGACGTGTTTTTGGAAAAGGGTATTACGCCTATATGCCTGTTCAACTAAGTTTAACTGTACTAAGCGCTTAGCCCAGTGTTAACAACAGACTTTTTTTTCTGAAAAGGCTGTTACGCCTATGCCAATGTGCAACGTTGTTCACATGTACTAAGGGGTCAGCCTACTGTGACAATTAATTTTTAAACTTTCTCGGTAATCACGCTGGTACGGTTGTGCAACGCGGTTTGCCCGGACTAACTGCTCAGCCCGGTTTTAACAATGGACTGTTTCCTATTTGTTTCTATTTAAACCAAATCTGCGATAAAGTTTTTGTCAACAGGGTATTATCCCTATACGCCTGTGCAACACTGTTTAACTGCACTAAGCGGTCAGCCCGGTGTCACAATTAATCTTTTTACTTTCACAGGAACTTTTATTCCGCAATATAAAATAATATTGACCGACTGTTGTTGCTATGGCGGGGTAACAACGGTTTTAACTCTGTTTTTATTTCATCTAACGTTGCAGGAAAGTTATTTTTTGAAAAAATATGTTACAGTCGCAACACTATAATGGTGTATGCGCTTCACTTGATTTACGACATACTGTATACCAGTACTAAAGCGCTGCACCTGATCGTGTGCAACAGTTTACGACTACTATTAATTGTTCCACTGGTGTGTTTAAAGCTGTTTGCCTGTACTAGGCGTTCAACCTGGTTGCACAAATAATTTTGAATTTACGCCGAAACTTATTCTGCAAAATAAAATAATATTGACCAATTGTTTTTGTTATGACGGAGTAAAAACGGTTTGTAGAAGTCTGTTTTTATTTCAGCTATTGTTGCGGGAAAGTTATTTTTAAAAAAATATGTTACAGTCCCAACACTGCAATGGTGTATGCGCTGCACTTGATTTACGACATACTGCATACCTGTACTAAAGCGCTCCACCTGATCGTGTGACACAGTTTACGGCTCTTATGAAGCGCTCCACAGAGTTAACGCTGGGTCACACCTTGACTTGTGGCTTACCCCGGCGTTTCGACGCCGGGTTTCCCGGCTAGTCTATATTATAATACCCGTATGTGTCTGTCTGTCACGCAAAATGGTACCGCAAGTAGCGAGACGCACGCAATGCGATATAAAGAGAACGGGCGAACCCGTGGATTTTTCCACGGGCTACCGA
This sequence comes from Hydractinia echinata, assembly GCA_030067915.1. Classification (NCBI taxonomy): domain Eukaryota; kingdom Metazoa; phylum Cnidaria; class Hydrozoa; order Anthoathecata; family Hydractiniidae; genus Hydractinia; species Hydractinia echinata. The sequence goes on from JASGCC010000168.1 coordinate 438,150, forward strand.
CTAGTACAGTATAATACCACTAAACAACTCGACTAACGAATGCATGGACGGAAAAGAGTCCACTTCGAGTTGTCGCATTGAAAGCTATCCATATCATGCCCGCCCTGCTTCTGCAAAAACCAAGCAGGACCTCAAAAGCGAAGGACCATAAAGAATCATTGGAAAGGCGAGTAAAGATATGGCACCAGGGGAACATTGCAGACCTTATAGACGAAGCAGCTACGATTCAATCAAGGCTGCCGAAACCAACAGACAATAGAGACATCGAAACGGTCTCGAGAATGTTTAAAGAAAAGATGCAGAGAGGTGACTTGAATGGCGCTATCAAGATCGTGACGAACAACATGCGTGGTGGGATACTGCCTTTAAACGACGAAACCATCAGTCTACTACGAGAAAAACACCCCGAAGCAAGAGACGCAAACGAGAACAACAAGTTGGAAGGTCCTTGCGAAAGAGTGAACCCGATAGTGTTCGAGGCGATTGACGAATCACTGGTCATGAAAGCAGCGCTCGAAACCAAAGGAGGCTCTGGACCATCGGGTTTAGATTCAGATGGATGGAGAAGAATCCTGACATCAAGAATGTACGGTGATTGTGGGAAAGATCTTAGGATCGCGATAGCGAATGCAACCAAGAGTCTTTGTACGGAAAGTCTCAGTGACGAATCCCTTGAAGCTTTCATTGCGTGCAGACTGGTCTCGTTAGACAAGCAACCCGGTGTTCGACCAATCGGAGTCGGTGAAGTACTGCGGAGAATATGTGGTAAAACGGTGATGGCGGTGATCAAGAAAGACATCATTATTTCGAGCTGTAGAGTGCAGATGTGTTCTGGCCAAAAAGCAGGAGGAGAGGCTGCAGTCCACGCTATGAGGAGAGTGTTCGAAAGTGAAGAAGCAGAGGCGGTTCTTCTGGTAGATGCATCAAATGCGTTCAACAACATCAATCGACAAACCCTCCTACACAACGTCAAAGTGGTATGCCCAGTCTTCGCAAACTATGTTTCGAATTGCTACCGCACACCAGCCAGGTTATTTATTATTGGGGGCGTAGAGCTAAGTTCAAAAGAGGGAACAACCCAAGGTGATCCGATCGGCATGGCAGTCTACGCTACGGGAATAACACCTCTCCTGGACAAACTGATGTCGATCATGGTGGAACAGGACCAGATGGCCGCCTGTGCTGACGACATAACTGCAACAGGGAAATGCAGATCATTACAAACCTGGTGGGATAACCTTGCAACTCAAGGACCCCATTTTGGTTACTTCCCTCAACCAAAAAAAAATCTTGTCTAATCGTCAAAGAACGAAATTTGGCCGACGCCATGGAAAGCTTCCGGGGAGCCAACATCCAAGTAACAACAGAAGGTGAACGACATCTGGGCGCGGTGATTGGAAGTGAAGGTTACTAGGAAAAATACTGTAAAGCTCTAGTGGAAAAATGGTCAGAGCAATTGTCTCTTCTAACCCGAATCGCCGTGACTCAACCACAAGCGGCATACGCATGCTACGTCAGCGGATACCAACACAAACTTACTTACTTCATCCGAACGATACCTGGCTTTGAGAGATACCTGCAGCTTATCGAAAAAAATATAAGCTATATTTTTAAACCACATAAAAATGTTGGAGCACTTGGATTTGGTTCTGTGTTGTTTTTTTGGTCACCGGAGCTGTTCCACCCAAAGTAGGGCGGCTGCCCAAAGTCGGGCATTTTCAAATCATAACCTAAGTAGGGCAAAACTATGCAAAGTAAAACACATTCTTTTATCAGTTGAAACTGCATTTTCTGCGTCTTAAAATAACTTTATTAAAATACTTTACTATTTCTATGCCCTAATTTAACGAAAATTCGCTCTTATGAACACATATTTAACCAAAATTTAAACGTTTAATCTACAACTATTTCAGCAAAAGCATGCCCAGAATAGAGTGGCATTTTAATATTGACGATTTTTAACTAACTTTGGGCAGGAATAAAAACCACCCAAAGTAGGGCATTTTAATATTGACGATTTTTGACTAACTTTGGGTAGGAATAAAAGCCACCCAAAGTAGGGCATTTCAATATTGACGATTTTTTGACCGACTTTGTAGGTTGTACAAAGTTGGTTGTACAATGTAGGTTGTACAATGTAGGCCGTAAGCCTGTACAATTTGTACAATGCTGACTGACTAAATTTTATCTTTTTAAAATGGCTTCTATCTATAGAGAGTATCTTTTTGTAATATATTAAAATACATGATACTATGTAGGTACTTTAAATAAATATAAACGTGTCTTACTCATAGCTATATAAATATAATACGAATATATATATGAAATATATGTACATGAAAGTAAAAAAATACCTGTAGTACAAACTGCATTATAAAATCGATTTTGGTAAGACTAAAGTTGACAACAAAATGCTTGAAACAAAATGCTTAAAAAAGCCAAGAACAAAATGCTTGAAAGAAGCTAAGAACAAAAATAAGAAAAAGTAAAAAATAACATAATACCAAACATAACGCTGGTCAAATTAAAAAAAAGTACAGATACGCGTCATATGACTGCGTTTTACAACCGTAAACCGTTCTGAAATTAAAAAAGAGTAGAAAGCTTCACTTGGATGTACAATAACATGTTTACTCTTTTTACTACCAAATGGTAATTCATCAGGAAAATTCTTAGATGAGAAGGAACCAATAAGTTCTACTGGTGCCGAGCTTCAAGCACTTGCCAAGCTGTAGAGCGAATTCCGGGTCTCTCCTTTCAATTTCCTGCATGTTAGCAGCAACCTGAAAAGCACCATCTGATTTAAGATTTAACAGGATATTGTGCTGCGAATCTGCTGATTTTTCCACAAGCGTAGAGAGAACTCCGTCTTTAAGGGTCCTTTTAAGAAAATCAGTCCATTTGGTCTCTAACTCATTCTCTTTGTCAGAGATTTCGTTCTCTGTAAAAATAGAAATTTAGGAAAAATAATCGAAAGCGGAAATGAAAAATGCATATGATACATATGAGATATATACATAATACATACAAAAATACAAAAATACATATGATATATACCTGCAAAACTTGCCACGCAGATTTCCCAGAACCAATTACCGCTTGGTTTTCCTTTTAATCCTGAACACTTGTAATGGCTCCAAATAAGGCATCTGTCACAGATAATGCTTCTATTTTTCGTTATTAAAGCCTTACAATCGCCACACTTCCAGCTTGAATTTTTCTTCTTTGACGCTATCAATTGCTTGACTCGTTTGATAAATTCACCATTAGCATAGGACGTCAATATATCTGGTTGTACAAGGTCATCACGCACAGAATCAGGTATGTTTTTAGTAGATTTTGGTAGTAAGCTCAACGACGGTTCTACACTTTCACTAACAATTAATTAGGCGTTAGTGTCACCAACAAACCAAGAAAGTATCATTCGAGATTTTTGATACTCGTCCATTTTCATAGTAGGCTTTCAACGACGATTCTTTAAAAGAGAAATGTAAACATTTTATGATAACTTATAGCAAAAAGTTTAAGCAATTTTCTTCGTGTAAATAAAAGCCAGTTCTTAAAATATGATTATAATTATTACCGGTATGATCTTCTTCCGCGTCAGCTGATGTATTTTCTTGAACAGAACTTACAGAAGGCAAGTCACAAGATTGTTGTTCAAGATCATCAATGTGGCACATACTATCTTCATGTCCTCTTTCCTGCGACACTAAAAGCAGAAACAATAGAATAGAATAATGATCTCGATCTTCATTTTCTACTTCAAAATCCATGGGTTTCGTACTATTTATCGGTTGTGTTCACTTAATAAAATATCATAAGAAACATTACGTAAACCATAGAAATACGTAATTTTATGGTAAACATTAAATAGATGGGCATAAAAATGTCAAGACAAATGCTTTATATATAAACTAACCTGTATTTGCATTATGAAGGTTGCTTAAGATTTCTGCAGCGGCATTATCATCTATACAAACATACTTAAATATAAAAAATTGACGTGAGCAGAAAATGGAACAACCTTTTTTAGTTAATTTGCGATTATAAATTTGATCATAATGTGCCAAGAAATGGGAAGTCCGATGTTAAAGAAGCAGTTGCACAAAATAAAGCATTTTTAAGTATTTCAGTTCAAGTTATTAGGTATATGATTTTTTACCTTCAATGGCTATTGGTGTAGAACATTTATTCGTTAAATCTCGTAAAATTTGCGTCTTCTGTCCATCCTTTCGCACTAAAGCACAAACAAGTGAAACTCATCGTTGTGTTGCATGTTAACTTTAAATTGCACGTGCTAATCAAAAAAAAATTTAAACATTATACACCATACCATATAAAGAGTACGTAGGTGTGTAATCATCTGGTAACACTTCGCGGTTTTGAGCGACCAATCCGTTTTTCATCCCGTCGTAGAAATACCAGCTTCCATTGTAAAGGAGTTTTGCAGTGTAATGTGACTTGTCCCAAAGTGTAATAGCCATCAGGTCGTATCTACAAAAAAGGGAAGCTGTGAATATAATATCAAAATGTAAATTTGACATTTGTTAAGCCTGTTAGTTTAAGAATGTAATGTAATGTAATGTATCTTATTTTTCATGAAAAAAGACCTACGATCTACTAGTTATCTTTCCTGAAATGGCCACTGTAATTTCCACTGGCAACGAATTTATTGTGATTTGTTTACCGGTACCAGATTTCCGATTTCCGACCACATCTTGTAGATGTCATATGATCATTAAACCATGAAGATATTTGATGCTGAATATCTAATGGTGTAATCCAGTTAAGAGAGAACCCTCGATTTAAAGACGGACAATCTTGCACGCCAGTGACAACCAAAGGAGATGGACAATACGGATTGTCGCAGTATGATGATCTCGATAATTTTAAAAATGGCAGAATATACATCTTTATCATCAAGGTAAATTCCGACCCATAGAAATTGATACTGTTACATCTTGGTAATATACCGTGGTCAACAGCTACTTGATATTTGGCCTCTTTAAATTCACCTTGGCGAACCAATTTGAGTATGGTGTTTGTGGGGCTCACATCAGGCAACGGTTTGTAACTATCTACACCTATCTACACAATATCTACACGCCAGGATTTGCGGTACCTTTGATTGCTTTCTTAAAAAAAAAATCACGCAAAACATGCTCAAAGTAAGTCGAGATTTATGTAAATGCGCATCTTTAATAGGCTCTAAAGCGTTACGAATAAAGGCTGCTAGTTTAATAGGAGTGTCCTTTTTTAGTTTTTCTTAAAATTATCCTTAAACGTATTATTTTCCTCTAACGTGACAAAAAACGCCCTCTTTGACTGCGCCTAATTAGGTTTAAATAGCACAAAGCTGACCAAAAGGCATTTTATTGCAATACTTATACTTATGGTAAAAAGTTTCACTTTATTTTGTCGTAAATAATTTATTTATTTCTTGCCAATAAAACACTTAAAATATGCTCTCTTTTTTTCAATCAGTACTGTAATTTTTCATACATGCACCACATAGGGCAAAAACTTTCAAAGTCGGGCGGCTAAAGCCAGACAAATATTTTCGCCCGACTTTGTATAAGGCCCGACTTTGTGTGGGACACTCATATTTCTTCGTTGGCATGCCCAGGCCGCGAAAGTCTTGGATTGGTTTTTCAAACAATCAAGCGTTTTGAATGGTGTATTATGTGCGAGCGGTCAAAACAAAGTCAGTAAATCTGTAATATTTGTTTTCTGTGGCTCCTGAGCGAAATCGGCAAATGAGATCACGGGGGTAATTATTTTCAAAAATGGCGTATTAAAATAATTCATTCATTTTGTTCACTTAATTTATTTTTCTTGATGATGGTAATAAATCAAAGTCATTAAATTAATTCAGGAAATAAATTAATTTATTGAGTTTAGTTTAATTAATTATAAGTTTTCGATTAAACAACCCCCTGGTTTCTAAAAACTCGCGGAAAGATCAAAGGAAAATCGGTAACCCTTTTGAACAGACAAAATACGGCTATTATTATAGAGATGAATTGATCAGTGAATGAAAAAACAGAAGCCTGTGCAGAATAAAAAAAGGCCTGATGACGAAGTTGGTAACGCAGGCTCATCCTCGTTAGCATGGGGCGCGCTCGAAGAAAATCCTGTTTTCTTTCTTTCCTTTTTTTTCCTTTTTTTACATTTCTCCGTATTTCTCGGAAAAGTCCTTTTTCCTTAGCTCCTCTAGGAATTTGCGCAGCTATAACAAAGAAATTTTGACCTTATCTTTCTATGATTAACGAATCGTCCAAGCGACCAAGGGTAGGAAAGAAGAAGAAACCACCCTCGTCCCCAGGGTTTTTTGCCTTTTTTGATATAAGAGAAGACGCCCTAAAATACGCTGCTTTCATAAAGAAATTTTTGCCAATATATGGGCCAGATTATGCAAACGTTAATTGTCATACGTTAATTTAGGCGACCAGCAATGGCGGAACCTTAGCGGCCCATATAATGTCGTATATTTTCTTCTGGGGACTGCTGCATTGCGTGAGTTTTCTGGGGACGGTTCCATGTTATGTTCTTCTCGGAAGTTAATTGACATAATCTGGAAGCCAAAAAAGATCTACCATCAGGGTATGGCAGCCCACATGTAGCCATATTCAGTAAAAATATATTTTTATGTTTAGTGAAATTTATTTGTATTTAGTGAATATTATTTATATATGTAGTGGAAATTATATATTTATTTAGTGATTTATATTTCCACAAAAAATATTTGTATTTAGTGATTGCAAAAATATATGGTCAACCAAATGTGTCGTCGTTTTAAATATTCAGGTCTGTGTTTTGTAAAAAATTTCAGCCAGAATGCAGGTAAGTCACCTTTGTTTCTGCTTTGTGTTTTAACCACCAGAAAACAAGATGGCGTCGTCATTGAACTGGGAAGGTTTATTTGACGATTTATCACGTGTCCATCGAGATAAACAGCTCAGCCGATGCAAATGATCCAGAAATTTTAAAGGAATGCATCGATTCATTCATTGGTCTTCTAAATACGGAATTGCAACGCGATGTTACTTGCAGAAAGGCTGTTGGTGATTTGATTCGTCAACTTTATGTGCTTTCACAAGATCTCCATCGCAAACAGTGTAACATCTCGCCATATAGTGCATTCAGATTAGCCATGATTTCTTCAAATGTTCCTGAAAAACATCAATGTCATGGGCCAGGAAGACCGAAATATATTATAACTGAGGATAAATTACTGTATTTACGAGAACTGGGGTTTACTTGGAACAATATTTCGGTGATGCTGATGGTTTCCAGGTGGACCATATATAGAAGAATTGCCGAATTGGGATTGAAAGACGTGACTGGCTATAGCAAACTGTCGGATTCGGAATTAGATTCTGTCATTTTGCAGTTTAAACAACAACATGGTATAAATGTTGGTCGTTCCCTCGTTCTTGGTCATTTGAAATCAATCGGCCTGGCGTGTTCAAAAAAAGGCATTGGTTAGAGTTGATCCAGCTAATTCAAATCTTCGCTGGGCGTGCATTATCAAGCGACGGAAGTATTCAGTCCCAAGTGCAAACAGCCTATGGCATATTGATGGGCACCATAGCTTGGTACGATGGGGATTTGTTATTCACGGTGGAATCGATGGTTACTCGAGATTGATAGTATTTCTAAAGTGCCTTGGAACTCCCTCTCGTATCAGAACTGACAAAGGAGGGGAAAATGTGCTTATGTGGGACAGAATGGTGGAATTGCGTGGAGAAAATCGGGGAAGTTATTTAGCAGGTTCCTCTGTTCACAACCAACGTATAGAAAGGCTTTGGCGTGACGTTTGGAACGCTGTCACATGCGATTTTTACTACACGTTTCAGTCAATGGAAGACCAGGGTAAGAAAAATTACTTCCTGTTTGAAAGCAAAATGCTTCTTCAGACGAACTTGCTAATACGTTTGAAGGAATATTTTGACGTACTGTATTAAAATTACTACCTTGCGACTTATTACTTTTGCGACACCAAACAAAGCTCACATAATTATTAGCCGATCTTTTTTAGCGCTAAGTTTGAGGGTTTTTTTGTACTCTTTTATCGTTAACCCGAAACATATGTTCATATTACATTTCGTGTTCAAACCAAGAATCAATCATGTCGTACAAAGTTTTATCGAATGTTGGAACTATCATCCATTGCGGACCGAAAAAAATTGGTCGCCTCCACAAATTTGAACGAATGGAATGATTGACATAAGGAATAGCGATCTAAGTCACATAGGCGAACTGCGTAATTTCGAAGGTGATGGAGTTGAAGATTTGCAATGGTACGGGATGGATTGGTACGCTCCTACCCCTAGTGACGATGGTTTAACGCATGTTTTGGTTGAGGATTTAAACTGTTCGTTCAACGATGAAGAAATGCAACTTTTGTCACAAATTGACCCTCTTGTAGCATCAGATAGTTGCGGAATCGACATTTTCATGCAATGCTTAGAAATAGTGAATTAACAGGACAGAAAAGCTCATGAAATATATACTGTTTTTTCATATAGTTGGAAAAAAATAATATATAAATCCATGTCAAGGCTAGTTTCCATAGACATTTTATACACAGAATTTTCAGCTGCGTGGAAACCAGCCTAGAAGATTAACAAAAAAAAAGAAAAATGTACATGATAGAGATTTTCAAATGTTCTAACTCTTTTTAAACAAAACAAAAAAGAAACAAAAAAAAACAAGCAGTGTTTTTTCAAGCTGTAGAAAATCTATTCCCTTTTCCAGAAAGGGCAGTTTTCATTGCCGTGTTAAAGAGGTCGTAGTTGGTGAAACGAGATATCACCAGTGTAAAAACACAAGTGTGTCCTACAATAGCATCGCAATCTTTTATCCCGATTGGCGTAAACAGGGGTAAACTGCTAGATCCAGTGCAAAACGATAAGAAGCTTTCCAGTATTTTTGATAAATCGAGTCAAAAAAGATTGAACAGGTGTATCTTCATTGTATTTAATTACACGCAAAACATCTTCTGCAGTTAAAATGGTCTTTGCAACAAATAAAGGAGCGTACAGGTCTGGATACATCTTCATATGAGACAGCACACCTAAATTTTCTAATCCTTTGTGTATCTGATCCAAAGATACTTTACGTTTAATAATGACTTCATGAATGACAAAGTTTTGAACAATAATGTCCTTCGTTGAGCTCTAAAAAACAAATATTATTACACATTTCTTAGGTTTCATTAACTTTTTTGTTGCTACGATTATATTTTGTGTAAAATAGGGTGAAATTATTAATTTTTATTTCTTCCAATTTCAGTTTTGATGGGAAAATTGTATTGACTTTTTCTAAAGGATTATACCGTTAAAATAGCTGCTGTTCCACTTTCCACTACTAGGTCTTGGTATCCAGAATCATTTGACAACTGTAAAAATTCTTCTTCACTTTCAGCATTATTGATCTAGAGAGAAATTATAACATTCCAGATTATCAGAGTAGTAGTAGTTTCAAACTTATAACATTGGTGGATTGAATATCAAACTTGCTCGAAAATGTTTGTTCCTGCAGTACATCAACAAAGTACACATTGTTATTTTTATAAGAAACGTGATTTTAAGAAGAATAACCTATATAACATAACCAACTCAATATACCTAACAAAAATAAATACTAACAAAGGTGTATCAATATCAATATAATGGATATACCTCGTCAATATAGTGTTTGTTTTTCGAAGTTACATCAGATACGTCTATATCACCCAATATCGAACTTATTTCGCCTTCACAGAGGTATTTATAAATTGTGGTACAAAAAAACAAGGACCAATACCAACTTGCACAATAGCATGTGAAAAGATTTTTCCAACCATCGTCATAATACCAGAAACTGATACTGCTGTATTGTAAACTGGTAGCTTCTTATCACCTTCAAAAAGTGCTGGGATACCATCAGATCCTGACAACATTTGCTCATATACGTCATGGAAAAACTGTCGACAAATACCACCAGTGTGTACAGCTGGTTGTCCAGTAAATCGAATTCTCAACGGTGAGTATTGGTCATACTCAGTATTTTTAAAGTATGCTAATGCATCAGCAAGTACATCTTCTTGGTCAACTTTAAGCTTTTCATATGTTAGTTTTCATTTTAGCTTGAAGAACTTGCAATGCCTCCTTTAAGGATTCAGGCTTTTTTGATGTTATATTACCACCATCTTGTTGTGACAGAAGATCATGTACTAAATTTTGAAGAATTAGATTTGCTGTCACTGGTATCAGAGCAACAAGGTTTTTCATCGTCATAATTGTCTGAATTTAACATATCTGTGTTCCCAATTACATCATCGTCACTTAATGTATATCCATCTGATAATAATGTTTCTTCCACAACCAGTCTGCAAACTAATTTACCCTGACCAGCTAAAGTTTTAATGGCTTCATAATTCCATTCAAATCGATCATCAACAAGTGGAAGGGAAATGGTGTTTTTTTCACGCTTAACAAAAACAAAGTCATCACTTCCAATTAACGGGTACGTTTTTTTAAACATATTTACCAAACTATCTCTTATTTGTTGTTCACTGTCAATAGTGGTAAATTCTGCAAAACCTTGTAGAAGTGTCATTTCAGGATCCATTCGGTACGAATCTCGTACTTGTAGATCTTTTGCTACCAGAATGATGGCCATTGTCTTTTTTTTCCAGGTGGTAGAGGGCATTGGCTTCAAACGACCTAAATATAGAATGATATAATTCTATATCACTGAAAGAGACATGTTGAAATATAGCTTTAGCTCTAGCGTCAAAATAAAGTCAAGTCAAGAAAGTGACAGCAAAAAAATATTCAGTTTGTTTTCGAGTTCACGAAACATGAAAGGTAAACAAATAAAAGGTAAATAAAAATACCTGGGTGCCCTGGCATTGACCTTTTCCTATTTTTCCCACTGACAAAGCTTTTTCTTCCACCCCAAACATTTGCTATTAATTGAGAAGTTGGTCGGAAGGGAATAGTAGTTTGAGAAGTTGGCTGCAAGGCAACATTAGATTGTATTAGATTAGATTCCATTCTTCCTCCTCCAATCGTTGATGTAGATGATGAGTCTTCTGGAGAAGTGAAAGTGGTTTGCTGTGCCTGAGGAGATGGGGAATATCTCTGTCCAACAGCAGTGGCCGCACCTCTTATTAACTTTTGTGTTCTCTGATATATGTTACGAGGTGAAGGTGAACTACGATGCAGCTGTTCACGTACCACTCTTCTTATTTCATCTTCACGAGCGTAGTTGCACGCTATGTGGCGCCGTAGTTTAGTGGTTATTATGTGGCGCCGTAGTTTAGTGGTTATAACTCTCGCACTTTGTGCTGGAGTCCGGGGTTCGATTCCCCTTGGCGGCGATTCAATATGGGCGAGTGAATGTTGCCATAGCCCCGGGTTAACCCAAGCCATGTGAGGAAAATTGGGGAGATGACACACTGTGTGGGCCGTTGGATGTTGCAGGGAGTTGTCTGGTAGAGCGCGGACCCTAAATAGGACTGTGTAGCTCAAAATGAGCATTAAATACTCTAGGACTCCCCATCTAAGCCATGGCCCCTCCTGGAAATAATAGACAGGGTATATCCCTCGATATTTGTGAGGCTAGCCATGTAAAATATGCACATCTATCTCTCTCTCTCTGTCCCTTCCATCTCATGCTCGGCCATGTTTATTGTGGTATTTCCCTTTCCTCGTGCGTTGGTTAAAACAAAGTAGATAATATTCCGGTAAAATTCGAGGACCAGACGAGAGTTTCGGGGGTTTTTCCCGCTAAGTATATATTTTTTTCACTAAATCTATGTTTTTCACTGAATATATATATTTTTCACTGAATATATATTTTTTTTTTACTGAATGTGAATATATAATTCACTAAATATCAATATATGGATTACACAAGCAAATATAGGTTGAATAAATATTGCTACATATGGGCTGCCATATCAGGGTGCCCAAGTGATTGCACATAAGTTTCCTAAAAAAATAGGGCATAAGTTTTCCATGTCTGGATTCCATCACGTTCCTTGACAGCCAATCTGATATGCAACAATTTCTCCTTTTGGAACCATCTTCCTGCGCTGTGCGCCCCAGCTGGAATGAGGCATCGCTCTGTCTGATTCAAATCGGGGTTTGTATTAAAATATTTTTCTCCCTGTATCACGTTAATTTTTCTATCCACCAAGCGAGTTCCTCCCAACCTCGTCCCAAGGACTATTTGTTTCTCAACGGCGCTGCGCTTTCTGATAGTTCTAGCGAAATAGCCAGGCTGGTCACCGTATCGCATCTGATTGGCCCACGGCATTACCCTAATTATGCAACTACTTTAGCTGGATTCAGCAAAAATCCCAAAAGTGAGACATAAAACTAATATGGCACCGAAGACGTGGTGTCCGTTGTTGGTGGTGGTTTTAAATCCTTAAAGAGCATTATTCTTTCCTTTTTAATCTCTTTTCGTCCCCTTTTCTTTAAGATGTATTAGCTAAGTATGAATTTTTTTAAATATACGATATTTTTTGTTAAAAAGTAGTCGGTGTTGTTGTTAGCCAGTAATCGGTAATGCATTCATTAATTCGGCGATTCGGTTTGACGTCATAATAATTTTTTTGGAGGTGAGAAGTTTCCGTATTTTAGGTGAAGAGAGTGCAGAGTTTTGGAGTTTTAAGAACAATGTTAGGAAGTTTGAGCAAAGATAATTTTTTGGAGCAAAATCTAGATAGTTAAGCGCATCATTTCCAGACAGATTTTTATTGTGGTTACCTTTCGTTAGCTAATTATTCTTCCATTTCCACATTTTTTAGCATTCTTCCCCCTACGAACTAGGTTTGTTTTCACCCAGCGAAATGATGTAGTACAAATGCGATTCGTCAATTAAGCAAAATGTCAATCATCACTACGGCAACAAAGCTGAATCGCCGAATATGGCTTGAGAAAACTGAAGTGCCGCAGGTGCTCTTCTTGTTAATCTCTTGTTGCAGAAGATGTTAGATAGATAGATGTGCATATTTTACATGGCTAGCCTCACAAATATCGAGGGATATACCCTGTCTATTATTTCCAGGAGGGGTCATGGCTTAGATGGGGAGTCCTAGAGTATTTAATGCTCATTTTGAGCTACGCAAACCCAATTAGGGTCCGCGCTCTACCAGACAACTCCCTGCAAACTCCAACGGCCCACACATTGTGCCATCTCTTCAATTTCCCTCACATGGCTTGGGTTAACCCGGGCTATAGTAACACTCACTCGCCCATATTGAATCGCCGCTTAAGGGGAATCGAACCCCGGTCTCCCGCACAAAGTACGAGAGTTATAACCACTAAGCTACGGCGCCCTATATGTTGCCATCTACGCCTAAAATAGTTTATAGAAGGGGCAAAGGACTGTGTCAAATTTGTGCTGAAGAAACATCTGCACATCATCACTTGACCAGAATTTTTTCAAAAAGTGGAAAGGATAAATCTTTACAGCACAAAATATTCAGAACATGTGGAATAGACGTTTCCGAGTTTGAACCATAGCCTACAACAATTTCTTCAAAGTGTGATAGGTTTATTAATAAAATTTTTGACTTCCGCAATAATGTGCAACAACAACAAATCCATTTACCACAGCAAACAGCAGTAAAAAGATGTGCAGCTTTTCCACAAAACCAGCAGTCAAAAACAAAAAAATCAACATTGAAAATCAAAATAATTTTTTCCAAAAAAACCTGTTTCCAGTCAAAAAAATCTCTACAATTCATGCCTTACTAAATATAACAAAACAAAATGACTTCATTACTGAAGATCAAGAAAATAATATTATTACCACTTCACAAACAAGGACAATTGATATTATCATTACTACCATGAAAAATAATTGCCCTAAATTAATTGATGCCATCGAGCAACTTGCTACAAATGAAATACGCACTGCTTGCAAAAACTTTTGCAAGAAAAGTGGTGGCTCTGTCTTGTTTGAAAAAAACTGTGATGAAATGATGTATGTTAAAGAAGGCAATTTATGGTCAGAAGTAAAAAGTAAAGTAAAGTAAAGTAAGTATATATTTCGTTTTTTAAGACTATGTATACACATTAAAAGTTTATACACGATAACAACCAGATATAGGCTTTCCGAGCCGTGTATAAAATATATTAGTAACTAAACCGTTTTAAATAAAATATTTACATAAAAACTATAGCGCAAAAAAAGAAAAGTTCACGCTTAATACGGTTCACTGAGAAAAGTTTGGGGGACATTTTACTTCACCATGACTAGTTATATGATACTATATAATAAAGATACATAGTACTAGGTGATAATTACAAAGCCAAATCTGAGGATAAAATACAACATAACAGCTAAAGGAATATTATATATCCTGCGAAAATATTTTGTGTAATTTATTAGATATGGATGATTTTGATCTACACAATACAACATAATATAATGTCACACAATATAATCCATTCTTAATTTACATATTGACAGCTGTAGCAGGCAGAAAACATATTGAGCATGATCTACAGATAAAGCTGTGTTTTATTTACTCAATTTTAATGCAGCACAGGTGGCATGAATTGTCCTTAAAGAATAAATACAGTACTTGTTATTGAAGGTGCCTGCAGCAAAGAGGCAAAAATACATGTGCCTGTAAAATTGCTTATAAAAATTGTTAATTAGTTGTTTAATTAAATCATTATGCTTTATATTCTATATTTTCATTGTAAATTTGATTTTTGTTACAAAAAGACTCAACAAAGTTGGCTATTTTTATTTCCTTCGTCAAGGGATATGTCGTTAAAATTAATTGGAGGAAACGCCTGACAACTGGGATTTAAAAGTTCTAGTTAATTTGAGAAAATTAATCAACAATAAAAACCTTTATCTTCTTGCTTCAAACCTTATAGAAAACAGAGTCTCATTTAACCTACAAAGGAAAATTTAAGAACAATTTCTTGTTATAGGTTCATTCGAAGTAGAGAAGAATGGGAAGAATATACAAGAACATCGGCAATAATCGTTGGAAGGATAATGGCAAAAAATTTACGCAATTCAAATTTTTCAAGTGTTACCAGGACATATTAATATTGTACAGTTAACACTGGATTTTGTGTTGATTTTGTGTTATATTATATTATATCTCTTTAATAATAGCCGTCGTCTGTCTGTGTGTCCGCGAAAGGCGCGTCCTGTTACGGAAACACGAAATTTTGTAAATTACGCGCCGATACCAAATGCGATATATTTTTACTGACTTTGTTTTGACCGCTCGCGCGTAGTATACCAATCACGACGCCTGATTCTTTAAAAAAAAACAAGATTTTCGCGACCAGAAAGATTCCAAGATCTTCGCGGAACGAAGGCCATTTTAATTTCGAAAATGGTCGTGTGTGGTCAGTGTGTGAGGTTTGTAGGCCTGTTGTTTGACTTTTTTATCTTCTAAAAGCTTTATATATTTGTTATATTTGTTTTCTGTTTGTTTTCAATGTTAAGATAAATATATTGTCACGTTTTTTAGCCACGTACAGATCTTAAACGCACCAGTTTTAGGATGTTTGGCTAGGAACGAAGATTTTGCTACCTAGCTAGCTAGCCATCTAGATCCTTACTTATTACTATTCTGTATGGTATAAGAGCTTTTTATCCTAGCCAACATTTATTTTTATGTTGAGGCTGTAGCCATTTAGCTAGATCCTATATTTGGCTAAAAAGTGAGAGTATAAAAATGCAGTTTGTCTACAACAATATTCTTAAGCAATAATTCTTATGCTAAATGCAATTAGCTAGGCAGCTAGCTAGCTATATACATCTTTTATTATTTTCCTGAAACCTTTTTCTGCAAATAAAATGGCTGAGCGATTGTTTTAGCTGGACGGGCAACGACAGGCTGTGTTTTTATTTAAACCGAAGTTGCAATGAAGTTTTTTTGGAAAAGGGTATTACGCCTATACGCCTGTTCAACTTTGTTTAACTGTACTAAGCGCTTAGCCCAGTGTTAACAACAGACTGTTTTTTTGGAAGAGTCTGTTACACACATATGCGCATGTGCGACGTGGTTTACCTGTACTAAGGGTCAGCCCACTGTGACAATTAATTTTTAAACTTTCTCGGAAATCACGCCTGTACGGTTGTGCAACGTGGTTTACCTGGACTAGCCGCTCTGCCCGGTTTTAACAGTGGACTGTTTCTTGTGTTGTGTTTTTTATTTAAACAGAGGCTGTGATAAATGTTTTTTCAGAAGGGTATTATCCCTATACGCTTGTGCAACACTGTTTAACTGTACTAAGCGCTCAGGCCGGTGTCACGATTAATTTTTTAACTTTTACAAAAACTTATTCCGCAAAATAAAATAATATTGACGGATTGTTTTTGCTATGACGGAGTCACAACAGTTGTAAACTGTGTTTTTATTTCAGCCTTTGTTGCGGGAAAGTTATTTTTGAAAAATATGTTACAGTCGCTTCACTTGATTTACGACATACTGCATACCTGTACTAAAGCGCTCCACCTGACCGTGTCGCACAGTTTGCAGTTCTTTTTAGGCGCTCCTTAAGGCGTTCAACAACAGTTACTTGTGGCTCACCCCGGCGTTTCGACGCCGGGTTTCCCGGCTAGTCTCTATTATAATAGCCGTATTTTGTCTGACTCTGCGCAACATGGTGTCGCAAGTAGCGAGACCCGCGAAAAATCCCCGCGGCCCTGCTGCTTTATTTTGGATCCCCGGCAGACCCCGTTTTTTACGGCTTGGTTTTCGTTATTAACCAATCACGAGGCTCGATTTTCACTAATAACCAATCCAAGTTCTTCGCGGCCTCAACTTGCCGACGGAGGACCCATGCTGAACTTACGAAGGTCATTTTTGATTGAAAAGTGATGTTGTGAGGTTTTTGTAGGTCTCCTTTCAATCCTTTTCTCTCTAAATACTTTGTATCTATAGGAATATTTATTTTCTGTGTGTTTTCACATGTTAAGGTTAATAATTCATCACGTTTTTAGCAATGTATAAATCTTAAACAAACCAATTTTAAGTTCTTAGCTAGCTAAAAACGTAGATTTTTAGGCAACATGCTTGGAGGCTAGCTATAACTAGCTTTATTTATTCCTATACTTTTAAAGTTTTTATTCAGTTTGGTATATTGTTATTTATTTTTATGTTGAAGTTGTATCTACCTAGCTAGCTAGCTACCTCCTTTTAGCTACCTCTGGCTAAGTGGAATTAGCCAAATGCAGTTTGGCTGCAACACAATTCTTAATTCTTATGTTAAGCAGTTAGGCAGCTACCAATTTTATTACTGCTATGAAAACTTATGCTGCAAACTAAAATTGTGGAGTATTTTTTTTAACTGAACATGTTAACGACAGGCGGTTTCCTGAATTTTTTTTAACTGAAGTTGCCCTAAAGTTTTTTTTAAAAATTGTGTTACGCCTATACTTATGTGCAACACGTTTTACCTGTACTAAGCGCTCAGTTCAATGTTAAGAACGGGCTGTTTCCTGTGTTTCTGTTTAACCGAAGTTGCGATACTGTTTACCTGGACTAACCGCTCATCTCTGTGTTAGCAATGGACTGTTTCTTGTGTTTTTATTTAAACAGAGTCTGCGAGAAAGTTTTTTTCAAAAGAGTATTATCCCTATACGCCTGTACAACACCGTTTAACTGTACTAAGCGCTCAGCCCGGTGTCACGATTAACTTTTTAACTTTCACAAAAACTTATTCCGCAAAATAAAATAATATTGACCGATTGTTTTTGCTATGACAGGGTAACAACGGTTTGTAAACTCTATTTTTATTTCAGCTATATATTGTTGCGGGAAAGTTATTTTTTGAAAAATATGTTACAGTCGCAACACTGCAATGGTGTATGCACTGCACTTGATTTACAACATACTGTATACCTGTACTAAAGCGCCCCACCTGATAGTGAGAAACAGTTTACGGCTCTTATTAAGCGCTCCACAGAGTGTTCAACACTGGGTCACACCTTGACTTGTGGCTTACCCCGGCGTTGCGACGCCGGGTTTCCCGGCTAGTCTCTATTATAATAGCCGTATTCCGTCTGTCTGTTTGTGCGCGAGAAAAGCGTTGTGTTACGGACACACGAAATTGCGCACAGCTCTTTGATCTTTTTGCTACGCTATTTTAAATTTTTTTTCTTTTTGTCTTTTGCGTAGTTTCACAAAAGTTTAATTTAAAAAGTTTCTTATACAAAATTCATGGTTAATTAACTTTTATTGTTCCTTCGATGCAGTTTCTTTGTTATAAATAACTACACGGTCAAAGTTGCGGACAATTAACATTGCGTTGTCTATTTCATTAAAGAAGTTTTAATTATTCGCGCCTTTTTAAGGAAATTAATAAAAACAAGTTTTTGATAATAGGAGGAGAACAATAAATTTTAGAAAGATTTTGTAAGTGATTTTTTGTTTGTTCTTAACATAAATTTGGAATTTATTTTGTAAACTTTGTTTCATCTTTAACCATTTAAATTTTTTATGACAACAATAAAGCTGGATGTGCTTATTTTTTGCTGAAACTTTTTATGTTTTTAACTGAACAAAAAAAAGTAAGAAAATGTCAAATTTAGTTTTTTAAAAGAGAAGCCTCTTTCTTAACCTCAATCAGGTCGTAAAAATGCGCAAATTATTATTAAATATATGAATTTTACGGGAAAGCGGCGTAACACTACTTTCGATAAACTATACTATAAAAAAAAGAAATATGTGTAGTTTAAACTGCTTCCGTGCCTATATGTGTATATTTCCAGGGACCATGACTACCGCAGAGTAATTTCATAACAGGTGCGCGAAATAATTACGTCGGCTAATTCCCGTGGATTGTTCCACGGGTTAACGACTTCTCTTTAATAATAGCCGTATTTTGTCTGTCTGTCCGCGAAAGACGCGTCCTGTTACGGAAACACGAAATGCAATATATAAAGGACGGGCGACCCCGTGGATATTTCCACGGGTTAACGACTTCTCTTTAATAATAGCCGTATTTTGTCTGTCTGTCCGCGAAAGCCGCGTCCTGTTACGGAAACACGAAATGCGATATATAAAGGACGGGCGACCCCGTGGATTCTTCCACGGGTAACGACTAGTCTCTTTAATAATAGCCGTATTTTGTCTGTCTGTCCGCGAAAGACGCGTCCTGTTACGGAAACACGAAATGAAATATATAAAGGACGGGCGACCCCGTGGATATTTCCACGGGTGACTGACTAGTCTCTTTAATAATAGCCGTCGTCTGTCTGTGTGTCCGCGAAAGGCGCGTCCTGTTACGGAAACACGAAATGCGATAAATAAAGGACGGCCGACCCCGTGGATTTTTCCACGGGTTAACGACTTCTATATTATAATACCCGTATACGTCTGTCCGTCTGTCTGTCCGTCACGCAAAATGGTAGCTTAGCTGCGCAAGTAGCAAGAAGCACGCAATGCGGTATAAAAAGGACGGGCGAACCCGTGGATTTTCCACGGGCTAACGACTAGTCTCTATTATAATAGCCGTATTCCGTCTGTCTGTGTGTCCGCGAAAGCCGTGTCCCGTGGCGGAAACACGAAATTTTTAAAATGCGCACCAATACCAAATGCGATATATTTTTGCCGACTTTGTTTTCACCGCTCGCGCGTAGTATACTATTCACCACGCCTGCCTGATTCTTTAAAAAAACACTGCACGATTTTCGCGACCAGAAAGAATCCAAGATTTTCGCTTTAAAAACAATGCAATATATTTTCGCGGCTAACGAAAGTCCATTTTGATTCTTAAAAACAATCCAAGATTTTCGCGGGATGAACGAAGGACATTTTGATTTTGAAAATGGTGCAATGTGTGGTCAGTGTGTGGAAGTTTTGTAGGCCTGTTTGACTTTTTTATCTTCTAAAAGCTTTATATTTTTTAATATTTGTTTTATGTTGGTTTCAATGTTAAGATAAATCTATTGTCACGTTTTTAGCTACGTACAGATCTTAAACGCACCAGTTTTAGGCTTTTTGGCTAGGAACGAAGATTTTGAAGGCTAGCTAGCTGCTAGCTAGCTGGAGCCTTACTTTTTACTATTCTGTTTGATATAAGAGCTTTTTATCCTACCCAACATTTATTTTTATGTTGAGGATGTAGCCATTTACCTAGCTCCTATACTTGGCTAAAAAGTGAAAGTATAAAAATTCAGTTTCGCTACAACAATATTCTTTAGCAATAATTCTTATGCTAAATGCAGTTAGCTAGGTAGCTAGCCAGCTATATACATCTTTTATTATTTTCCTGAAAACTTTTTCTGCAAATAAAATGGCTGAGCGATTGTTTTAGCTGGACGGGCAACGACAGACTGTGTTTTTATTTAAACCGAAGTTGCAATGAAGTTTTTTTGGAAAAGGGTATTACGCCTATACGCCTGTTCAACTTTGTTTAACTGTACTAAGCGCTTAGCCCACTGTTAACAACAGACTGTTTTTTTGGAAGATTCTGTTACACACATGCGCATGTGCGACGTGGTTTACCTGTACCAAGGGTCAGCCCACTGTGACAATTAATTTTTAAACTTTCTCAGAAATCACGCCTGTACGGTTGTGCAACGTGGTTTACCTGGACTAGCCGCTCTGCCCGGTTTTAACAATGGACTGTTTCTTGTGTTGTGTTTTTTATTTAAACAGAGGCTGTGATAAATGTTTTTTCAAAAGGGTATTATCCCTATACGCCTGTGCAACACTGTTTAACTGTACTAAGCACTCAGGCCGGTGTCAGGATTAATTTTTTAACTTTCACAAAAACTTATTCCGCAAAATAAAATAATATATATTGACGGATTGTTTTTGCTATGACAGGGTAACCAACGGTATGTAAACTCTATTTTTATTTCAGCTATCGTTGCTGGAAAGTTATTTTTTGAAAAATATGTTACAGTCGCAACACTATAATGGTGTATGCGCTTCACTTGATTTACGACATACTGTATACCTGTACTAAAGCGCTCCACCTAATCGTGTGGCACAGTTTACGGCTCTTATTAAGCGCTCCACAGAGTGTTCAACGCATGGTCACACCTTGACTTGTGGCTTACCCCGGCGTTTCGACGCCGGGTTTCCCGGCTAGTCTATATTATAATACCCGTATGCGTCTGTCTGTCACGCAAAATGGTACCACAAGTAGTGAGACGCACGCAATGCGATATATAAAGAACGGGTGAACCCGTGGATTTTTCCACGGGCTACCGACTAGTCTATATTATAATACCCGTATACGTCTGTCCGTCCGTCTGTCACGCAAAATGGTAGCTTGGCTGCACAAGTAGCGAAACGCACGCAATGCGGTATAAAAAGGACGGGCGAACCCGTGGATTTTTCCACGGGCTAACGACTAGTGATGCTAAATGTTCGTTTTGTGTTCAATATGTATGTTGCGTGCATGTATCATTGTTCTTTTATGGTGTATTGCGTAATTAACTTGTGTCTTATGTTCGTGTTTCAAGTGTGCTATTTTCATTGATAGAATTTATATATGTAGTTTTTTTCACGTTTCTTTATTCATTCCCCTCTCAAAAAGTCAAAGTACCAAGTTTAAAATCAAATTTCAAACATAAAGTTTTATCAAAATTCAAATAATTTACGTCTATTCAAGAAGTTTGAAGAAGATTAAATAACTCAACGATGTTCAATCCTTTCAAGCCCTGTAAAGAATAGTTGGTATACATTTGTTATTTATTTTAGTTATTGTTCATTTTCGAATTTTGGCGTTGTGTTTTCCTTCATATTTCATATTTTCTGTGTATTTATTTTAGTTTAAACCTTGTTTGATGCAAAAAGTTACAAACATTTCTGTCAGGGTTTTTTGTCATCCCCCGAAAACTTAACAAATATTGCTTCTGCCGGTTGTACAATATGTACAATCTTTGTGACAAATGGTGTGTTGATACCTATGTCAAGTGCTGTAGTGGCAAAATTTATTCTTATTCTAGAGTTTTCACGTTTTATTTCACTACAGTCTGCTACAGAAAAATACGCTCCATGCCATTCTCGACCCCAGAGCTCTTTGAGATAAACTCGAAAGTAGCTCTGGACCCGTCTGGTCACGTGATCGATTCTGATTGGCCTATTATTAGAGGTCTATGTTTTTCCGCGAAAGATTGTATTTAGCATTTAAATGTAAACAAACATGGCGGCGGGAGAGACGAAGGATCGAAATATGCTCCCTTTGATTATGTCGTGACTGAATTTTAAGCAGATATTACTTTAAGGGAAGAAATTTTCGCGGAAGAAATTTTCGCGAGGCCAAAAAATCGCGAAATTTTTGGAATTTATTTTCGCGAATAGCCTCTCCTAAGATTTTTCGCGGGAATATATTTTCGCGAATGAACACTTTCGAAATTTTTCGCGAGAAAAAATTTTCGCGAATGGCCTATTTTTAAAATATTTCGCGAGAATAAACTAGAATAAACGCGAACGAAGACATTTTTGATTTTTTTATACGTACCTAATTTATAAAAAACGTGTTTTTTATACAAAAAGCAGTTATATAAATGACAGCTGATTTGAGAATGTAAGTCTTTTAGACAAAATCGAACGACAAATCATCTTTGTCATCACTTATGTGTACAACTTTCTTGCATCATGTCTTCGACAGAAAAGATTTTAAAATTTTCTTCAGCTGTAAGAGGTTTCCATTATTATCAGAGATTATGGTTCCCAAGAGAAGAAGAAACACCTAATTGCTATTATGAACAAGACAACGCATTTGATCTGTTTGCTATAAAAACCGAACAGTGCGATTCTGGAACAACAGTGGGACACTTACCCAGAGAAATTTCTAGGATAACAAAGTTTATTCTAGACAGGGGTGCAAGGATTACGGCTACTCTAACGTCAACAAATTATCGTCGATCTCCATTGGTTCAAGGAGGATTGGAAATCGCATGTGAAGTCACTGTGAGAATGCCAGCTACAATAAAAAACCACATGATTTTGGATCGTTATAAAGAATTGCTGAATGATTATTATATCGAACCAAAAGATGAAGAAATTCTCGGAAATTTTCTAGCACTTTCAACTACTAATGCTTCTCCACCAGAAAAAGAAACTGCTCCGAAAAGAAAGAAGAAAAAAACCACAACAAACGTCAATGAGAATATCCCGGACATAAGGGTTATGTTCCGTCGCCAACAAAAAAATCACAATAAACAAAACAAAAAGAAAATTTTTAAAAGATATCGAAAAACTGTTTACGTTATTACTTCCTAATGCTTTCATTTTTTAGAGTGAGAAGTGCCATAAATAAAACCTTGCACATTTTTCTCAAACTTTTCCCCAATAAGGTATTTGTTATGTTGCAAAAAAAATTTTTTCGCGGGAATTTATTTTCGCGAATCAAGCATACTTGAAAATTTCGCGGGAATTTATTTTCGCGAACGACCCCTTTTGATTTTTTTCGCGGGACTTTATTTTCGCGATTTTGGCCAAAATTCGCGAAATCGCGAAAATTTCTTCCTTTAAAGTAAGGGCTATCTATATATATCTATATCTACCAAGAACATAATTCGGCTTTCTCTTTTAACAACAATTACTGTTAGTATTTGATCATTCTTTAGATAGCTAACTTTTAGTGTTACACACATGTGGCCCACTAGCCAGGCTGAAGGGAAGTGGTTTCTAGCTAGCTAACATTACTTTGCTACTAGCTAGCTAGCTAAAAGCTACTGCATGCTATGCAAATATTTATTCATGTTGTAGGGAATTGTTTTTTAGTAAGCCAGGTGAAACTCACAGCTTCGTCTGGAAAGTGTATAGCTAGCTAAATAGATGACTTGCTATAAACTTTGTTTACATTTTTTTCGGCAGGCAAATATTTTTTTAACCAATCAGATCTTCTAAAAAGAATTATTAGCCAATTGAATTGCTTTATTTTGCCTGCTAAAAAAATAAAAACAAAAAATTTATCAAGATAGCAAGTCATCTTTTTAGAGTTCTTCTCCCATAAAAAATATAAATTGGTGTTTCCTTCTGACGTTCAACGATAGGCTATCCTATTTTCGTGGAATAAGACGCAGTGAAAAAACTTGTATTCAAAAATGCTGTGATTTAACCACATTGTGCCAACTTTAAGAGCATAAGCTTTTGCAAGTTTCAAGTACTGAGAGTCTTATTATTTTGAAAATTTTGAAGCATTCTCGCAAAAGTTATATATTGAATTTTATGTAAGAACCAAAAATTGTGGCAGTAAAATAATTCGTTTGAAAATAAAATTAGTAGAAAATGTTCAGCAAAATCATGCCATGGCAAAATATAAAGCATATATTATATTTTTTTCAAAAAGCCGGATTTAAGTCACTTTTAGAATTACTGTGCAACAATTATATAAATTTTAATGAAATAAAATTGAAGAGAACAAAACTTTAATAAAAAAGTAAAAAAAGGACGAAATTAGAAAATCTGAGCAAACACTTAAAGGCGCGTAATCACCCTTATCGAAAAAAATTAACATATACATTTTTTATATTTATTTCAAAGTTCAGACGGAGTTATGACTTTCCTGAAAATTTGAGGATATAAAACCTACTAGAAATGGAAATAATGGTACTTCAATATCTTGAATTTATTGGGGTTTTTTTCCAGCCGCCATATTTAACGGTCTTGTTGATCTCTTATTCTCGTCTAATAAGCCGGCCGTCGCAAAATGTTCGTGTGAAACCGTAGGTAAACAAACGGCCTTATCTTTAAATGAGCACTGAGATGGAGTTCGATAAAATCGCCATTATGGTCGGCTCCGTTCACGCTGTTCTTTTTGGCTTGTTTTTCTTGTAAAACATGGCATCAAAAAGTGGAAAGAAATTTTGGTTCTGTTTAAATAAGCGGCCGAGCGTAAAAACATCCGTATCACTTTCTCCACTTAGATTTAATTTTCTTCTATTCTATTCGCCATTGTTTTTGGAGACCAGACAAAACAAAACAAAAAGAAGAAATCACAGCATTGCCTCGTGGTTATTAATTATGATAATTAATGCTTCTCACGCTCTTGCTTTTTTTATTAGCATGACCGGGATTATTGCATATTATAAGCCAAAAAACCCAACGGGGGAGAATGCTCATTGTGATAGTTGAATATAGTTGAAGCACTATGGAGATAATTAAATTTAGAGCATGAAAGGGGAAATTCTGAAAATTTAGGTATTCTAATTGTGTAGATTTGATACTGTCTCCATAAGGAAACGACCAACTGTTTGAACAAAGGAAAATAATCAAAAAGCAAGACAGCTAGCGAGGCGAAGCTGTCTTCAGAAACAACAACAAGAAGTGGTCAGTGTTACAAAGAAGTCTGATTTCAGTAAGTTAAAACGTTTAAATAATAAAGAATAACACAGAAACTTCGATTGATTTATCTGATTTATCATGTTCGGAACTTTGTTGATACATTTATAAAAGCATTACGATGGAAACACAGCTACGGATACTCTCCCTCATTCATTATTTTTTCTGTAATGTCATGAATTCCAGCAACCATGTGATCGATTTTGCCGTGCGTTTATTATCGCATGATTCGTGCAATGAAATGCAATGGCGGTTCTGTAGGCGAAGAGAAATTGACAGAAATTGGGGTGAGTTTGTTATTTCTATGAAACATTTGAACATGTTCTGGTTGTCAGTTTTCAACAAAATTTTCAGGGTATTGTTTTCTCATGTATATCTTTCAATTTTTACAATAAAATAGGCGCCTTTAAATTGTGGCAAGACCGCTAATATTTTTGGATTAAATTATTTTTTGTTTTGAACGTTCATACATTGTGAGTTTGTGGGAAATTACTTACCATCATTGACGCAAGCTAGCACTACGTTTATTGATTGTTACGTACTGCATTTGTACCTACTTTGTATCACATATTGTATCACACATGTATCTCTTCTCTCAGTAAAAATTCTGACCCACCCGTTTAATAAAGCCCCCCTGCTTATTGGTTCTCAAAAAAAATCCGACCCCCCCAGCTATTAAGACCCCCCCCCCCCCCCCTTGTATTAAGCACCTGATAGTATACATTGTATATTGCATTACTTTTTATCATCCGCAAAAGTAGAAATTTTTCAAATCTTTTGTCTTTTACAAAAATTTGTGCTCTTACATAATACTAAAGTTATTATAAATAAAAATACATTTTCGGGTAATGTTTTTTTTGATTTTGACCCTATATCTGCAAAATTATGTTCCAAAAAATTTGCAGAAATAAATTCTACAAAACAAGATGAAAATGTTTGTTTGATATAAACATTCCATTACTGAAAAATTATATAAATAAAAATAAAACATTTTTCTGTCATCATTTTTCTTTTGAAAAAATATTCAACTTTAATTTTTTTATGGCATCCTGATTACAAGTGTTTAAAAAAAAAATTCATGCCTCTTATTCCAAGAAAAAAGCAAAAATTTTGCACATCAGTTATTGAATCTAACTTTTCTGTGAAATGTCAAATTCAGTCAGGCTAACAAGTCTATTGTGTATCACAAACCTGATTATACGATGCAGGTTGGCTCTATATTTGCTCAGTTGGCAGATCAACCTGCTTTAAAAAAATCATTTTTTATGCGAAAAGTCAACCCAGGAAATGGTCTATATATTTATATATATACTGTTCTCTGTTTTTAAAAAAATAGCAAATCAAAGGTGTAAACAAACCAGCAAAATAAACGTAAAATTGTCAATGAGTATTTGGTTTAGCTACCAATGGTTTGCTAATTCAAATCTAAGGTTTCTCGTTCTTGTCTTTGCTTCAACTAAATTCCCTTAATACAGAAAATACTCATATTTTTTGACCAAATAAAACTGATAAGAAATTTAAAACATAACATGGTTGTTTCTTTTTTGTTTTAGCTTGCAATATGCATGCTTTTGCTTTTTCAACCTGACACTGGCTTGCCAAGTGATATTATATGAATCGAGTCAACTCACCGATTCAACTCATCCTGAGTTGGAAAACGAGCCAGCTGGCTTTAGGAGAGTTGACCTGCTTTAATGTCAAAGAAATTTTTAATAGTGGTCTATTTTATGCCAGCTGGTTAACTTAATGACAAATGGGTCAATCCATCTTATATAATCAAGCTCTAGGCTGGTTTAACAAAACAGTTTTCACAGAAATAACTAGCTATGTCTATATAATAGCTAGAGATAGATAGATGGCATCTTTTTCGGAGTCTTGCAGTAGTAGAAGCCACTCTGGTTAAACTTATGATTAAAAATATAAGCTCATGATTGAAAACGGCAATATACTGGATAAATAGTTAGCTAACTAGTGTGCTAAATTTGTACGTATAGTGAGACTTTCACTTATAGCTAGCTATATAGCTATAGCTAAAACTAGCACCTAAGCGACAAAACAGAGACTGACTACGTAACTAAGTTTCAGATTTACATGTAGCTTAAACATTAAAAAGTTTTTTAAAAATTTAAATAAGTGCTTTGGACTTAGAATCATCAAATTAAATTTCTTTTCAGGATCTTCCATTGTACTGTCAGATCCGCCTTCTCCAGTTGTGCTTAATCACGAACCCAATTAGGTCCCCACAAACGATAAGTCAAATTAAAAACGGCTAGTTTACAAGCACAACATGAGGTAATCGAGTCACAAAAATATGCCACATATAGTGGCATATTTTCATCACGTGACCAGACAGGTCCAGAGCTACTTTCGAGGTTTTAATCTCAAAGAGCTCTGGGGACGAGAATGGCTCCATGCTACACTCTGGCATAGAGAAATCTACGCTACACTAACGGTACGGGTTAAATGGAGAGCGGAAAATCATTATCTCCATAAAGTTTACGGAGTTAGAAGGGGTTTTGAATATGCTATCTACTTCATATTCAGGAAGAAATACGTGGACGACTTACCCAGAATCTGGTTCATTTGATGCCCACGTGACCAGCCTGTGCCAGCGCCTTTTCGCCGCCACGGTAAAAGGTGCTGGGGTCGAGCTTGAATTCCTCCTTCACAAGGTTTTTGATTTCCGCCAGCGAAGGCGGAATCTTTAAAATCGCCTGAGGAGATAGAGAGGTAGATAGAGACAGCGCAGCTAGGCTGGACGCCCGAAACTTAAAGCCTAAATCCTCGTTTTGACAGATTTTTTTTCTGAGAACGAGGCTAAAATGAGTTTTAAGCCAATAAGAATCCTAACAGTGCAACAAATTGTTTTATTATCCAATGAACAATACTATATTTTAAAGTTTATATGCTATCGAAAGTTAAAGCTCGTGCAGTGTAGCATAATGAAGATCGTCTTATAATGCGCCATCTTTGCTGTTATTAACGTTTCCCTTTAATAATTACGTTATTTTCTTCTGTACAATTTTGCAAGCACGTAGACTAAGGCTATATTACGGTGGCCCACAACTGCCACGGCAAAAGAAAAAACAACATGAAAAGAAAAAGCCACGACAAATGTTACAGTAAATGTCACGGCAAAAGAAAAAGCCACGGCAAAAGTAAAAGAAATATAATCAAATGAAATTAATAAATAATAAAAATAATTAATAATAGATAAGAAGAAAAAAGAAAATCATGAAAAAGTCAAGGCGGGAATGCGTAAAACGATTTGAAAAAAAAAATGGCTGACGGCAAGATCTTGTTTTGTGATCAATGTGGAGCACAAGTGCATGTTGCTGCAAAGTTTTGTGTATCCTGTGGTCAAAGTAAGCATTTATTATCACTAAAAGCTTGCTAGGTTACGTTTGTATACATATATAAACGACTATGTTTAAATTTTTTAGATATACAAATCCACTACCAGCAAGATGTTGTTGATCTTACAACAGTTAAAACACAAACTCCACAGTCATCTGTTATGTACCACATAACTAGTTTTTAATGTAGAAATTTCTAAGTGTAGAGATTTAATGTGATAACAAAAAAAACGCAACTACCCAACTCACACTTGCTCACACAAGCACTCAATGTTGTTGTTTTTTATGTCTGCTGTGTGGTGTCTGCTCTAGCTAGCTAGCTTGCTAGCTATACCATCAGTGTACTGGTCATATTTGTGTCTAAAACCCCAGAAATTAGATGTATTAGAGAATTATGTTATTAAAAAATATGCAATTGTCTTTTTAGCTTTCAAATACTATGTCATTTATTTACATATTTTTCATTATAGGAAAACCCATGTCATTTTTGGACTTCAAAAAATCAAAATCAAAAAGTTGGTTCTCAAAAGTTAACAAAGCTAAGAAAAAGGACCATGATGTTTGCATAAACATTGGTATTTTATCATGGCATGAAAAATCAGCAAATATAAAACCACAAAGAGGCAAACGTGTAATGTTGAGAGCATCACCTGAAGAGATTTATGACTCTTTGAAGGAAAAAGCTCTGAATCGCTTTAAAGATTTTTATCCTGAACTATTGAAAGAGGAGAACTATAATTTAACGTTTGACAATGGTACACCAGCTACTAACATTCCTGGTACATCCGAACCTTTTAATTTGAGAAGATACAAAGAAGAAGTAGGGAGAGATTTTAAATCAATAACTTTGTACCTTGTTATGCGCAAGTTTGTAATTTTTGCGCCACTTTGTGATACCTGCGCTACTTTGTAATTATTTTGCGCCACTTTGTAATTTCTGCGCCACTTTGTAATTATTTTGCGCAACTTTGTAATTTTTAAGCTGCGCCACTTTGTAATTCATTTCTGCGCCACTTTGTAATTAGGAAAGCTGTGCACTTTGTATCTTACGTATTTTATATATAAAATATATAAAATGCCCATTGATATTTTTTAACAATTTTTTTATTTATAAGAAAAGTGTTTATCCTGAGTTCTATTATCGCACTTAAAATAGATAGAAAGCAACATGTTTGGCGGCGGCAGGTATTTGAGCAACAGGTGTTCTTAACACATCTATTAAATAACAAAGGAAATAAAATATTGAAAATGAGTTACTCTGCAAGTGATGTAGCATTATCGACAGGTGTTTTGTCTGCTTAACTGCTATGTAGCGTTAATACTTGATGCACTGAAATAATTTGATCTACATGCAGTAAAGGTTGTATTGTCAGTTGAAAATGTTCATGAAAGTAATTATTTTAGTATGCTTCTATGTAAGCCATATTTTGGGAGCATACATACATGCTATGAAAAAAGAAGAGTATGAAATAATAAGTCAATTGTTTAAAAAGGATGGACGATTCACTGTACCTTCAAAGGACAGGACAAAAGAACAAAGGAGTGCATATGTGAAATACTGGCGATTGAAGGAAAAACTGTCTCTTGGTGCATGGGTTACTCTTGTTTGAAGGAAAGCGGGTTTTGAAAAAAGATGAGGTCAAGCAGTGTGTTTCGAAGACCTTTAAAAAAAGCAGGTCTGTAGGTTACAAGAAGCTGCGAACGCGTGCTCTGGACGGCTACGCTGGAATCAGCCGTAGCAACATCTTATGGAGAGCACTATGTTTTGCTGACTAATTCAGGTACGGCAAGGATTGAAAATGAAGACATCGATTTAAACACGAAAGAAAGGGGTAGCTCGGAAGAAAAAATAGTGGACATAATCGAATCAGAAGAGAAAACAGAGATTTTAACGTCAGGTAAAATTATGACGTTTGATGTTTTCTTGTACACTGGTATTTCCTTTCTTAATGAGTTAGGTTTTTAATTTAGAACGTCCAAAAAGAACAAAAAAGGTTCCGTCGAAAATAAAACACTCCATTGGAAGTCCCAGTCTATCACTTGCTCCTTTAGAGGTTTTTATAATTATGTATTTTTTTATCATTAGATTAGAATTAGTTTTTAATAGATACGTAGAAATTTGTTAAATTGATTAACACTTTTATACTTTAGCTCGTTCTACTAGCTTTTCCGATTTGCCAGCTGAAATTGTGGAAAAAATTCTAAAGACAGCATTAACAAGTTGTAAATACGATTGGCTTAATCACATCGTTTCAGTTTTCCAGTCCTTAAGAAGTGTTTACAACTTCTGGAAGATAATTTGCGACTCAAGTAAATTTCGTGCAATTCTTCCAAGGGTGTATATACCATACCAAGAGATTTTACCGAAATCTAAAGCTAACAAAAGCATTCGAGTGAATATGCAGAGGGTGATAAAGACCGCTGGTTCATTTTCAGGGATTTCGATTGAGTTAAAGACCATTTTAAATCATCCACAATGGCACACGGCTTGGCTAAATTTAAGTTTACTTGCTTATGGTTGGTATTTAATTGAGAAAATTCAATTGCGCTTTAAAGAATGACACTCTTTTATTTTTTAAATCTTTCTTTTGTTGCCGCTTTTTAGTGTTTAAAAGCGGATTCTTTTGTTTCATTCATTTCTTTATGTTTCATTTACTTTATTTGGAATTTAGTCTTTATATTGTATTATTTGTATTATATTTTAAAAAAGAGAAAAGATTTTTGGCAAAACTGACGCTGATTTAATTGTTTATATACGCAACTTCATTTATTTTTGTCATTATCGTCACCCATCTCCTCCTCATAATCATCATCCTCCTCCTCATCCTCCTTCTCTCCCCATCATCCTCACAATCATCCCCCTTATCCTCCTCATAATCCTTCTCATCACCATCGCCATCGCCATCACCATCACCAGTCACCATCGCCATCACCAATCACAATCACCAATCACCATCACTATCACCATCATCACCATCACCATCATCACCATCATCATCATCATTATCATTTAATCCTAATTACAAAGTGGCGCAGAAATGAATTACAAAGTGGCGCAGCTTAAAAATTACAAAGTTGCGCAAAATAATTACAAAGTGGCGCAGAAATTACAAATTGGCGCAAAATAATTACAAAGTAGCGCAGGTATTACAAAGTGGCGCAAAAATTACAAAGTGGCGCATAACATACCTTCTATCAGATTCTGATAATGCAGTACTTCAAAAAATTGCTTTAAATCCTTTTAATTGTGATTATTTTGAAGATGACAATATTGCAGATGCAAGAACTGAAGATGTCTTACCTATGTTAAATCCACCAAAAAGAATTAAATCAGAGGATGTGTTAGCAGATGAACTGTATGCGAAGGAACTACAAGAACAATATTTAAACGAATTTCCAAGTCTAGAGCCTAAAGATTTAGTCTTTTCACTGCCTTCTTTGCTGTCAGAGTTGGAAACACATGTCGTAAAAGGAAAACAGTTTTACATTGTTGTTAGACGAGGTTCTAGCTTTGAAAGATGCCTTTCTCTTTGGAAGCGTGAAAGTAATAAAGGCAATGTAAATAATGCATTAGTTGTTCATTATGCTGGTGAAAATGGGATTGATGATGGAGCTTTACGCCGTGAGTTCTTAACAAATGTTTTGGATGGAATGCGAGGAAGCCTATTCAAAAATGGAGTTCCACGTAACTCGATGCTTGAGATCCAAAACGAGAGTTTTCGTACGTGTGGACAAATTTGTGCTGTATCAATTGTTCAAGGAGGACCTCCACCTCTACTGTTACATCCTAAAATGTTCGATTTATTGTTAGAAAGTAAAAACATTAATCTAAACGATTTGTCATTTGAGAAGCATTGTATTCCTGCTGATGCAGAGCTATTCAAAAGAATCAGAGAAAATTGTGAATCAGAAACTGATGTGATCATTGAGAATGGATACACAGGGTTAGTAAAGAGGGAAAACATTGAGAGTATTATTTCCACTGTAATCATTGGAATAACTACAAGGAGAATTACCTACCTCAATCAATTTTTAGAAGGCTTGAATACTTTAAGCATAAGTGACTATTTATGGTCAAACCGCGATCTATTAGAACCTTTATTTACACTGGAAGAAGGTAACAACTCAGTTGATTCAAACTATGTATTTTCCATACTAAAACCTCAATTCTCATCAGAGGCATGCTCTAAAAGAGTGGTGGAGGAACATGTTTTCGATAATTTTCAGGATTTCTTGAACATGTTAGAGGATGAAAAAATTACAGGTCCCAGTGAGCAAATGACTTATGATAGTGATGATACGGATGGTGAGAAAAAAGAATTGTTTGCAGATTTATCACCCGCTGGGATCCTAAAATGGATGACAGGGCAAAGTCACAAGCCCTTAGGTGGTTAACAGTTTGAGGTCACTGTTAATTTTAACCATGATTGCTACATGATTAATCCAACCCACACAGTGTGTTTCCCTGTTGTACATTCTTGTTCTAGGGAAATCACACTACCTGTAAAGCACATGGGAACATTTGCTGACTTTGAGAAGAATTTTAAACTTGCAGTTTGTAAAGGACAGGCTTTTGGGTTACACTAATTTTTACACAAATTAGATATATTTACATTATACATTCATTTGTTTGTTAAAATTACGTTTGGTAGTTTATAATTTGTTGCATGAACCTTTTCTTTGTATATATATACATTTTATGAAAGTTTGAGCTTTTGTTATGTTTAAAAGACATAAGAATTATATGTTTGTTTTCTTCTTTAAGTACCCCTTTGTCATGTAAACTCTAGAAACCAGGGACTTTATAAAGTTGTAATCCACCAAAATTAATATCCTAATAGTCCTCGCATAAAGATTCTAATTTATCATAAAGTTCCAATGCATCTTTCCAGTTCGCTGGTTTTGAAATTTGGTAGTAATTAGTAACATAGTCGAAATATTCAGTGAACTCGTTGGAATAATCGTTCACCACAACATGCTGTGAAACATCTTCTATAACGTCTTGTCTAACTTCTTGCTTGTAATCCCTGCTACCGTGTTCTTCGGGCAAGAAATAAAGCGAATCTGGACGCCCAGAAACAGTTTGATGTCGCGATTTTCTGATCCTATGAGTGTTCCAAAAATCTTTGACGTGGTCTAAATCTTTTTGTAGAACTTCTGAGAAAGAAAACCACAATGCTTCCATTTTTATATGCGACGCTGTGTCTATTCTTCCAGACGCTTCGAGATCCTTAAAGAAATTTCTCCACCAAGAAGAAAGTAGTTTGCAAAATTGTGACCACCACGCCTCGATTCGTTGGTTTCGTGGGGAGGACACATATCGATGCGCGTCTGGCTCATCTCTGAAATAAGCATGAATGGGTGCAACTAAACTGTTTTCTGTACCTAGGTCAGTAATGAGCTCGATGGGACAACCATCTATTAAACTAACTGCTTGTAAGTAATAGCAAGCAATATTGTCAGGCGCATTGTTGGAGCGAGCTAATTTTAGCCAAATTATTTTGCGGCTGAATCCATCTATGGCCCGTGAATTGGAAAACCCCATAGCTTAAGTTTATCGTAGCCGTCAATGTGCCACGAAAAATTAGGCCCGGGGTTCACATACATTCTTCTTCGAAGTCTGTGTCCTCTTCGATTTGATGAACCGACAGGATCCAGATCTTTTAAAGGAGAGGCGAACAAAAAACTTTTTTGTGGCAGCCACAAAATAAATTTTAGGCGAGGTAGCAAAAATTAAGGAACGTCTAAAGCCCAAAATCTAATAAAATAACTACTATAACGACACACAAATAACTATGTTTCATAAATAAATATCCATATTCCTTCCTAGCAACATTTTTACAAAGTTTTTATGGCTATGTGGGTAAAAAAGAAGCAAGTGTGAGATGTACTTACCAATAAACATTAAAAATAAGACCTTTAACTCAAGATAACCAAGAATATTTTACATACAATCGTAGTGCCAGCATTTTATAACCTTCGTTAATACTTCTTGGAACTTTATAAACATCTTTCACGGCCAATAATAATAATATTCTTTTCGTATTTTGGTTCGCTTTTTCACAACATACATCCAACTTCGAACGATGAAGTTTGTTGTGATGAGATGGCGCCAAATTTGATAAATACACAGACCGGAAACTTTCAACAACAAATCGAACGTGCAATATGGCGGTTTCAGCTTTGTTTACAAATCTTTATTTTCTTTATCTTTACTCATGAATTAGTTTACTAAGTTTAGTAATGAAAATAAAAATATTTTCGTCGTGTTATTCAACTAATAGCATATTTTCTATTTTGATCTATAACTTGTGTATTATTTTTTTTAAATAATCATCGAAGCGTGGCCATCACTGTAGCGAAAGATCTAATATTGTTTCTGAATAACCACCAGTTTGGCAAATGTGTAAAAATACTGAACCATAAAATGAATGATTCAGCGTTCAAGGATAATTTAAAATTAACGATGACCCAACGAAAAAAGTTACAATCAATAGAAAATCGAGCCGGACAAATAGTTGGAGGAAAAAATACGATTGGGAGTATTGAAGGAAAGATGAAAGGACGGGCATGCGTTTTGGTAAAAAGCTGTCTGACGAGCACTGTCTGCGAAAATTTCAATAATTATTTTGTTATCAACGAGCATTCAATTAACACACGGAATCGAAATATGTTAGTGAAATTACCACGTATAAAATTGGAGTTCGGAAAAAGATCCTTCAAATATCTTGGTGCAGCATTATACAATGACTTACCATTAAAAATACGTTGTTGCGATAACTTATTTCAGTTCAAAAAATTAGTTTATCAACATTTTATGTAAATATTCGCTTTTAAAATATGTTTTATATGTTTTTAGTAATTATTTAAGTAGCTTCTGTTTCTAACTTTTGCGCATTCTAGTTTCACATTTTTCTTTTTTCTCTTTTTCTTTTTTCTTGGTATGTACATGCGTTTTATATTAATTTCTTAGCTAACTCATGAGTGGTTATTTAGTAGATAATAGTTTTTGCTTATATTTTTCTTTCTTTTATATATTTTTACTGACAGGACACACGATGATAGCAGTAGTTCATTTTACTGAAGTGTAAAAAATCCTGTATAAATATTGTTTAATAATAATAATAATAATAATAATAAAAGTAAAAACTGGTATTTTGTAATAAACTTCTAATGAAGAGATTTTCTGGGTATAATGTGAGTATAATAACGTGTTGTTGTGCTGCAAAGTTTTAAGCCACAAATTCACCTTTTTTAAACAAGCAGCTTTAATTTATTACCCCCTTAATATAAAAATAGCAAATCTTTCAGCAAAACCATTTGATGCTAACTAAATATTACAAAAACTAAACAATTGTCAAGATTTTACGGGATATCCCAGACCAGCGGATCTGGTCTTTGAAATTATCTCAGGCATCATGAATTTTCAATCAAAGGAGAGGCGAACAGTAATGTTTTTCCCTGGCTTTTTCTTTTTGCCGTAGCTTTGTCTTTTACCGTGGCATTTACCGTGACTTTTTCTTTTGCCGTGGCTTTTACCGTAACATTTGCCGTGGCTTTTTACTTTTATGTTGTTTTTTCTTTTGCCGTGGCAGTTGTGGGCCACGGTACTATATTCAGCAGAACTAATTAATTATTCATGAATTTTAATTTAAAGAGGAATTGTTGAGGCTGAATATTTTTGGTGAAAGATAATGTATTATAGCTATAAAATCGTGACAAGCGTGCTATAAAAGAAAAAATAAGAATATGTAGTCTGAAAATAACCTTTCGTAACTGATTATGTAAAAAAAATTTGCTGCCACCTTTAAAGATATTTTCCAAGTTGTTTTTCAGAGAAAAAGATAGATAAATTTTCAGCCTTGCCGTTGTTCTTATTTTGTTTTTATTGTTCATCAATTTTCAGGTTTATTATTTTTCTTTTAAAATTGTTCTTATAGAGAAATGAAGTTTATGTAAGTTAAGTTAGCTATGATTTACAGTTACAATAATAATCAAAAATTGAATTTTAAAATTTTAGAATATTCAATGATTTTGTTCCCCCATATACTCAGTCCTCTTCAAAGTGCAGTACTTTTTCAGATTATTGCTAATGGCGGAAATCTTTAAGCCGCAGGGCTTCTTGTTCAAATTCATCATGCGCTTGTAAGATCCTTGTCTGCAGAATGCATAAATTTGCTCATTTTGAAGATGTTGAAATTGTAAGCGAGCTGGTAGCACAGTTTCACTCTCGCTCGCTCTCCCAACCTCGTCCCTAGGGTTCTTTTTCTCTTTCTGACAATCTCGGACGGGATTGTCCGAAAGATTGTCATAAAGAGAAAAAGAGCCCTGGGGACGAGGTTGCGTAATCTTCTGTAAACTTCTGTAAAACTCGTCGCCAATTTTATGTCGTGGAATTCGGAAGTAAATACACAGACGGTAAATAATATACGTCTTTCTTATATCTACTTTCGCAGGCAGAAACTTTCGCGTTTTTCGCGTTTTTGGCCCTTTTTCGCGAAAGTTTTTGCTTTTACAAATTTCAAAACAGCAAAACGCAAAAGTTTTTTCACGCGAAATCATAGCCAATTTGAAAAACGCGAAAGTTTTTTCACGTGAAAAAATATTTTTTTTCCAAGTTAATTTAAGGCCCCTTCCTGAAATTCGTTGTTATCAAAAAAAATAATGACATATGGATGGATATTATTAATTAATACGTATACGATCTTACAATCTTCTCTAATATCTTTATTTCCTCCAGTAGTTGTCGCAGCTTTGTCCTTTTTTCTAATTTGCGCTGAAACAGGTGGAGTGTTCACGACTGTGGGTGAAGTCATTACAAAATTGAAAAGGTTGCCAATGGCTCTGTCTTCTACAGGCTCAATATAACACGGTAGAAGAATTTGAATTGTTATGTGGTAGCAAAATGCATTGGTACATTGGTGAAGATGGAGAAACCGATGACGAAACTGATTCTGAGTGGGAAGTTGAAGATTACATTAAACAAACAAAAAAAAATAAAGAAAAAAATCTTATTTTTTGCTCATTCGCGAAAGTTTTTTTTACGCAAAAATAGCCTTTTTCTTCGATTCGCGAAAGTTTTTCCCACGAAATTTCTTCAAAAAACCGCAAAACGCGAAAGTTTATTCCATAAATTTCGCGTTTTTTTTGATACGCGAAAGTTTCTGCCCTTACGTATATACAGAAACTGCGTGTCTAACAGATGTGTACTTCGTTTTCCTCGTCTTGACCAAGTTGCACATCATACTGAATTGTACGAACCATGTTATGACAACCTCGTTCCAAGGGCATTTTGCCTTGTTGATAAAGTTGATAGCGGCGAAAAGGTCCTGGAACAGGCTGGTCACATGATCGCTTATAATTTATGATAATTATACCAAAAAAATAATTGATGAACAGTTTCTGCCCTGCAAAAATTTATTTCTGCCCTGCGCGGGAGTTTCATGTAAACAAGAGTACAACAAATATTTAACACCTTAATACACCAAAAATACAACATGGTACCCCGCCCTAATATGGTTGCAATATTTTAATTCGTTCTTCTTTCGATCTTCTGAAGTGACAAAGCTAAAAACAGAACGGACAATTTTCATTCTAGGTCTTGCAGGTAAAAAACATCAACAGTTTTATTCAAAATTTCAATTACGCTATAAGTTAATTCAAATCTTAAGATGTGAATAGGCGTCCATTAGAGTTTTCCCCCACTCATACAAAATGTTGTCGCAAGAGAAAGTAAATTCGAGATGATTAACGTTGGTACTTTCTCTACCATAAGTAAACAGTTATAATTTATAGCGTGGATATATCTATTTTAACCTGATAATTCATTTTTTGTATTTTTCAAGACACACTTTGATTTTCAAATTCTATCCTTTGCTTTTTGGAACAACCGACCAATGACCAATCAGACTCTTTTCCAGACAAAATGTCTTTGGACTTCATATTGACAAAAATGTTTCCACTTTAAGGTTTTTACTCGATTTAAAAATATTCAGAAGCGCATAATTTCTATTTCACAAAAAGGTGTGGCCGTTGTATACTATCAGGAACATACGTAACGCGTTGTGCTTATTTATGGTTTCTGATGGTTGCGTCCTCTTCATGATGACTGCCTAAAAAATGCTTTCATATGTTCGCTGGCTGTCTTTTGACATCACCATCAACAACTAGCAGAAGATAATCACAAAGTAAATACCTTTCTCTTCTTCAGAAAATTCGGAAGAAATTCTTCCAGCAATATATTCCCTGAAAGAAAAAACTCAAATATAAAAGAAACTTAATTTTATCTCCACCAAAGAAAAAAATTTAAGTCACCTTGAAGAAACTCTTCTGCTATCTTTTCAGATTCTTCTTCTGATTGCATGACACTTATACGAAGATTAGTACTGATGGTGTTGACGTCAAATATCTAAAAATATGTTTTTTTTACCAAAATTTTAAGTTTATTGGGGCTAATTTGCAAAATATACTATAAAGAAGATACTTTGATGTTCTGTTTTGTCCACGTTGAACCTAATGTCTCATATTGAGTATTTGTGGTTACATTGACACTTCGTTCTTTATACATGGTGTATGCTAAAAAAAAACACCCTCCCTTTTAATTTGGTACCTAATTTTAAAAGAAACCGTGCAATTGGTTGAATTTTGATGACTTTTCATCATTTTTAGTTAGCGTTGAATGTTGGTATGACGTCCCACCTGTTGCCACGGTGAACAGGTGGTTGGCATGGTGAACAGGTGGGCAAAGAAAAAATCGGATAAAAAATGTTCTTCTTAAAATGTCCTTACAAAAAGTCATATCTTAATTTTAAGCGTTTCAAGTAATTTTACACTTCTAAATCGTTTCAAGACTTTCTTTCATTCCACATTTTATTTTCCAATACATTTGGAATGTTGAAATAAAATGATGCTCCATTTATTGCTTAGAAATATTGACTTGTGTTATTTGGTTTACTATTTGGTGATTGTGTTGAAAATAGCTTGAAAACATAATTTCATTTTCTCTTTTTTCGATATACATTTTTAATCGTAATTACATGGCACAGAGTACAATTTATCATATAAACCGCTCATCAAGAATTGCACTCTGCACCATGTTATTACTACGAATTCTCTCAGAAATTTTGTAGATCAGAAAATTTGTTAATTTTTCCAACAATTTAATTTCGCGGATAGAAAAATTTTTTGGTTTCTAGAAATCAAGTTTTTGAAAAGGACAAAAAAATTTAAATAACGTATTATTAAGCATTAACACAATCATTATGTCAAAAACATTTCTCATAAAAGTCATCTTCAGACTCTCATTTCGTGTCATCTTTTAATTCACTATCGTTTACTTCATTACGTATCGCACATAATTTGACGAGGTATCTCGCACATAATTTGACGAGGTATCTCGCACATAATTTTACGAGGTTTGTCGC
This sequence comes from Hydractinia echinata, assembly GCA_030067915.1. NCBI lineage: Eukaryota > Metazoa > Cnidaria > Hydrozoa > Anthoathecata > Hydractiniidae > Hydractinia > Hydractinia echinata. The sequence goes on from JASGCC010000168.1 coordinate 478,223, forward strand.
ACATAATTTTACGAGGTTTGTCGCACATAATTTGATGATGTGTTTCGCACTTAATTTTACGAGGTTTATCGCACATAATTTTACGAGGTTTGTCGCACTTAATTCGATGAGGTTTGTCGCACATGAGATTTGATTATACTTATTTATACTGCGGGGTAGGGGAACGCCTGTTATTTTAGAACTTTTACTGCAAGAAGTGATATAACAGTATTATTTAGTTTACCAGATTGTTTTGAAAGATTTACAACAAACCATTTCAACATTAAATCTTAATTCCTTGTGGATTTCGATTTTTTTACAATACTAAGAAATAAAGTATTTTAATTAGCGTCCTTCTAATTTTGATTTCGCGTACCTGCCAATATTCATCTTGTATTCTTGCTCTCCCTTGAAACTTGTTATATATGTCATTATATTCTTCAAACATTTCTTTTAGTTCACCCTTTAAATCTTCTAAAACTGCTTCCAAAGACATATTTTTTTCTGAAGAAAGAAGATAATTGTAAAGTACAGTAAGTAATGGATGTTAATAATGATTATTAGTATGCTACTATGAGGGCATAATATTATTGACCAAAGTCAAGACACAGCCTTAGCTTGTGAGGATTTTTTGTAAATGCCCAAAATAAAAAGACTACATTCAAGAAATTTACGTATGCTCATCTATCAACCAACTTTTCCTACCTACGCTAGCATGAGCGCAATAAAACAAAACAAAGGGCTTATTAGAAGGGGGTTAATAAATTGGTATCTTGAAAGGCAAATAATACAAATACTGGCAAAAAGCGAAAGAAAATGAAATTAGGTGGTGCGAATGCAATGGAATCAAGGAGAATAATTTTCTAATATCTGAGTCATGTGAGCAATATTAATTTTTTGCGAATCTGGCAGTACAGGGGTTTACAAGTAAACTTTGTCTTCATCCCGTATAAAATTGAACAGGACCGGATCGAAGCAGCTTCCAGCTGACTGCTGTTTATATAAGTTTTGCAAAGGTGTAATTTAATTTATTTAAAAGTAAGTAACCCAACCTAACCTTACAGAAGAATATGGCTCACCACTGTATTATATATTTAAACAGTATGTACGAAAGTTAGAGGAGTAAAAAAGTAAGCTTGTTAGCTAGCTAGAGCTAGCTAACTGCACCGTATATAGTGGATTTGGATAGCTACAAATCATAAGAAGCTGGACTATTTCCTTTACATATGATTTACTTAAGCTAAAAAAGAATACTGAAACAAGGAAAAAATTGGAAGTAGTTAGTAGTTAACTAGTCATATGCTGGGTGTTTACTTTTTTTTGTTGATGCGAAAAAAGCATAAAAATACAAGTTTAACAGTTAGATATGTGTACCAGGAGCGTCCCTGTATGCATAAAAATATGATCTTATCTGGAAATTTATAAATTGTTTAAAGATTGGGTCTGTAAACAAGAACACTTTCTGGACTGATTTTTTTCGCTTGACAAAAATCTCTTTACAGAAACAAAGCAAATCGGTTTCAAAATTTGAACAAAACAATATAATGTCAAAAGAGGCCAATTATGTCAAGTGGATTGGGTATAGCTTTAAGCTATAGACCTATAGCTTTAAGCTATAGACCACAAACCGAGCTTTAGCTTTAGTTTCTAAAGCAATTGACGTTAAAATCTACTGTAACGTTTCGAATAAACGCTCACAACATTTACTAAAATTCTCGATTTTTAGGGCGGATATATTCTAGGTGAGTTTTAAAAAAGGGAGCGCTTAATAAAACTTTGTAGTTTCTTCTTCCCACTCGTCAATGGAACTTTTGCTATTCACATAAATCTAAATAATCATCATTGAAATTGTCAGTTAGCCACTTAATAGTTAGTATCATTTTCTTACTTTAAAACCAGGCTGTCAAATGAAAGTGTACAAATGCACTGACGCGTGGCCATTTTCACTATTTTTTATTCCAAATTTTCGTGCAGAATTATACACAGCATCAAAACAAGCGCTAATCGCTTATTTTAGTTTTTTTCAACAGAATTAATTTTTGCAAATTGCTAATTTTCGGTTAATACGCAAGAGATTTTTACAAATGGTATCGATAAATTACTAAAATTTCTTCCCTTAATGTATAAGCAACACGAGGCTCAAATTCTTCAAAAAACGAAGCAACAGTAGTTTCTAGGACTTTCTTTGTTCTAAAAGTAATGTAAGTTTCATATGACGACAAACGTGATTATGTGTGAGTAAACACACAATTTGATCCTAAGTAGATAATCAACAAGCGACAAGAAAGCAACAGTTGACTTGCAAAATACAAACAACTAAGCAACAACAAGTAACAACAAATTCTGAGTTGCTTAAAATAGTGTAGTGTGATACGTTTGCTTACCCTTTCAAGGCGGCAGTAGTGGTCAAAACATTTTTATTACAACGGATTTATTTAAAGCTGAACAATGAGTAAAAACCAATACCGTTAACACATTTTGTACACAAATATACAACAAAATAACTGTTGGTTTAGGAAATGCATGCCTCAGGATACACAATTTTAGGAGGTTGTAGATTGAAACATTATTATTATTATTGAATCTTCAAAGAGAATATACAATTTAGTTATAAAATAAATTCCTGTTATTCGTCCTCGTCACTAGTTCAGGTTATAATAGATTTTAGGAGGGTTTCATTGTTTAGGCTACTTAGGATATGTTAGGCATGTCCACGCTAAGTTTGCAATAAAATAACACAAAGACACATACGCAAATACGACTAACATTTTATTAATAACCTGTTAAATTATATACATACGAGCTATTTTTTCATTGTCTTCCACAAGTTTCGCCCTCTCAGCTTGTAAATTTACAACCTAAGATGTCAGATTTACAAGTCAACGTTGCACTGTGAGATTATAATGTGAACGTTACACTGCGTGAGATTACAATGTGAACGTTACACTGCGTGAGGTTACAATGTGAACGTTACACTGCGTGAGATTACAATGTGAACGTTACACTGCGTGAGATTACAATGTGAACGTTACACTGCGTGAGATTACAATGTGAACGTTACACTGCGTGAGATTACAATGTGAACGTTACACTGCGTGAGATTACAATGTGAACGTTACACTGCGTGAGATTACAATGTGAACGTTACACTGCGTGAGATTAGAATGTCAACGCTACACTGCGTGAGATTACAATGTGAACGTTACACTGCGTGAGATTAGAATGTCAACGCTACACTGCGTGAGATTACAATGTGAACGTTACACTGCGTGAGGTTACAATGTGAACGTTACACTGCGTGAGATTACAATGTGAACGTTACACTGCGTGAGATTACAATGTGAACGTTACACTGCGTGAGATTACAATGTGAATGTTACACTGCGTGAGATTACAATGTGAACGTCACACTGCGTGAGATTACAATGTGAACGTTACACTGCGTGAGATTACAATGTGAACGTTACACTGCGTGAGATTAGAATGACAACGTTGCACTGCGTGAGATTAGAATGACAACATTACACTGCGTGAGATTAGAACGACAACGCTACACTGCGTGAGATTAGAACGACAACGTTACCCTCTAGCTAGCTATTATACATATATACTACACAGTGAGTGAGATAATTCTACTCTGTAGGAATGTCCCATCATATAGCTTGTTCTAGCTACAATCGTCCACAAAATGTGTTGTCTCTGGCAATTTTATACCAAAAACCAAGAACCAAAAAGTTTAGCAAAGTCAGCAAAAGAACATAGCCAGCTAGATATTTTGCAGATAGTACGTTCTGTTCTCACTCGTGATCAATGTTTATATACAGGTACGTCACGTGTAATTGTTTACGTTGCATAGCCACAAAAGGGCAGTTCTTAACATTCAGGGGGAATAGAGAGCCATATTTTCGTGGACGATTGTAGCTAGCTATATATGTACACACATCAGGAAATAAACTTTTTTAACCCTGCCACTGAGCATACATCAGTGCGGCTCAAGTTACAGATGCAAAAATTATTTCAATATATATATATATATCGGGAAATTTTTACAACATCGACATTACTGAGGCTTTTTAAATTCTGAATAGCGGTTCTCGTTCAATCGTCAACATGTATTGAAAATCTCCAAATGTATTCATTATTACTTACTTAATTTCACGACATGTATACAAATAATGTCCCAATAATTTTTGTTTCTGTAACTTGACCTGATCTTTAACACCAATGCGGCTCTAATGACGTTTTTGTTCAGTTTGGAATAAGAGCTTTTTATCCTGCTGTCATGAAAACTTGTTTGCAAAATAAACATATACTGATGTTTGATTTTTAGCTGGGCAGGGTAACAACGGGCTGTTTCCGCTGTGTTTTCTTAAACCGAAGTTGCAATAAAGGTTTTTTGGAAAATGTGTTACGCCTATCAGATGTCACGATTAATTTTTGATCTTTCACAGAAACTTTTCCCATAAAATATTGCAGTTTTTTTTGCTTTGAGAGGGTAAAAACAGGTTATAAACCGTATTTTTAAATGTTACAAAATTTTCCACAAAGTAAAATTTTTTAGCTGCTTAGGATAACAACAGGTTGTTAACTGTCTGTTTGTTTGAACCGAAGTTAGGATAGTTTTTTGGAAATGGGTATTATGCCGAAATGTATATGCGAAACACTATACCTGTACAAATCACTCAGCCCAGTGTTAACAACAAGCTGTTACCTGTGTTTCTATTTAACAAAAGTTGTGCTAATTTTTTGTTTGAAATGGTATTAAACCTATATGGATGTGCGACATTGTTTACCTATGCTAAGCGCTCACCCTGGATTGAAATTCACTTTTTAAGTTTTGTGAGAAACATTTTGAGAAATTCGCTAAGATGGGCACAACATATAAACTGTATTTAATTAACTAGGCTGTGTGCCGTAAATTCCTAATTTATATAATATTCACCTGTAAAGTTTTGTATATATATATATTTATGCCCTGCTGGTCTAATGGCTATGACACTCATTGCAAATGAGAGATCTAGGTTCAAATCCTGGACAGGGCTAGGAGAAACATAATTATCTTGCACCTACATAAACCAGATATTCTAAGTATATGATATTAGCTATATTGAGCATAATAGATAATCTTTGAGTCGTAGAGGGGGGAGTTGCATACATTTATCACTTTCATTCCTTAAAATGCTTTGTTTTTGTAATAGAACTATCACTTTATGGTAAAAATTTTTGTGTTGATAAACCTGGTAGGCACAAGAAACCAAAAAATGCGTGCACTTCTGATTATTTCTATTGACTTTTTAATGTTGTTGTCATTGGAACCAAGTTAACTTTTAATCTCAGATTTATCAAAAAATGATAGTTTTTTTGGCGTTATGACCGATTGTTTTAATACTTGTATTGGCACATAATTCTACTAACATGATTCACTGTATATTGGACCTGATATTAATTTGAGACCTTTTTTTGAGCTATTGAATTTGAAATATTTGCACCTCAATATTTTGTATACTCCTTGACTAATATGATACATATCTTAGATATGTTGAGTATGCGTAATCTTTGAGTTGTAGGGGGGAGATTTTCTATTAAGGTGCCTGCCCCTGCCTTGCCGTTCCCTTGCGTTGCCTAACCCTGCCTTGTTGATTCCTCTTCCTGTTTCCTTGCCTAGCTTTGCCTACCCTTCCTATGCCTTTTCTGGTGCCTCCCATGTCTTGCCTACCCCTGCCTTGCTGATTCCTCTTCCTGTTTCCCGGCCTGCCTTTCCCGTGCCCTTTCCTTGCCATGCTTAATGCCTTTGCCTTGGCAACCTCTCCGCAACACTTTCTATATTGATTTCATTGTCTTCCACAAGTTTCGCCCTCTCAGCTTGTAAATTTACAACCTAAGATGTCAGATTTACAAGTCAACGTTACACTGTGAGATTATAATGTGAACGTTACACTGCGTGAGATTACATTGTGAACGTTACACTGCGTGAGGTTACAATGTGAACGTTACACTGCGTGAGATTACAATGTGAACGTTACACTACGTGAGATTACAATGTGAACGTTACACTGCTTGAGATTACAATGTGAACGTTACACTGCGTGAGATTACAATGTGAACGTTACACTGCGTGAGATTACAATGTGAACGTTACACTGCGTGAGATTACAATGTGAACGTTACACTGCGTGAGATTAGAATGACAACGTTGCACTGCGTGAGATTACAATGTGAACGTTACACTGCGTGAGGTTACAATGTGAACGTTACACTGCGTGAGATTACAATGTGAACGTTACACTGCGTGAGATTAGAATGTCAACGCTACACTGCGTGAGATTACAATGTGAACGTTACACTGCGTGAGGTTACAATGTGAACGTTACACTGCGTGAGATTACAATGTGAACGTTACACTGCGTGAGATTACAATGTGAACGTTACACTGCGTGAGATTACAATGTGAACGTTACACTGCGTGAGATTACAATGTGAACGTTACACTGCGTGAGATTACAATGTGAACGTTACACTGCGTGAGATTACAATGTGAACGTTACACTGCGTGAGATTACAATGTGAAAGTTACACTGCGTGAGATTAGAATGACAACGTTGCACTGCGTGAGATTAGAATGACAACGTTACACTGCGTGAGATTACAACGACAACGCTACACTGCGTGAGATTAGAACGACAACGTTACACTGCGTGAGATTAGAATGTCAACGCTACACTGCGTGAGATTAGAACGACAACGTTACACTGCGTGAGATTAGAATGACAACGTTAAACTGCGTGAGATTAGAATGACAAGGTGAGACCGGTTCAGATTACAATGACAAGTTGAAAATTAAAGAAGATGACATTCTTACTGATTGCATTTGTAATATGTAGTCAAGCAATAGTTCAGGGTTATTGGAGATTCGTTCTAACTCATCTTTTCTAAAAACAAACAAGCAGAGAATTAAGTATGACTGTGATCTTAACATGTCAAAATTTTTACTGCAGCAGATGCTTACTGCAATTGATCCAGTTTGTCCATCACCGCATCAATTTCTAAATTACCACACGATGTCTTGTTACTAACAACCTTAAAAATAGCAGCATGTGTAAACAGACAGAAACAAACCAGTGTGTATAGAATTAAATTTTGTTGTCAATGGTTTTAAAACATATCCATAATGGTAATGCAAGTATGAGTTATAGTTACTGTGCGGGAGCTTGTATACGATGGAGGCCTAACTGTCGGCGTATTGAACAAATTACTAATTGGAGTTGATTGATACGAAGATGGAAAACCAGAAGGTATTGGAGGAGCTTCGTAATCCCTAAAATAAAAGCAAAAAATATCACTTTTGGCATAGTGAATGAGTAGGTCATAGGAAATTTATGTATTGGAAAGTACTTAGCTGTAGCAAAAGTATTGTGCACAAGACAGTGCATAAAAAGAATATTGTGGGGAAAAATAGTTTTAAGATAAAAGGTGGCTTAATGAAATAACATCCTAAAAATGGCACATGCAAGACCGAAACTTGTGAAGTTAAAGAGTTAGCAATATCCTAAGTACCTTGGTGAAGAAAATTGAGGTGGGTTCTTTTTAAACTGTTTTATTATGTGCTGTATGACTTTTCCAAGATCTGAATGCATGTAAAACTAAAAAGAAAAAGAAATAGAACATTCTGATCGGAATAAATGTGGCAGTATAAGGGAAATAAAAAATTGCCTATCTATTGACTGACCATGTTTAAGCCTGGTGCACCAACAACTCGCATCTAGATACAAAATGTAAAAATTAAAAAAATATAACCTCGCCTAGCAATAAACAACATAAAAGTAGATCAATGAAACAGTAAAGAACACTTAATAAGAAAACATACAAACCTGATCATCCACCCATTGATGTGTAAAAAAAGGTTGAGCATATACAATAGGCTTCTCATTTGGGAATTGTTTTGGTAAGACACTGTAAAAGTAATTTCATACAATTGTATGTGATTGTTGACATGTTACTCAACGAAACAAACGCAAAGAAAATATAGGATTTACAACAAACAATTTCAACGTAATACAAACTTTGTTGTAGACTTACAGATTTAGATTCTTCAGCACTAAGAAATACAGAATGTTTATTTCTGTTGCAATTGGACTTAAAACAGCATTGGGTGTGAAAACATCAAATATTTTATGTCACTATGTTCCCCATGCTTTTCTCTCTCAAATACCGGCCATTTTTTCATCACAATTATTTAGCAAAATCATATTATTTCTGATTTTAACAACACTGCACAAGCATGCTCCCACTGTATACTGAACCACCACCTTGATTACAAACAAACTTCCTAACTAATTGGCCCCATTATAAATAAGTTCTATTTTGACAATATATACTTGTAAGAATTTTTGCGCTTGTCAGTTTAATAAAGATGAGAAAGGGAAATGAAATTTTAGTTACCCATTTGAAAAAATGAAGTAAATAAAGGAATAGAGTACAGTACTTACATTTTTAATATAATAGTTTTTGCACAACAATGAAATGATACAGTATATTCTGAATCTCGCTTTACCTCTACAACACTAAAGATCAAAACTACTGATGTAGAATCAAACTCATTGAAAAAACTGAAAAGCAGTTTTTAAAAGCATTTATAAGTTCCCAACTGTCTAGATTAAGAGTCTAGCCTATGCTAGCATGGAAAACAAACGTTAAGTCGAGAATGATGGACGATGTGTTTGAGAGACAAGAAACTACTTGTTTGGAACTTTTGGAGGTGCAATGCATATAGTTGTGTTAAAACCAAAGTCTAGGTACATATTTCACAGAATAAAAACTTACTTTTGGTGGTACGTATTTAAACTTTTTATCTGCTTCAAACGCTGTTGTTGAAGTGGAGTGGTGGAAGTTAAAGAAGAAACTTCTAAATTTTTACCAAACAACCAATTCATCTTGTTTTCTCTGTGTCTTAACTAGGATGTTTTATTTTTTTCTATAATAAAAACTAAAACAATAATATTTAATTATTATTTGAAGACTATTTAAAACTGTTGCAAAGACCTAATTCAAAATAGAGAAACACAATAAATAATACATAAAATTGACTTTTGAAAGTACATCAAAGACTTCTTTTGCAAAACTACTTCGTACCCAACTTTCATTCAATGTGCTTTAGAATTGTGATAGATGCAAATAAAAAATTTTTTTTAATTATTTCCGCACAAACGCCCTGGTCTTGATTTATTCTACTTTTTTTAAAAACGCTATTTGTTTTTTAATCAAACTTTTATCTTTAGGATAAATATTTAGATATAGTTTATTTCTAAGCAAAATAATTAAATAACTTGTAGATGAATTCATTGGTTTCAACATTGTAGCGCTCTGTTCTAGATCTTCTTTAGTTTTGTAAGGGAACATTAAAAAGAGGACACCATGCAGAAACAACAATATAAAAAGCATTTTGAAGATTTGTGTAGAACATAACACCTATCAAACATACCCATAATGAGGGTGTTACTTTCAAAAATTCTGCAATTTTTGATGTGAAGGATAAATTTAAGATAACATCCCTAATAATGAAGGAACTAATTTTTGGAAATAAAAGATTTTCCAGTTAAAAAAGTAGAAAAATAATTTTTTAATAATTTTTTTTAGTCGTAGAAGATTTAAGACTGGTTTGACTGATAATAAGCTTTGTTGCACAATAACCATTTAACTATCCCACATAACCAGTTGAGCACTAGAACCAGTATTTTTAGTAATTGTTTATATCAGTTGAGTTCTAAAAAGGTTATTGAGATTATGGTGAATGTCTCTCTTTAAAAAGTTAAAAAATATTTATACTGGTTGACAATCAAAGAGTTTTTAAAAACTACTGAAAACTTTATTTGGTTAAAGATTACATGATAAGAATAGTGTTGAAGTAATATTTTATAAATAATAAGACTTCACTGTTCTTTGGTTTATTTGTTAACAATATTTTGACTATCCCTGACAACAAGAAAATCTAAAATGAATAACATATTTGCTATGACGCATGATTATCACTCTAAACCTTCTCTCTTTTCTCTTACAGCTGCTCGGAAGCGTTCTTCTAACAACGAAACTTCGCTGATGAGATCAGTTATTGCACTTGTAAATGCTTCTTGTGGACTATAGTCTGGAGTTGTTTGTACTCGCAAATTAAATTTATGTTCTAGTGGATGTGGCACTCTGTAGCCAGCAAATATGACTTGTGGATCTTTCAACAGTTGTGCACGTAACAAGTTACCCAATGTGTGATCCTCTTTCATAACTGTGAAATGTGCAGCATTTGGAACTTTAGTATCTTTCACAATATTTATTTTCTTTTCATCACCCAACAACAAAAAAGGCTCAAAAGATTCTGGTGCATTCATTATTGCCTCACAAGCAAACAATCTTTGATGTTGACTAAAAATAAATGACATCATGTTAAGAGATTTCTGATTTAGCTAGTTACTAAAGGTTGGAACCAGAGGGATCAGCAGATTTTTAAAGGAGAACTAAATAACAAGTTGTACCTAACAAGGTTTATTATAGAGAGCAAATGAACTGTGTGAATTTTTTTGTGAGCTTTGGTTTTTGAGATAATTAAGGTCAAAGTAGTACTACGGCCGCTGCCATGACAGTGTCGATGAGGACTTTCAGTTCAGTAAATTACAAACTTTTGTAACGTAAGTCTGCAGGGATGTAAACAAACGCATTCTGAATAAACAAAGGGAGGGAATGTTAAACGCCATGTGACGCCACAAATCAACAAAAAAATGAAACAATGAAACAAAGATTTTATGTCAGGTTGTTTTTCTGAGTTTCGTTAGTTCTCCTTTAAGTATAATCGCAACAGAATGGCAGTACATATCAAAGCAACCACCAAAGGACCAACAATTATCATCAATTGTACTGAAGATAAGGCAGCCAGTATTTTTTTGCCAGGTTTGGCCATTCCTATCTACTGCACCACTTGCGCAGTTGAGGACAAAGTGTCTATCAGTTTGGATAGAGTCAGAATTGGTATCTCTTTGCTGACATACAGTTCTTCGCACTGTTGTGTAATTTTTTTTACCATTTCCTGTGTAAGTGATAGCGTCATTTTGACTGTGCCTGTCTACCTTAATGGTACTAATTTTCACTGGTATATACTAATTTTCACGATAAATATTTTTTTGAAAAAAATTGCATTTTGCAGGTATTAATCTTTGCGGATAAAAGCTTGTTTGAGAGTTTTTCGCAGGTATTAATTTTTGCAAATTAAGTTTTTTTTAAGATTTCAGTGAGTTTCAAATGGAAAAATTAAAAACAAAAGAACTAACTATCTATTTACTTGTTTTTAAAAAGTTTATAAAGTCACAAAAATAAATCAAATACATTGCGTGCTTCACCATTGGTGCCAGTGAAGTCATCATCATCACATGCTACAGCTGTATCATTGTTGCACTCCTGTCTGATCGTCTGATTCATTGTCACTGACATCATCTACCCTCCATCGGTATTAATCAAGCTCTTGTGGAAGCGGATATACATCGCTTTATGGGTCAAGTGTTTACTTGATCCTTATGTGATTGCATCATATATGCCTGATCTTTTCCATCTGTTAGAAATTACTTCTTGCCCCTTCATAGTGGTCATATAATTGTAGAAGGATATGAGCGTTTTTGCGTGAAGAGATAAAGATAATTTTTTTTTGGTTCTAAACAAAATTTGTTAATTTGAACGGTGGGAAATTCCCAGAAATTAAATATTTTGCGGTACAAATTTTAACAATTTAGGGCAAAAATCGAAAAAATTAATACTCCTTGAAAATTATTATCATTAAGGTATTTTCAAACCCAGGAATTCTATCCTTTTCACTAGTTTCAACACTGATTTTTGAGATTTATCACAAATCCCGGGTTTAAAAAAATAAAAATTAAGGAGTCTCGAGCAATCAATTTTTCCTCTAACATGTTTCCTACCAAAGCATGTCAGTAACAAAAGTGTGCTAGAACGTGATGGATTTTTCTCGCCAGCTTTGGCCATTCCCATCTACTTTAGTGTTCTACCTTTACAATGTTGGAAGTTGGTGAATTTTACTTTGAAGGAGGGTCTCAGGTCTTTCTATTCTGCTACGGACATTATTAAGTTTGAAGAAGCTAAGGTGGGGGACAGGGATGATAATGGTATTTTTATAATGAAAAACTGCTTCAGAATTGAAAAAATCTCTAAGCTAAAGAAATGGTGACGAATGCAATGCTGCTAAATCAGCATTAAAAAATATCCTCGGACCCTGCAATTCTGCAAATCATTTATACTAGAGAAAAAAATCGCAAAGGAGTTTTAAGAAGATTTTTAAATTTTGGGAAAACCTTAAATAGATAGACACTGCAACAGGTAATGCTGTACAAACCTACTATTGGAAAATGTTAAAGGTCTTGAAGTTAATCGGTATGCAAGGATGTGTAAAAAAGATTCACTTCAGGTTATAATTGAGGTTAATGTCAACCTAATTGTGACAGTAGAATTAAAAAAATAGACCCAATCACAAGTAAGTACAAATATGACAACCATTATCTCCATGCATCCAAGACTAATGTATTTACATGGCGATCGACTTGATGATATTTTTGAGGAATTAGTACACCATATTTTCAATAGGCTGGAAAAAGCTAGGTGTTCTTCAGCCAATGGTTGGATAATGTCAAGGATTGTAGGCATGGATGTGGAAATGGATGTGTTTAAACAACTAGGAGGATCAACTTATATTGAACTACCAAAAAAGGTTAACGTAACAAAAGCTGCAATAAACATTAAAAACAATGACAACAAATGTTTTATGTACGCAATACTATCAGCACTTTATCCACAAAAGGATACCAAAGTAACGATTTGAACTTTGATGACATTGAATTCCTAGCAGCCATCACTTTAGCAACAGAACAATATAAATGTTATAAAAATGAAGCACGCGCTTAGCTCTCGTTGAGGTCGGACTATCTAAAACGCTCCGGTCTTGGCGCGCTAAGTTGAAGAAAGAAGACTAAAGCTTGAAGAGCTCCTGCTTTGACAGCTAAGTCCTTTTGAATTATTATATATTGTACTGTCTTCTTTACTTCATTTATATCTTTTTCATTTTTTTTTAAATTGTTGTTTTGTTAGTTTTTAAATTATTGTTTTTGTTAATAAATTATTTTTATCCGAATCAGTTTTTTATCCATCTATCATCTAATATGGTAGCTTTGCTGTGTTGTGGGTTCCTACTGGTCCTTCTTTGTAAGATCGTAAGGAAATGGGCTTGCCTCAGATCCTTCAAATATAGTTTTGAAAGAGCACATAATCATAGAATGATCTCCCTACGACTTAAAAATAACTTTACTCAGGTAGGAAACCCCACATTTACGCAAAACTGATTTTTGTGTTCGTTATATTTTTGAGCAATACAAAACCTTCTTTCAAAAGTAGCTCACCCAACAACAACAAAATGAGTCGACTGGATAGGAGTTTCTTTTCTATCTCCTCACTTGTTGCCTGCAATAAATTTTTGAAAGCCAGCTCACTCTCCAATTAAAATTATTGGCTTTATCAAAACTTAAGCCAAGCAGGCACAAGTATTTCTATTTTTTAATCCTCTTGTCAGGGGACATCTATCTGCCTCAGCCCAGGTCCTGTTAGGTATCCCTGTTCTTCATGCTTAAAACCTGTGGCAAAAACACACAAAGCACTGCACAGTGTGGATTATGGGCTCATAAAAAATGTGAGCGTATTTCTGATGAAAAATATCAACAATTTATGGAGACTCCTGAATGTAAACTGTATTTTTTTTGCAGTCCCTGCCTTTCTCGTAATTTGCCCTTTGCTAATGAGGAGTCATTTGGCGACGAAATCCCGGACAACATCAATATTACTATTGATGAAAACTTTGATTTTGAGGCAATCAGAAATGGGAAGGGCTTCAAAATGGCCTATCTAAACATTAATGGTCTGTCATCCAAACTAGACTACGTTAAACTTCTGCTACATCAAACGAAACTTGATGTATTCTCCATTTGTTAAACCAAAATTGATGACACCGTCACTGACAATGACGTTAAAATTGATGGCTATGTTTGTTATAGGAATGATCGGAATAGACAAGGTGGGGGTGTTTCGATTTTTGTTAATGAAAACTTGGATAGCCACCTTTTGAAACACCTATACTTCAAAAATGTTGAATCACTATGGGTGAAAGTGTGCCTGAAAAAAACTAAACCTATTTACGTGTGTGGGGTTTAAAGCTAAAAAGCAAATACCATCAAGCACTTTTAACAGAAAACCGCCACAACAACCCGCGGAAATTCTGAAGATCAAAACAACTTTAGACCGATATCAATCCTCCCAGTAGTATCCAAAATATTAGAAAAATCGGTTCATCGTCAACTGTTAGAATACTTAGAACAAAACAACTTACTCTCGAAAAATCAATTTGGCTATCGCAATAAACGATCTACAGAATTAGCAACAACTCTTTTTACAGACTCTATAAGACGAGCAGGTGACAACGGTCTTCTTACTGGGGCTGTGTTTTTAAATCTGACTAAAGCGTTTGACACGTTATCACACGACAGACTTCTCGAGAAACTGAGATCGTATGGAGTTTGAGGTTTAGCATTGCAGTGGTTTACTGATTATTTGTTCCAACGAGCTCAAATTGTCAAAATCGGACAAGAACTATCTGATCTGTTTTCAATCGTATGTGGTGTACCACAGGGCTCTATATTGGGTCCTGTGCTCTTTTTGATGTATTTCAATGACTTCGAGAACTGTCTAACTCACACGAAGGTTATTCAATTTGCAGACGACACGGTTATTTATGTTTCAGCAAAAAATGTTGATGATATCGAAAAGAAGCTCAATGCAGATATGTTTGCAGTATATAATTATCTGGAAATAAACGACCTGATAATCAATCTAAAGAAAGGCAAGACCGAATGTATTCTATTCGGTACTGCGAAACGAATTTCTACCATCCCCTCTGAACAGCGCAAGTTAAAGATTTACATTACATTATACTTCATGTTACACCTATTTGGGTACCATATTGGACCAAAATCTTGGACTTGTAAAGACTTTGATCAAAAATATAAAAAAGCGTCATCTAAGCTTTACATGTTGAAAAAATTGATGGTTTTTTTAACACCAGATGCTGCGAAGTTACTTTACTCAAGCGTTATAGTTATGGACCTTAGATTCAATGGAATTGTACATCTTAACTTAAATCGAACGCAGCAAAAAAAATTAAAATCACTTGAACGAAGAGCGGATACTTTACTACGAACAAAAACTGTGCCAATAAAAAATGAAATGGATAAACAAGCTGTGTTACTTGTACCCAAATGTCTAGATAAAGATATCCGTAGTAATTTTCATGATTATTTCTCACTACATCAGCACAGAATAAACACTAGAAATCAAAATACATTGCTTAAGATACCTCAAGTCAAACCAGAATTTGCTAAAAATTCATTTTATTTCATGGGGTCTAAGATTTATAATAGCCTACCAATAGACATAACGACATCCACAAACTTTAGGAAAAAAGTAAAATTATTTTTTAAATATTTTTTTTTTTTTTAACTTCTTTGTTGAAGTTTTATCCTTTTTATTGTATATTTATTGTATATTTTACTGTCTGTAACCATTTTAAACATTTTTTTATTAACAAAGGACACATATTGATAGCAGAGATAATCTCTGAAATGTATATATCCTTTTAATGATAAATAAAGCCACCTGTAGGTAGTGATTTGCAGAGTACTGAAAACCTGTGTACTTATTTTAAACAATGTTTTAATAAACTCCCAAAAGAAAAAGAAGTTTTAATCTTGGGAGATTTTAACTGTAACATGCTTTCTAAATATGCTCTTTCCTCCAAAATAAAGGAATTATGTGCTCCACTCTTTTCCTAAAACAACATATTACGGAGCCAACTCGTGCTACAGAAAATAGTAGCACTCTTATTAACTTGACTCTTTCTAACAGTTCTTGTATTTCAAAACTGGTGTCATGGATTTAGGCATCAGTGATCACAATTTAGTTTATGTGATCAGAAAATTCAAAAGGTCAAAATTTGAACCTAAAACTATCAAGGTTCGTAGCTACAAGAACTTCAGTGAAGAGGCTTTTCTGAAAGACCTCAGGAATTTAGACTGGTCATATTTTAAAAATTATGATGACCGTGATAAAGCATGTGAGAAACTGAATAAAAATGTTAAAACAGTGGCTGACAAACATGCCCCTTTCAAAACACATAGATTTTCCGGCCGTGTTGAGGCATGGGTAGCCATCAAAGAAAGAGACTTCTTAAAACGGAAAGCATCAGAAAACAAAATCCATCATAGACTGGGAAGCTTTCAAACTAAAAAGGAACCAGGTAATAGGTCTCAAAAATCGACTCAAAAACGAGTACTATAATGACGCTTTGCAGGATTTAAAAAAACGGCCAAAACAACTTTGGAAAACCCTAAAAAAACGGGTTCCTGATAAGTGAGGCAATACTATAAAAAGAGTAGTCCAAAACGATGGTTCAAAAACATCTCACCCAAAAGAAATTTCAAACACATTTAATTCATTTTTTGTCAGTGTTGGTGCCAAACTAGCCTCAAAATTTTCTTCTGGCACTACTAATGTTAATCCTTCTTCTGCACTTTCAAACAGTCCAGGAAACTGGAACTGTCCTGTCTTTTAAATGCTCTTCCTTTTATGCCTGAGCCTCAGTTTCGACCCTCGGGAACCGTAAGTCCTAATTTAATTAAACTTGCTCAAGATCTTAATGTGATTTCAAACCAATGTAAGGAAAACACCTTTGACATTGATAATGCACAAGCTGCAGATTGTAAATATTATGAAATTCAAAATTTTCAAAAATTAGACAATGAGCCCTTTTTCTTCTTTTCACTTCACCTTAATATGGCTATATTAAGGTGAAGTTCTCTTTCTCTGCATTTTGATGACTTTACTACTCTTCTTTCTCAATGTGGTCTCAATTTTAGTGTGATGGCTGTTACTGAAACCAGATTTCTGAAGGATATCAACCCCTTCTTTTGATTTTGAACTCACTGGTTATAATGTTGAAAACACACCGACTGAAGCCGATGCGGGAGGAGCCCTATTATATATCTCTGAAAACCTCACCTATGATCCTCATTCTGACCTTGATTCTATTCTATATTGTCCTTCTCTTCTTGAGTCTATCTTTGTTGAAATTGTAATTCCAAACTCTCCTAACATCATAGTTGGTTCCATTTACAAACACCCTTCACTAACTTTGGATGACTTTTTAGAACCTTTTCTTCTGAAAGCCAGCAAAGAAAATAAGCAATTCTTATTGCTTGGGGACTTCAACATCAATCTTCTCAAAATGGTTGACGATTCTCATATTTCATCATTTGTCAATAGTTTAGGCTCTCATTTAATCTTGCCCAATATTCTTCTTCCTACTAGAATCATTCTAGCAATCTTCTTTACTCTATATCTGACAATCTACCTCAATTCCATCCCTTACGCAAACCTTTCTCCAGTCAAACTAGACCTGAAATTTTCAGGAAAGATTGGAAAAGCTTTGATAGAGAAAATTTCCTTCTTGATTTTCTTGAGATAAACTGGGAAGCCGAGCTTTACCATCTCACAAATGTGGACCAAGCCTTTGAGATCTTTGATTCCAAGATCCAGAACTTGCTTAATCTTCATGTACCTAGTGTTAGAGTCACTAAACGCCAACTTGAAACCCGCCTTATACCTTGGATATCTAAAGAAATTGTGAAATCTATATCCAAGCGTAACTTCTTTTTCAGGAAGTTTTCCAATGCCAAAAACCCAGTCCAAAAGGCTCAATACCATCAATCTTTTAAAGTGTATAGGAATTCAATTGTTAACCTGATTCGTAGAAGTAAATCGATCTACTACTCAAAATACTTCTCCACTTACTCTAACAACATGCAGAAAATCTGGAAAGGCATCAAAGAAATCATTGGCTCCAAGTCTGGGAATTCTAGATCTGTTCCATCGGTGCTAATTAATGGCTCTCTGACATCTGACCCAACACTTGTAGCAAATGGTTCCAATGATTTTTTTACGTCTATTGCATATTCAGTCCGCTCAAAAATTGGTCCAACTCTCACTACTCATGCTACCTCAAGCAATCCAATCCTAATTCTATCTTTCTTGATCCTGTCAATCATTCTGAAGTTCTTAAAGTCATTAATTCCCTTTCTCGCAATAAATCTTCAGGTCCACATAGTATTCCTTTCCAAATTCTTGAACTCATCAAGCATGACATATCCAGACCTTTCTCTTTTGTCTTCAATCTTACATTTCTAACAGGATCATCTCCTTCATTGCTAAAATCTTCCAGGGTTACACCTGTTTTAAAAAATAAAGGGTCTCCTCTTGACGTCTCAAATTACAGACCCATCTCACTTCTTTCCAACATCGAGAAAATCCTTGAAAAACTTATGTACACTCGTGTTACGAATTTTCTCAACGCTCATGATGTTCTCTTTGATCGACAGTTCGGCTTTCGTAAAGCTCATTCAACTTCTAATGTCCTTTTTAACATCACAGAACGCATTCGGCAAGCTCTTGACGATGGCAACCTTGCCTGTGGAGTTTTTGTTGACCTCCAGAAAACCTTCGATACTGTTGACCACACTATCCTGATTTCAAAATTACATCACTATGGAATCGTTGCATTAAATTGGTTTCAATCTTATTTATCTGGGAGAACACAATTTGTTACCATCTCTTATGTTAAGTCTCTTGTGAAAGCTATCAAACACGGTGTACCTCAAGGTTCGGTCCTAGGCACTCTTCTCTTTTTAATTTACATCAATGATCTTCATTCCATTATTAAATTTAGTGAAACTTTTCACTTCGCTGATGATACATATCTGCTTCATTTCAATTCTTCTCTGAAATCTTTATGTAATAAAGTTAACCTTGATATTAGATGTCTCCAAACTTGGCTTAAAGCCAATAAAATTTCTCTAAATATGGGTAAAACCGAGTTCTTAATCTTTCGACATCAGCGGAAAATCCTTGAATTGTCACCTTTTCGAAAAATTGCTGGTTCTAAAATCTTTCAAGCTCCTCCGTTAGTTATTTGGGTGTGTATCTTGATTCTCACCTAACCTGGAAACCTCATGTTTCCTTTTTAACTCCTCAGTTTCATCCCATAAAATCTTGGATACCCTTGTCTCGCAGGTCGAGTTAAAACCTTTGCAAGTTGACCTCTGGCTGAATAATAACAAAATGACTATTAATACGGAAAAAACTGAAACAATCTTTTTCGGCAACCACAGCGAGTTAAAAAAAGTTGAGAACAAAACTATCAACTATATGGGCATTCCTTTGGGAAGAGCACATTAATGACACAAATAGAAAAATACTAATTAAATATTCTTAAATTAGGACCATTGCATCTTGTTTAACACCTCAAACAAAAAACCTTTTAATTAATGCACTTGTCATGCCATATTTCAACTACTGCTCCTCGACATGGGCTTGTGCCACCCAAGGTAGATTGGGAAAACTAGAAAAACGATTAAAATGTGTCCGTACCTTTCTTGGGAAAGAGAGGGAATATTCACTGAATAATTTACTCATCAAAAACGATGCCATATTAGTTTTCAAAGCCATGAATCACATTGCTCCTGATTAAATGCGCTTAACTGCTTTGGGTTCCAGAATAATAACACAAATTTTTTACAAAACAATGTATTTCTATTGGAATGAGTAGATACAACACGTTCAGTATGCATTGGAGTATTTGTAGAAATTTTTGGGGATTGGGTAGGAATGTAGGTGCCTCCTTCGTGCTTCGTCACATGCACAAACATATATATAATGCATATCCTGAGCGTCAGGATATGCATTATAGTTGTCTTCATGCCGAGCGTCAGGTGCACGAGACAGATGAGATGCACTGAGCGTCAGATGCATCGACATGTCCTGAGCGTCAGGCACATGCTAATTATGGTGTTTTCATTCATACCCTGAGCGTCAGGTGAATGAAAGAATTGAGATGCCCTGAGCGTCAGGCGCATCGACATGCCCTGAGCGTCAGGTGCATGTTTCCTATTCAAGTGATAATTACAGTACAGATGCCCTGAGCATCAGGCGCATCGGCATGTCCTGAGCGTCATGACCATGCTAATTACTGGTGTTTTTATTCATACCCTGAGCGTCAGGTGTATGAGAGATGCCATGAGCGTCAGGAGCATCAACATGCCCTGAGCGTCAGGTGCATGTTTCCTATTCAAGTGCTGCTGATTGAGATGTTACTACCGCAATTATGTACGGATAGCTACCCTCCGTTTGTAAACAAAAATGGTGAACTCCTGTGGTATTGTTGGTTGTAATAACAACCAAAACAACTGTTCGTATGGTTTTTACAGGTTACCAAAGCAACTCCAGAAGAAGAGAATAGACTTTCTACAGAAAGAAGAAGAAGATGGTTGGCTAGTATACGTCGTAGTGATTTGAGTACTTCACAATTAGCTACACAAAACTCAACTTTGAAGATCTGTGGCTGCCACTTCATTAATGGACAACCAGCTAAACTTTTTGAAACAACCAATCCCGACTGGGTACCCACTTTAAACCTCGGGCATTGTGATATTAAAAGCCCTACAGAGGCGAGATATAAACGTGCTAAAAGAAGAACCGAAGAGAAATTTACAAAAGGTGCCGAGACACAGAATAAACGTCAGAAGGTTTTTCAGGAAGAAATAGGTTAGTAACTAGCTTAGTGTCTCAGTAAATCTCTATTATGACAATGTAAAACTGGTTTAATCTTGTTTATTTTTTTCTTTAGATACAGAGCATGACACTAGCACTCTCAATATTTGCGATACGAACAAGACAAGTGAAAATCCATTATTACAAGAAATCGAATTATTAAAAACTTTATTGGAAAACTCCAAAAAGAAAGTGGAGAAACTTTCTATGGACAATAGTTCTTTACAAGCAAAATTACAGAAGTATTTGTATAACCAGTCGTTTTTCAAGGACGATGATGATAAAGTGTTATACAGGACTGTCAAGTTATGATACCTTGCTGACACTGTATGAATTTGTTCAAAATGATTTAAAATGTACTATACTTTCAAAGTTTGAGCAGCTAATCTTATGTTTCATGAGAATGAGACTTGGCATTGCCATTATGGACTTATCTAACCGATTTAATGTATCTAAATCAACTGTTTCGAGAATCTTTCTGGATTGCTTAGATGTCCTGTACATAAAATTATATTCAGTAGTTTATTGGCCAGAACGGCCAGAATTACAAATATCAATGCCAATGTGTTTTCGAGCAAGATATGGAAAGAAAATAACAACAATAATTGATTGTTTTGAACTTTTTATTGACCGTCCCAGTGGTTTGACAGCTAGAACATTAACATGGTCATCTTACAAGCATAAAAATACTATAAAGTTTTTGATAGCCATAACCCCCCAGGGAACTATTTCCGTCATTTCAAAAGGCTGGGGAGGAAGAACAACTGATAAACATATGACTGAACATTCAGGATTTTTAAGAAAATTATGCAGCGGTGATACAGTAATGGCAGATCGAGGCTTTGATATAGCTGATACTATTGGCTCTTATGGTGGCACACTTGAAATACCAGCTTTTACTAGAGGAAAGACTCAACAAGTGCATTAGAAGATGAAAATACACGAACAATAGCGAATGTGCGAATTCATGTTGAAAGGATAATTGGCTCCCTACGTCAAAAGTACAGCATATTAAATAACACTACTCCTATTGATTTTTTATTAACCAAAGAAAATGAAAATTTAACAACTCTGGATAAAATGGTTCATGTTTGTTGTTCACTTGTTAATTTGTGTACTGGCTTGGTTCCTATTGGATAAACGTTTTTGTCAATCTTCCTTTTTACATTCTGCACAAAACCATTTCCCTTTTGGTATTTTTTTAATTCGTAAGCATTTTATGTGAAACCACCCAATTTTGCAGTCACTGTTGTCACAACCAATTCAATCGTCTTCATCCTCCGGTAGTCTGCAATAACACCATAGATTTTCTTTATCGTTTGATAAATTTGGGTGTGCTTGACTTCTCGTGTAAAATTTACCCAGCAATTCTGGAAGACTAGCTTACACAAAAAAATTAAATGCCTTTTCTTTAATTTCTTCAAACATTGCATTGCTTGGTTTTATTCTGATTTGAACAGAATCGATTTTTGTCCAAACAAACAAATCACAGTAATTATATTCTGTAACCAGTAGTTGTGTTTGTATCTGATACATGTATTGATGTGTGGGCAATAGAAATATATTTCCTTGTTCGTCTTTCTTTAAATAAGAACCAAGGTTTATCATTTCTTCTATTGAGTTGTCTTGGAATTTGTATGGGCATTTAATTTCAATGCAGCCATTACCGCAGCAAGAACAAGTTACTGTACCATCAGGTGAGGCTGCAAGAAAAGGGTAGGAAGTATGTAGTAATAAACCCGATTCCTTCATCGTAAAACTGTTATGAAAGGATGACATAGCATCTCCATACTTGCGCCGTGCTGTTGCTTCGTGGTCTTGACCCCAAGTAGTTGCACAACTCCGAAATTCATTTTGATAACAAATTTTTTTTATTAACGATAATGAAGGCATATCCTCATTTGTTGAGCAAACTTTTTTTACAACTGAGGCTGTTACACGGCAAACTCTGAATCTGAACCACAGGTGATTGGAAGATTGGCCAAGTGTTTTCCTTTCGACACATGCTGCCTGTGCTTGCGTTACAATAAGCGACTGTGCGATTACTTAACTTTTATCAAGTAAATCGACAAAATTTAAATTCTCAAATTCAGGTTTATACAATTCTGATAGTACACCAGGAAACTCTTTATTTAATGCTTTAGGCTTAAAGTCCTCACAATGTCCAGGTAAAACAGATAAAATTATGCTTTTTTTTTTGCATTGACTAAGGGCATTGTGAAACTTCTTTAACTCTTCCTCTGATGGCCTTTTAGCGGGAGACTTTTTATCTAATTTCTTTGTTGTTCCACTGGAGGAGGTCGAAGCTTCCGATTCAAGGATTTCATCCAACTTCGCCTTTTTTTTACTAGCAGATGTAAAGTCAATTTCAGAAGCTTCCTTGGGTATTGCATTATCAAATGATTTAGGAATTAACCAGTAAGATTTTTCCTGCGTTACTGTTTTCGACTGCAGTATTTTTACTCGAATGTCAATCTAAAACATCAATGCTGCTACATGTGTACACACTTCATCTAATCCAGCCATACATATACAATGACCTGATTTTACTTTTCCATTCGGTTCTGCTATGATCCAAGGGACCAAAGGCTTTTCACTCAATCGTTGAGAGTGCATAACCTAAAAAAATAAATTCATATTCTTTTTAAAATAATACTAGCTAGGTACAGTACAGTCTGAATGTAATCTACCGCATACACGCTAATATCACACCTTTGCGTGGAGGACGGCAGTCGTTTGTCTTTTGTTATAATTAAATCCCTTAAGGGTTTTGCGAGTTTATATTTGCGTGTTAAAAAACAATGCGCTCGCGAAGAAATATTGGAGCAATTATATTTCTTGTAATAGCGAGATGCATTGTGTAAATGTATTGATAAGCTATTCCCTTAAGTTTTAGCGTGAAGTAATTAAATAATAAAAATCTTTCGCGAAGTTTTATAATACATTGCGCGAGAATGTTTGTTGATTTAATTACTTAAAAAGATTCCAGCGCGTTTAATTTAAGAAACATATGAGAAGCATTGTTCACAACTATTAAATCCCGCTTTTCGTTTATAAACTTTTAAAATGTGATCTAAAAAAACATTTCTATCGCCGCTTTTCGTTTATAAACTTTTAAAATGCGATCTAAAAAAACATTTCTATCGCCGCTTTTCGTTTATAAACTTTTAAAATGCAATCTAAAAAAACATTTCTATTGCCGCTTTTCGTTTATAAACTTTTAAAATGCGATCTAAAAAAACATTTCTATCGCCGCTTTTCGTTTATAAACTTTTAAAATGCGATCTAAAAAAACATTTCTATCGCCGCTTTTCGTTTTTAAACTTTTAAAATGCAATCTAAAAAAGCATTTCTATCGCCGCAGACAAATTTAACTTTTCTAGACAAATGACATTTTGTAAAAATACAATCGCGTCATCATCATCATCATCATTCTCGGCTTAACGTCCGTTTTCCATCATGACGAAAAAGTATACACCAAGCAAAAACTACGAATATGCTTTTTTAACTTGATAAAACCTGAAACAAACAAATTAACTTTAATGAAAGACTTTTTTGAAAAGAAAAAAAATTAAATTATACTGGCTATAAAAATCGTGGAGCTCGCGAAAATAATCGTGGGACACACGATCCTTCGTGGAGATAACTTTTATATTTAATTACTGCAATTAAAAATTTCAAAAGAGTTCGCGCAAAATAGATTGCTAAAATTGATCTTGCAACTTATTGTGATTAAACAATCGATCGCGTCGGGTCATTGTTTATCAGCGAGGCAATTATTTTCTTAAAAAAACAAAAGCTATCGCAATGTTATTGTTCTGTGTAACTATTAATGCGAGTTTCGCGTCCGCGGTAGATTACATTCAGACTGTACTGTAGCTAGCTAGCTTTAAAAGTAACATTAGAGGCATACCTTTCCACAAACTAGCTTAAGATTAGATACATTCAAACACTTCACATCTCTAACCCAACCTTCAAGAACTTGATTATACGCTTCCAAACTTTTGTAAGCCTTCATGTCGTCAGCAGTATAAGGGCTTGGTGAAAACACTAGGTAATTCACTATATCTGGATACGATGTGTTGGGTAACTCAGATATATCATCAGAATATTTATCTTCTTCAACCTCGTACGGATCTATATTCTCAATTAATAATATTTTTTCTCTGTTTCGTTTTTGTGTTGGAGGATCAAGGGTTTTGTAGTAATCTGAGCTCATGTTATTCTTGTTGTTTCTTTCTCACTCCACTAACGTAAATAATGAGACGTGTCCGTACATAATGGCGGATTTTAGATTGCGCAATATTGCTTCACTCGCCGTGGGAACTCTCTATAGTTAGAAACCAACCCCCACAGTGCAAGGCTCCACCAGAAATCCTCAATGACTAAGGTAAACCTAATGTATACTAATCACAACTGCTAAAGAACTGTACTTCTGTCACCACAATTAACATGAGCAAAACTTGCAGTTTAGCTCCATTCAAAATTCCTTTTGGCAAAAACTGCCACAATCATCAAACAAAAGGAGCTTCAAAAAACAGGTTCACACTTCCCTTGGTCAACACGGAATTTGGCAAAAAAGCCTTCCCGTTTAGAGCTGCAAAAGTGTGGAATAATCTTCCAGACCAAGTGACCTGTAATGGAAGTCTGCTTTCGTTTAAGACTTCCATCTCTAATGTATTATTATTATTATATGTTAACGTGTTCGGTTATGAAAAAAAGCCAGTATGCATTACTAAACTATATGGAACTATTCTGACCCAACTTAGAACACGGCCCGTCTTAAGACTGGACGGACCATTTGTAGACACGTTGGCCCATCTTTTGACACAGTGGCCCATCTGTTGACATGCTGCCCTGTCAATTGACGGGTCAGGACCAACTTGCGACATGGCGTTAAAAGATGTTTGCATACATCAAGAGCTTGTATCGAGAAATCGAGTTATGCATTTCAAGGTCGTTGTGGGTAGCAAAAACAACACAACAACAAGACCATATCAGCAAGACCATATCAGTGAATGCATTTTTTAAAGCAGTTAGAGACTTTTTGTTGCATGATTGGAGATGTTTTAACCTGTATTGTTGTGTTCATAATGACTAGCTAAATAATTATGACTCAGATATCAAGATATAACATTTAGCTCAGTGTAATGTCATGTTATATATATATATATATATAGGTACAGTACCGCCTGCGTGTAACTTTACATGTACGCGAGTTTTACGACCTCATGTAACGATCTCATGTCTACATAAAGAACGTTCACATATCTTTTGTTTACACACGAACTTAATTGCTTTCTATTGTTATCGTCGTGCGCGAGCCATAACAATAAGATTTGATGAATCCTTTTGTTGTCACATGTAACATGCATGTTATTGTTTAAAAGTGTTAAAGATCACGAATGCTATTGAAATATATTATTTTAGAAAAAAGAACGAACATATAACACTTAATATTTAAAAAAAACTAATGTTGCTACTTTTTAAAACTTTTAGTAATAATTCTTTATCATCGAAGCATATTTTTTAACATGCAAAACTTTTAAAAGGTATTCTTATAAAAAGCAACGTTTAACAGCGCAAACGGAAAAACCCTACTTTCAGGACTTTTCCCTTCACGATAAGATTTCGAAAACAAATTTCTATCGCCGTTCTTCGTTCTTAAACTTTTAAAACGCGATCTAAAAAAGCGTTTCTATCGCCGCTTTTCGTTCTTAAATTTTTAAAATGCGATCTAACGAAGCTTTTCTATCGCCGTTCTTCGTTCTTAAATTTTTAAAACGCGATCTAAAAAAGCGTCTCTATCGCCGCTTTTCGTTCTTAAACTTTTAAAATGCGATCTAAAAAAGCATTTATATCGCCGCTTTTCGTTCCTAAATTTTAAAAACGCGATCTAAAAAAGCTTTTCTATCGCCGTTCTTCGTTCTTAAATTTTTAAAACGCGATCTAAAAAAGCATTTCTATCGCCGCTTTTCGTTCTTAAACTTTTAAAATGCGATCTAAAAAAGTTTTTCTATCGCCTTTCTTCGTTCTTAAACTTTTAAAATGCGATCTAAAAAAGTTTTTCTATCGCCGTTCTTCGTTCTTAAACTTTTAAAATGCGATCTAAAAAAGCATTTCTATCGCCGCTTTTTGTTCTTAAACTTTTAAAATGCGATCTAAAAAAGCATTTCTATCGCCGCTTTTCGTTCTTAAATTTTAAAAACGCAATCTAAAAAAGCTTTTCTATCGCCGCATTTCGTTCTTAAATTTTTAAAACGCAATCTAAAAAAGCATTTCTATCACCGCTTTTCGTTCTTAAACTTTTAAAATGCGATCTAAAAAAGTTTTTCTATCACCGTTCTTCGTTCTTAAACTTTTAAAATGCGATCTAAAAAACATTTCTATCGCCGCTTTTTGTTCTTAAACTTTTAAAATGCGATCTAAAAAAGCATTTCTATAGCCGCTTTTCGTTCTTAAATTTTTAAAATGCGATCTAACGAAGCTTTTCTATCGCCGTTCTTCGTTCTTAGGTCGAGCATCTGGACATTAAAACAATGTTTTTATTTCGTTTGTTTCCATTTCCAATTGCACGCACGCTTTCGTAAAACACGAGCATCAGCGAAAACATAACATTTATAAACGAATGGTTTAACATGGCCGTTCGTGAGTAAAAACAATAGATAAATAAATCTTTGTTAAATTTTATTTTCTTTCGTTGATCTCTTGACGACTATAGCAATTAAATACAACAATGGGACACACGCAGTTCACATGAGCTAATTAAATTTCGCGAAAAAGACATGAACTCTATTGTTTTCAACATGCAAAAATAGCTCATGTATTTAACAATAGGTTAACAATAACAACGAAAGTTCTGACGCTACCGAAAGCTCATGCGAAGGTGATAACTATCGCGTACATGTAAAGTTACACGCAGGCGGTACTGTATAGCAGCTAGAAGCTATTGTTTAAGCTATTTATGTTCACTTTTGAGAGGCAGAATCGTTTTGAGAGGCAGAATCGTTTTGGCTGGGGCAGCCACGATTAAAATATTTTGTTATATATATATTCAAGAAACAGAGACTATGATTATGATTTAATTTAAAGAAATAATATGTGTTATAATTTATATTTTGTGTGATCAGTCTCACCACCAGCGGAGTCTTTAAAGCTCCCATTTGAGCTACAGAAACCTTTTTTGAAATTCTTGCCCAACTGGACGACAGCCTTATGTGGGGATCAAACCCACAACCACTTGGACATGAGTCGAATGCTCTACCGACTGTGGCCCATTTATCAAATTTATTTGTCAATTTATGTATGTGTTTGTTCAATTTTTAAGAAAAAAGAATTTATGACATGGTATTTTGGATTGCTCATTACTTTAGCTATATTTGTAATAGATTATATTTAGAGAATTCATGATTTATTCTTCTCAATACATTCTTTGTTCTCTTTAGTCTTCTCCTATAGACACTGCATTTGTCCACAGTTGCGCTAGGCCTGTCTTCAATTTTTTTTAAATTCGTAACAGTGTGTTGCCCATGTTACAAGGTTTAACTTTATTCTGGGAGTCTTCAGACTGCCCCATGTTGTGGCTGTTTCTAAAAAGTGTCAATAGTTAGGCCTGTTTCTTTTTTTGCAAGCACAAGTCCTTTGTCAATAGTTGGGGCTGTCCCATCTTGTGACACAGTCTTTAAAAAGCATGGGAATTGTTTGTCAATAGTTAGGCCTGTCCCATCTTATGACACATTTTCTAAAATTGCAAGAGTCTTTTGTGTGTACAGTTGGGTTTGTCCTATCCGATGTCACGGTTTTTAAAAGCGGGAGATTCCTTTGTCAATAGTTGGGCCTGTACCAACTTAAGACGGATTTGCATACATTTGTCCAAAGTTGGTCCTGGGCCCCGTCAATAGATGGGCCATCCCAACTGCGAATGCACCGTCTTTTGACGGGCCGTCCCGTCTAAAGACAAGCCAGTCCCGCGTCCAAAGTTGGGCCGGTGTCCATAGTTGGGTCAGAACAGAACTACCCAAAATCACCCAGAACCTGTCAAAATCACCCATAATCACCCAAAACCAGCCTCAAAATCCCAGAACCAGCCATAATTAGCAGAACCATCCAAAGTGGAACAATAACTGCTGGTCACAGCACACATGATTGATTTCCCGAACCGTTTTCGCTGTCTCATTTTTAGCTCATCACCTTTTTGACTGCTACTGTGTATCTGTTCTGCTCGGATATGAACGCTGCCCAGATTATGTACGGCAGCTTGCCCCGTTTATAAACAGGGCAGAAAATACATAATCGGGGCAACATAATCAGGACCGGCTGGCGTATGTACGACAGTTAAAAAATATTATAGGAGACTTATAGAACGAGTATAATCAGGGCTTATGTACAACATTTTTATATTATTTCTCACTTATAACATAATCGGGGAAGACCGGCATGTGCGACACTTTTACGTTATTCCTCACTTATAGAACGAACATAATCGGGGCCGACCGGCTTTTATTTCATTCGTCATTACTTCTGACAAGCAAATAGCCCTGGTCGCAAAGTTGTTGTTGTTCTCAAATGAAACATTCACCAAACTTATTTCCCGCAAAACAAATAATGCCCAGAATTCAATTCCCGCGAAAAATAAAAATGAGCCCACCCATTTAGTTCCGTGAAATTCTAGTTCCACGAAATTTAGTTACTTCAAAGTATATTATGTTGAAATGTACTCACACGAGGGTGCCGACTCGCCGAAAACGCCGTATATGTTAGGGCGGCAGCGGGCGTTTTTTCGGGTTTTTTTCAAGGTTTTCATCTGTAACCGCCCGGAAAAGCCTGGGCCCATCCGAAACCGCCCGAATTGCGCCCGAAATGCAATGCGCGCGAGGCTCATTGTTCTCATTTAAATTTTGTTGCGAAGAAGGAAGGTGCTATTTTGTCGTTTTACTCTCAGTTTATTATTTGTGGGATTTTATTACAGCTATATTTACCGAATAAATGATATAAAAAACAGTTTTTTCAGAACTTGCACTGTTGAGAATATATATGACTATTAGTCTACCGTTATGTTTATGTTTGGTATTGGGTACCTTAACCATGCCGTTATGTGCCGATATGCAAATGCGCTATAATGGCGCGGTAGCTGTACTGTAAAGTATCTACGGACTTCGTTAATACACAGAAGACAGACATTTATGTTAATATAAATATACGCGTTCTTATTTCATTTACTAACCCTCCGTCATAACCAGAGATTTAAGTCTAACATTGACTACCACTGCTCGACATTAAAAGAATAAATTATACATCATGGTAATGTTGTTTCGGGTTGATTCGGGTTTCTCCGGGCGAAAATTTTAAGTTTTTTTTAAAACGCCGGAAGTCTTCCGACAGCCCGTGGTTTTTGCGGCGTTTCCGGTGAGTCGGCACCCTCGTGTACTCACAGGAGAGGAGTTTATACTAAGAATTACGTTGATACTTTTTTTTTTGCTATGCCTAGTTTTCGATGGTGTTTTATCTTATTCGAGACTTTTTTTCTTTCGCCATGCCTAGTAACATAGCTATACATAAAGCACAAAATCCATCATTTGTGACAATAATTCGTCAATGTTATATTCACAAAAGTTCGAAGAAAATGCTAATCACAGCCTCTGGCCAGCTATTATATCACCGTTCATAATCCGGTCACCACCACAACATAAATCAGGGCAAAAAAAACATAACCTGGCCATGCGTACATAATCCGGCCGTCCTGTTTATAAACAGGCCGTTTTCGCAATCTGGGCAGAACATATCTAGCTAGCTATGTTCAATTTTTTGGACGAAGAAAAGGTAAAGTTTTGTCAGTATTTTCAAGCGCTTCTTTATAGGACCTTCTTAGCTAACATCCTTCCGTTAAAAATTTAAGGCTTAACTTACTTTAAATAGCTTTTGGAGATAACTTTGTAGTTATGAAGCCTGTCGATCAGGAGTATGTGATGCTGTTCAATTTATTGGACGAAGAAAAGGTAAAGTTTTGTTTGTATTTTCAAGCGCTTCTTTATAGGACCTTCTTTTATTAGCTAAACTATCCTTCCGTTAGAAATTTAAGGCTTAACTTACTTTAAATAGCTTTTGGAGATTTCAAGCTCTTTGTAGTTATGAAGCCTGTCGATCAGGAGTATGTGATGCTGTTCAATTTATTGGACGAAGAAAAGGTAAAGTTTTGTTTGTATTTTCAAGCGCTTCTTTATACTTTGTACTAGGACCTTCTTTATCCAGTAGCCATTATTGATTTTCAAAGCGCTATGTACACGAAATTAACAAAAATGACCCCGGCCCTCCAGACCGCCAAGACCCTGCCGAATCTAACCGGACGATATATTCGCGATTTTTGACGAAAAGTAAAAACCAATTCAACTTTTCGCCGTGACGAATAGCGCAACCAATGAAAATCAAATATTTATGACGATTGCCGTCTAGTGGAAGTTCGGCTTAACATACACAATATACATACAGTCTAGGAAACAGGCTTAACCTGAAATTGCTTTCTTTTTTCTTTTTCTTTGTACGTACTTTTCTTTTTTTTAATCGGACTAGTGACATTTTGTCGTTCTTCTCTAATAGTTTACAAGTCTCCCATGTGGACAATCAGGGAAATATATTACCGAGGAAATTGACGATATGTTAGATGTGCACCATGTCATGGATAAATTTTTGGTCTCATGCATGGCAGATAAGGAAGAATTGTGGCGTACAGCGGAAGCTTACAAAATCGGGAAACCCGAGTGTATCGTGTACGACTAATACGCAACTAATATCTGAGGCTAAGCAAATCTCAGATTTTCACAAATATCCAATACCGGTGCTGAATATTTTGTTAGAATATGGAAACAATTTTTTAGTAAGTAAAATATTTGTATGATTCGCACCAACGTCGTCCCCAGGCTTTTTTTTCTTTCGGACAAACTCGGACGGCGAGAAGAAATATTTTTCTTCTAATCATTCCCACTCTACTAGGGAGAGGTTTGCTCGAAGTATCGCTGTTCGAATTCGGAAACTGATCAACAATCAAGTATCACATTGAGTTTGATATTTTCATTTAAAGCCATCTTTTCTAGGATTGCTTGGGTGTGTAGACCTTAATCGGGTATTTGTATTTTCGCTGGATATATACGGAAGTGTTTTGTTATCTCCACCACTCTCTGATTGTGTTGTTATGGAAAAATGGAGGTTACCATTGTCAAAAGGTACAATCTGTTGATCTTAGCAGATTAGACCCCAAACGAAAAACAACTCAGAAATGTATGATGCTCAAACTCAAGGCTATGCATAAGATGGTTAAAAGGTACAAATATTTTCAATAATCCGCACCTTTCATATGTATTTTATTTATTTGGTTGTATCTCTTAATCCGTTTTGATATCCTGTGCTGCTATTAGTATCGTGTACTATTGTTAACAAGGTGGGTTGTTATATGTTGTCACATTCTGTATTTGATAGATGCGTTGCGCCGAACTGTGCTACAAATATTTCGCAACAGGATTATTTGATCGTAAAGTCTTCCGGAGTCGTGTCATTTACAGATAGGAATGGAAAAATACAAAAGAGAGAAGGTCCAGTATACATCCATTTTCTTAAGGATTGTCTAAAAGGTTACTTCGATGATTTCAAGTATGAAAATGTAATAGTACCCGATGACACCAAAAACCGCCTTACATCTGCTGAGTGTAACTTTTTGAAAACACTTGGTGTACCCATCACTTTGTAAATTAATGAACATTGATTTACTAACGCATCCATACACCTTGTTCTGTTTTTCTTTATATTATTTGTTTTATATTATTCTTTGATATTAGTTCGTTCTGTCATGCCTTAAACTTGGAGGCCGACCTTCAAGAAGAGTGGAAAAAAATATTTTTAAAGAAGCCCAAGTTTTGGGGTGGAGGTCGGGGTTGCCCTAAAGTCGTTATTTTACGCGCATATACATCAGCATCGCCGGGTCCGAGCAGAGCGCAGGTCTGAAAGATAAACAGGTCCATTGATTTCATCAGTTTGGCTGGTTCTCGATATTTCTGGCTGATTCTGCTTTGTTATGGGTGATTTTGGTTGGTTCTAGGTGATTTTGGGTGATTCTGGGTGATTTTGGATAGTTCCATAGTTTAGTAATAACCAAAATAAGCTACTTCATACTTCTTACAGATCACGAAGAAGCAATTAACCTTCTACTATTATCTGATAAACAAATCAGTCATTATTGTTGGATAAAGAACTTTGCAAGGCTAGTATCATCACAAATAAATAACCATGGTCACGCAAAATTTATATGCAAGCGCTGCATAAATCCTTTCCAGGTACAATCTGTATATAAAAAGAACGTTAAAATATGTCAGACAAAAGGGGTTGTTGTGGTCGATGTGCCGAAGCCGAATTCAAAGCTAACGTTTACTAACTTTAATAGGTCGATGCGAGTATTTTATGTTATGTATGCTGACTTTGAATCCATCACACAAAAAATTGAATCAAATCAAAAGGTTGATATGAAGGGCTCATACACAACAAAGTACCAACATCACAAGCCATGCGGATTTCGCATCTACCTCAAAGGTTTAACAAAATATGGCGTACATTTCGACTGTAACACATGTCTTGTGTAGATACCAAGGTAATATAAAGTCAGTTGTAAAATATGATGGTGTCGTATCAATATTTACAATTCGTCTACATTGAATAAATATCAAGTAAAAAGACATGCAAGATATAAAATAAATCCATTTCAAAAATATATTTAGATATGTATACAATGAAAACGAACGCGGAAATTGTTTTATTGAAAGCCACAATGCGATAATAGAAATACAATGCAAAAATTCTTTTGCAAGAAGTTTTCTGGGAAGGTCAATGCGCTGAAATAAATCTTCAGAAGATTTTTGTAAAAACAAAAGAAATTTTTCCTCTTTTCTTCGCTATTTTCAGGTGAATTGCTGTACGCTTTCAAGATATTTAAAATCTGGGGTAGTTGGTTTATTGCATTATTTAAGCAGAATGTGATTAATGTTTTAGTTGTCGTTATCTAACGTTACAAGAAAAAAGTTGAACACAAAAAATACTAGTAAATTCGCTTTTTTTTTTGCTACAAAATATTCTAAATGGTTCATTCTTGATTCGCAAAATTATTCTTCGTGAAGTGCATTTTTTTAAACCTCGCGAAAATAAGTCGCGAAAGTTTATGAACTTGGAATCAATTTTTTTCATTCCAAGGCCCATGGGTTACTGCGTGGCTTAGCTAATGCGAGTTAGTCCTGGTTAATTTTGTGAGTTAAATTTTGTTCTCACGTTCTCACTTGGGCTAACGCGAGTTAAAAAAAATTACACTAAAAAATTAAATGTGAGAACCAAACATCAAAGAATAATACTCCCCAAATCGTTTCAGCAAAAGAAATGTAAAATTTAGCTGAAGAACGTGCCAAAATTAAAGAACATAGATGCAATATTTCTTAGTAAATCGCAATTTTTCGAACACAAGAAAATACCATGTTATAAATATAACATGAAGTTAGAGTTTTGTAAACATACGTAATAATGACAGAAATTTATCATGAATTCATATATAAAAGTTTTGTTGAAGTTTCTTTGAAAACTCATATGAAGCACGTGTTAGAAGAATGAATGTGTTTGAAAAAAAGTTTATCTTCAGCTGTCTTTCAGTGCATCAATTATCCATGTGTTTCAACTAAAATGTTGAATTTTTTTGACCAGGGGGTAAAATTAAATTGAATTTTGCAAGGAGTAACAAGTTTTACATGCTGTTTAGAGAATAAGTTTGGTTAATTTTAACAACACCACGTTGTTCGAAAATACTTTGTATTAAAAGAAAATAGAAATAAAAGTTCTTAAATGAACAGTTTCTCTACGGGGCGTTTCTGTAGCTGTGTGTCAAATGACGATTTGTGTTAGCTAACTTGCTGAAAGAATTCTAGAGTTACTATAGGTTTCATGGGTTGTAATGTATTTCATGAAGATTACAAAACTTATAAAAATCAACCTAAACCGCTTTAGCCTTTACTTCGCAGATTTTTTTTTATGTGGTCTCTGGACTAAAACGCATAATTACAACCATGTTCAATGATGGAGGACGTCGTGACAGACAAAACGTTTGAAGACGACAAATTTTTAAAAAATCTCATACTGAGTTTTTAATCCACATCAGCGGTGAGTTCTAATCAGAACATATTAAACGTATCATCACCCTTTTTAAAAGAATAGTGTTCATGAGAAAGATAATAGTTTCTTTAGATAGATAACTTTCTGTTTGTTGTTGTGCTTTAAAGTCAGCATGTTTCTGTAGATTAACATTTAGCATTCAAATTAACAGCATAGCAAATTGAACAAGGAATCTTGACTTCGATGCAATGATCGTTTGGTGTTGTTTTTAGTGGTGGAAGTAATTTTACATAATTTCCCTATTTATTAAATTAAAATGCTTCGTTAACAGATTTCAACCGTTGGTAAGAGTATAAATATATACACTTTGTTTTATAAGAACAATGAAGAAGTACTTTGAGGCTGAATATTGTCCAAAAGTAGGAGTAACTTGTTTAAATTTGTAGAGCATCATTTTTTTACACTTTGGCTTAAGCCATTATTTTTTAATCTTTCTATTTTACAACCATATCAAAAAGGGCAAAATTTTAATATTTTATACCTCAACAAAACCAAAACTTCCCACGACAAAAAATATAAAAGCCAGCTTATCAAATTCATAGCTGAAACTTAGAGTCTTCGAACAGAAGGGAACACGTGGTTGTTAAGGACTTTTGTTTTCTATTTGTGTTTTCTCAGCTTGATTTTTCACACTGTAGTGTCATTACAGTGCTAATTTGAAAAATCTAAATACAAAAACAGATATAATTGAAAAGGAAAAACATAAAGTGAAAGTGGACAAGTATCAGAGAAACGTGTTTTAATTCATCTAATAAGAGATGACTCATCGCGTCTTAATACGCGTCTACTTTTCCAGTAAACGCAGACGAGAAGAACTATGAGGTATATTTTCAATCTATTTGCTGCTGAGATGAACAGAGCTGTTTCGTGTGCCAGTTCATTTTTTTGCCGAAATTCAAATAATGGGAAATTTGTTTTTTTTACAAGTAGTCAGTTTATAAGCAACTGTATTGGGCAGCCTTCGCGCGAAGTTTCATTTTGGGCGCAAAATGAAACTTTCATTTCGGTCTCTTGTGTAGTCTTTATAAATGTTTACATGATTTCGGAAGAAATGAAACTCATTTATTTGTGTCTAAAAGACCGAAATGAAATTTTATTTCGCTCTCAAAATATTTATGTAAAGACGAATTACCCGAAATAAAACTATGCGCATATTTAAAACGTTATTGCGCATGTGTACTAAGTTATGGCGCATGTGCAGTTCATAGAAACCCGACATGAAAAACCCCATGTAAACACCACGATATTTTACACAGCGGTTTAAAATCTCATGTCGGGTCCAAATAAAGGGTGCATTAGATTGTTGCCTTTCCTCATTTTTTAAATGTATTGCATCGCATTAAAAAGTATTTAAGGCGATTTTGTAAGAAAAAGAAGGCCTGTGTCCGTATATTTAGGTCTTTAAACACGTGCGATGAAAAATGCTAGAAAATGATATAAAAATGCGTATTTTTAGTTTTATTCCATCCATGTAATATTTAGAACTTTCTACATATTTGAACATACTTGCTCATTGATAAACCAAGATTTATCTGAATATCAAATTATAATCCTACTCATTTTATAACAGTCTCTCCCCCGGAATGCTGTTCATGAATTATAAAATAAGAAGAATTGCGAAGGAAATACAATCAAAAATCAAAATAAGAAAACATATGAAGCATTTTTTAAAAGAAAGAAAGGGTAGGAATTAAAAAAAAAAACTTTGCATAAACTTTGTACCTAAATGTGAAAAAGAAGAAAAACACTTCGAAGCGTGTTAATTTTTAAGAAATATTTTTTTTTTCTGTAAAAAAGTTTTTATGTTTTGTATATGGAAGTAAACTTAAAGAAGTGAGAAATATAATCAGCAACATATACCGGACATATTTTTGTTTTTTTCAAAGAATTATTTTTTTCTACTTGCAGAACAAATCCAACTTACTAAAAAAGATAGTACTCTGTATACAAACATGATGGAGATAGTTTAAGACGATGAAGAAAAAAAACAAACATTTCACATGGCTACTTTTTACCTTGGTTGTTGTGTTGGAGAAGAGTTTCATACAAGGTAAGATCGCAATTAAATCTTCGCCTGAAATTTGTATGATTCGATGTATTTTGAACTTTAATTATTTTGAAAGCTATACAAATTTGTCGTTGAGGATGTTGACGAAGTTGCCATTTTTCAGATTGAAATATATTTTGTTGTTGTTACAAAATGTGGTGCATTTTTCCCAAAAACAGGTTTTTAGAGGTACGAAAAAATTTGTCTTCCCTTATTTTGCCTGACTCTACATATGGTCATGGCCTTTTAAAACTCAGAGTTTGTGTGAAAAAAATTCCAATAGGAAAAAATTCTTGTTCGTTGTTCACTGTGAAAAAGAATGAGTTAAGCTTAAACAAGGTTAAAATAATAAAAGTATACTAAATAGTAAACGTTATTGTTGTGGTATGTCACAGCCTCTAATCTCATGTCTCATGATGACAAATTTTATTCACACTACTTGTCACTCATGACGACTTTCCATTCGTCATCACAATGCATTAGCATTTTTTAAATACAAACGATTTTAATTTTTGCCAGAAATTCACATCAGGGCAAACGAAGTTCTGAAATATCGGTTCATGCTGACGTCATCAACAATTAGTACACTTAAAGAGTTTGGATGTTACTAAATAGCCCACTGTAAACATTGAAAAGTTCAGTTTATATAAATCTACTTGTGGGAAATTTGCAGTCTTGTGTCGTTAAAAATAAATTAACTTTCTGATAAATAAATATTATTAAAAAAAGGAAACGTATGCAAAAAATTATCGAAGCATTTTTGGGTCACAATCCATTACGGTATGATAAAAAACATTTTAGATCATAATCTTTTGCTCCTATTACGACCTTGTTTGTCTGATAGAGTGCAGCTAAAAAAACCCTGCGCGTAATCGCAGATATAAAAGAGAACTTGATGGATGGTTTTTAATAGGCAATACTGACAAGCTCAAGTCTCTCAATGATTTGTAGAAAATTCATTATGTGCTTTTGTATATACATTCGACCATGTTTAGACACTTGATATTGAGGGAATGTCGACATTGTAGGCCAGTGATGTCATTTTATTTTTGTTTTACTAATTTCTGAAGTTTTTTTAATCAAAATAATGGTGAACAAATACAGCTGTCGTATCTAATACGTGTTCAAATGTATCTCTATAATAATAATAGCCGTATTCTGTTCGAAGTGGTTGCGCTCAGTGACTAAAATAATTACTTCATGCGAACAGCGGACAAAAATGCACGAAATACCGATGCGAGAAATATGTACGACGGGCGAAAGTCTGAAGACCCATGAACCTGTAGATTCTTCCACGGGCTAACGACTAGTAACATTATAACACCGCTGTTATGTCCAAAATAGTGGCTAAAAATCCGCTTACAAATCATTAAACATTTTTCATTGATCATTGAAGATCTGCCAATTAAATAATACAGGATATAAAATTTTACTCTATTGTTACTTTTCTTTTCAAAAAATAGTATCATTTCATTGTTTAAAATCTTTAATCTGACATCTGACGAGGGATATCCTGACTTTTTGAAAGAACAATAATGTGTACGCGACAGGATAAATATTCATAAAAAAATTAAATAACCTCTCCATTAACTGCCAACACTCGAACAAAATTCCAATCTGGAAGATTAAAAATGTAATAAACGTACCGACGCGTAATCGATGCTTTGCGGTACCGGATTTTTTATATCTTAATATTACCAAATATAATGAGAAAATATATCTAACGACAGTGCATTAGCATTGTCTAACAATACTTTCTCGTTATTATACAATAAACTTTTATGTACATGAAATTAAATGAACATGACGGTGCATGGATGGTGTAATGTTCTTCTTGTGTACCACACTTCAATGAGAACACATGAAAAAATCATGAAAAACCAAAAGAACATAAATGATTAAATTTTTGTTGTATTTGCTTCAATGAGTTAAAACTTATAAATAAATGTTATCAATAATCAGATTCGTCCAAACGTTATTCATATTGCTCAATGTTGTGAATGTGACGTCATAAAAATCGACTTAATAACCTCGCATTATGTAAAGAAATTGATATGAGGTGCGATGTACACACACATGGGAGGGAGAGGTAATAGGTGTTGTTATAGCGTACGGACTCATATTGGGAAAGAAGATGCGTGTATATTTTAAGAATGCCCAATTAATACTTCAACATAAAAAAATTGTCCATGCTTTAAGAATGGCATAGGCAAAGACAACCTCGTTCCCCGGGCATTTTGCCTTGTTGATAAAGTTGATAGCGGCGAAAAGGCCCTGGAACAGGCTGGTCACATGATCGCTTATAATTTATGATAATTATAACAAAAAAATAATTTATGAACAGTTCCTGCCCTGCAAAAATTTATTTCTGACCCGCGCGGGAGTTTCATGTAAACAAAAAGTACAACAAATATGGCGGTCGATTTATTTTGTGGAGTGGATAAAAATACCAGTTAAGGTTTAGCATCGACTTTAGAGAGGCTCTGTGATGTCCGTTCGTTCCGCTCGGAAATCATATCTCCGTCCATATCCACTTTGCTCGGACTACTTTGTAAGGCTAAGAGTTATAGCTGGAAATATACAATATGGCGGATACCATAGCATAAAGCTGTGTTGTTTACTGATAAATACCGTACGTTCTTTACAGACATTACACTGGCGCTGCGAGTGAAAACAACTTAGAGTTTTACATTCTAATAACCCTTGAGACATTTTACTCCGTATTTACTGCTTCATTATTACGAACTATACTTTCATTCTACTGATATGGCGAAATTTGTTGACATCAAATGTCCGTCCACTTTTGATACCCACGGGGACCCAACTAGCCTTGGCACTCGCTGGAAGAAATGGCGACAAGGTTTTGATTTATATATAATAGCTGCTGGCATTACAGACAATAACCAGACGAAGGCACTACTTCTTCACTGTGGGGGAGAAGATCTCAGGGAGTTATTTGACACCCTTCCTGAACCAGACTTACCTGAGGAAACAAATGTATACAAAATTGCATGCACGAAATTGGATACTTATTTTCTCCCTCGAAAGAATAAACGTTATGAACGTCATGTTTTTACGTACATGTGTCCAAAAAGACACAAATGAATCAATTGCGCAATATGTTACACGTTTGCGATCCCTAGGAAAAACGTGTGAATTT
Source organism: Hydractinia echinata (assembly GCA_030067915.1). Lineage (NCBI taxonomy): Eukaryota > Metazoa > Cnidaria > Hydrozoa > Anthoathecata > Hydractiniidae > Hydractinia > Hydractinia echinata. Next base: position 518,344 of record JASGCC010000168.1, read on the forward strand.
CATGACACAGACGATGAAATTGTTGACCAAGTAATTGAAAAATGCAATTCCCGTAAACTCCGAAAACGACTCTTGAAAGAACACACCCTTACACTTGCGAAGTTGTGTGAAATTGCTGCAATCATTGAAGCTGCAGATCACCAAGCAGGGCAGTACAAAAACACACAACCTACTGACACTATTGTTAACGATGAATCTGACAACGATGAGGTCAACAGAATTTCAAATCGCACTCATCGTATTCGCTTTCCAAAAAGTTCTATTTCAAGACAAACAGAGAAGAACCAAACATGTTACAGGTGTGGTAGCAAGCATCACCTTGCTAATACTTGTGAGGTAACAAAAGGAAAATCCTGTCATGCGTGTGGAAAACCTGGTCATTTCAGTAATGTTTGCAAATCGAGCCAACGACAAGATAAAGTCAGATATGTAATCGCTGACAGCTCTTCTTCTGATGACGACTTTGTTTTTGCACTCACCAATACTACACAATCCAACAACCCGTATCCAATCCAATTCAATGGTCATGTCATTAATGTCCTCATTGACAGTGGCAGCAATATCAATTTGATCAGTGCAGATATCTTAAAAAGCCTCAAACAACCACTTCAAGTGAGGCCTTACAACAGAAACGTCTATCCCTACAAATCTAAGGTACCAATTGCTGTTATCGGCTATGTGTGGGCAACTGTTGAGTCCAATAACCAAAACACTTCTGCAAAATTTGTTGTCGTACCAAGCTCTGACATCAATATTCTAGGTTATGATACCGCTTGTGCTTTGGATCTACTACGAGTTGGCCCAAATACTGATGTGGTCAACCAAATTGAAATAACCAATCCCAGATTACATCAAATGCTGAGTGAATACACTGATCGCTTTGAAGGTTTGGGAAAGCTGAAAGATGTGGAACTACACATCCAGACTGATCCTAATGTATCACCCCTTGTTCAAAAAGCCCGTCGATTACCAATACTGATGCAGAAACAGGTTGACGATGAGCTTGATAAATTACTTGATTATCATGTGATTGAACCTGTTGAATCACCACCGACATGGGTCAACCCACTTGTCATTGTCCCTAAGAAAGATTCCTCATCTACCAGCATACGCATGTGTGTTGATATGCGTGCTGCAAATGCTGCTGTTATTAGAGAACCATATCAAATACCTACTTTGGAGGAGTTGCTACATGAGCTAAATGGTTGTACCGTGTTTACGAAGTTGGATCTCAACAAAGGTTACCACCAAATCGCGCTAGATACAGAAAGTCGAGATTTAACTGCTTTCGCTACTCACCGTGGTATTTTCAGATATACAAGGCTCATTTTTGGTATGTCATCTGCTGCTGAGCTCTATCAAAGGGAAATAGAGCATGCCCTCATTGGAATTCCTGGAGTGCGCAACATATCTGATGATATTATAATTGGAGGACGCAATACTGAAGAACTGCTTGACCGCATGAATAAAGTCTTTCAACGCCTACGTGAGAAACACCTTACAATTAACCGTAGAAAATGTGAATTTTTAAAAAGTCAACTCATCTACATGGGTCATAAATTGTCAGCCGAAGGTGTTGCACCTGATAAAAGAAAGATTCAAACAATAGTAGACCTGAAACCACCATCGAATGTCAAAGAAATGCGCTCATTCTTAGGCATGGTAACTTACTGTTCAAAATTCCTGCCTAACTTTGCAACTGTCACTTATCCGTTACGTCAACTACTGCGAAAAGATTACACATGGAATTGGTCCATTGAGCATCAGACTGCATTTGACAATTTGAAGTCACTGCTCTTGTCCAGTGATACACTGGCATATTACAACCCAAATGCATACACAGAAGTAGTTACTGATGCTTCTCCAGTTGGTCTCGGAGCTGTCATTACACAACGTCAACCTGATGGAACTTTAAGACCAATAAGTTACGCTAGTCGATCACTATCTTCCGTTGAAACACGATACAGCCAAATTGAACGAGAAAGCCTTGCTATTTTATTTGCCATAGAACGCTTTCGCATGTACTTATATGGTGTAAAATTCACAGTGAAGACCGACCATAGGCCATTGGTTACCATGTTCTCATCAATCAACAAACACCTTCCCCCACGAATTGAACGCTGGGTCATGAAATTGATACCCTACAATTATAATGTTGAATACCAACCAGGTCAACACAATAGTGCTGATTTCTTATCACGTTCAAATCCATCGCCCACCACCGATAAATGCCATCGTCTAGCTGAAGAGTATGTAGGTTATGTACACAATTCACAATCTCCTACCGCAGTTACACCGTACCGAATTGCTCTGGAACAAAACAAAGACCCCAAAATTCATGCTGTTAAACTTCAAGTCAAATCAGAGCACTTCATCAAAACCGATCTTACCAAAAATTTCTATCCTGTACGTAACCAGCTTACTATTTTCAATGACGTCCTAATGATCAATAAAAAGATTATCATACCGCCTTCGCTCCAACAAGAAATTCTACAAGTAGCACATGAAGGACACCAAGGAATAGTGCGTACGAAACAACGTCTTCGCACTAAAGTCTGGTGGCCATGTATGAATGTAGCTGTTGAAGAATTTGTCAGTTCCTGCCATGGTTGTCAAGTCACGGCTGACCCCGAAAGAAAAACACCTGTCATAATGACAGAAATTCCCGATGCCGCATGGCTTCTCATTGGATGTGACTTGTGTGGTCCTTTTCCAACAGGTGAGAATTTATTGGTATGTGTTGACTACTACAGTAGATATCCCGAAGTTGAGATAATTCACAAAACTAATGCAACCAACATAACACAGAAGCTCCGTAAATTATTCTGTCGTTATGGTGCTCTTGAAACCATAATCACCGATAATGGTCCACAATTTCGAAAAAACCAAGTATTTAAATCTCTTATGAAAGAATTTGGAGTTAAGCACCGCAAAGTAACTCCGTACCATCCCGAAGCAAATGGTGAGGTTGAACGGTTTAACCGCACCTTGAAGAAAACCATTCAAGCTGCCATTGCTGATGGCAAAAACTGGCGCACTGTGCTTGAAAATTTTCTGTTAGCATATCGAACAACACCGCATGCTACTACTGGTATCGCACCTGCTGAATTGATGTTTGGACGCATGATCAAGGATAAACTTCCAAATTATAACAATGGGACTCAAAAGAATTCTATTAAAGTTAGAGATCGTCGACGAAAACAGAAAATTGCAACATATGCCAATCAACGAAATCATGCCAAAGCTCACCAACTTAAACATGGTGATACTGTACTTGTTGCTGATCAAACTCCACATCGCAATAAATTCACCCCACGTTGGAAATCAACACCGTACTCTGTTTCTGCAGTCAAAGGTAACGCAGTCTTCCTGCAATGTGGCAACAAACCTACAATAGTGCGTAATTCTGCACATGTGAAACCTTACCGGATTAGATCTCACTCTCATCAGAAGGAAAGAGGTGTGATTACCGTGAGCACTGAGTCCAGTACTGATGATGACTTTATTTTACCAGCAACAACATGTCATAACAGAGAACAACAGTCGGGCGCTGATACAACAACAAACGAGGAATCGGATGATCAAACCATACCATACCAAGAATCGGATTCTGAGGAAGATCTATTTATTCCGGAACCAAAGAACAAACGTATAAGAAAAACTCCTGCACATCTCACTGATTATGTGATGAACTAAACATTTACAAACTATATTTATCGAAAACATTCTGTTCAACAAGTTAGAACTTCTTCTTTTTACCATAGTCATAAGAAAAAGTTTTCTTATTTTTCTTGTGGCTATATACTTTTATTTAATTAGTTTATTTAGTGGTAGGGGAGAGATGTGATGTCCGTTCGTTCCGCTCGGAAATCATATCTCCGTCCAATATCCACTTTGCTCGGACTATTTTGTAAGGCTAAGAGTTATAGCTGGAAATATACAATATGGCGGATACCATAGCATAAAGCTGTGTTGTTTACTGATAAATACCGTACGTTCTTTACAGACATTACAGGCTCGTTTGAGAAATATATTAAAAAGAGATACCATTTTTTGTTCAACATGATATAAAGCAAATTTATCTTGATAATTAAATTGATATATGTGCGGTGTTTGTCTCCCCCCCTGCAGAACTGCTAGTGTAGACCTCTAGAGCTAGAGCGTATACCGTCTAAATTACATGAACATCTAACTAATAGCTAGTAGCCATATATATTGATGTTGTTAACGTCATTACCCTACTTGGGTACAAAACTCAATGTTGTTAGTCAATGTTTGAGTCTATTTTTATAAATATTTTAATGACAAGCTGGCTGTGTTCTCTTTAAATCTTATGTGGGCAAATTAGCTAAATTATCTGTCACATTTCTAAGAAACATTTTGTTGGCTGAAAATGTTGCAGCTGACTTTCATCGTGACGTGTGTTGTTTATAATTCCCAAACCTCTTACGCAAATAGACAGTACATCATTCATCATCATTCTCGGCTTAACGTCCGTTTTCCATGCTAGCATGGGTTGGACGGGGTATATTAATGACCCTCTTCCAATCTGATCTAGACTGTGTTAGATCTAAACTCAACTTCCTCTGTATCAAGTCTGTCCTTACTCTCCACTTTCTCGGTCTGCCTCTGGGCTTTGCCCCTGGAACTATCAAGTCTCTACACTTTCTTACCCAATTATCCTCCTCCATTCTTTCCAAGTGCCCCAGCCAATTCAATCTTCTTATCTGGATAACATCTTTAATTCTACGGAGACTTAGCCTGCTTCTTAGCTCATCTGAACTCTTTCTGTCTCTCAGACTGGCGTTACACATCCACCTAACCATTCTCATATCATTCCTTTCTAAACGGTCAAGATCTTCCTGCTTCACTGCCCATGTCTCACTACCGTACAACATAACACTTCTTACACAGGCCTCATACAACCTACCTTTTACCTCAATTGACAAGACTCTGCTAGTCAACAAAGGAAGTAACTCTCTGAACTTTTTCCAAGCAGAACCTATCCTGCAAGTAACACTTCTTCCAACACCCCCTTCACTGCCCAACATATCACCTAAGTAACAGAAGTTCTCAACTATCTCTAACGAGCCACTGTTGTACATCATTAAAGCTGGAAGTACTTCATTCTCTATAATCTCACCTTTGCAACGCTTGCATACAAACTGAATGCCAGCTCTTAACCTTCCACCAATACTACTGCACTTCTTATGTACCCAATGCTTGCAAGTCTGACAAAAAATTGAGTTACTACCAACCCCTTTCCTGCAAACTCCACAAGGCCACTTTCCAACTACAAGGTCACACTTGGCTGCAATGCTACTAATCATGACTTTAGACTTTGCTGTGTTTACCTTTAGCCCTTTCTCTTCTAGTCCTTTCTTCCACTTCTCAAACTTTTGTCATTGTCATACAAACGTTTTTAACCAAAATTTGACTTTCTTCACCTAAGGTCTGCATTTTTTGCCTGCCGATTTTCTGATTTTTTCGGCCATGCACAAGAATCTCTTAAAAATGTAAACATTGGAACTCATGTATATAAGTAGGTAAATATGATGAGCTTATTTGATATATTATCCAGGCCTATGGAATGTACATTAAGTGAGGCACTTAAATGTAGCCTGTATTGCAATTTTTTTGGCACTGCCTTTTAAATGAAGAAAGCTCTTACAAATTTGTCATATCACAAATTTTATGCCTATTCACTTATATACTTTGAGCAATTTAAATGAGGCCCATAAAGGTTTTGTAACAAAACTTCTAAATCTGGACCAAATATAAACAAACAAGTAAGGTTTTTAAACAAATTAATTCTTCTAAGGCCGATGTACCATACTGAGAAAATTTAACATTAAAAGGTCCTATTTTTGTTTTAGGCCAGTGATTGATTATTCTCCACCGGCATATTTTCACATATCGTGGCCAAGTACAAATGGCATTTTTGGAATTAATACCTTGCACGTATATAATAAAACAGCTTTAACCCATTATTTATATCGTTTAATGATATCAAATATTGTCCCTTTTACAAAAAGATCTTGCAAAACCTCTAAATATTAATCTGCAAAAAAAGGGTTTCTTGTCTTAGTGGCAGTTTATATATGTAATTAAGAACAACATGGCAAAAGTTTACATTTTAAAACTGGTAGAAATAGAGTTTTTATTCTTGTGTCTTGGTTATGATCATTTTAAAAGAGAAAACAAAAGACTTTTGGAGAAAACGACTTACACATTTGTTATATTTTAAATTTGACTATAATATTCAATTGCAGTGAACCAATTTCACTGCAGTTGACTTGTGTAGTCATTTCAATAAAAAACATCAGTAGTCATTTCATTATAAAGCATTAAATGTTTTGCTACTAATAGGGGCAGTTTACTTAGAGTATAAACTTGAAAAATGCAAGATTCCAAAGTTTTGATGCTGAATTCAAATGTTGGTCATTTTGGTTGAAAATGATCATAAAGTGTCAAGCATGTTAACCCGGATCCGAGAATAATCCATCCAAATTTAGCACTATTACAACCTGTCATTCTTAGTTTTGATTTTAAAAAAAAGGAAAATTTGTTGTGCATACTAGAAAAATTTGCGTGCAACTAGAGTACCCAGATTTTCTCCTACAATTTCTAACGTGTTCTTAACAAAATCACCCACCTGAAAAATAATAGCCATTTAATATGTCCTTTATAAATTTGTGGCTGTCTCAGGATGCACGTTAGCTAGCTCTCTAGGCAGCTACCTATTACACAGCCCAGCTAGCTAGCTAAGCTAGCTAGAGCTCATGAATTTTAATGTAAACAAACTTCCAAAACATTTTCTAAATTAAAGGCCTTTCGCTAATATTGAATAATCAAGCTAAGCCAGATTAATAGACTTTACGTCAGTAATATTCTGACAATTTTGCTTCCATCGACAAAATAGTTTCTTCAATGTTGTGTCTTTTTTCGTCCGCCATCTCTAATTTTTAAGGCGAGCGCCAAATTTGCATCTCATTATCTTTGGAATTTCAAAAATGCCCAGTATATCTTAGCCAGGAGACCCAGCGTAATTTTTCTTACCACCGGGAAATCGGAGTAGTTAAGGTGGGAAAAATTACGCTGGGTCTCAAACGATTTTTCTGCGGCCAAAATCTGGCCGCGCTTTTTGATTGGCTAATTCTATTGTTCTTTGCTCACGTGGCCCATGTCGGGGAAAGCCCTTTTCATCCGAATATTCCAGCGAGTGGTTTCACTCACCCTAACAAACATTAGTAAACTATAAAGTTTTTACCAGAGTAAGATGTGGCCAAGCTTGGTAAACAACTCACAGATAAATTAAAATGGCCTCCGAAGCGATTAGTCACATTGTCCAATTTAAACTCGGGGTTTCCGCTGAGTCATTCGTTTGCGTCTAAGCTTTAGTTTGAGAGAAACTCATTTTATCAACTCGAAGAAGAAAGCTTAGTTAACTAGGCTAAGTATATCTGGGCATTTTTGTTTTGTTCCAGGGTCATTGTTGGCCACTCCGTAATAACGGCTCAGGGCCACAAGACCCTGGAGACGAGGTTGAGGCAAAGACAGTTAGCATTCTTATTTGGGGAAAACGAAAGCTAAGTTGCAACAGATTCTGTTTACATCAGCATCACTTGATTAAACATGAATTTCAGCCAATCAATAACATTGTTATTGTTAACGTATTCTTGGTTTCGACGCGTTTCAGGTCAAAAGATTTATTCCCGTGAGCCAAAGTGAAATCATCGAACAATAATTGACGATTTTCACAAACCCGTAAATGATCGCTAACAGCACTGTTACTAGGCAACACAGATTTACCCGTAAAAGCGGAACGACCAATGTGTTCGCCGGCTCTTATCTTCAGGTGGCGTGATGTTTCTCCATAGTATGTGCGTTGCAGCTACTGCACACAAATTCGTTATGACGAAACCAATGTCATTTTTATTTTCCAGTTTAGTTCTTGCTAAAACTAACAAGTTCGATCATTGAACTTTTTTATAATCTTTTAACATATCTTTCTGACATCGACTTTCCTTACTGGTAGCCACTAAATACAACCAGGTTTTACATGTCCTTCAAGATGCTTTAGTGATCGTAATTATATTATCGCTGAACTTTATTTAGGCAAAATAATGGCAAGACTCGCTTTAAAAAAAGAACCTGAAGATCTTCTCTTTCTAAACACAATGCCATCAAAATTAAAGTGCCATGCCGACGGCTATCCGAAACCGCAAATCAGCTGGCTTGACGAGAAAGGCTCGACAGTTCAACCAATTAATGGTATAAGATACGTAAGTGGTGGAGATCTACATTTCAACGCGTTTGAAGCAAACCAATACATGGCATCAGCACATAGAACAAAATACAGGTGCAATATATCCAGCGAAGTTGGTGCTATTGTTAGTAAAGAAATTCGTGTAAGAGCAGGTAAGAGAAATTTAATCCAAACTTTATCCAAACTTGTTGCACCTTCGTACCAAAAATTATTTCTTTGTTTTTGTTTCAGTAATTGACGAACGGTACTCTCCAGTCGTCTACCACCAATCCGCACCACTCGAAGGGTATGCTATCTTCATATGTCACTTACCCAGTGACAGCGCAGACTACATAAAAGTGTTAGCATGGTTGGTTACATATCCTGGTGGAGCAAAGAAACGCACAATTCTGTCAGGGATGTCGATTGACGGATTTACCGCGTTGACAAATGGAGATATGGTTGTCGATGATGTGCTGAAAGTCCATGAAGAATTCAAGTTTTCTTGCATCAGTCAAAATATTCTAAACAATGTCACTCTAACCAGTTCGCAAGGAAGAATTTTTTCTAACGGTAGGTTCATTCTCAAACTGATTTTTAGTTTTTTTGGTTTAGTAATCTAATTTATTTCGATACAATAAGTTGTACGATTCCACTATTTTAAATCAAATGAACAATAGTTTTGTTCATAAAGACATTTCAAACGTTTTTTTTTTTGCACAAATTTTTTTTTTTTTAAATGAAAGTCTATGAATTACATTTCTTGTAGAACCTACACCTTTTAGTCCGATCAATTTTATACGTCCACAAAATCAAACCATTTACGCTGGAGAGACTTTAACATTAAACTGTCACGCTTCTTCTTATCCTTTACCTACGTTTGTCTGGTACAAAAATGGTGTTACACTTGATTTAAAAGATCCCGTCAAAATTATTACTGGTGGGTCTATAAAAATTATTCGCTCGACTGTTCAAGATCAGGGGAAGTATACTTGCAAGATTATATACGAGGAAAATGAGACAACATTTGATGTCACTGTGTTTATTAAAGGTATGACGTATTGTTGTAACTTCGTGTATAAACGTAGATTGTAGCTAGGTAGCTATAGCACATGTTTTTGTCGAGTCAACGGTAATTGGGCTGTTCGCGCATGGCTAATGGATTATCACCTGTGTTTTTAGCATTCTAGTAAAAAAATCGCAGCATAGCAATTTGTCTTAGAGTTTTTATTAACCCGCGAACTCTGAGTAACTCACATTAGCGTTGCCCCAGCAATGCCGAAATACTGATATGCCATCTACTACTCGTTACTACTCGTTACCACTAAACTTTAAGATATTAAAATAAGGTCTCTAAAAATAAATTTCCTTACCAGCTATAGCCAACTTCGTCAACGTTGGAACAGCGAGTGGCCAGAAATCGGCCTTAATAATGAAAGATTATCAGCAACCTCGTCCCGAGGCCCATTTTTCTCTTTCTGACAATCTCGGACGGCGAGAAGAAATGATTTTCATCAAATCATTTCTTCGCGCCGTCTCGGATATCAAAAAAGCGAAAAATTGCCCTGGGAACGAGGTTGAGATTATCAGCTAAAAAAATAATCGATATTTGAGTTTTTTAAAAAGAAATCTTCGGCGGCGAAGGGTTAACAATGTGAAGGCATGCGTAACTAAATTCCGAAAGAATAAAAAAATAAATAAAAATTTATTTTTATTCTAATTTCAGTTCCCCTTGCAATGACAGAAGTGCCGAAATTAGTTTCCACGCTCAGTAAAAAGACAGTAACGTTTTCATGCGAAGGAACTGGTACAAAACCCATGACCATAGAATGGAGAAAAAACGGAGCAGTTTTGCGTACAGGAAACCATGTTTCTGTTCACACCAACAGGTTAATGATTTTTGATGTCACAACAAAAGACGAGGGAGTGTACCAATGTATAATAAGCAACAACTTTGAGCAGGTTCAAGCTTCAACACGGTTAATTGTAAATGGTATGCATAATTATTTTCTCCTGTGAGTCAGGTTTTCATTGCTCCTAAACAAACTGTTTTGAATCTTGATTAGTCTAAAACAAAAGGTATACTAACAACATCATCCCCAAAGTTTTTATACGCTTTTGATTTCCCAATAGACGGGCTGTACCGATTGAGATGGTTTGGGCTATTAACACAAAGAGTCACCTATAGCGTATTTACAACTTTAATGTGATAACTGTCGTCGCAAGACTATTGAGACTTTTGAGAGATAGTAGAAACTTTTGTGTCTTTCTAGCTGTTCTTCCTGCGATTATTTCGCTCACAGCAAGCCAAACAGTACAAGCACGATCCCTGGTCACACTCACCTGTCAATGTAAGGGCCAACCATTTCCAAAATTCACTTGGTTAAAGGATGGAAAACCTGTGGAAGTTGAGAAAGATGGACTCTCAGTGTCGGAGAGAAAAGGGGCGAATAATATTGTTGTATTTTTGCTTAACATACGAAATGTGCAGACAAAATTTTCAGCCACATACACGTGCGTTGCGGAAAACCGGGTAGGGAGAGAGAGTGCGGAAACACTCCTTCGAGTGGAAGGTTAGTCAATAAAGTATTGGACGAACAATTTAAAATCTAATAACTTATGCTATTACATTGTTAACTAAAGATTTCTTTGAATACCTCTGCCAAGTAACTATAATGGACTCTCATCTGCTTTAATCAGTAACCATATCTACCTTAGGCCCACCAAAAATAATTGAATTTACACAAAATGTATATGGTATCACAGGACACACTTTAAGTATAGACTGCAAGGGGAAAGGTTTTCCACAAGTTACACATGAATGGTTTAAAAATGGAATTGAAATTTATGCAAATGATCGCATCTCTTTGCATACAAACGGCTCTTTACAAATCAGACGATTTTCTGCAAGCGACGAAGGAACGTATTGGTGTGTTGTGAAAAATAAACATGGAAAGCATCAAGATATTGTCAAAGTTGCTGTGCTAGGTAAGCATCTCATATTGTTTAAATCGTTAACTCTTCTGAAGAAGGTAATACATTCATATGACAAGTAGAGTAGGTTAAAAATGATATCTTTAGTTTCTATTTCCTTGATTTTCCAAATGAGAAAAAGGGATTCCATTTAAAACTGCATTGTCGACAGGTCGAAGATATTTTCCTTTTTTTCCTTTTCTCAATTGTTCTCAATAAAATAAGTAAGTAAGTGACGTACCATCTCACAGTGGAATGTTGCGCGCTAGAATGCACTAAGGCCGTAAACTAACAACTATTTATAACTTATTTAGATCCACCACAGATAAGGCCTTTTAGCTTGACACCTGAGTTAGTTGGAAAGCGGGCGCAGTATCTTTGCACCGCGCAGGGTAGCAATGTTGGACTTCAAATATCTTGGTATAAGAATGGACTGGAGGCAAAAAAAATCAAAGGGGTTAAAATTATGGATCTCTCAATATCAAAAGCGTTGACTTTTGAGCACATTATGACGTCCCACAGAGGCAGATATACATGTGTAGTAGAAAATAAAGCTGGGAAAGCAAGTTATTCTGCTGACTTAGTTGTTTATGGTGAGTTCCTAAGTATCTAACCAAAATATCCAGTATCATAAGAACATTTATTCGGTTATGTTACCTCAAAATTGAGAGATAGTTTATTATGCAAATTTATTTACAATATGTGTGCTGTCTGTTTCAGAAAAACCTGTTTTCTATATGAAGCCAACAGATACTACTGTACTCGACGCACATCCTGTTCAACTTTTTTGCTCTGCAACTGGTTTTCCTTTTCCACAAATCACTTGGTTTAGAAGAACAATCAATGGAGCGTTGCATCCAATAAACTTAGATCATCGCGTACAGCAACTCCACAACGGGTCACTTATCATATCAGCGGCACAAGCGTCCGACAATGGTAGATACGTGTGCCAAGCTTCGTTTTTTAACAGAAAGATGGTGCCTGACCCACTCGTTAAAGAAATTCGCCTAGTTGTAAGAGGTAGGGGAGATTTTTTACTGATTTTGCTTTATGTAACGAAAGACACGAATTAATTGTGACTGATCCTTCATTTGTTTTCAACAAAGAAAAAGAATACGACTCCTTGTAAAAAACGTGTGAAGTTATTTTATCAGTTAATGAATGTTTTTAACAATTTGTTTGTAGTACCAGCCAGAATAACCGTCACATCACCTCTTGTTGCAAGAGGATTGAAATCGACTTCAGTGGATTTATTTTGCTCCACATCGGGAACACCTGTGTTAAAATTGAAATGGTTTAAAAATGGACTCATTATATCAACAGAAAACCATTTGAAATATTTCAGTTATCAGAGTCAAGGTCACGAAACACAGCCACCGACATTGAATTCATCGTTAGAAATTCGAAACCTTATACAAACGGATACTGGTAACTACGAATGTATGGCTACCAATGCTTATGGCTCACAGAACACAAGATTTGAAGTTTATGTCGAAGGTACAAAAAAGATAATAAGAAAAGATTTTGTACATGGTAGAATAAAATATTAGCTGGCCTTCAGGTTTTGCTTTTCCTTTTAAACCTTCACCATTGTAGCTTAATTATTCTGTTTGTTCAGAGAAACCATACAAACCGTCAGCTGTTGAACAGATTAGCTCCACATCAAGATCTATGCAAATCAAGTGGGAACCAGGTTTTGATGGCAATTCCCGAATCAATCAATCCCGGGTTGAAGTAAAGAAGGTATGGGAAGACTGGAGCATGGCAAGTATTTACAGAATAAATGGAAGTACAACAAATTATTTGGTTCCCAATCTACACCCGGGTGATACGTACACTGTTAGAGTGAAATCTATGAATAAACATGGAATAAGTGATTGGAGTCAAGAGACTCGTTTATCTACAAAAGAAAAAGGTAACTATTGCGCATGCGTAACACACTGTTGTCATTTCGCTCGCTTGTGTATTTGTTTGATTAGATAGAAAAATATAATTAAGTTATTTGCTTTCTATTCACGTGCTATTTAAAAAAAATCAAACACATTCTTGACTAGTGAAAAAACAAAGTCGGTAAAAAGTGACTAAATTTTTTCATAGGGTCTTTTGGCCAACAAGTTTTCTTAATTGATCTTTTAGTTACCGAAAATTTTGTGGCAATAAACTAACTTATACTCTCCTATCGACATTTTTAACTCGTTTTATTCTCTCTGATTAGATTTAGTCGACTTTTTAAGACGCGATAAAGTTTTACTTAATGACATTTGTGTTTTCTTGTTTCCTTTACAGTTATCCTTCTTCTCAGCCAGCCTCCTTTTCAGGCAACCTCTTTTTTAGCAAACCTTAACCGTAATGCTTTACTTATAGCACCATCAGCACCACCAACGCACGTGTCAATAAATGCTCTTGCAAGGGATCAGCTTTCCATGAAATGGGAGGTAAATAATACTAATTGATTTTATGATGTTATTTTAAAAGTACAAACTCCGTCGCACTAAATATGTTAGTTTTAACATATGTTTGTGCAAGGGAACTTTTCTCTGATGTTGAAAGAAGAACAAAAAAATGTATATTTGTCATATAGGCACCAGAAGCGAGTAAGAGAAATGGTATCTTAACGAACTATCGAATTTTTTATGCGTCTCCTAACTTAAACCACGACTTCTCATTACTCAATCTGACGGTTGGCAACACGAAAAGCTATGTTTTGACGAATCTTCTACCGTATACCGTGTACCGTATTCAAGTACAAGCTCTCACCAAGGCGGGTGGAGGGCCACTATCTTTGGTAAAGTACGGAAAAACTCTAGAAGGAGGTAAATCAAATTATACTACCTAAGATTTATCACAAGGTAAATTGCTAAAAATTGCTTAACCCTATTAGCACCGGGGGAGGAGAGGGGGGGGGGGGGCGTAAATTGCCTGCAGTCTCTTTGACTTGACATAACTTTGGTTCCACATGTAACAGAAAACTGAAATTTAGTGACTTTTTCTAATTTTTATTAGGGATTTTACTTAAATTTTTTATACTATTAGGGTATTGCGTTTTTCAGACGCGGGTAATTTTTTGTAAATTTTAAAAAGTTATGACATGCCTGTATGAGTGTCGTAAGACGTTATATAGGTTATATAATTATTTTACACGTATGTTTGTTACCAGGTGATTTCTAAGGTGTTGCTAAGGAGATGGGTCCCAGGGATAAAATACAGACTAGATTTGACGTAATATCGATCCGGCGATATGACGTCGTCTCTGATCTCAATGGCGTTATTATATTGTTTTTCTTACTTCGAACATTTATAAATGTCATATTCTAAACATGTACCAAGTTTAATGATATGAACATTAATATTTCTGGGAAACGGATCTTTTTACCTTTATCGTTAAAATGAGAAACTTTTGTACAGACATGACATCATTTTTGATCCTAATGGCGTTATTAAAATTCATTTTTTCATATGAAATCCATTATTTTGCGGCATATGTGATGTCATTTCTGATCCCAATAACGTCATCAAATTAATTTTTTAAACATAAGTAGTTCCGAATTTATGACCCGCGGGCACTTTATGCCCCACTTATGCTACAATAGCAAAAAGTGTTAATAGGGTTAACTCCCGCACAAATAATTGGAGAAATTTGCAACTGTTTCCTCTACTAGTCCGAACGAGGACTCATTAAATTAGGATAAATACAATGCATCATTTATGTTTTGTGAATATCTTTCACGTGTTAGTCCTCTAAATTTTAATTTATTTCAGACTTGAAATGTGATGCAACCCATTTTTTTTTCTTAATAATAGTACCATCCCTACCACCTCCAGCTGTTAATGTCCAAACTATCAGTTCACAACACATTCTGGTGAGATGGCAAAGAGTACCTTCGAATACTGTGAATGGTGTGCTCAAAGGTTACAAAGTGATATATACAGACATGGAGAGGAAAAAGACATTTGAAAACGATGTTAAAAATACATTGCAAGCACATCTGACAGGACTGGATAAGTTTACTATGTACACAATCGGGGTGCTGGCGTACACCAGCACTGGTAATGGAGTAATGAGTGATCCTATGTATAAAAGAACGGATCAGGATGGTGAGTAAACAATTTTTGTTGGCAGTAAAATATTTGAAAACCTACTTTTCTAACTAGTCAGCAACCTTTGTTGCATAATACGTTTGTGGTGAAAGTACTTGCTCTTGTTCCTAACTTCCCGTACCACTTTGTTTTAGTTCCAGAAGAACCTGCGCAATTCACTGTAATTCCTGCTGGTCCAACAAAACTAGTTATTTCATGGTCCCCTCCTTTACATGCTAATGGTATTCTCACCGCTTATGTGCTCTATTACAACGACATACAAGTAGAAGATGCAGTTGCGAAAACCATCATTCCAAATGAAAACGTGAATTTTGTTTTACGAGATCTCACATTAGGCAAGAAATACAGGATTTGGTTGACAGCCAAGACAATAAAAGGCGAAGGGAAGAGCACAATGAAAGTTGTAGCACAAACTACAAAGCGTGGTACGTTAGTGGAACACAAAAAATATTAAACTATTAAATTTAACTAAATTTTTAATTTTTTTTTAATTTTGCCTTCTTTATTATAGCCCCTGCGAAAATCATTACCCATCGATATGTAATGTACCGTCCGATAGGAAGTGACGTCACTTTATCGTGCACGGCTGTCGGCTACCCAAAACCTAGTATATCATGGCACAAGGTTAACCAATCTTCTTCATACCATAAACAGAGACGATGGTTAGCAACAGACAGTCCTCGAAGGTTGTTTAATATTCAAATGAAAGATTCTGGCATATATAATTGCACAGCTATGAATCTGTATGGAAGTGATTGGAACATAGTTACACTCGTCGTGCAAGGTGATTTTTGTTAGTCAGATGAGGTCACACTTCTTAAAGATTTTCATGGCCTCAATCATTTTCTTACTGCCTTAAGGATCTGTTGACATTGAACCTAATTCCTTCTCATTTTTGTATACTATTTATATTGTTTCAGTGGTACCGTCTGCACCAGATAACGTGACAGTCAAATTGATCAAACAGTACCAGATCAACGTATCATGGACACCTGGTAACGATGGCAACAGTGTTATTATTGACCACCGTGTGCAGTACCTCATATCAGGAAAACATGAAAAGTGGCAGACCGTTATAGTGCCTGGTCGTCGACTCTGGTTTATGATAACCAATGTCACCAACTTTGTCGCATACTTCCGTGTAGCATGTGAAAATAGTGTGGGCGTGGGTGATTATTACCCTCCTTTGAAGTTAGTGATATCAGGGACTGGTATGTTGTGTGGATTGTAGTGTCTACTGCTGAGACATTGTTATGTATACTAAACTTTTGCAAAAGACAAGAGTTTTGTCATTCACAGACTATTGGCAGTACTTTTCATGTTGTTGTTTTTTAGGCGTGAATAAATTTGCTGGAACTACTATATTTGATGCATCAGGAAAGAAAAAGTCCAATACGCTACGATATATAATGCAACCTTTGCTAATTTCCGTTGTTGTCATAGCAACAATTCTGATTATATTATTATTTATTGCATCATGGGATAGGAATGAACGACGTATACGAAGTAAGAAACCAAAACATAACCAACATTTTCCAACTGTATTTAGTAAGCCTTCAATGTCAACACTCAAAACATACAAGGGTTATCCATAGGTACTCTTGGTAACCTAATTATAGGGGGGTGGGGGGCACCAAATTTCAGAAAATTTCACCACCCATTTCACTTTATTAACACACACGTATTAAAAAAGAAATAGTAAAATCCACTACTTCTCTTTAATAACCCCCCCCCCCCCCCCCCCCTATTTATTACCCAGATTGAAAAAAGTGTTCAGTAACTTTGGGAAAACAAATATGAAAGGTGCATTCTTCAATAAAAGTGTTCAAAAACATGGTAAGGAACAAAAATATTCATATAAGAAATCAGAACAAGTCAAAGGCATTGGGACCGACGAATGTGTCTGCAATAGCTGTTCTGCCTCCCCTCCCCTCCCCCCCTTCACTATTGCCACTCCCCTTATTTCAGCCCTCTGAATAAAAATTCACCTATCCCAATTTATTAACACCAAAACAGAAATCCAAACAAAAACTATTCCTTGAAGAAAAGAAACGTGAATTACATGTCAGGCCAAAAATACTTTTCTAAATTTAGAACCAAAGTGTTATCGACTGTGTTTTTGCTCTTGTCGAAGAAAACATGATTTTATTGATGATCCTTATGGCGAGCCGGGGCTTCCTTGGCCGTGGAACATCAGAAGGTGAGTACTTCAGAATCGCTTATTGTGTATTAGTTTTGAAAGGAAGAGTGATTTAGACCATGTTTACATTATACCGGGAAAAAATCATCTCAAATAGGCCTTCTGTTCACACTGTACACGGTGTTTTGCAGCATGATTTCTATACCAGATAGGTATCGCAATATTTTGTAGTGTCAACAGTTAAACGGCATGATGTTTATGCCGAAATCTTGTTTATGTGTTTATTTCTTCATTTAACCTTGGAGGAAAGAATACGGAAGGAGAAACAACTTCATTTCTGTACGCTTTAAATGTATTGAATTTTCTATTGTTTTTAATTTCAAAAGAATCAGTGCGTGAGGTGCTCGACCGAGTCTTTTTCGCAAAAACATGATCAAAATCCATATTCTCCTTTAATAGGGGCTAACTTTTTCTATTGAAATCTGACTGTAACACGCTGCAGGCACGTGATATTTGTATGGAAAGTGTGCCTAATATAAGTCGGTAAACATTGCTGTTAAAAACTTCAACAATACGTTTGAAAAAAAGCGTTTAACCGTGATATTAACCTATTTCTACAGGCTTGAGTATACCACTTTGATCATGAAAAAAAATAGAGATAGATATGCGCCGGACGAGTGCCGACAAAATGTGTGCTGAATTAATGTTTATTCTAACTAAAGAAATAACTTCTTATAACAGAACGTCGTTTTAAAACGAGATATAAACTTTTTCTTTTTGTTTACAAAAGTGTCGAGCATGTGCTTCTTCGCTAATTATGTTAACATAAGAACAAAAGAAATTTTACCGATTTCAATATGGCTTTTTGTTTTGATAATATTATCAAATTCATCATCAAATTATCTAATTGTTTTTATAACCAATCATAGTTGCGAATTCTTATTCACGAATAATTTAGTCACACAACCGCCAAAATTTCAAATTAAGTTTCTATACAGACACCTGCTAGAACCTCACGCAGTGTTTCAATAGAATTAAAAGAGTTGTTTCTCCTTCCGTATTCTTTCCTCCAAGATTTAACAGACGTTTTAACGAGTTTGTGGAGTAAACATGTCGATATCAAGAAAGAAAATAATATTTCTTATTAATGCACTGCAAAACCTATTGAACAGCAACCTAACAAATGTAAGAAGAAAAAATCTTCTAACTTGGCTTGTTTTTGAAAAACAGCACTCAATGTCTTAGAAAGAAGAACGTATAAAACAAAAGGGAGAACATGGGTTCATCAAGGTCGATCAAACAAACAGTGGAAATCAAACGATGGGCTAATCTAAAAGTTTGTAATGTAAACACCAGAAACACGTTGCATGTCAACATGTAACGATTTTGTTCACACCATACCAGATAGATGTCGATATCGGTATTAAAACCTATCCGGTATAATGTAGACATGGTCTGAGTAAGTAAGCAACAAAACTCTGCCACAATCAGGAAGATTTTGACAGGATGTTTGCTATTCCGAAAGCTTAAAAGAAGTCAAATAATTTTTTCTTGTTCATTAGCAACCGACATAGTGGAGCATTTGGTATGGATGACGTCTTACTTGGCGCATCTGACGAACAGTTGGAATTTAAATACGCTCCTGCATATTCTTTGGAAGGAAACAGCACAGATAGTTTAAAAAAGAAATTTAGTAAAGCGAGTGCTTGCGACTTCGAACCTGTTGTTCTTTTTACGCCAAGTAAATCCAATAACAATCGTAGTTATCCTGACGGGACAAAACATACTAAGTCGGCCGAAGATAATATTGAACACAATACATTGAATGGTCGTAATGACATTGTAAGCAATGATAACATCAACAAACATTGTGCCAACAGAAATGACGATTACGAAACAACGTCAATAATTGAGAAATATTTACGTTCGCAAAAGGAATTCGAACCAAAAAACAGTAATAACATCCATATTATTGGAAATCCTAGAGATAGTTTAATATCAGAAGACGAATCTGTAGATGTTGTTAAGCAACCTGTTCGAATGCGCGGATCTGCAGATGGGGTTTCCGATAAACACTCTCCGCCACAGTATGAAGATATACAAAAGCAAAACACTTGGAATAGTGATGCTCCACGTGCCCTCCTTCGTGGTTCGTCACCCACAAAACGGGGAAGACGTGGAAGAAATCGCAAAAGTTTGGATAGTTTAATATTAAAAGCTTTAGAAGATATTGAAGAAAAACAGATATTAGCAAATGAATCTGTCACTGATCCGAAAGATTTGCAACAGCATGCTGCTACTGTTATTAAAGAACTTTTAGCAAACCCACCACGCTCATATGATTCTGTGTCGTCCACTTGTAGCTCCTCTGTTGGCGAACTACGCAGAGCGTTTGAATTTGGTAAAAAATACGGTTTACAAGATTATAACGTTCCCCCGTATGTCTTAGATTCTGAAGAAGAGGACGAACTCGATTTCCAGGCTCACGAGATTTTACTTGATAAACTAGATTTAGCTAACTTTAGTGAAATGCCACGAGATCTAAATGACATGATGGTGAGAATTCCTTTACCTGTTCGCATGGAAGAGTCACTGCAGAACGATAGTAACTCCGAAACCGAAGATGAAGAAACAACACACATGAGGAGAGAGCAATCACTTGTTTAGTTGACATGCTTGGAAGGACATATTTTTTAAGAAATTTCTTTCCCCATTTTTGATACCCTTTTTGTTGTCATTGCACATATATTTTTAAATTATAACTACATGATTTAATACAAAGACTGCATACGAAGACTGCGCTAATTAATTAGTGCTTTCCTTTAATTACGGCTTGTTTTCATTCAAATGCATTTTTCACTGAAAGGAGCTCTAGAGACAGAAAGATTTATTCTAAACTGCCACGGATACGATTGCGCTACTTGTCAGATATGGATGATACATTGTCAGGTATGGATCAAGCATTGTCAGGTATGGATGATACATTGTCAGGTATGGATGAAGCATTGTCAGGTATGGATGAAGCATTGTCAGGTATGGATGATACATTGTCAGGTATGGATCAAGCATTGTCAGGTATGGATTAAATATTGTCAGGTATGGATCAAGCATTGTCAGGTATGGATTAAATATTGTCAGGTATAGATCAAGCATTGTCAGATATGGATGATACATTGTCAGGTATGGATCAAGCATTGTCAGGTATGGATTAAATATTGTCAGGTATGGATCAAGCATTGTCAGGTATGGATGAAGCATTGTCAGGTATGGATCATACATTGTCAGGTATGGATCAAGCATTGTCAGGTATGGATGAAGCATTGTCAGGTATGGATGATACATTGTCAGGTATGGATCAAGCATTGTCAGGTATTGATGAAGCATTGTCAGGTATGGATCATACATTGTCAGGTATGGATCATACATTGTCAGGTATGGATCAAGCATTGTCAGGTATGGATTAAATATTGTCAAATATGGATCAAGCATTGTCAGGTATGGATGAAGTATTGTCAGGTATGGATCATACATTGTCAGGTATGGATCATACATTGTCAGGTATGGTTCATACATTGTCAGGTATGAATGAAGCATTGTCAGGTATGGATCATACATTATCAGGTAGGGATCATATATTGTCAGGTATGGACCATACGTACACGTGGCTGATAGTAGTATCAGGCAAGTATAACAGGTTATTTATGCAAGCCGGCTTAACGGTACACTTAGATTTGCATAGGAAGCATTTATATATATATATATATATATATATATATATATATGTTATTGTAAATAAGAAAAATCATACGTGAATAAAAAATGAAAGGAACTTAAAAAATATTTTTTATTTTATCTGTATTTAGAGAGTCCTTCTTACATGGTGAAGGGACTATTTGCTTGCTCTATATGAATTTTTTAAAGAACAAAACAACAACAATTTTTTTCAGTAAGTGATAACAGCATACACAAATTTTTTTTTTATAAAACATTACAACGAGAATTCCAAGTTTTCCCTACATGATTGCTTTCCGTGTTTTTGGTTTAAGAATTTGAGTATTTAATTTTTAAAATATTACAATATTACTCTGGACGCTCATTTGGACCGAACGATTATTTGGTCACTGAGTGCTTTTTAAAAAATTTGGAAAATAAGCATCTTAGTACCCAGAGCTATTTGAGATAAACTTTTAAAAACGGTTTTTTTTATCATACAACAACAACCACAAAAACAGCGCACAGTACACACACGAAGCATCATGCTTTACCCGCAGTGGAGCGTCTTCGAATTTTCTTTCCTGAGTTAGTTTTCTTTGATGTACCGCTGCTATTTCTCAACTTTGTCAAACAAAATGAATCTGGTTTTTAAAATGAATGAAACTTGATAAAATGTGAGCCTATTAAAAAAAGACCTTTTCCTAATTTCCTAATTATGCCAAACTCAATTAAAGAGGTCGATACTAAAAATGATTCTCATCCCTAAGTTCCTTATAAAAAGGTAGAACAAATTACCTAATTTCGTAAATATTTGTGTTCCTTAAGTGTTTCAATTGCGGCTAAACCTTTCTAAGGATAGCCTATATTAATATTGCTCTAAAAACTTTAGTTTTGTCATGATAATTTGATATTCTATCTGAATATCCTTATTTGAAGAGCATAAAACCATTATAAATTTTGGATGACGTCATCTTTTATAATAATTACGGAGTTTCATACCGCGCAGGTCTGAGCACTAGCGAAGCGCTTTGTAGGGACAAATTTTTGGCTTGTTTTCATTTGTCTCGATAGCCCAAATAATTTTCATGGTTAGTTTTTCACAACTATTCTGGTTAGTGCTGCGAAAAGAGGCAGAAATGCAAAATCCTGCCTGATGTTTCTTCAACTATTTTTTTACTTTAACTGACGTTTTACCTTTTAATAACACGTTTAAATGGTGTTGCTAACCCCCTTTTGTGGTATATTGACATGGGTAAGATGTTGGAATCTAAGAAAACTTAAATTACTGACTTTTACAGAGAGACAAAGAAGACATATTGTTGATGTTGGTTTTAGGGGTTAGCTTGCTGTTGCAAGCTACATATACCATACATTTTGTGTTGTGAGGAATAAAGTAATGGTTAAAAAGAAACACTATTCTATCATTATCAGTGCACTTTGACAAGAAGAAATAAAAATTACAGCTACCTTAAGGTAATTAATTTTCGCGGGAACTAATTTTCGCGGACACGACCCTTCCTTAAATTTCGCGTAAAAAAAGGGAATTAATTTTCGCGGATCTCTCAGCAAAGGAAATTTCGCGGGAATTAATTTTCGCGGTTGAAGAAGTTTGAAAAATTTCGCGGGAATTAATTTTCGCGGTTGAAGCTTTTAAAAGAATTTCGCGGATATGTAAAATCAGGGAATACGTCTTTTTCACTTTAAAACTTCTATATAATCGAACACTGGGAATACGAAGTTTAGGTATATATTTCTAAAGAAGGAAATCGAAGAAAATTTATGAATTTTAAAAGGTTTTTTATCTTGGAAAAACGTTTTTAATAAATTTCTTAGTTACAATTATTCATCATCGTCGAGGTCATCTTGTAGAAGGCTAAAAATATTCCGTCATCATTTTCGTATTCCGACTCGCTATCTTCGTCGTCGATTTCGTTTATATACATCTCCCTTTCGTAATCTTCATTGTCATCAGAATCTTCATCTTCGACAGCCACCTCACTCAATGAGTCAATGTCGTGAAAAGGATCAATATGTGCCATTTGATTTAATCCTTTTTTACTGCGTCTGAAATGCCAGCGACGTCTCATCCTTTAAGACAAACTTTTTTCCCTTCAGCTGATGTCATATGATCGTATATTTCCAAGATCCACTTTGCATGAAGTGGCTTCACAGTCGACAGTTTAAGACTTATATCGATGTTTGATAAGCCTGTTCCAGCGTCGAGTGCTTTGTCAATCTGATCAGCGTACCGCAACGTGAATTTATTTTTCATCATTCTTTTCACGTAGCCATTGGGACCTCCTTGAACGTCGAGGGGCTGAAAAAGATAGGTTAGGTTTGCTGGAACCTTTTCGAGAAGGATTCGATTTTCTTTCAGGACTTCTTTGACTGCATCTGTCATTTGCCCCTTAAACACATCCATGATCAAAACAGCAGGGTGTTGACTGGAAAGTTGTAGGCGGCGACGTTCTTCTTTGACGTATGGGATGACTATTTTTTTCATCATTTCCAACGATTCTTTCTCATTACTATAATGCTTTGGGTTTGCAGTGACGTGAAATTGATCAGGAAACTTAACTGGTGGTAAGCTTTTCATTGTTTTACCCCCATAAATAAGCTGAATGGGTAGGAAATCGCCACTTAAAGTGATAACAAATGTGGCGGTAATCATCCTCTTAACGGTTGAGTCGGCGATCGCTACGGTCTTACTACCTTTCCAAGATGCCTCCTGCAGATTAATGTGATCCAAGTTCAATTCTGGATGGCGTTTAATAAGGGTACGTGCAGTTGCGACAGCCACAGACCTTGAAATCACTCCTCCTTTTTGTCTTTGTGCCTAATTAGGAAAAAGTGTGCTAATTTAGAATATTCGATCGTATACCGATATCTTGTAAAAGTGTCATTCAGATAAAGGTTACTCCAAATAATAAAACCTTTGTGTGTTGAG
Organism: Hydractinia echinata; assembly: GCA_030067915.1. Taxonomy (NCBI): domain Eukaryota; kingdom Metazoa; phylum Cnidaria; class Hydrozoa; order Anthoathecata; family Hydractiniidae; genus Hydractinia; species Hydractinia echinata. The sequence goes on from JASGCC010000168.1 coordinate 542,464, forward strand.
TCTAGGATATTTTTAGTGAGTCTTTAGATGTAAGAATTCCTTCCTAAAATAAAATAAAATAAAACGGTGGGTCACATACCAAGGGAGATTTCTCGAGCAACCAAATTTCTTCTTGATCGTGGGGCAAAAATATCCTTAAAATTGACTTCAGATCATTACAGGAGGTCACCTTTGTTTCAAGGAGGCCTTGAAATTCCCTGTGTAGTAACGGTTGTTGTGGCTGGCACAGTCAGGAATCATATGGTTCTTGATCGTTACAAAGAAATCGTTCAAAGATTGTATTGCGAACCGAAAAACCAAATTATTATTGGATGTTTTTTGACAAAAGATGTTGACATTGAAACCGAGATCGTCGAACCAATAGAACCAAAAAGAAAGAAGCAGAAGACTAAAAAGAATACACCATCATCAAATCCGCGGTCAAATCAAGTACCAAAAAGTGGAGACATAAGACAGTTATTTTTAAAGCAAAATGAGGAAAACATGGATAAGAAGACAATAGTTATTGATTGATTATTGTATATTTTATACGTAGCATGTATCATTTAAAGATAGTTTGAACATAAAAAAACACATTTTGTCTCATATTTTTGTGTATTTTTAAAATTTGGCAAAAATTTAAAAAATTAAGGATTTTGATTTTTTTTGCAAATTTTGCGGGAATTTATTTTCGCGGTTGGAAGTTTTCTACGTAATTCGCGGGAACTTATTTTCGCGGATCAGGCCTTCCCAGACTTTTCGCGGGATTTTATTTTCGCGGAAATGGCCAAAATCCGCGAAAACCGCGAAAATTAATTCCCTTAAGGTAGCTAGAAAGACTTCAAGGAAGTTTTTCTACAGTGGTAAGCTATAGCTAGCTATATATGGATCTGCAAGTTTGACATGGATTAACGTGGTAGAGCATTTAATAAAGGATTTATTTGCAAAGTATAGCTAACTAGCTAATAAAAAAGAGCGCAGATGAAATTGATTGAAAATACAATACACACTTCAATGATTAATGACTGGCTTTGACTTTTTGTTAGAAATTATTGTATATATATATTACATAACTAGCTAGGAAGGGATGTATATAATAGCATGTTACACTGTATTACTGTGTTCTTAATTTTGGTAAAATGCAAGAATAAATTTAGGCAAGGTCCACTATTATAATGCTCTTTTCCACTCAAATCTAAATCATTGCTCCCAAGTCTGGGGGTCAGTCCATAAGTTTACAAGTGAACCGAATCACTGTCCTTCAAAATTGTGCTTTACGTCTTATGAATTTTGCCAACCATAGAACAAATACAAACCAATATTATAAAGATTTAGGCATCCTTAAATTCACAGATATATACTGTGAAACTGCAAAATGTATTATTTATTTATAATTTATTTCACAACAATCTACCTGTTCCTCTGATTGGTACCTTTTCAATTGACTTCTCCCACTCTCATAATACTCGTGCTAACAGCCTAGGCCTTATAAATTTGCGTGCTGTTCGTACTTCTGTATTTGGTTTGAAATCCATTAGGCATCAAAGTGTCCTATCATGGTCTAGTTGTCAGAATGCCTTACCTGAAATAAGACTTTTAGATCTCCCCTTGCATAGACTTAAATCTCTAATAAAGCATTCAATCTTGTCTAATTATGTTTAATTTATATATACCTAAAATTACTATTGTTCACAATCACTTTCACACCACTTTTTTTCTTGGGATTTGCAATTGCAATATTTTCACATTTTTTTCGCTTGTCTGTCTTGTTTTGTAGTGTTTTCTGTGTAAGTTGCGTGTTTTGTATTGTCCACGGTGGCTGTCATACTTCGAGCTCTGCTAACTTTGGCAGTTTCCGGGGTTTACTAGGGCATAATTTTTAATTAATAATGTATTTATCTCCTAGTAAACTGAAATATATGTTTATTTCATTCATTCATTTACAATTTTGTGATAGCTATAGTAATTTTGGTACATTGACATAAGAAATATTTTTGCACATATTTTGCACAATTCTGCAAAATTGGCAACCGAAAATATTTGACGAAAACAGTTAAAGTCACTAAATTTGTTTTAAAAGTTATTTTCCATTAAATTTGTTTATTTTAACCACAGTATATATATTATTTTATTTTATTTTTCGCAGCGGTTGAAACTTTGTACTTTACAGATTAAAATTATTCCAATGCAAAATTGAGGCGTAGCAATTTTTAAGGTTAAGTTGGTGTTCGAACTGCACTGTTTGATGTGTCTTGAAGTTGAGTGATATTATAAATGAGTTTTTATGATCCTATTTTTAGCATCTAGGCACTTGCCCACCTATATATATATATGATTACTGTATGAATAAGGCTACGATATATATGAGTGACCTAGTGTGACCCCTAGCTAAGAAAAACTACATCGAGACAGATACAGCCAGCTTTTTGACAATTTTTAATTTGGTGTATAAAAAATGTAGGTAGCCCAGCCCTGGTTAGTTAAATAAAGTTTCTAGCAAACACAAAATAAGAACTTTTGGAATTGTTTTTTAATATTATAGCTAGCTAGGTATCTGTTTAATGAGCTACATTATTTTGGCTGTACTAGTAGCTATATAATAAATCTTGAATGACATGCTAGCAATTCCTCTTTGATCAGCACTGTGATATTTTTAAGACAATATTAAAACTTGTGATGTAACTAGCTACCAAAAATAAGGTTTCTTTCTCTTTTGACTGCCAACTTTTCATGATGAGTGTACCCCCACAACTTGAAGCAATTAATAACCAAGTTTAGGTCTTGAACTTTCATAATATACACTCTTATGTCAATACTGAGTATCCTTCCTTTAAATAATTGTAAAATCAATACATCGCACCAGTTTAAAAAGTGAAAATACAAAGGAAAAAGTGAATAATTCTCTGCGTGCTGCATGTTTTTCCTAGCAAATGCCTTACGCTCTGCGGGGGTATAAAAATTTGTCCCTACAAGCGCTTCTCTAGTGCCCAGACCTGCGCGGTATGAAACTCCGTAATACGGAGAGTGTGTCTGTAGGAATAAGGGTTTGGTGATGATAAAAAATTACTAAATGTTCTGACTGAAACCGTTTTTGTTTTTTATATTTTGTAATCTAATGGGCTAGGACTGTATGCATTGAAATGACTGATTTTTCTATAATTTGATGTGTTTCATAACCCTTTTGTGGAACATTTATGGGTAATGGCAATATACAACATGCTAAATGAACTGATTTTTGTTGATTTGGATGTGCTCTTCCAAAACCGATTTGTGTTACATTTTGTGTAAACTTTTGTGAGAACAGACCGTATGCAATGTTTGTTGATTCAAGTTTATTCTTTGCTTATTGATTTTTGGACATTTAGGTTTAAAATTGTTGGTAAAGGGCAGTATGGATCTTCATACTAAAAAAGAAATTTTTTGTGTTATTAACTGGTTGATTTTTACATTTTGTGTAAATTTTTGCGGGAGAGGATGGTATGCAACCGAAGTGACTGATTTTTCTAGATTTAAATTTGATGTTTTCCAAACTATGGCTTTTTCATATTTTTGTATAAGCTTTTAAGGGAAAGACAATATTTAAAATGTGTAAAGAACTTATTTTTGTTGATTTGTGCTAACTCTTGTAGGCCTCCTTTTTGACATTTCAGAATAAAATTGTGAGGGTTTTCAACATAATCACTTATAAGATGTACATATTTGAGATGCGTTATTTCTAACATTGTTATTATCCGTGTTGTGACTGTCGGTGTTGTAACTGTCGGTGTTCTTACTGTCGGTTTTGTGGGTGTTGTGAGTGTTGATGTTGTGAGTGTCGTTGTTGTAACTTTTATCAACTAGATTTTGCACCTTGCAAGCTGTTCTTTTTTATTTTGTGTAAGATTTGTATTTGATATTTGGTGTAAGATTTTAAGAACATTTTTTTTTTTGTATATGCACTGCTGACGTCAGCAAAACATCTAAAGCAAGCTATTTTTCCATTGGCCTTTTGCCTAAGTGGATTTTTCCACGGGCCTTATCGACTAGTCTCTTTAATAATAGCCGTCGTCTGTCTGTCTCTGCGCGGACCACCCGCTGAGTTAGAAAATCGTGCTACGGAAACACGAATATCAAATGCGATGTATTTTTATCCACTTTGTTGCGCCGGGTAAATTTAAAGGACGGGCGAACCCGTGGATTTTACACGACTATCTCTTATAGCCGTATTCCGTCTGTCTGTCTGTCCGCGAAAGTCGCGTCCTGTTACGGAAACACGAAATGCGATATATAAAGGACGGGCGACCCCCGTGGATCTTTCCACGGGTTAACGACTAGTCTCTTTAATAATAGCCGTATTTGTCTGTCTGTCCGCGAGAAAAGCGATGTGCAACGAGTACACGAAATAGTGTGTAATTTAAAGACGGGCGACCCCGTGGATATTTCCACGGGTTAACGATCTATATTATAATAACCGTATACGTCTGTCCGTCTGTCACGCAAAATGGCTGCCGATATCCCTTAACCAGGGGGTTGTTTAATCGAAAATCTTTTTATTGATTAAAATATATTCAAGAAAATAATTTATTTCCTTAAATAATTTAATTATTTTCATTTACTAACCTTAATTAAAAAAATCAATTAAGTGATTAAAATGAATGCATTATTTAAATACGCCATTTTTAATAATAATTACCCCCGTGATCTCAATCGGTAATTTCCCTCGGGAGCCACAGAAAAACAAATAGGACACTTTTACTGACAGTTTTATTACTTTGTTTTGACCGCTTGCACGTAGTATACCAATCAAAACGCCTGATTCTTTGAAAAACCAATCCAAGACTCTCGCGGCCTGGGCATGCCATCGAAGAAACATGAGGACCGAAACATGATGGCCATTTTAGTTTTTAAAGTAATGGTGGTCAGTGCTGTTTGTAAGTCTGTTTCAGCTTTTTGTCTTCTATAAACTTTTTATTTTCGCAATATTGGTTTTTTGTATGTTCTAAAATGTTAAGATAAATATATTATCACGTTTTTAGTCACGTACAGATCTTAAACGCACCAGTTTTAGGATTTTTGGCTAGGAACGAAGATTTTGGAGGCTCTCTAGCTAGATAGAGCCTTACTTATTACTATTCTGTATGGTATAAGAGCTTTTTATCCTACCCACCATTTATTTTTGTGTTGAGACTGTAGCCATTTAGCTAGCTCCTATCTTTGGCTAAAAAGTGAGAGTATAAAAATGCGGTTTGGCTACAACAATATTCTTAAACAATAATTGTTATGCTAAATGCAGTTAGTTAGGTAGCTATACATCTTTTATTATTTTTTCCTGAAAACTTTTTGTGGAAATAAAATGACTGACAGATTATTTTAGCTGAACCGGTAATGACAGGCTGTTCCCTGTGTTTTCATTAAAACCGAAGTTGCAATGAAGTTTTTTTGGAAAGGGGTATTACGCCTAGATAGATGTGCATATTTTACATGGCTAGCCTCACAAATATCGAGGGATATACCCTGTCTATTATTTCCAGGAGGGGCCATGGCTTTGATGGGGAGTCCTGGAGTATTTAATGCTCTCTTTGACCTACGCAAACTCAATTAGGGTCAGCGCTCTGCCAGACAACTCCCTGCTATCTCCTATGGTATCCCTGCTATCCCCATGAACTTCATCATTTGCCGAAAAACTTAGGGGGTGCCATATAATTCAGGTACGAGAGGCTGATTTATTTGGCACCCCCTCCCATACTGAGACATTAACTGTCCCTTAACGCTTATAGGAGTGACATATAAATCGGGCATGGATGCATGAATTAAGTGGCGCTTATCGAATTTTTATGAACTTCATCATTTGCCGAAAAACTTAGGGGGTGCCATATAATTCAGGTACGAAAGGCTGAATTATTTGGCACCCCCTCCCATATTGACACATTAACTGTCCCTTAACGCTCATAGGGGTGACATATAAATCGGGTAGAGATGCTTGAATTAAGTGGCTCTCAACCAATTTTTATGAACTTCATCATCTGCAGAAGATCTTACGGGGTGCCATATAATTCAGGTACGAGAGGCTGAATTATTTGGCACCCCCTCCCATATTGAGACATTAACTGTCTCTTAACGCTTTAAGAGTGACTTATAAATCGGGCATAGACGCATGAATTAAGTGGCGCTCATCCAATTTTTATGTACTTTATCATTTGCCGAATATCTTAGGGGGTGCCATATAATTCAGGTACGAAAGGCTGAATTATTTGGCACCCCCTCCCATATTGAGACATTAGCTGTCTCTTAACGCTCATAGGGGTGACATATAAATCGGGTAGGGATGCATGAATTAAGTGGCTCTCAACCAATTTTTATGAACTTCATCATCTGCAGAAGATCTTACGGGGTGCCATATAATTCAGGTACGAAAGGCTGATTTATTTGGCACCCCCTCCCATATTGAGACATTAACTGTCTCTTAACGCGTTTCGAGTGACATATAAATCGCGTATGGATGCATCAATTAAGTAGCACTTATCCAATTTTTATGAACTTCATCATCTGCAGAAGATCTTACGGGGTGCCATATAATTCAGGTACGAGAGGCTGATTTATTTGGCACCCCCTCCCATACTGAGACATTCACTGTTTCTTAACGCGTTTCGAGTGACATATAAATCGCGTATGGATGCATCAATTAAGTAGCACTTATCCAATTTTTATGAACTTCATCATCTGCAGAAGATCTTACGGGGTGCCATATAATTCAGGTACGAAAGGCTGATTTATTTGGCACCCCCTCCCATATTGAGACATTAACTGTCTCTTAACGCGTTCGGAGTGGCCTATAAATCGCGTATGGATGCATCAATTAAGAAGCACTTATCCAATTTTTATGAACTTCATCATTTGCAGAAGATCTTAGGGGGTGCCATATAATTCAGGTACGAAAGACTGAATTATTTGGCACCACCTCCCATATTGAGACATTAACTGTCTCTTAACTTTTTAAGAGTGATTTATAAATCGGGCATGGACGCATGAATTAAGTGGCTCTCATCAAATTTTTATGAACTTCATCATTTGCCGAAAAACTTAGGGGGTGCCATATAATTCAGGTACGACAAGCTGATTTATTTGGCACCCCCTCCCATACTGAGACATTCACTGTTTCTTAACGCGTTTCGAGTGACATATAAATCGCGTATGGATGCATCAATTAAGTGGCGCTCATCAAATTTTTATGAACATCATCATTTGCCGAAAATTTTAGGGGGTGCCATATAATTCAGGCACCAAAGGCTGAATTATTTGGCACCCCCTCCCATATTGACACATTAACTGTCCCTTAACGCTCATAGGGGTGACATATAAATCGGGTAGAGATGCTTGAATTAAGTGGCTCTCAACCAATTTTTATGAACTTCATCATCTGCAGAAGATCTTACGGGGTGCCATATAATTCAGGTACGAGAGGCTGAATTATTTGGCACCCCCTCCCATATTGAGACATTAACTGTCTCTTAACGCTTTAAGAGTGACTTATAAATCGGGCATAGACGCATGAATTAAGTGGCGCTCATCCAATTTGTATGTACTTTATCATTTGCCGAATATCTTAGGGGGTGCCATATAATTCAGGTACGAAAGGCTGAATTATTTGGCACCCCCTCCCATATTGAGACATTAGCTGTCTCTTAACGCTCATAGGGGTGACATATAAATCGGGTAGGGATGCATGAATTAAGTGGCTCTCAACCAATTTTTATGAACTTCATCATCTGCAGAAGATCTTACGGGGTGCCATATAATTCAGGTACGAAAGGCTGATTTATTTGGCACCCCCTCCCATATTGAGACATTAACTGTCTCTTAACGCGTTTTCGAGTGACATATAAATCGCGTATGGATGCATCAATTAAGTAGCACTTATCCAATTTTTATGAACTTCATCATCTGCAGAAGATCTTACGGGGTGCCATATAATTCAGGTACGAGAGGCTGATTTATTTGGCACCCCCTCCCATACTGAGACATTCACTGTTTCTTAACGCGTTTCGAGTGACATATAAATCGCGTATGGATGCATCAATTAAGTAGCACTTATCCAATTTTTATGAACTTCATCATCTGCAGAAGATCTTACGGGGTGCCATATAATTCAGGTACGAAAGGCTGATTTATTTGGCACCCCCTCCCATATTGAGACATTAACTGTCTCTTAACGCGTTCGGAGTGGCATATAAATCGCGTATGGATGCATCAATTAAGAAGCACTTATCCAATTTTTATGAACTTCATCATTTGCAGAAGATCTTAGGGGGTGCCATATAATTCAGGTACGAAAGGCTGAATTATTTGGCACCACCTCCCATATTGAGACATTAACTGTCTCTTAACTTTTTAAGAGTGATTTATAAATCGGCATGGACGCATGAATTAAGTGGCTCTCATCAAATTTTTATGAACTTCATCATTTGCCGAAAAACTTAGGGGGTGCCATATAATTCAGGTACGACAAGCTGATTTATTTGGCACCCCCTCCCATACTGAGACATTCACTGTTTCTTAACGCGTTTCGAGTGACATATAAATCCCGTATGGATGCATCAATTAAGTGGCGCTCATCAAATTTTTATGAACATCATCATTTGCCGAAAATTTTAGGGGGTGCCATATAATTCAGGCACCAAAGGCTGAATTATTTGGCACCCTCTCCCATATTGACATATTATCTGTCTCTTAACGCTTTAAGAGTGATTTATAAATCGGGCATGGATGCATAAATTAAGCAGCGCTCATCAAATTTTTATGAACTTCATCATTGGGAGAAAAATTTGTTAAGAAAAATGAATTAAGTGACTCTCAACCAATTTTTATGAACTTCATCATTTGCCGAAAAACTTAGGGGGTGCCATATAATTCAGGTACGAGCGGCTGATTTATTTGGCACCCCCTCCCATACTGAGACATTAACTGTCCCTTAACGCTTATAGGAATGACATATAAATCGGGCATGGATGCATGAATTAAGTGGCGCTTATCGAATTTTTATGAACTTCATCATTTGCCGAAAAACTTAGGGGGTGCCATATAATTCAGGTACGAAAGGCTGAATTATTTGGCACCCCCTCCCATATTGAGACATTAACTGTCCCTTAACGCTCATAGGGGTGACATATAAATCGGGTAGATGTGCTTGAATTAAGTGGCTCTCAACCAATTTTTATGAACTTCATCATCTGCAGAAGATCTTACGGGGTGCCATATAATTCAGGTACGAGAGGCTGATTTATTTGGCACCCCCTCCCATACTGAGACATTCACTGTTTCTTAACGCGTTTCGAGTGACATATAAATCGCGTATGGATGCATCAATTAAGTAGCACTTATCCAGTTTTTATGAACTACATCATTTGCGGAAAAACTTAGGGGGTGCCATATAATTCAGGTACGAAAGGCTGAATTATTTGGCACCCCCTCCCATATTGAGACATTAACTGTCTCTTAACGCTTTAAGAGTGACTTATAAATCGGGCATAGACGCATGAATTAAGTGGCGCTCATCCAATTTTATGTACTTTATCATTTGGCGAATATCTTAGGGGGTGCCATATAATTCTGGTACGAAAGGCTGAATTATTTGCCACCCCCTCCCATATTGAGACATTAACTGTCTCTTAACGCTTTAAGAGAGACTTATAAATGGGGCATAGACGCATAAATTAAGTGGCGCTCATCAAATTTTTATGAACTTCATCACTTGCCGAAAATCTTAGGGGGTGCCATATAATTCAGGCACGAGATGCTGATTTATTTGGCACCCCCTACCATATTGAGACATTAACTGTCCCTTAACGCTCATAGGGGTGACATATAAATCGGGTAGGGATGCATGAATTAATTGGCTCTCAACCTATTTTTATGAACTTCATCATCTGCAGAAGATCTTACGGGGTGCCATATAATTCAGGTACTAAAGGCTGATATCCTTAAAATTGACTTCAGATCATTACAGGAGGTCACCTTTGTTTCAAGGAGGCCTTGAAATTCCCTGTGTAGTAACGGTTGTTGTGGCTGGCACAGTCAGGAATCATATGGTTCTTGATCGTTACAAAGAAATCGTTCAAAGATTGTATTGCGAACCGAAAAACCAAATTATTATTGGATGTTTTTTGACAAAAGATGTTGACATTGAAACCGAGATCGTCGAACCAATAGAACCAAAAAGAAAGAAGCAGAAGACTAAAAAGAATACACCATCATCAAATCCGCGGTCAAATCAAGTACCAAAAAGTGGAGACATAAGACAGTTATTTTTAAAGCAAAATGAGGAAAACATGGATAAGAAGACAATAGTTATTGATTGATTATTGTATATTTTATACGTAGCATGTATCATTTAAAGATAGTTTGAACATAAAAAAACACATTTTGTCTCATATTTTTGTGTATTTTTAAAATTTGGCAAAAATTTAAAAAATTAAGGATTTTGATTTTTTTTGCAAATTTTGCGGGAATTTATTTTCGCGGTTGGAAGTTTTCTACGTAATTCGCGGGAACTTATTTTCGCGGATCAGGCCTTCCCAGACTTTTCGCGGGATTTTATTTTCGCGGAAATGGCCAAAATCCGCGAAAACCGCGAAAATTAATTCCCTTAAGGTAGCTAGAAAGACTTCAAGGAAGTTTTTCTACAGTGGTAAGCTATAGCTAGCTATATATGGATCTGCAAGTTTGACATGGATTAACGTGGTAGAGCATTTAATAAAGGATTTATTTGCAAAGTATAGCTAACTAGCTAATAAAAAAGAGCGCAGATGAAATTGATTGAAAATACAATACACACTTCAATGATTAATGACTGGCTTTGACTTTTTGTTAGAAATTATTGTATATATATATTACATAACTAGCTAGGAAGGGATGTATATAATAGCATGTTACACTGTATTACTGTGTTCTTAATTTTGGTAAAATGCAAGAATAAATTTAGGCAAGGTCCACTATTATAATGCTCTTTTCCACTCAAATCTAAATCATTGCTCCCAAGTCTGGGGGTCAGTCCATAAGTTTACAAGTGAACCGAATCACTGTCCTTCAAAATTGTGCTTTACGTCTTATGAATTTTGCCAACCATAGAACAAATACAAACCAATATTATAAAGATTTAGGCATCCTTAAATTCACAGATATATACTGTGAAACTGCAAAATGTATTATTTATTTATAATTTATTTCACAACAATCTACCTGTTCCTCTGATTGGTACCTTTTCAATTGACTTCTCCCACTCTCATAATACTCGTGCTAACAGCCTAGGCCTTATAAATTTGCGTGCTGTTCGTACTTCTGTATTTGGTTTGAAATCCATTAGGCATCAAAGTGTCCTATCATGGTCTAGTTGTCAGAATGCCTTACCTGAAATAAGACTTTTAGATCTCCCCTTGCATAGACTTAAATCTCTAATAAAGCATTCAATCTTGTCTAATTATGTTTAATTTATATATACCTAAAATTACTATTGTTCACAATCACTTTCACACCACTTTTTTTCTTGGGATTTGCAATTGCAATATTTTCACATTTTTTCGCTTGTCTGTCTTGTTTTGTAGTGTTTTCTGTGTAAGTTGCGTGTTTTGTATTGTCCACGGTGGCTGTCATACTTCGAGCTCTGCTAACTTTGGCAGTTTCCGGGGTTTACTAGGGCATAATTTTTAATTAATAATGTATTTATCTCCTAGTAAACTGAAATATATGTTTATTTCATTCATTCATTTACAATTTTGTGATAGCTATAGTAATTTTGGTACATTGACATAAGAAATATTTTTGCACATATTTTGCACAATTCTGCAAAATTGGCAACCGAAAATATTTGACGAAAACAGTTAAAGTCACTAAATTTGTTTTAAAAGTTATTTTCCATTAAATTTGTTTATTTTAACCACAGTATATATATTATTTTATTTTATTTTTCGCAGCGGTTGAAACTTTGTACTTTACAGATTAAAATTATTCCAATGCAAAATTGAGGCGTAGCAATTTTTAAGGTTAAGTTGGTGTTCGAACTGCACTGTTTGATGTGTCTTGAAGTTGAGTGATATTATAAATGAGTTTTTATGATCCTATTTTTAGCATCTAGGCACTTGCCCACCTATATATATATATGATTACTGTATGAATAAGGCTACGATATATATGAGTGACCTAGTGTGACCCCTAGCTAAGAAAAACTACATCGAGACAGATACAGCCAGCTTTTTGACAATTTTTAATTTGGTGTATAAAAATGTAGGTAGCCCAGCCCTGGTTAGTTAAATAAAGTTTCTAGCAAACACAAAATAAGAACTTTTGGAATTGTTTTTTAATATTATAGCTAGCTAGGTATCTGTTTAATGAGCTACATTATTTTGGCTGTACTAGTAGCTATATAATAAATCTTGAATGACATGCTAGCAATTCCTCTTTGATCAGCACTGTGATATTTTTAAGACAATATTAAAACTTGTGATGTAACTAGCTACCAAAAATAAGGTTTCTTTCTCTTTTGACTGCCAACTTTTCATGATGAGTGTACCCCCACAACTTGAAGCAATTAATAACCAAGTTTAGGTCTTGAACTTTCATAATATACACTCTTATGTCAATACTGAGTATCCTTCCTTTAAATAATTGTAAAATCAATACATCGCACCAGTTTAAAAAGTGAAAATACAAAGGAAAAAGTGAATAATTCTCTGCGTGCTGCATGTTTTTCCTAGCAAATGCCTTACGCTCTGCGGGGGGTATAAAAATTTGTCCCTACAAGCGCTTCTCTAGTGCCCAGACCTGCGCGGTATGAAACTCCGTAATACGGAGAGTGTGTCTGTAGGAATAAGGGTTTGGTGATGATAAAAAATTACTAAATGTTCTGACTGAAACCGTTTTTGTTTTTTATATTTTGTAATCTAATGGGCTAGGACTGTATGCATTGAAATGACTGATTTTTCTATAATTTGATGTGTTTCATAACCCTTTTGTGGAACATTTATGGGTAATGGCAATATACAACATGCTAAATGAACTGATTTTTGTTGATTTGGATGTGCTCTTCCAAAACCGATTTGTGTTACATTTTGTGTAAACTTTTGTGAGAACAGACCGTATGCAATGTTTGTTGATTCAAGTTTATTCTTTGCTTATTGATTTTTGGACATTTAGGTTTAAAATTGTTGGTAAAGGGCAGTATGGATCTTCATACTAAAAAAGAAATTTTTTGTGTTATTAACTGGTTGATTTTTACATTTTGTGTAAATTTTTGCGGGAGAGGATGGTATGCAACCGAAGTGACTGATTTTTCTAGATTTAAATTTGATGTTTTCCAAACTATGGCTTTTTCATATTTTTGTATAAGCTTTTAAGGGAAAGACAATATTTAAAATGTGTAAAGAACTTATTTTTGTTGATTTGTGCTAACTCTTGTAGGCCTCCTTTTTGACATTTCAGAATAAAATTGTGAGGGTTTTCAACATAATCACTTATAAGATGTACATATTTGAGATGCGTTATTTCTAACATTGTTATTATCCGTGTTGTGACTGTCGGTGTTGTAACTGTCGGTGTTCTTACTGTCGGTTTTGTGGGTGTTGTGAGTGTTGATGTTGTGAGTGTCGTTGTTGTAACTTTTTATCAACTAGATTTTGCACCTTGCAAGCTGTTCTTTTTTATTTTGTGTAAGATTTGTATTTGATATTTGGTGTAAGATTTTAAGAACATTTTTTTTTTGTATATGCACTGCTGACGTCAGCAAAACATCTAAAGCAAGCTATTTTTCCATTGGCCTTTTGCCTAAGTGGATTTTTCCACGGGCCTTATCGACTAGTCTCTTTAATAATAGCCGTCGTCTGTCTGTCTCTGCGCGGACCACCCGCTGAGTTAGAAAATCGTGCTACGGAAACACGAATATCAAATGCGATGTATTTTTATCCACTTTGTTGCGCCGGGTAAATTTAAAGGACGGGCGAACCCGTGGATTTTACACGACTATCTCTTATAGCCGTATTCCGTCTGTCTGTCTGTCCGCGAAAGTCGCGTCCTGTTACGGAAACACGAAATGCGATATATAAAGGACGGGCGACCCCGTGGATCTTTCCACGGGTTAACGACTAGTCTCTTTAATAATAGCCGTATTTGTCTGTCTGTCCGCGAGAAAAGCGATGTGCAACGAGTACACGAAATAGTGTGTAATTTAAAGACGGGCGACCCCGTGGATATTTCCACGGGTTAACGATCTATATTATAATAACCGTATACGTCTGTCCGTCTGTCACGCAAAATGGCTGCCGATATCCCTTAACCAGGGGGTTGTTTAATCGAAAATCTTTTTATTGATTAAAATATATTCAAGAAAATAATTTATTTCCTTAAATAATTTAATTATTTTCATTTACTAACCTTAATTAAAAAAATCAATTAAGTGATTAAAATGAATGCATTATTTAAATACGCCATTTTTAATAATAATTACCCCCGTGATCTCAATCGGTAATTTCCCTCGGGAGCCACAGAAAACAAATAGGACACTTTTACTGACAGTTTTATTACTTTGTTTTGACCGCTTGCACGTAGTATACCAATCAAAACGCCTGATTCTTTGAAAAACCAATCCAAGACTCTCGCGGCCTGGGCATGCCATCGAAGAAACATGAGGACCGAAACATGATGGCCATTTTAGTTTTTAAAGTAATGGTGGTCAGTGCTGTTTGTAAGTCTGTTTCAGCTTTTTGTCTTCTATAAACTTTTTATTTTCGCAATATTGGTTTTTTGTATGTTCTAAAATGTTAAGATAAATATATTATCACGTTTTTAGTCACGTACAGATCTTAAACGCACCAGTTTTAGGATTTTTGGCTAGGAACGAAGATTTTGGAGGCTCTCTAGCTAGATAGAGCCTTACTTATTACTATTCTGTATGGTATAAGAGCTTTTTATCCTACCCACCATTTATTTTTGTGTTGAGACTGTAGCCATTTAGCTAGCTCCTATCTTTGGCTAAAAAGTGAGAGTATAAAAATGCGGTTTGGCTACAACAATATTCTTAAACAATAATTGTTATGCTAAATGCAGTTAGTTAGGTAGCTATACATCTTTTATTATTTTTTCCTGAAAACTTTTTGTGGAAATAAAATGACTGACAGATTATTTTAGCTGAACCGGTAATGACAGGCTGTTCCCTGTGTTTTCATTAAAACCGAAGTTGCAATGAAGTTTTTTTGGAAAGGGGTATTACGCCTAGATAGATGTGCATATTTTACATGGCTAGCCTCACAAATATCGAGGGATATACCCTGTCTATTATTTCCAGGAGGGGCCATGGCTTTGATGGGGAGTCCTGGAGTATTTAATGCTCTCTTTGACCTACGCAAACTCAATTAGGGTCAGCGCTCTGCCAGACAACTCCCTGCTATCTCCTATGGTATCCCTGCTATCCCCATGAACTTCATCATTTGCCGAAAAACTTAGGGGGTGCCATATAATTCAGGTACGAGAGGCTGATTTATTTGGCACCCCCTCCCATACTGAGACATTAACTGTCCCTTAACGCTTATAGGAGTGACATATAAATCGGGCATGGATGCATGAATTAAGTGGCGCTTATCGAATTTTTATGAACTTCATCATTTGCCGAAAAACTTAGGGGGTGCCATATAATTCAGGTACGAAAGGCTGAATTATTTGGCACCCCCTCCCATATTGACACATTAACTGTCCCTTAACGCTCATAGGGGTGACATATAAATCGGGTAGAGATGCTTGAATTAAGTGGCTCTCAACCAATTTTTATGAACTTCATCATCTGCAGAAGATCTTACGGGGTGCCATATAATTCAGGTACGAGAGGCTGAATTATTTGGCACCCCCTCCCATATTGAGACATTAACTGTCTCTTAACGCTTTAAGAGTGACTTATAAATCGGGCATAGACGCATGAATTAAGTGGCGCTCATCCAATTTTTATGTACTTTATCATTTGCCGAATATCTTAGGGGGTGCCATATAATTCAGGTACGAAAGGCTGAATTATTTGGCACCCCCTCCCATATTGAGACATTAGCTGTCTCTTAACGCTCATAGGGGTGACATATAAATCGGGTAGGGATGCATGAATTAAGTGGCTCTCAACCAATTTTTATGAACTTCATCATCTGCAGAAGATCTTACGGGGTGCCATATAATTCAGGTACGAAAGGCTGATTTATTTGGCACCCCCTCCCATATTGAGACATTAACTGTCTCTTAACGCGTTTCGAGTGACATATAAATCGCGTATGGATGCATCAATTAAGTAGCACTTATCCAATTTTTATGAACTTCATCATCTGCAGAAGATCTTACGGGGTGCCATATAATTCAGGTACGAGAGGCTGATTTATTTGGCACCCCCTCCCATACTGAGACATTCACTGTTTCTTAACGCGTTTCGAGTGACATATAAATCGCGTATGGATGCATCAATTAAGTAGCACTTATCCAATTTTTATGAACTTCATCATCTGCAGAAGATCTTACGGGGTGCCATATAATTCAGGTACGAAAGGCTGATTTATTTGGCACCCCCTCCCATATTGAGACATTAACTGTCTCTTAACGCGTTCGGAGTGGCATATAAATCGCGTATGGATGCATCAATTAAGAAGCACTTATCCAATTTTTATGAACTTCATCATTTGCAGAAGATCTTAGGGGGTGCCATATAATTCAGGTACGAAAGACTGAATTATTTGGCACCACCTCCCATATTGAGACATTAACTGTCTCTTAACTTTTTAAGAGTGATTTATAAATCGGGCATGGACGCATGAATTAAGTGGCTCTCATCAAATTTTTATGAACTTCATCATTTGCCGAAAAACTTAGGGGGTGCCATATAATTCAGGTACGACAAGCTGATTTATTTGGCACCCCCTCCCATACTGAGACATTCACTGTTTCTTAACGCGTTTCGAGTGACATATAAATCGCGTATGGATGCATCAATTAAGTGGCGCTCATCAAATTTTTATGAACATCATCATTTGCCGAAAATTTTAGGGGGTGCCATATAATTCAGGCACCAAAGGCTGAATTATTTGGCACCCCCTCCCATATTGACACATTAACTGTCCCTTAACGCTCATAGGGGTGACATATAAATCGGGTAGAGATGCTTGAATTAAGTGGCTCTCAACCAATTTTTATGAACTTCATCATCTGCAGAAGATCTTACGGGGTGCCATATAATTCAGGTACGAGAGGCTGAATTATTTGGCACCCCCTCCCATATTGAGACATTAACTGTCTCTTAACGCTTTAAGAGTGACTTATAAATCGGGCATAGACGCATGAATTAAGTGGCGCTCATCCAATTTGTATGTACTTTATCATTTGCCGAATATCTTAGGGGGTGCCATATAATTCAGGTACGAAAGGCTGAATTATTTGGCACCCCCTCCCATATTGAGACATTAGCTGTCTCTTAACGCTCATAGGGGTGACATATAAATCGGGTAGGGATGCATGAATTAAGTGGCTCTCAACCAATTTTTATGAACTTCATCATCTGCAGAAGATCTTACGGGGTGCCATATAATTCAGGTACGAAAGGCTGATTTATTTGGCACCCCCTCCCATATTGAGACATTAACTGTCTCTTAACGCGTTTCGAGTGACATATAAATCGCGTATGGATGCATCAATTAAGTAGCACTTATCCAATTTTTATGAACTTCATCATCTGCAGAAGATCTTACGGGGTGCCATATAATTCAGGTACGAGAGGCTGATTTATTTGGCACCCCCTCCCATACTGAGACATTCACTGTTTCTTAACGCGTTTCGAGTGACATATAAATCGCGTATGGATGCATCAATTAAGTAGCACTTATCCAATTTTTATGAACTTCATCATCTGCAGAAGATCTTACGGGGTGCCATATAATTCAGGTACGAAAGGCTGATTTATTTGGCACCCCCTCCCATATTGAGACATTAACTGTCTCTTAACGCGTTCGGAGTGGCATATAAATCGCGTATGGATGCATCAATTAAGAAGCACTTATCCAATTTTTATGAACTTCATCATTTGCAGAAGATCTTAGGGGGTGCCATATAATTCAGGTACGAAAGGCTGAATTATTTGGCACCACCTCCCATATTGAGACATTAACTGTCTCTTAACTTTTTAAGAGTGATTTATAAATCGGGCATGGACGCATGAATTAAGTGGCTCTCATCAAATTTTTATGAACTTCATCATTTGCCGAAAAACTTAGGGGGTGCCATATAATTCAGGTACGACAAGCTGATTTATTTGGCACCCCCTCCCATACTGAGACATTCACTGTTTCTTAACGCGTTTCGAGTGACATATAAATCCCGTATGGATGCATCAATTAAGTGGCGCTCATCAAATTTTTATGAACATCATCATTTGCCGAAAATTTTAGGGGGTGCCATATAATTCAGGCACCAAAGGCTGAATTATTTGGCACCCTCTCCCATATTGACATATTATCTGTCTCTTAACGCTTTAAGAGTGATTTATAAATCGGGCATGGATGCATAAATTAAGCAGCGCTCATCAAATTTTTATGAACTTCATCATTGGGAGAAAAATTTGTTAAGAAAAATGAATTAAGTGACTCTCAACCAATTTTTATGAACTTCATCATTTGCCGAAAAACTTAGGGGGTGCCATATAATTCAGGTACGAGCGGCTGATTTATTTGGCACCCCCTCCCATACTGAGACATTAACTGTCCCTTAACGCTTATAGGAATGACATATAAATCGGGCATGGATGCATGAATTAAGTGGCGCTTATCGAATTTTTATGAACTTCATCATTTGCCGAAAAACTTAGGGGGTGCCATATAATTCAGGTACGAAAGGCTGAATTATTTGGCACCCCCTCCCATATTGAGACATTAACTGTCCCTTAACGCTCATAGGGGTGACATATAAATCGGGTAGATGTGCTTGAATTAAGTGGCTCTCAACCAATTTTTATGAACTTCATCATCTGCAGAAGATCTTACGGGGTGCCATATAATTCAGGTACGAGAGGCTGATTTATTTGGCACCCCCTCCCATACTGAGACATTCACTGTTTCTTAACGCGTTTCGAGTGACATATAAATCGCGTATGGATGCATCAATTAAGTAGCACTTATCCAGTTTTTATGAACTACATCATTTGCGGAAAAACTTAGGGGGTGCCATATAATTCAGGTACGAAAGGCTGAATTATTTGGCACCCCCTCCCATATTGAGACATTAACTGTCTCTTAACGCTTTAAGAGTGACTTATAAATCGGGCATAGACGCATGAATTAAGTGGCGCTCATCCAATTTTTATGTACTTTATCATTTGGCGAATATCTTAGGGGGTGCCATATAATTCTGGTACGAAAGGCTGAATTATTTGCCACCCCCTCCCATATTGAGACATTAACTGTCTCTTAACGCTTTAAGAGAGACTTATAAATGGGGCATAGACGCATAAATTAAGTGGCGCTCATCAAATTTTTATGAACTTCATCACTTGCCGAAAATCTTAGGGGGTGCCATATAATTCAGGCACGAGATGCTGATTTATTTGGCACCCCCTACCATATTGAGACATTAACTGTCCCTTAACGCTCATAGGGGTGACATATAAATCGGGTAGGGATGCATGAATTAATTGGCTCTCAACCTATTTTTATGAACTTCATCATCTGCAGAAGATCTTACGGGGTGCCATATAATTCAGGTACTAAAGGCTGATTTATTTGGCACCCCCTCCCATATTGAGACATTAACTGTCCCTTAATACTTATAGGATTGACATATAAATCGCGCATGGATGCATGAATTAAGTGACTCTCAACCAATTGTTATGAACTTCATCATTTGCCGAAAAACTTAGGGGGTGCCATATAATTCAGGTACGAGAGGCTGATTTATTTGGCACCCCCTCCCATACTGAGACATTAACTGTCCCTTAACGCTTATAGGAGTGACATATAAATCGGGCATGGATGCATGAATTAAGTGGCGCTTATCGAATTTTTATGAACTTCATCATTTGCCGAAAAACTTAGGGGGTGCCATATAATTCAGGTACGAAAGGCTGAATTATTTGGCACCCCCTCCCATATTGACACATTAACTGTCCCTTAACGCTCATAGGGGTGACATATAAATCGGGTAGAGATGCTTGAATTAAGTGGCTCTCAACCAATTTTTATGAACTTCATCATCTGCAGAAGATCTTACGGGGTGCCATATAATTCAGGTACGAGAGGCTGATTTATTTGGCACCCCCTCCCATACTGAGACATTCACTGTTTCTTAACGCGTTTCGAGTGACATATAAATCGCGTATGGATGCATCAATTAAGTAGCACTTATCCAGTTTTTATGAACTTCATCATTTGCGGAAAAACTTAGGGGGTGCCATATAATTCAGGTACGAAAGGCTGAATTATTTGGCACCCCCTCCCATATTGAGACATTAACTGTCTCTTAACGCTTTAAGAGTGACTTATAAATCGGGCATAGACGCATGAATTAAGTGGCGCTCATCCAATTTTTATGTACTTTATCATTTGCCGAATATCTTAGGGGGTGCCATATAATTCAGGTACGAAAGGCTGAATTATTTGGCACCCCCTCCCATATTGAGACATTAACTGTCTCTTAACGCTCATAGGGGTGACATATAAATCGGGTAGGGATGCATGAATTAAGTGGCTCTCAACCAATTTTTATGAACTTCATCATCTGCAGAAGATCTTACGGGGTGCCATATAATTCAGGTACGAAAGGCTGATTTATTTGGCACCCCCTCCCATATTGAGACATTAACTGTCCCTTAACGCTCATAGGGGTGACATATAAATCGGGTAGAGATGCTTGAATTAAGTGGCTCTCCACCAATTTTTATGAACTTCATCATCTGCAGAAGATCTTTCGGGGTGCCATATAATTCAGGTACGAAAGGCTGATTTATTTGGCACCCCCTCCCATATTGAGACATTAACTGTCTCTTAACGCTTTAAGAGTGACTTATAAATCGGGCATAGACGCATGAATTAAGTGGCGCTCATCCAATTTTTATGTACTTTATCATTTGGTGAATATCTTAGGGGGTGCCATATAATTCTGGTACGAAAGGCTGAATTATTTGCCACCCCCTCCCATATTGAGACATTAACTGTCTCTTAACGCTTTAAGAGAGACTTATAAATGGGGCATAGACGCATAAATTAAGTGGCGCTCATCAAATTTTTATGAACTTCATCACTTGCCGAAAATCTTAGGGGGTGCCATATAATTCAGGCACGAGATGCTGATTTATTTGGCACCCCCTACCATATTGAGACATTAACTGTCCCTTAACGCTCATAGGGGTGACATATAAATCGGGTAGGGATGCATGAATTAATTGGCTCTCAACCAATTTTTATGAACTTCATCATCTGCAGAAGATCTTACGGGGTGCCATATAATTCACGTACGAAAGGCTGATTTATTTGGCACCCCCTCCCATATTGAGACATTAACTGTCCCTTAATACTTATAGGATTGACATATAAATCGCGCATGGATGCATGAATTAAGTGACTCTCAACCAATTTTTATGAACTTCATCATTTGCCGAAAAACTTAGGGGGTGCCATATAATTCAGGTACGAGAGGCTGATTTATTTGGCACCCCCTCCCATACTGAGACATTAACTGTCCCTTAACGCTTATAGGAGTGACATATAAATCGGGCATGGATGCATGAATTAAGTGGCGCTTATCGAATTTTTATGAACTTCATCATTTGCCGAAAAACTTAGGGGGTGCCATATAATTCAGATACGAAAAGCTGAATTATTTGGCACCCCCTCCCATATTGAGACAATAACTGTCCCTTAACGCTCATAGGGGTGACATATAAATCGGGTAGAGATGCTTGAATTAAGTGGCTCTCAACCAATTTTTATGAACTTCATCATCTGCAGAAGATCTTACGGGGTGCCATATAATTCAGGTACGAGAGGCTGATTTATTTGGCACCCCCTCCCATACTGAGACATTCACTGTTTCTTAACGCGTTTCGAGTGACATAGAAATCGCGTATGGATGCATCAATTAAGTAGCACTTATCCAGTTTTTATGAACTTCATCATTTGCGGAAAAACTTAGGGGGTGCCATATAATTCAGGTACGAAAGGCTGAATTATTTGGCACCCCCTCCCATATTGAGACATTAACTGTCTCTTACCGCTTTAAGAGTGACTTATAAATCGGGCATAGACGCATAAATTAAGTGGCGCTCATCCAATTTTTATGTACTTTATCATTTGCCGAATATCTTAGGGGGTGCCATATAATTCAAGTACGAAAGGCTGAATTATTTGGCACCCCCTCCCATATTGAGACATTAACTGTCCCACCACTTTCCAAATTGCAAAGACAAGCATCAGACAACGCCTTTAAGGGTGCTGCCTAGTAATCCAATTAAAAATAAGAGAGAAGTAACGGAGAAATAGCCGGTTCTAAAAGACATACTTTAAAACCCAAGGGGGTGCCGAATAATTCAGGGGTGCCGAATATTTCACTACAATAGCCCTGGCACCGAACAGTCATCATCGCAATCTGATTGGGTGTCAAATTTACTATTTTCGTCCGCCTGCCGTAATATTAACCGCGAGTTGCATATCGGGGAAATAAATAAAAATGGCGGAAACAGGACAAAAAACAATTGGAACGAACTAGAATTAAAATTGTTTAAAACTTTATTTTTGTGGCAAAATCAAAATCCGAAAGTATTTAGCAAAAGCGTTAGTTGTTTAAATATTGTATGGAGGGAGAAAAACAAGCAGGACATAAACGTATAGTTGTATAGCACAACAGACTTAAAACGTCTTACCGGAATAATTAACAAAACTGGTCAGGAAAAAGATTTAAAAAGAAAATTAGCCAGGACATGTGGCATTGATTTCAGTGAAAATGATCATCTGCAAAGTAGTATTTTGAACATGTGTATCATTTATCAAAAAAATGTTGCATTTCAGGCAACAGTGCCAAATCAATCAATTAAATTTGCATCCGTCAGTTTTAATAAAAAGTGTTTACATTACGATGGCCCCTATGGCTCACTTCTCTTCCAATTTAAAAACGCTTCTCTTCTATGATCCAAACAGTTCTCTTCTGTATTCTCACACTTCTCTTCTGAATTTTCACACTTCTCTTCTGCACTTAACACTTCTCTGCATGTGGCCTCAAATTTTCTTTTCGCAACTAAAATTAAAAATCTGGTCCGCGATTTTACACCTATGGTTTGTATATTTTTTTCACTTTTCGCAAGAAGTATACTTGGCTAACACGTGCTCAATTTACGGACAGCTTATTGTAGCAGGTCCCGAAGCATGTGCATGAATAAAATAATATCATTAATCAATTCAGATTAGTAGTAATTAATTTTATTTATCAATGGACACAATAAATGGCAAAATAAATGGCTGCCCAGAGTCCACAAAGTCATGGTAGTGCCAACCAAGCAAATCACATGCTTTTCTTAATTTAATGAATATGCTTTATAAGAATATTAGGCTAGGATTCTACGTTAAAAACAATAGTTCTTTTGTTGAGAACAATAGAAAAATAAGAATACTGACCAGCCTGGTTAGAATTTAGTGTGTGTATTGAAAAGGTTAAAGAAATGCCTCAACGGAATACCACAATATATTTTTATCTAAAGTATGTATAGTGGTCCACCTACACACAAATTTTTTTGGAGAGTTATTAATTAAGAACACTTGATCTTTTTCATGGCTGGGAGCCGGTATGTCATTTATTCATCCTTGTCCCCAGTGATTTTCGCCGTCACCCATTATATTTCGAAAAGGCAAAAATGCCTGGGGACGAGGGTTGTCATTTATTCAAAAACTTGAGTTATCAAAATCCAGCTCAATCAATATTCCGGACCAGAATAGGTCTGGAAATTTTTTAAGTTCATGGAAGAGAAGTGTTTCTCACTTTGGAAGAGAAGTGTTTCGATCGGAAGAGAAGATTTCCGAGGAAAGAAGAGAAGTGTTTTGACTAAGATTGTCAGAAAGAGAAAAAGAACCCTGGGGACGAGGTTGATTCCCGAAGAAAGCCTGGTTAACTAGGTTAGTTAAAAAGCAGGGTTACAAAAGCAGGACAGACATTGATGAAGCATAAGAGCAGAAAAGAGAAACAGGTTGACCATAATGGAAGACTAGCTAGCTATAGCTATCTTCTTCTACTTCTACGTCTTGCAAAAACTTGTGAACAAAAAAATCTGTCTCTTTCCAAACAGAAGAACATACAATCGCAAAAAAATGGCGTCTGTTGAAGATATTGGTAAAACATTTAACTTGAATACAAAGCAAATCATTTCTGGTCAATTAGAAGATTTTGAAAATATTACCAAGTAAGCATGTTCGTTAGCCAGCAGATAGATAGATGTGCATATTTTACATGGCTAGCCTCACAAATATCGAGGGATATACCCTGTCTATTATTTCCAGGAGGGGCCATGGCTTAGATAGATGGAGAGTCCTAGAGTATTTAATGCTCATTTTGAGCTACGCAGACCCAATTAGGGCCCGCGCTCTACTAGACAACTCCCGGCAACATGCAACGGCCCACACAGTGTGCCATCTTCCCAATTTCCCTCACATGGCTTGGGTTAACCCGGGGCTATGGTAACATTCACTCGCCCATGTTGAATCGCCGTCAAGAGGAATCGAACCCCGGTCTCCCGCACTCAGAGTACGAGAGCTATAACCACTAATCTACGGCGCCACTAGCTAGCTAATATCAGACGGTACAGTTTAGTCAATATCCGAAACTGAATAAAATTTAAATATATCCACTTTCAGATATAATTTGGTGCTACACAATAAGGGGCCGTCGACAAACAGTTTTCGTCTCCGTTAACGGCAAATTGGCCGTTAGGGGGGGGAGGGGGTAATACATCGTCCGTTAAAAATATAAAAATGGAGACGAATTTCACTTTCTCACCTTTTTTATATCTTTTAGGGAAAATGAAAGAAATCCAATAAATTAGAAAATGTTTCCACAGTAAAAATCCGCCATAATCTAGAATTGGTTGTTAAAAAAATGGATCTCGTGTTCGTATAAGTCTCCACAAAGATTGTTCCGTAGAGCGCGGGGGCTGGGGGAAGGGGGGCAAAATTCTATTTAACGGCAAATTTGCCGTTAACGGAGATAAAAACTAACGTAGGGGAAATGGGCTTGCCGTTAAGGGGCAGGGGGGAGGGGGGGTCCGAGTCTAGCGGCCAATTTGCCGTTAACGGAGACGAAAACTGTTTGTCGACGGCCCCTAAGGGTGCGGAATTTTAAACAAAATCTTGTAGAATTAGATTTGTAAAACATTTTTTAAAAAGAAATATAAATGTCATCTCTCGTCACGAGAAGACTTTTTAAAGAAAATGGATTTTGACTAAGTATAACAAAGAAATAGGTGTAGCTAATTTCTTCAAGCCTGCACATATAGCTAGCTAGCGTATTCGGCGATTTGGTTCAGCTTTGTTGCCCTGGTGATGATTGACATTTTGCTTAATAGACGAATCGCATTTGTGCTACATCCGCCATTTTTAAAATTTCGCTGGGTGAAAACAAACCTAGTTCGTTCGGGGGAAGAATGCTAAAAAATGTGGAAATGGAAGAATAATTAGCTAACGAAAGGTAACCACAATAAAAATCTGTCTGGAAATGATGCTTAGCTATCTAGATTTTGCTCCAAAAAATTATCTTTGCTCAAACTTCCTAACATTGTTCTTAAAACTCCAAAATGTGTTTAGCTCTGCACTTTCTTCACCTAAAATACGGAAACTTTTCACCTCCAAAAAAATTGTTATGACGTCAAACCGAATCGCCGAATACCATCCTAATTACGTGAATATCTAAACAGCTCTATCGACAATCTGGCAACTCCTCTCGCCACATAATATCATGCTTTTGAATATAAGCCATCCCTAGAAACAACTTTTGCAAAAATGCCAGTGAA
Source organism: Hydractinia echinata (assembly GCA_030067915.1). Classification (NCBI taxonomy): domain Eukaryota; kingdom Metazoa; phylum Cnidaria; class Hydrozoa; order Anthoathecata; family Hydractiniidae; genus Hydractinia; species Hydractinia echinata. The sequence continues at coordinate 568,460 of JASGCC010000168.1, forward strand.
GAAGGTGGGCGTTTGCGCAGGGTTGAGTAAAAAACCCCGTAAAAAACGTCCTATTGCCGTGGATTTGCGTCTTTTTGCAACCACTGTCACAGCACCAGATCATCCACAAGCATACCTTCCAACCCTGGAATTCTCTAAAACGGGAGTGAACTTAGTTTAGAGTTTCCGTGAGGCGCCACCATGGTTGGCGCAGAGGGAACAAATTTGAGAAATTTGAAATTTGAGCTCGGAAAATGCATTTCAGAGAATCTCCAAGGTAAGATAACTGAACACCATTTATACCACCATTTCTACGCAATTTCAGTTTAAGGCTGTTTTCCACCTGACGAATTTCATAGCGTAAATAGCGTGATATTTGTCTTAAAAGTTGCGCTAATTATGCGAAATTATGACGTCATGAACTAGCTCTAAAACATGTATTTTCTTTTATTGAGCATAATTATGGTAACTAAATATTGAAATTTATGTAAAATGTTCAAAACGTTAAAGTAAACGGCCAGAAAACATTTTTAACTCTATATGGCTTGTCAAAGATGTTAAATAAACACCCTTGCAGAGCTAGTTCATGACATCATGCATATTAGTGAATCTTCTTAGTCCAAATTAGATAGATAGATAGATTTAGTAGTTGCATGTACTAACCCAGAACATAAACTTGTCATGATGCAAAGAAAAGTCATAGCTGTATTGCTTAAGTTGTAGATTGTAAAAGCAACCCATAAGCTTGCACATATGAAAACCTTACTGAAAACACACATTTTGAAGTATTGCTTGGATTAGTAGATTATTACCTTAACGCCTTCGGTTAGCTTGTTTCAGACACTGAATAAAAGGTTTTTCACAATTGAAATAAAATAACCAGAGTTAGAATAAGTTACTAGGAAACCCTGAATTTTAAATAAAATGATAAAATTTAGTGTTAAAATATTAAGATAAAATAAATATCAAATTCAAAATAAGAGAGGAAACGAGGTCAACGAAAAGATTCAGAAGTTTGCCTGTTTCTGAAATCATACTCTCTTCCATCTCTAGTAGAATCTCATGTACTTAGTGTGCTAAAGGCACTTCACACAAAGAAATTTACCACAACGTCAGGGAAAGGGTCATTTGTAGGCACTAGGCGTGTCAATAGCAATCACGGAGACAGGCAATAAGACATTATTTCACACATATCACTTCTGTGATGTGTATCCATACCAGATTGACACTCCGAACCATCCCAGGTCTCAAGCCCCAATACAGCTCCAAGCACAAAAAACCAATGAGATGGCCTCATTGGTTTCTCACTCTGAACTACCCCGAAGCCCGCAACACTGGGACAATGCAGACAACCAACCAGATATGGCCACAAAACAGGGAACATGAAACTCTGTAGTTTAATAATACTCATAAGCATCATCTACATAGTGCTTTACCAGAAATAAAGGTTTGAAACTGAATTTGATTCAAAATTGAAACGTCTTTTGTTAGGTCTAGTTTGAAGGTTTCATAAGATTTCCGTTTTATATCATCTGCTAGATTGTTCCACAATACCGAGGCTCTATAACGAAATGATGTTTTATATTGAATAGTTTTAAATTGTGGCTGTTTGATGAGCATATTTTTTCGAGTGCAGCGAGTGGTCGATCGTTTTTCAACTAGAGATGCTAAAGGAGATGGTGGCAATTCGTTGTAAATGTTATATGTTAAACATGCAACACGTCTCTTGTATAGTACCAGCTAACTTGTTTCCAGTTACATGTTTTAAGAACAGTTTCATCGCTCACATTCTTTTTGATTCTACCGATGAACCTGGCAGCTTTTAAATGAATACTTTCTATTGGTTTCATAAGCGTAGACGAACTGTTACCCCAAACACTTATACCATACCAAATTCTAAAGAACCAATCAAGAATTTTGAAAAAAAAAAATTCAAATTCCTAGACAACCTTTCTCTTTCATATGAAATTAACTTTATTTTTCGCGGGAGGTAACCTTTAAGCAATGAAATGGTTAACGTAAATGTAAAACTAGCAAAGGAAATTTTTTTTTCCTTAGATGAATGAGCTAGATTGTATTGTCTACATGCAGATTTACATTGTTTTAATAAATCATCAGGTATTTTCCAGCGGTAACAAGGTTGGAGATGTTCTGGTCGATTCATTTTTATGAGCATTATGGAATTTAACGATGTTGAGTGGTCTAGACTTGATCTAAATTTTGTATTGTTTTTACTTATCATAGAAAAGATTCTTTCTTCAGCCGCGTTGCTGTGAGGTATCGTCAGAAGAAACAATGTAATACCAGATAATTTTGGCAAAGACTTCCGAAGATGGTTCCACACCATATCCATTCTATGATACGATCTTTCCTCGCTGGTTCGCACTACTGATTCCTCCCAGACATTCTGTCTCAGACATAGACTGGTACAGTTGTACTTCTTCTTCTAACAGATCAAGTTGTACAGGATCACTAATTAAATAATTAAATCTGAATGGAAATTTGGTAAATTTGAAGTTATTGTATGCAGATGATTTGGTTCTCATAGCAGAGTCGATGGAAGAATTAGTTGAAAAGTTTGAGAAGTGGAAGAAAGGACTAGAAGAGAAAGGGCTAAAGGTAAACACAGCAAAGTCTAAAGTCATGATTAGTAGCATTGCAGCCAAGTGTGACCTTGTAGTTGGAAAGTGGCCTTGTGGAGTTTGCAGGAAAGGGGTTGGTAGTAACTCAATTTTTTGTCAGACTTGCAAGCATTGGGTACATAAGAAGTGCAGTAGTATTAGTGGAAGGTTAAGAGCTGACATTCAGTTTGTATGCAAGCGTTGCAAAGGTGAGATTATAGAGAATGAAGTATTTCCAGCTTTAATGATGTACAACAGTGGCTCGTTAGAGATAGTTGAGAACTTCTGTTACTTAGGTGATATGTTGGGCAGTGAAGGGGGTGTTGGAAGAAGTGTTACTTGCAGGATAGGTTCTGCTTGGAAAAAGTTCAGAGAGTTACTTCCTTTGTTGACTAGCAGAGTCCTGTCAATTGAGGTAAAAGGTAGGTTGTATGAGGCCTGTGTAAGAAGTGTTATGTTGTACGGTAGTGAGACATGGGCAGTGAAGCAGGAAGATCTTGACCGTTTAGAAAGGAATGATATGAGAATGGTTAGGTGGATGTGTAACGCCAGTCTGAGAGACAGAAAGAGTTCAGATGAGCTAAGAAGCAGGCTAAGTCTCCGTAGAATTAAAGATGTTATCCAGATAAGAAGATTGAATTGGCTGGGGCACTTGGAAAGAATGGAGGAGGATAATTGGGTAAGAAAGTGTAGAGACTTGATAGTTCCTGGGGCAAAGCCCAGAGGCAGACCGAGAAAGACTTGGCAGGAGGTTATAAGGACAGACTTGATACAGAGGAAGTTGAGTTTAGATCTAACACAGTCTAGATCAGATTGGAAGAGGGTCATTAATATACCCCGTCCAACCCATGCTAGCATGGAAAACGGACGTTAAGCCGAGAATGATGATGATGATGAAGGTCGGTTATTACTTGATGCTCTATTTGAAAATTCAATAAATTTGCTACCTTTATAAAGAGGATCATCAAGCAGAACCCATTTAACACAGTAGTCGTAAGCTGTCTCATAAAAAGATCTTACTGCATCTAAGAAACGATCTGCTTCACCTTCGTCGATTACCATCAATCATCTAAAGCTTTACGAATTGTTGTCCTGGTAAGAATACCAATTGTCAACGATGCATCATCTTTTTGGTTTTCCAAGCAGATGTTTAATTTTGCAAACGAGAGTTCTTCAGCTTTCAGATTTCAAATTACCTCTGGCTTAACAAATTTTGAAGCAAGTTTGTTCATAAATTGCTGCATCTCATCGTACATCGTACATGACTCTTCTGTTTGTAAAAATTCGTTGGAATTGGTAAATGTGGGCAAGATTGACTGGAAAAACATTAAGAAAATTTCTGTCATTGGTTTACTAAATGAAAGTTGAAGAAAACGTTTATCATGCAGACCTTCTGATAGAAAATAAGATTTTAAGCCAGCGTAGTTTCTTACCTCCCTGTTGACACATCTTTCTGTGCATAACCATCTGGTGGAAATATACTTTATTACCTCTTGATATTTTTCATCGCAAAAGTCATAATATTCTTTTAAAATAGACTTTCGTTTAGACGACTTGTGGAACCAATAAAACAGGTCCACACAGTGATCTTCCAGAACGAAACTAGCGATGGTTAAAAAAGCATCATAAGCTTTACTAGCAGCATTGTGTAGTATGTGGCATGGGCAACTGGCAATCACAATTTCTCGGTTCTTTGCGAGGGCTCTTGGTTTAATAGTTATTAGAGCCAATGTTTGCATTAGTATTATCAACGCCAATTGCGCTAACCATATCCCAGGATATCCCGTGTTTTACATGTTGGTTGTCAATGCTGTTAAACATAAATTCTGCGGTCATTATTCTGCCAAAAGTTATATCGAATATTCTTACGCTTATGGGGAACATTTTCTCCAGCCCTGCATCGTTGCTCCCGTCAACCATTAAACTAAATACATTCGCCTTCATACCACTGACCAATTCAGTTTGAAAATGTTGTCCTATGCAGTTTATAATAGCGGCCGTTCCTGTTCTTCCACATGAAAAGCTTTGGGCTGCCTTGCTGCCCTTAAATTTTCTAATGCTATTTGTTTTTAACCTAAAACCTTACCCTGGTATTCTTACAACCTCATGGCCACAACTGATTCCCGCATGTCCTTTGTAGTACAAATGTTTTGTTGTATGTAAGATGGCTATCTCCTGAAAGCAGTCACCAAATTATAGCACAAAATAGAAAAATACCTGTATAGAGAGTCAAAAATGCAGATGTTGTACAAACACCATATTATTTTACCAAACAATCTTTAATGCATGCAGCCAAACTAAATTTAGGTTTCCAAGGCTGACACACAATAATTGTATGGAAATTGGTTGATCTACTTACCGATTACTTTCATTTATTGTTGAGTAAATTATTTTGATGTATTGGAATAAAAGTACACTTCTCAAGATAGCCAATAATGCAAGATTTAGACTCTCTGGTACATTAAGATTCTTTATAAGTCACATGTCTAAAATGGCTACTTTCTTCTTCTTCCTAGAGTGACCGTCTTAAACAGGTTTGACTGTAAATGGTTCGTTTCGTCATCTGATAAATTAAAACAATAGTCCAATAAAATTAATACTCACCAATTAATAATTATCCGTTATTTATTTCCGTTATTATCAAATCAAATTCACCAAATTTTCCTTCCGCCAAATTTTCCTCCTGCCAAAATTTTTTCTTTCGTTTATTATAGAGAGTTATTTGACAATGTGGCAAAGATGTATACACAAAAAGGTGGTCGCATTAATTTAACAGAGCCAATTACAAAAGTGAGTATTTTATTTTAATTATAAGAATTTTTTATTTTAATTATTGAGAAGCCCCGAAGTGCCTCCTGCTGAGGCTCTTCGGGCTTCTCAATAATTTCAATGTATTGGTGGTAGTAGTCGTATTTTTTTATAAAAGGCATAATGGATTAAGGATACGGTAACCCCCTTCAGAGTCATTAGTCATTTTTTAAAAAAAAATTATTTTTTTTAATTTTAATTCTTTGGCATATTTTCCTGATATTTTTAAAAAAAGAATCAAAAATATTTATTGTCAAGAGGGATAAAATGAGAAAAAATCTTTTTTATCTTTTAGTGTTTTCAATAGTGTGCTCAAAGTTTAAAATTCCTCAAATATATTTAATCTGTATAATAATTAAAGAGAGTTTGCAGAACGAATAAAAAATTGCATCTCTACATACAACATATACAGTACCGCCTGCGTGTAACTTTACATGTACGCGATAGTTATCACCTTCGCACGAGCTTTCGGTAGCCTTAGAACTTTCGTTGTTATTGTTAACCTATTGTTAAATACATGAGCTATTTTTGCATGTTGAAAACAATAGAGTTCATGTCTTGTTCGCGAAATTTAATTAGCTCATGTGAACTGCGTGTGTCCCATTGTTGTATTTAATTGCTACAGTCGTCAAGAGATCCACGAACGAAAATAAAATTTAACAAAGGTTTATTGTTTTTACTCACTTTACTTAAAACTTTAAAAATAAAAGCTTTTTTAGATCGCGTTTTAAAAATTTAAAAATGAAAAACGGCGATAGAAAAGATTTTTAGAACACATTTTAAAAGTTTAAGATTGAAAAACGGCGATAGAAAAGCTTCGTTAGATCGCATTTTAAAAGTTTAAAAACGAAAAACGGCGATAGAAAAGCTTTTTTAGATCGCATTTTAAAAGTTTAAAAACGAAAAACGCTGATAGAAAAGATTTTTAAGATCCCATTTTAAAAGTTTGAAAACGAAAAACGGCGATAGAAAAGCTTTTTTAGATCGCATTTTAAAAGTTTAAAAACGAAAAACGGCGATAGAAAAGCTTTTTTAGATCGCATTTTAAAAGTTTAAAAACGAAAAACGGCGATAGAAAAGCTTCGTTAGATCGCATTTTAAAAGTTTAAAAACGAAAAACGGCGATAGAAAAGCTTTTTTAGATCGCATTTTAAAAGTTTAAAAACGAAAAACGGCGATAGAAAAGCTTCGTTAGATCGCATTTTAAAAGTTTAAAAACGAAAAACGGCGATAGAAAAGCTTTTTTAGATCGCATTTTAAAAGTTTAAAAACGAAAAACGGCGATAGAAAAGCTTTTTTAGATCCCATTTTAAAAGTTTGAAAACGAAAAACGGCGATAGAAAAGCTTTTTTAGATCGCATTTTAAAAGTTTAAGAACGAAGAACGGCGATAGAAAAGCTTCGTTAGATCGCATTTTAAAAGTTTAAAAACGAAAAACGCTGATAGAAAAGATTTTTAAGATCGCGTTTTAAAAATTTAAGAACGAAGAACGGCGATAGAAAAGCTTCGTTAGATCGCATTTTAAAAATTTAAGAACGAAAAGCGGCGATAGAAATGCTTTTTTAGATCGCATTTTAAAAGTTTAAAAACATATATAGGAAACATTCACATTTTAATAATCTATACAAATATATTATTATTTATCATCTATACCTTTATAAGTTATTTCTTTATTTTTTTCGTTTTTATCCTGTTATGTTATGTTATCCTGTTGTCTGTTTAACAATAACTAGACCCATAGTTCTACGAAAACACTTTACCTTTAATTTCAAATAAAATATTCATGAGTTATTAATTATTCATAACGTTTAAGTGGGTGTAACCATGATTCTTGCAGGTAAAAGCAAAGGTCTTTGATTTGCTTTTTCTCGAAATAAAATTTTTAGTCGTAACGGTATATATTTTTGTCGAACACTCCCCTCCATCTTGTCGATATTGTACGAAAACAAGTTTGTTGCGACAATTATATCTTTGGCTACAAAACTTTGCTTTTCTAACGCAGAAAGTGAGGAAATATCGAGTTATTGATCTATCATGCTTAAAAATAGATAAATCAGTCATAAAACAGCTATTGTAACACAAAATATGCTATATTTTTGGAACCACGTGTTGTTTTGAGTAAAAAAAGCAAAGTTTTTTAGAGCTGAATAAGAGCTTCGCAATCATATTTTTTTCAACGAACAAAAATTTTACTGAGGGGAGTGTTCGACAAAATGAACTGGAAGGGTGAATTTTTGTATATAATTTTTTTTCTCCTTTTTGGTTTTTTTTTATACAAATACTTTATCATCACTCTAGAGATGATTTATTTGGCTTTCAGAATATATATATATTTGTTAGGGTTAATATAGCGAGCAGAGGAGATATTTTAAATATGCTGAGTATGTGCCTCAGGGGGTTACCGTATCCTTAAAAAAAAGATTGAACGCTAATTTGTAAATTTTTAAATGTGAGAGAAACATTCTGTATTATCTCAGAAAAAAAAAGCAGGCTAATTTCTGTGGATCTGGATCTATATGGGCTGACGACTAGTCTTCCCCTGTAATAACCCTAATTTGGTGCATATCGAAAAGTATTTCTTTTCAATGATGCACATCATAGATTAGGGAAAAAAATTGTTAACAAAATTAGGACCAGCCAAATTTTTTTCCTAAAAAAGGTGCACACTTGTTAATTAGGGACCCTTCAGAAAAAAAAGGATCAGAAAAGCAAGATAGAGAAGAATTAGAATTCAAGGGAGTTTTCACTACAGCATAATTTTTGTGGAACATCTAGGCTAATAATATTAGCTACAACTTTTTATGAACATGTTCAATAGAAACTGGCAGTTTTGAGGAAATGTTGCAAATCACACCTTCATTAAATTTTTAACATTTTAGTTATCAGGCAAATACAGATTGAATATGGAATTAATATTAGAATGATAAATTTTTCACATTTCTAGAATTAGCATAAAAGTACAATAAATTAAAAAGAAGATAAAGGAAAAACAAGAAAAATTTTGGGATAAAAAATTCCCAATGTGTTTTAGTTGAAAATTGTAATTTGGATTTTATAAATAAAATCGAGAAAAGATCAAATACTGAAATCTAACAACCTAATCAGGGATCGCATATAATATACACACACACACCTTATATAGTTGAAAATATAGAATGCCTGTCCGTCAGGGATATCACTGTCTGATATCCAACAATAACAATCAAGCGGAAAATGTCAAATAAGTGAATGTTTCCTGAGCATCAAAGAAAAGGCATTATTTAGATTGTATTTTTTTTTTAACTAGCAATATAATAATCTGATTACAACAACACCAATTAGACCATTTTCGTTGACCATTGGACCATTAGTTATATGTTGATAGTATGGTTGGTGCTGATACGAGTGACAAGAGTCTAAATAAACGGTTTTATACACTTGGTGTGGGTGGGAGGGCAGTATTAGATTTTATTATTAAATGCAAATTACAGTATGGGCGTTTCGCGCCCTTTTGTAATTCCTCAATTTAATTTTATAAAATCTCCATCGATCTAATACTAAAATCTAACAACCTAATCGACCTCACTCTATTCCACTAGTGGAGCACAGCTCTCCTTCCTCAGTTCGTAGCGCTCCCAGTAAACACAGAATTCGCAAACTCCTTGGCCTTTGAATCCAAACAGATTTCTTTTCTATAAAAACGTTAACATTATATTTTTTAGACCAAGAACCCTGTTCCAAAATGTCTCTAACTTCAGACCAAGTTGTCAATAACTTTCAGTGAATGCCTGTCATCTAAAAAACGATTACGAAATTGATTACGAAAAATTGGACGAAAGCGATAACGTGAAATAAAATCAAAATAATTATGGTTACTGGCAAAATTGCAAAATAAATGAGAACCTGACAAAGAATCTGACAGCAAGCCTTAACCTTGCATTACATTTGCTTTTTACTATTGATAAAAGCAAGCATGCTTTTATCAATAGTTTTTTTACTTTGTTTTTTTTTGTTTTACTTTTTTTTTTACTTTGTTAAAATATTCGATGTTCTACCCACAACCTTAAAATAGCACTTTTCGAGTCAAAGGGGGAAAGGAAACTTTGTTTTTGTGGATTTACCCAATCTGCCCATGCACATTAAAAAAAGAAAATTCTCGGTCATAAATGGCCCTGTCCTTGTTTCGTAAGGTCGCTAATAAACATCGGTGACCACATATAACTCCTTGTCATTAGATAAGCCTCAAATACAATTGATGGATTAGATTGTCCCTGTCTCCTTGAAAACAAATTTTTTGTTTTTGTATCTAAATTATGAATACCTAAAACCCTAGAGGCGGGAGTAACAGTTAACAAGACTGAAAGTTTGAGTGATAATAACATGAGATTTTGTTTGATATAATTTAAAACTAGTTGAACATCCCAAACAATTACATTTTTTGGTTGGGGAGGCTTCTCATTGAAATCTCCTAAGATAAGTGCACTTACGTGTGAATTTCTCCTTATTATTTTTCTGATCGTAACTTTTTTGGAAATGTGTTCATGGATTGTTCATAACGTTTCAAACAGACAAATCTATATGGCGCCATTCATTGTGGAAACACTTGAAGACCTACTACGTGGATTTTATGCAAAATTCGTTCGCCAAGATGTTCTTGTAAATGCAAAAACAACATTATCTTTGCTGAAGATTGACTTATCAACAGTAGAGAATCATCTTCCAATTAACAAAATAGACATCGGATTCTCACTTAAATATGACTTGCAACAACTGAAAAGTAGAGGGAAGATCACAGACGTGCAGATTGACAAGTTTAGGAGGAGTAATTCAGAATTTTTTATTTTCATGTGTAGCCATATCACAGAAAAAAGTCCTTTGTCATCATTGATGGCTCGTTGTCTGAGGAGTCTTTTACCCACTTATATGGTTGAATCGCCTGAAGCCTTTGAACTTCTTTTTGAGAAAATGTTATTGAAACTTGTTAGTTACAAAACAATAGCTTTTTCTGTGGCTGATGCCGCAAAAAGAGAATGTTATAAGTTCTGTCGAGCTGTTGTAAAGAAGAATTCGTATCCTTTGATAAGGATAAAGACAGATTAGATTACTTCTTGTGGAAATTTACTGATATAATTTTTTTTGCATGCCTGCACAAGTGGAACGTGGTTTCAGCAGTAACAAAGCTTGATTGATGATAATATGTCAACAGACGCAATCGTTGCTTTAAGATTTGTACATGATCACCCCAAGTTTCACAATATTAAAGCACATGAAGTGGAAATGACGAAGGTTTTAATGGAAAGTTGCAGGCAAGCAAGAAAAAAGTATTTTGAGGATCAAAGATCCCGAGCTCTTTCGGCGGAAAAATTGGAGAAAGAAGAGGCAAAGAAAAAAGTTAATGAAGAGATTGATTCTGTGAACACTGAAATTCGACAAACTATTTCACTAATGGAAAACTTAAAGAAGAGTGCAGATGAGATTGGGTTTCGTGCTGAAAAAAGAACTTCTCTTGGTAAGAGTTTTTTAATATATATTTTTACAGAATATGTCAAAGCTTGGATGTTTTTGCTTTTAGTGTTAGAAAAGCTTACTTGTCTGGAGATATTTTATTGTGCTACACTGTTACTATTGGGTTTTTTTATTTTTAAAACTTCACTTTTTTAACTGCAAAGTGCTGTTTAGAGGGGTAAATATTCTACTATTCTATATGAAATGATTTTACGAGCTAACTATTAAAAGAATAAAAAAGTTTTAATGTGTTTTTAGTTACATTTGCTTGCCATGGAAGGTAAAAATAAAGTATCCTCATATTATTGTTCTCGCTTTTTTTTGGGTTTATCTCGGGAGAAAAATCTTCACTTTTTTTCCAGTTTATATATAGTTTTAATGTGTTTCTTACAATTTATGCTTGTTCCTTTAATATATGTGTTCTTTTTAGATGAGATCAAAGCAGATATCACAAAGTCGAATGCATCGAAATGAGCTGCCAGTGACAAGCAACAATCCCTCGAAAAGCTGTATGAAAAAAAGAAAAAACTATCTGAGAAGAAAAACGAAATGGCATAATTTATATGTATATTTGTATAATATGTATAATTTTCTTATCATAGAACATAGTATGTAACATTAAAGATAGAGAACTAAAATTGGTTTTCTCCTTAATTATCCTTATTTTTTTATTCTCGTTCGCAGCAAAATATCCTTAAAAAATGTCAATTTGTCTCCTTAATTCTCCTTAATATCCTTACTTTTGTTCTTATTTTATTAGTGGTCACCCTGTCACTTCTAATATAATGCCACCTCTTCTGTAGAAGGTAGCTCAATTTCAGCTTCGGAATCTGCTAGAGTTGTTCATACCTTCTCCGCCATCATCCAAACTTTATGGTCCAATTATGTCACCAACCTTTTCCTGAATCTTTTTCAACATTTTGTCCATTTCCAAACGTTGAGGATGGTCTTTCTTCATAATATTCACCAAAGATTCGTCCAAATTTTTTACAGGGTTCAAATCAAAATCTGTCCTTGTAATTCCTTATCTGGAATGAACTCTTCTAATGCTTCATTAGCGTATAAAGCTAGGTCGTCACGAAGGGAGCATTTATATGCGTCCTCTTCCCTAGTGATATGGAAACGTTTATAATCTGACGACTGACTCCCCTACAGGCAGTCAGACGATTTGATTTTCATTTTTGTCCAGTCTGATTATCAATACGATGCCTGAGGTGTCGTCCACGAGAACAACAAAAAGAACTTGTGATGAATTAAATTAAAGTAGATGATAACTTCAGTAATAGAAGAGCTCCTTCCTCGATCGCTGATAAGTTGATAAAGGGGAAGGAATTCTGTGCTCAACTAGCAAAATACCCCCAACCCCTGGACCAAATAAGGTTAAAATAGACATTTTAGTAATCCAAGTTGTTCTTTTTTATTTCTTATCATGAAATTATAGAATGTGTTGTCCTGAATACTATTAATGGCTTATTAACCGTTTAGCCGGTCTATACGGGAAAATATAGACCGAGGTCATGACGTCATGGACCGAACGCAGTGAGGTCCATGCGAGTGACAGAGGTCTATATTTTCCCGTATAGACAGGCTAATAAGGTTAATAAGTCATTTATTACCCCACTGATTATTTCATAACCATTAATGAAAAAAAAGGTTTTAGAGTCCAGGGGTCTTTACCAAAAACAAGGCTTAGGTGGAAACCATGTAACTTTCTTTATATTTCGAACGTACACAGACATTCGATCCACAACTCGTTCAAAAATAAACAATACAATACAACTTTTAAAAATAGAATATTTCAAAACAGTTTTAAAATTCAATTCTTTGTCGTTTCGCTGGTGGAGTGTTCGTATTAAAATTAAATGTACAATTGTTAAGATTTCCTCCGGACAAAAATGAAGAGAGGGTTGAAGATTGCGTGGAACTGGAAGTATTAAGAGCTGTCGATTGGTTATGTACGTCAAGTTGGTTATTATTTGAGCTCAAGATGTTTGACATTTTGTAACAGAGAGTGGTACTAGCTGATTTGTATTTCTTAACGAATCAATATTTTTGTGACCACTGTGTTGGGCTACATAAACTTCGGGGACATTTGCATCGACAATACCTGACAAAGGTGTTTGCTGCAAACGTTTTACAATATTTTGTATTTGACTGTTGTCCTGCTATGAATTCGTCTATTTCATTTAAATCGTCAAATAAACTATCGTCTACCAGACGAAAACAAGGAGTAATTGTTTTTGTTTTGATGTCGGTTAATACGGCGTCATATAGACTGGTCACGTGAAAAAAAAAACCAATCAAATTTTCCGAGAACGTTCGAATAAACGTAAACATTCGAAAATACTCAACAGGGGGGTAATAAAGCAAATTACGAGATGTTTAATGACAAATGTGCAAGGAAAGGGTATTGTGGATGTGCATAGAAAAGTGATATAAATACACTGGTATAAATTTTATATTTCTGGGATTGCATGTTAATACTTTGCCTGTAACTAAAACTAACATATATGGGACCAGTTGCAAACAAATGCTTGCATGACATTGCATCAAAAAAATAAGTAAACCAAAATTTCACAAAGTTTATATTTTATTGTTTCTCATTTGAACATGTCCTTATAAAATTGAAAAAAAGATTTTTATCATCCTGCTTTATCTTTCAGTTTGTCCTTTACACGACTTATTTTAAATAAATTCGTCATCTCTTACTTTTTAGGATCAAGTGTGCACTATATTTAAAAATGGTAATGTTTAAAAGAGTGTGCGCATGAATAGTTCAAAGAAAACGAAAATTAAAAATAGCTGGCCACCCTAAATTTTTCAAGTTAGATGCATGCTAAATTACGTGGAGCACACTAAATTGGAATTTTCATTCAAAAATTAGCTGTGTGAGGCTTCGGATTCCAGAACTGAATGCTACTGAAATTCAAAGGCATAATTTCCCGATTTCCTCAAACTGTGTTCAAGTATTTCTTGATTTTGGTTGATGTTTCCTAAATTTCAAGTTCTTTTGCTGCTTTTAACAGGAATGTTAAAGAATGTTTTGAATAGGCAAAAGTTAATGAAGGAGTTGCCGCTTGTTTCTTTTATTGATTCAATTTACTTAAATACAAGACTACATCATTTTTATGTAAACACAACTTATAACTGAGAAATTTAGTCCAAAAATGACGTGCAAGAATTATGCTTGATGCAAACAATTTGTTGCTTACATATCTTTTTGTTTTCTCTTGTTATATATATATTAAGTTGTTTTTCAATATTGCTCCTAATATTTTAATATTTTATTTAATTATTTCAGTTGGTTGATCAGCTCATTGGTAGGGACAAGCAAATCAAAATGATCTTAAACACAGGTATATTCTGATTATCTAAAATTTTAAAGTTAAAAAAAAAACTTTGTTTCTACGTAGAATTAATTATAACATTTCTAAAATAGCACTTCAACAACTTGAAAAGTACAAAAGAATCAAGCAAATTAAAGATGACATTGAAAAGAAAGACCATGACATTTTGCTGTTGCAAAGTCAATTAAAAGAAGCTGAAACTGTCCTGGTAGGGATACTTTGACTATACTGCGATGCAGTGATGTATTGAAATAGCCATCTGCATAATGACGCTGTTTCTTTTTTATTTTAGGCAACGGCTCTCTTTCAAGCTAATAAAAAACTTGAAGCAACTGAGCAAGCTAAAGAAGGTTTACATTTTTCATTTCGTATTGTCTAATTTAATACTCAATTGTTAGTTTTTATAGTGTAGCTCGAGTAACCTTAAAAAATGAACAGGACATCAGTTTCTCGACACAAGTTACAGAAAAACCATCTTAACCAACATGGGAATCAACTTATATCCTTTTTGAGGTTACTTCTTGACTAGATTAAATGTTATACTTGACCTGTCAATACTTAATACTAAGCCGGATATTGAAGATGCTGTTCTTTTAATTGAGAATGGAAATTTTTGAGTTTAGAAATTTCTCTATTTATGCTTATTTTGATGTGTATTTGGTTTTAGCATCAGTGTCTTGTGAGGAATTGATAAAATTTGCATTTCGAATTAGCAGCGGAAATTCTGTTGAAGCACCTCCTGATTGGCTCCCTGGTAAAATATTATTTTAAAACAACAATTCTGTGCATATGTGTAACTACTGTCCCAAACCAAGTCTCAACATATTTTACCCGATGCAAGTTGATTTTTCCTGACTTGTACTGGTTAATTATACCCTACTCATGTTGATGCATATTGCTAGGTGTGACATAGTGTTTAATTTTTAAGGTAACATACCCCCAAAAACTTACTGGGTAGTAGGGAAAGAATAGAAGGGCTAAGTGTATGTAGTGAGTGTTTAGCTGAATAAATTATGTTTTATTGCATTCCTATAAAGTAAATTAGAGTTTTTAACGATTCTATCCCCCAATAGTTCTTTCCTGTATCTTACAGCTGTTGTTTTTCCTAGATCAAAATATTAAATTTAAATATTTTCTCCTCCATTTTATTATCTTAAGAGGAAAACTTTTTGCATGAATTTAATTTATCTATTTGCCGAGATGGAATTTTTGAAGTTGATAATTTTATGACATGAATTTAATTTGGCCATTTTTCGTCTACACATGTATTTAACAATCCAATATGTCGCTTTTAAAGCGATACGAGACATTTAATGTTTTCAAGCGTTCCTTTTTTTCTGGACTTTATTCTAACCAATTAGCTTTTACCGGTCTTTCTTAAAATAAGAATTTTTTGATTTTAATTCTATCTTACCTTGTAAAAACCGTTTTTCATTAATTTGTCTTCACTTAAAGAAACTACTAGGCGATTATTATGTGTAAAATATGATTTTAAGTTGGCAACTTTGAAGCTACTTGCACATTCATTAACATCACACCAGCTCAGATGCCTGAATTTATTCGCATAGTTTTTATTTCCTTGGACTTACTTTCCCGAAAAGTTTAATTTGTATTATTTGCTGTAAGGCCAGGTTTTATTCGAAATTCAACAAAAAAAATTAAAAAAAGTCGAAGAAAAAACAAGGAAAAAACAAGACAAGTCTGAACCGTCTGAGTTCGAGGTGAGAATATGCTCTATTTAATCTTTTTATAGCTAGTTAGCAAAAAAATATTGTTAATATCTTATGACGGTCTTCCCTGATAGGATGTTAAAGTAGTGAGGATCTGTAACATTTGAAATAAAGTCCTAGTTCTTCGGTTGAGGTTGTCGTTACATGGCAAATATTTTAAAAGTTGTCTGGCCTTTTCTGATATTTTTCCTGAGAGTATTTTTAGCTAGCTGCTTTATAGCTTCTAGGCAAGTTTTTATATCTTTTGTTTTAGGGGAAGAAATGGTAATGTGTTTGATTGCTTCTAGCTAGGAACTTTCAACCTTGTTTTAACTACAATGAACTGCGACCATGAAACTTGTTGTTAAACTATTCTAAAGAAGAAACTAAAAGACGGAGGAGATTTCATCAAGCAAAAACCTTTAAAAGTTCTTGTGAAAAAAAACGATGATGTGAAAGTTGTAACAACACTCCAAAATTCCAGATTCCTGTATTTATTTTGATAATTGATAATTACAAGGGCCTAAAATGTAATTCGGATTTTATGAATAAAATCGAAGTAAGATCTAATACTGTATTCTCCTAACCCTCATCGCATATCACTAGAACCCAGTTTGAATAGGAACGTTAATATATATTTTTATTGGATAACATTATTCTGACACAGGAAAACAAATAAGTCAGGTCCAGATAGGTTTTTATTTACACAAAATAAAAGAATGTACAATGTAAGTTCCATTTCCATTGAAAACGAACATATTTTTGAGACTGCTTGTCTAGAGGAACCGAGAAGTAAGCATCCTTCATGTCCAATTTGCACATGAAGTCCCCTTTTTTGCATTATTTCTTTCACAACAAACAAGCCTTCCATTTTGAAGTGCTCGTATGGTATGAAGGTCTTTAGATCCTATAGATTTATGACCGGTCTGTATCCCCCATCCTTTTTCCCCACTAGAAATAGACTGCTTAGAAATTGCTTGCATACAGGAAAAACTTGTTGAATCGCTCCCTTTTCCAACATACTTAGAATCTCCTGATCTACAAGATGTAATTGATCTCCTGGTACTACTTGACCAGGAGTCCGTCTCTGAGTTGGTTGGGAAAGAATAGGAATTTTGTATCTTTGGACAATTTTTAAAATATTTTTGTCTTGTGTTAATTTTTTCCAGTTTCCTAGAAAATGACGCAGTCGTCCTGCCAGAGGAACTTTGGAATCTATTGAGAACAAAATAACTTTTTTTATGGCTGGATGAACTCTTGGAAAGTCCTTTTCCGCCAGGAGATTCGGCATTATGCTGGAGCAGGGCTGCTGTAGTATAGGAATTACCTGCTGAATTTTGCTTTTGGTATTTATAGGCGTTCTGATACGTTCCTCTGTTGTTTAATTGATTTTTGTAACCGCTTCTTGAGTCATTGTTGTTCCTTTGATATCCGCCATCTTTGGACAATTATACCATTGACCCTCGGCCTGTCCTTGGTTGAGACCGAGGGCCCTTTTGAAAGTTTTCCTTTCTGCCCATTCCTTTAACCAACAAAATAGATTTTTCAACACCTGTGATAAGTTTTTCTAGAGGAATAGCTTTCTTATCCTCAGATGACATATTAGCAGATTCTAAAACGTGCCAAACTTTTGTCAGCGGTCCCATAGATTGCAAGACCCTAGTTTGGATTTTCTCTAAGTTTGATTCGAAGTTATGTTCCTTGACTTTGTTTTCGTCAATCATTACATCTTTTAAAAAGTCGTCTAGCGGAATTGTCTGACATTGCTAGGGACCGGATTCTGATCCATAATGGAGTCCTTCAGATCCTTTTCAGGTATGTATTTATTCAAGTGTTTGTTTACATACCTAGCCATATCTCGTGGTAATTTCCACTTATGTTTCTTTTCCGATGATGTTGCTCGAAAACGAGGAATTTTAGCAGGTTTTTCTTGTTCCTCGTCACTATCGTCATGCTGGGATTCTTCTTCAGAAGAACTTGATCCCGAGCTGGAAGAGCTTTCGTTGACCTCATCTGAAGACTTGTCAGAATGAGGACTAGGAGAACGTTTTCTTTTCCTAGTTTTCTTAGCTCTTTGCTTTACCCGGGCTGGAGACTTTCCAGAAAATCGCGGTTGTTCATCGTCTCTGATCGGAGACTGAAACCAAGTTTCTTTGCCTGATATTTCAAGAGGCAAAACTTCTTTTTTTGAAGAGTCTATCTGTTATATCTCCATTTTGATGATCGACAACTTTAATCGAAGGAGTCTCATGATGATCTTCGTGTTGTGTTTCTTTGGAGATACTTATTGCATCCATTTCATCAAATTATTAATGTGATAATTAAAGATTAAAATTTGTGAAATTATAAGTACGTCTTTTCTAACAGCGAGAAAAGTTAGAAGAGGTGGATGGAGAACTGGGTTCTAGTGATATGCGATGATGGTTAGGAGAATACAGTATTAGATCTACGGAGATTTTATGAAATAAAATCTTGAGTAGCAATGAAAGCATTTTTAAGTAGTGCAAATGTTGTAGCCGGTTAATTTTGCCTGAGTTTTTTTATACTACGGGGATACCTTGGTCCTTGGAAAGGTACCGTAACTGCCTCAAAATATAACTCGTCTCGGAACTCGTTAGTAGGCTCAAACCTGGATAATTGATTTCCGCCAGCGAAGGCGGAATCTTTAAAATCGCCTGAGGAGATAGAGAGATAGAGAGATAGATAGAGACAGCGCAGCTAGGCTGGACGCCCGAAACTTATCCAGGCTAAAGATTTTTTTCTGAGAACGAGGCTAAAATGAGTTTTAAGCCAATAAGAATCCTAACAGTGCAACAGATTGTTTTATTATCCAATGAACAATACTTTATTAAAGTTTATATGCTATCGAAAGTTAAAGCTCGTGCAGTGTAGCATAATGAAGATCGTCTTATAATGCGCTATCTTTGATGTTATTAACGTTTCCCTTTAATAATTACGTCATTTCCTTCCGTACAATTTTGCAAGCACGTAGACTAAAGCTATATTCAGCAGAACTAATTAATAATTCATGAGTTTTAATTTAAAGAGGAATTGTTGAGGCTGAATATTTTTGGTGAAAGATAATGTATTATAGCTATAAAATCGTGACAAGTGTGTTATAAAAGAAAAAATAAGAATACGTAGTCTGAAAATAACCTTTCGTAACCGATTATGTAAAAAATATTTGCTGCCACCTTTAAAGATATTTTCCAAGTTGTTTTTCAGAGAAAAAGAGAAAATAGATAAATTTTCAGCCTTGCCGTTGTTTTCATTTTGTTTTTATTGTTCATCAATTTTCAGGTTTATTATTTTTCTTTTAAAATTGTTCTTATAGAGAAATGAAGTTTATGTAAGTTAAGTTAGCTATGATTTACAGTTACAATAATAATCAAAAATTGAATTTTAAAATTTTAGAATATTCAATGATTTTGTTCGCCCATATTACTCAGTCCTCTTCAAAGTTCAGTACTTTTTCAGATTATTGCTAATGGCGGAAATCTTTAAGCCGCAGGGCTTCTTGTTGTTTTTAATAACCCATAACAGCTTTGAAATCTTGGATGCTTGAAAATTCAGAAAAATACAATCTAGTTCCTTACAATTTCTTACTCGAAAGCAGGTTCAATTTTAAAATGTAGGTTGAATATTTCAGCGCTGTGCGTTAACAACAACGTTGCTGGTAAAAATAGTGTGAACGTTTTTACTTTTTTGAGTACTATATGTAAAATTTGTAATTTTGATTTAGTGATATGTAATTTAAAAAAGTAATAAATTGAAAATACAGGTTAGTTACCATAATATTCGAGGTTTTTGTTTTGGAATTTCTTTATACATTGATTTTCCCAATAATACTGTGGTAATACTTCAGATCTGATTTAATTTCAAAATTATCCAGGTTATTAAAAGCCCTGGGTTGCAATATTTTTTTCTAATCGTAAAATCTTGAAGCCGCAGAGTTCCTTGTTATTTGATTTTGGGTATTTTTAAAAAACATCAGTGTCATCTGTCCATCAATATTAAGTCATTTAAGACCTGGAGGGTTTAAAAGTGTTTGCTTAATATTCTTCTTAATTGTCAGCAATATCTAGAAACAATGCGCAATGCAAGAAATACGTATTCGTTATTATAAACGTGTTGGATGTTTTATAGCGTATTGTTTATCTTGTGAAGTCTATTTCCTATCCCTGTACAAGTTCTTTTTATCACACTCTCTTTTACAATACTGGCCGCCGATCGCGTTAATTTAATTGGTGTTAACTCTTGTACTTGTACTTGTACAATAATTTAATTGGCGCAAGAGTTTCCACTTGTTTTACCGCGTTAATTTCATTGATCTATAGTTTGGAGAACGTTAATTTTTGAAAACGTAAATTTTCTATAATAAGTTAATACATTTGAAGAAATGTAAGATCAAAGCGGACACCAGTCTAAAACCAAAACAAATTTCCTCGCAAAGTGCCTGCTTTAGGTAGGTTAAAAGGCTCAATTTTAAGTATAAACAAGTCAAATTTTAGAAAATCTGTTTAAACGTTAAAATATATACCAAAAACAGCGTAAATCCTGATCTGAGTGAAAAAGTATTTATTTTCAGGCGATCCAAGACGACCCTATCCTTTGGATATTGAAATGCGCTGTGGGGCATTGGGTGAAATGTCCCAAAAAATTCCTCCTTCGAATGGCGAACGCAACTTCATCTCAAATCCAATAGACATGAGTGATGATTTTAAAAGCAAAAGGCTGCTAGAACGTCAAGGTGGGTACAAACCGCTGTTTATTTACTGAACTAAATTTAATAATTTCCAACAATGAAGTAAAATAAAGTTCATGCTTGCTCCCTAGACTCTCTCCCATCTCGAAATGAATCAACTACTTCAAGAAATGGTGGTATTTGGCAAGCTCCATCTGAAGATGTGGTAAGTGTGATTTAACTACCTTAACCCTATTCGGTCCGGGGTTTTGCGAACATATTATGACCGGGGGGGTTGTTCAAATTGAATCAAACTTGGCACACTAATAGTACGTCACAAAAGGAACAAAATGGCGGCAATAAATGTTTGCTTGCGTCAGCACATTTTCCGTGACGTCATCAAAAGCTTGAGATTTGTTCAAAATGCCACCATCTGCTTAAAATTGAATTACTTTAGTTCTAGAGCGAATTTTTACATTCTGTTTAAAGTTTCTGAAAGCTACATAAAAGTTATTTAACATATTTTCCGGTTTTTACATAGATCGCATCAAAAGTTGCCACAAATTGCCCGAAAATCCGTTTTTTCCGATTTTCGGGTAAAATTTGAAAAATCGGGAAATCGGATTAATCACGTGTCCAAAACATGGAAAATGATTGTTCTTGATGAAACAAAGTTGTGTTGTAAGTTTCAAGTTCTAAGGATAATCCTAACAAGAGTTATTAAATTTTCCCCGTTTTAAGGGTTTCATAGAGATTTTTAGGGGTAGTTTCGAGTAATAGCCAATATCAAAGCCTCTGAAAACCTAAAAATTTGGCATGCAGGTGTCTAATAGATAAATATTGAAACTCAGTATAAGTATCATAGCTATGCAGCATAGCGTTAAGGATTTATTAAAAAAAAACCGTCAGGGGGGGGGCGGAATCCGCCCCCCCCCGGACCGAATAGGATTAAGAGTGAAATATTAACGTGAAAGACAATTTGGTGAGATTGACAAATTTTTTCAAAATATGTTAAATATAGCTAATTAAAATTAACTTGAAAAATTGACTACTTAATTATCCGAAATTTACGCTGGACTTAGATTTGTATGGAGTTATTTGTGGGATAAAATTCGTGTTTGGTTTTGTTGTGTCGTAAATCATTCGTTATTTGGTTTTACGTTTCGTCGTAATACTCTTCGTCGCGGCGTGTTATTTTCGTCGTGTGATTTTACTTTTATCGTGATACTCTTCGTCGTGACATTTCATTCTTCGTTGCGTGGTTTAGGTTTCGTCGTACTCATCGTGGTGTATCGTAATGGTACAAATTTTATATGAAATCACTATTCGTGCTGCCTGTTTTTTATGGAGTTTAACGAAACGAAGGAAAACTGGAAAAATATTTGATATGAGTTTTAATTCTGGTTGATTACTGTTCATTGTATTGTATTGGGCAGAACCAGACACCAGAGGAAAGTAAAAGTGGACATTTTCATTTTCGTGGTAGCTAGCTCAGGGTAATTGTTTTCTTTTATGTTGAGCATGTTTGCAAAATACATTGTGTTTTGCTGGGTTTTTTTAGCATAATTACACGATTTTTTTATATTGTTTTTTCGGCTAATATCTAGATCTTAAGTTGCTTAAAGAAGGAAAGAAAGATTTTGAAGCCAAGTATTAATATTCTTTCTACTTTATGGAGCTTCTGTGGCGATTTCTTGTAATTAGTTCACGAAATTCTTTATTCCATGTAAAAGAGCATGAATTGAAGTACAATGCAACGAACACAATACGAAGGGTTATACGACTCGACAAAACGTAAAATCACACAATGCAGAATGATACGCCACAACGAAAAACACTACGACGCGACAAAAGCCACGACGCAAAGCACTACGAGACAATGAAAACCATGCTACAAAAAGAGTCACGACGCTACGAAAAGCACACACAAATATTATCCAACAAATAACTCCATATTCTTTTGGCGGTTTGCCAAAGATCAATGGTTTTCGCGGATGATCAAAAATTAAATTTTGTCGAAAGTGAAAGAAGTAGCTTTTTTTAATTTCAGAGTTAGAATTTCTTATTTTAAAGATTGGATAGTAACCAACTTTTAGTACTACATCAATAAAAGAAAGCAGTTGAGACTTGCATTTCCGTAAAAAAAAAAAAAAAAAAAAAAAATTAAAGGAGAACTAACGAAAAAAACTACATTTTATGTAATAAAAACATTCTGACATTTAAACATTCTAACATTCTCACAACATGGCATCAATTTCTTTAATTTTCTCTTTTTTTATGTCCAAAATTTAGTTTCCAAAAGCGATAATTGCATCAACGGTCGCCGCCATTATCGAACAAAAGCCAACTTGGTTCGTATTTATTTTGCTGTTTTGTGACGTTACACGGCGTACATAGTTTAAAAAGATTTGTAGATGAATGAAGTTTCTCTCACATCTAGCCAGGAGACCCAGCATAATCTTTCTTACCACCAGGAAATCGGAATAGTTAAGGTGGAAAATATTACGCTGGGTCTCAAACGAATTTTTTGCGGTCAGAATTCTGACCGCTCTTTTTGATTGGTTAATTCTATTGTTCTTTGGTCACATGGCCGGGAAATCTTTTGTTTTAACTGACAATGGCTTTCACTCACCTGAATAAATATAATTAATTCTTGCATTGTTTAAGAGGGTAACATGTGACCACGCCAGCTTTGTACTCATTGGTTTATTGTAATTCGGGGTTTGCTGTGTGGTGGATTTGAATTTTAGGGATTTGCTCTGAAATTTGTTTGCGTCTAAGCTTTCGTTTGAGAGAAACTGAATTAGATATCCTCGAAGAGTAAAGAGTTCACAGCTTCTAACGCTCACGAAGCAGAATATACTAAGAAAGAATTAAAAAAAGGGCCAAGGCAAACCAGTATATCCTAGTTTGCACTGTTGCAAATGTAAAAATTGTGTTGTTCTTCCGACCTTTCGCGAGCGTGTAAATGTTGCAAGGAAATCGAAAACTTGCTTGGTACATTTTTTGTGCAACCCCTAATGAAGATTTTTACATTTTTTTAAGCAAGTGAATGTGTTAGAAACTACGTATATTGTTCAACATATGCGCAAGAAAAAATATTTTTAAAATATTGAGACATATTTTGACGAGATTTTTAAAATATTTTACCAATATTTCTAAAATTGAGCATACACATTACGATATACAATGGAATTCAACAAATATAAAAATACGACGAGATGAAAAAAAGAGATAAACAAACATGTTCTAAAGGCCCGTGACGGTGAACTTTTCGATAAATTATACACCAAGTTTACTAAAATGAAAATACTTAACGGAATAGTTAATAGCGTATTGTACCGAAAATTATTGAAAAATTATTACCGGAAGCAAAAAAAATAGTTTAGTTTAGCTACGAATAAAATCAAAATGTTTTGATTTTATTCAGCAATAGTTAAGCAAAGATCAAAGAATACCGACATCCGATAGTACATGTGACTCCAAATTTAGCAACTTGTACAGAATTATCATGCTGTAAAGTTTCACTTTTGAATAGAATGATAGCCTAGTTAAGGTGACGGTATACCTTTATTGTATCAAAAAAACGATTTTTTTTTTATTAGCCATTTATACTAAAGAAACGACGATCTTCCCAATGGTGAAACTTTTTTTTCTGATCGGTCTTTCACACCTTAAATTGAATAAGAGTTAAGAGTGAATGTTTTAACACTTATGATCCTCTTGAGTATAACTTTTAAAAATAAATTATATTTCCTTTCCGAAAAGAAATGACCATCTGAAAAAAAAAACACTTTCATTTCTAAAAATGTATGCCATCCTGTTCTGTTTCTGCAAGTCACAGAATAATGTTAAACGACTTAGAAAGTTCTATTTCTATGGTATTCTCAGTCACGTCTTTGCGAATAATAAAATTTAAGAGGTCAACCTTCTGAATATTCATCGCCTCGGAAGTGTGAAAGTATCACCATCATGAGTATGCTTGAAAGGTGTGATATTTTAAAAAATCTTTAAAACACTTTTTCGTAGTGTTTTTTTTTTCGTATACCATCTATTACATTTCAAATCTCTTTTACAAAACTACAGAAGATCTACAAGGGAGAGTGCTACTGTGCTGTAGCCAACGTGTTTATCTAAAAGCGATTTTTTTTTTATTTTCAAAAAATCAACGATTCTCTAGATATGACATCTTAAAGACGAAAGTTTAAGTTAAAAAATGGCTTTTTTAGAAAAAGTAAAATAAATCAAAAACGGGGACTTTGTGGAAAATAATTAAAAAATCGTTTTTACATACATCTATCACGATTCTATAGAACATCGAATGAGATTTGGAAACGAAGTAGTTTTGTAAATGAAGTCACTTTTTTGAAGGCAGGGTGTGTTTCAAAAATGTCTCTGTACTTTTCACGAGTTAAAAAGTTTCAAATTATTTTTATACCATTTGATAGGTGGTTGAAAATGCTTTTTGGTGATGTATAAATTAATAAACTTTGATTAACTATCGCTGAAAAAATCGCGATTTAAAAAACCATGCTCAAAAGGTATACCGTCACCTTAACTTATCTTTCTCCGAGGATATCAAATTCAGTTTCTCTCAAAGAAAGCTTAGACGCAAACAAATGTCAGAGCAAATCCCTAAATTTCAAATCCACCTCAGCAAACTCCGAATTACAATCAACCAATCAGCACAAAACTGTGGTGGTCACGTCTTACCCTCCCAAAAAATTCAAGAATTAATTATATTTGTTCGGGCGAGTGAGACCATTTCCGCTCAAAACAAAGGATTTCCTGATATTGACCACGTGGGCAAAGAACAATAGAATTAACCAATCAAAAAGCGCGGTCAGTATTCTGACCGCAGAAATATCGTTTGAGACCCGGCGTAATTTTTCCAACCTTAAGAATTCCGATTTCCTGGTGGGAAGAAAAATTATGCTGAGTCTCCTGGATAATAGAATGAGTGAGAATGAATGAAGCTTTGATGTAACAAATTCAACGGATGAGGAATAACTTATTGAATAATTCAGTGTATTTGAACGTAAATTAAATTATTACAATCTAGTCGATAAGGCCCGTGGAAAATCCACTTAGGCAGAAGGACAATGGAAAAATAGGTGGTCAGCAGTGCATATACAAAAAAATTTGGCGAAATTTAGTTTATTCGTTGCCTGTTATGTGTAGAGGTTGAAATGCTAATCAAAATAATGTATAGGAGCATATGTTTTCGACGAACGCCTAAGGAGATTTAAGGGTTAAAAATTTTGTTGACGTCAGCAAAGACACGCTGAAACACAAAATGTTTTTTTTTTAAATTGCTATACCTGTTGCCTTCATCGTATAGATCTTGAAACGCTGATCAATATGGGATCATGTATCTTTGACAAACGGTTGCAGAGATATTAGGGTTTAAACGTTCTTTGATGACGTCATCAACCCGTCCATTCCGAAAAGGATTTGGGGACCCATGTTGTCCCGACGTTTAACATTTGACACATGACTTTTTCGGCTACATCAAAGGAAAATGAACACATCCACTTTGCCTGTTACAGACAGACACACAGATACAGTCTCTGTATTATTATAGATATTTTTCTGTTACCATATTTAGTAACTTTACGCGAATAATTTATCGTCTAAAAGGACCTTAAGACAGGATTTTACAGACCAGCACTATAGTTTTGTATTGGAATTCAAATACTCTGAAAGTGAAACTTGAAAACAATTTAAAAATTTCACGCTTATGTTATAAAGAAACAATTATAAATAAAAACCAAAAAAAAAAAAAAAGATCAAAACAACATGCATATTGCAGTTGCAGATACAATCTATTTAAACAAATTTTTCAATTAAATGGAAAAAAGCAATTCTCACGAAAGCATCTAAACATCTCTTTCGATGGTAAAGACCAAGAGTAAAACTATTGATTACTAGCAATATATCGACAGCCCATCTACATAAACAAAACACAGCACTGCTCAGTTTCAGAATCAGCTCATTAGAGAAAAGTGTTGTGCTGGGAATTGTTTTGTTTGTTTTTATTAAAACAAGAAGCCCTGCGGCTTTAAGATTTCCGTCATTAGCCTGAAAGATTTTGAAATTTAAAGTAGACCTTGAAAACGGAGAATTATGGGGTAAACAAATCACGAGTATCACAATTCTCAACTATTTTTGTAACTAACCTGCAATGTTAAAATACAACTCAATAAATAAAAAATAAAATTTTACGTAGCTATATATAAAGTATTCTAAAATAACAGTTAAAACTTTAACTGGATATTTTTAAAAGTGATCAGGAAAATTCTGGAAATTCCAGAATACAAATCTTGCTATGTAAAAACTTGACGATTCGAATATAATAACTTCTGAACGAGCTCAATTTGAATGATGAAGTAGTTCATTGTTTATTAATTCAGCAATAAATACATATTAGCATTTGAATATTTCAGTATTTAGGCCTTCAAAATTTACTCTCTTGTTGAAAATTTTTTGAAAATGCTGATGGTGCATGGTTTGATAACAGCTGATCTGAAAAAGAAAGTACGTTTTAAAAATAAGAAACAAGAATACAATTTTACCATAAACTGCATTAAAACCAGGTTGTTTAAATATTGTCTCTTTAACCTCTCTTTGCCTCTTTGATTTAAAAAGGGAATTTAATACAAAGATACAAATCCATGCGATGTGATGCACAGGTATATTATATATATAAATATGTATATAAATTTAATCAGGCCGGCTTTTGATATCTTTGTTAAACAAGTAACATATTAAGCAGGCGATGCATGATTTTGAAACCTGTGGACAATACAGGATTTATTTTGTTGAAATCGATTTATTGAATTCAACTGATTGTTTATTATTCTTTTTTGATTTGAATTCTCAAATTTGAATTTCTTTCGGGGAGTCGGATTAGTTGCAAGTTTTCATTTTGAGGAAACTGATTGGTCATTGTTTTGTTTGACAAATTGACAAATTGAATTCAACAAGTTGAAACATAAAAGGGTACACACACAATAAATTTGCGGATTTTAAAAATAGATGGTCCTTTTCGTGAGATTTTTAAAAATCAAGTCATTTCTAAGAAATCTTAGAAAAATATTTTGTGATACTTTGAGTGAGTTCAAGAAAGATTTTCAAGCAAATTAGGCACAAGGAGAACTAATAATTAGCCAGTAACAGAATAGTTAGCCGTTTTCAATGGCGCCATAGCTTGGTGGTTATAACTCTGGCAGTTTGTGCGGGAGAACGGGGTTCGATTCCCCTTGGTGGTAATTCAATATTGGTGAGTGAATGCTACCATAGCCCCGGGTTAACCCAAGCCATGTGAGAGAAATTGGGGAGATGACACACTATGTGGGCTGTTGGATGCTACAGGGAGTTGTCTGGTAGAGCGGGGACCCTAATTGGATCTGCATAGCTCAAAATGAGCATTAAATACTCTAGGACTCCCTATCTAAGCTATGGCCTTTCCTGGAAATAATAGACAGGATTTGTAAGGCTAGCCATATAAAATATACAGACATTCTATTTATCTATGCAGAATAATTATATATACGGTGCGTACAGTATAATTAGCCGCTTATACAGCTACTTATACGATATATATCTTTTTACTTAAATTTTCACTTTTCTTCGTTATCGATCTTGTTCTGCCCGGATAATAAACGCTGCCCTGATTAAGTACGGCAGCTTGCCCCGGTTAAGAACAGGGCAGAAAATACATAATCAGGGCAACATAATCAGGGCCGGCTTATTACTCAAAAAATATTATTTGGCACTTATAAAAGGAACATAATCAGGGCAGGCCAGTTTATATACGACAGTCTAATATTATTTCTCTCTTATTATAGAACGCACATAATCGGGGAAGGCCGGCTTATGTATGACAGTCAAATATTATTCGAGACTTTTAGAACAAATATAATCGGGGCCGACCGCTTTTATATCATTCGTCATCACTTCTGAAAAGCAAATAGCCCTGGTGGCAAAGTTGTTGTTGTTCTCAAATGAAACGAAATTTCGTGGCAAATACTAAATTTTGGGATTCGCAAGTTTAATAACTTTTCACCAAACTTAATTCCCGCAAAAAGAATAATTTAGGTTCCGTGAAATTTAGTTACTTCAAAGTATATTATGTTGAAATGTATTTACTACAAGAGTAGTTTATACTAAGAATTACGTGGAGACTTTTTTCTTTCGCCATGTCTAGTTTTTAGGGGTGGTCTATCTTCCAGAGAATGTTTAATTCACAAAAGTTCGAAGAAAATGCCAATCACAGCCTGCCTGGCCAGCCATTTATATCAGCCTTCATAATCCGGTCACCACGACATAACCAGTGCAAAAAAAAACACAATCCGACCATGCGTACATAATCCGGCTGTCCCGGTTGTAAACAGGCCATTTTCGCAATCTGGGCAGAACAATCTCCCCATAGCCATCTATATTTATATAGATCAACATAAAGTTGTGCTTCAATCAAAACCAAGAAAAAGAACAAGAACCAATTTTGCAAAAAAGTTATAATTTTACTGTAGCTAGCAGTACATATGTCGTATATATATATTATTAAACAACAAAACTATTGTGATTTCAAGAAAAAACATGGAAAAGACGCAGTTAGCTGTAAAGAACACAAAGAAGCTTTTAACGGCTAATTATACTAGGCGTAGCATCTAATTATCCTGCATCGGCTAACTATATATTGTTACAGGTTAATTATCAGTTCACCGACTGCTCAGTGCAAGCAACAATAAACTTTTGTCACGTTTCGACAACTTTTCTGCAAAAAATATAAATGTGCGAATATATATATCTTTTTATCTGATAGAAGTAGTCCCACAAAGTGTCATTTGGAAGTTATTTTTAGCCCCCTTTTTCCCATAAGAACAGGAGTTGGGTGTCCAGTCATGGAAGAACTACGCAAGGCAGGATAAAGGTTTTTTGTTGCTTGCTCTTTAAGAAAAAAAGGCACTCTAATCAAAGCACTATTTTGTGTAGCTACCATCATAGCTAGCTAGCAAGTAAGTAATTTCATGACTATTAAAGGGGTATGTCAGCACCAAAAATTGAGATAGCTAGCTAGCCAGCACACCTTTCTCACTTAGCTATATATAAAATAATTCTTACCTGATAAAATACACGAATTTAAAAAAATAGTGCTTAGCTCCCCATCAATAAAGCTACTACGACCAAACCAAAGAGACCAGCAAGGGGCGACCAACAAAATGTAAGCACTTTTAGTCATGGCCTCACACGGAATGTTCTGGCCACCAGATTGGTCATTTAATTGACAGAGATTAAAATAAAGCATCTTCATTGGCTTTCAAAAAAATGGAATTTTCCGAGCGTTTAGCCTGGACAAAAACTTAGCAGCGTCCGGGCTCTGTGCTGTCTCTCTCTATCTATCTATATATCTATCTTCCATCAGGCGATTTTAAAGATTCCGCCCCGCATAGCGGCGACGGAAATCAATAACGTTTTGTATGGCAACATGAGTATTGAAGTCACCTCTGTGTAAATTGCTGCTCGAATAGGATGTACATTAGATGCTTAACTACTAGACATCGTTAAAATTTAGCAGCAGACGTTGCATATATTCTCTGTTCGGGGTTCAAGCGACCTAAAATATGATTCAGTTGGTTGGTCAGTCGATCATTCCTTTCGTAAAATGCGTACTTATACTCGAGATATAATCAGAGTTTGTCTGTTTTTTTTATCAATCAATCACTAGCTACATTTAATTTAGCTAACTTTTGGTATGTGACGTAGTGGAGTATTTGAGGAAAACAAGACTCCCTAGAAATATTGCGACGCAACCGTACATTTTTGAATAAAAATCCATGCTGTCTTTTTTTATGGAAAACTGTATACTTCTGCTAGTTTTGCAAACTTTGTCCAACAATAGTTGTTTATACTGTTCCAAAATATTTTCTCATACGCTCATACGAAATCATAAGGTTGATTTTCCTTAGTCTGACCAAATAATCTACTATGGGTCAGAATTATCACATCATGGCTTAAGTATTAATTGTGGCCTTAAAAAAGTGATAAAATGTTGTCGCCGCCTTAACAGCACTGCTTCAAGCTTCTACAAAATACTTCACTACGCCACTCGGCACGCACTCATATTCTGCAAGCCGATATTGTGAACAGGTTGGGCTTCTTACTTTCACAACTTTGAGGGATTTATCTGTCAAAGTTGTGAGTTTTGATCAAAATAATTTTTTCTTAATCAGCACATTAATTTGAGTTATTTAAATCAACTTTTTTTGTAACGGGAGGTGAGCTTTAAGCACCAACATTTAAAAATGATAACACGGCTGGAAATTTAAAGTGATGCACAACAATAATGGTGGGTAATGGCTGTGGGCAGACGAGCATATAACATTTTTTCGTTCTAATTTTTCCAATTCTGTATGTCAAAATCTGAAATCAAAAATAGGGTCGGTAGGTTGGACTCTGACACCAAATATTTGTGACGTCCGCCTAAGAGAATACGAAAACAAGAAGCCCAGGGGCTTGGAGATTTCCGCCATTAGCCTGAAAGATTTTAAAATTTGAAGTAGACCTTGAAAACGGAGAATTATCATTGAGTATTCTCAATTATTATTGTAACTAACCTGCAATGTTAAAATACAACTCAATAAATAAAAAATAAAAATTTTACATAGCTATATGAAGTATTCTAAAATAACAGTTTAAACTTTAACTGGATATTTTTAAAACTGATCAGGAAAATTCTGGAAATTCCAAAATACAAATCTTGTTATGTATAAACTTGACGATTCGAATATAATAACTTCTGAACGAGCTCAATTTGAATGATGAAGTATTTCATTGTTAATTAATTCAGCAATAAATACATATCAGCATTTGAATATTTCAGTATTTCGGCCTTCAAAATTTACTCTCTTGTTGAAAATTTTTTAAATTGTAAAATGGTAAGTTCAGCCACGGTATTCTGTTGTCGGCACCTTTGAACTTTTTTCGAAATGTTGAAAATTCTACAAATCGATTTGCAGAATTTTCTTGTTCTGAAATACCTGTGAAAATTTCACACCTGTCTCGAAATTAATTTCAGAGCAATTCGAAATTCTTTAAAAAGCTTTAGAAATGTTTCAAAATATTTCGAAATATTTTTAAAATAAATATTTCAGACAGTTTCGAAATAAAAATTTCAAATGTGTGTCGGCCTCAAGAGTAATTTTAAAACAAGAAGCCCTGCGGCTTAAAGATTTCCGCCATTAGCAATGATCTGAAAAAGTACTGAATTTTGAAGAGGACTGATTAATATGGGGAAACAAAATCATTGAATATTCTAAAATTTTAAAATTCAATTTTTGATTATTATTGTAGTTAACTGTAAATCATAGCTAACTTAACTTACATAAACTTTATTTCTCTATAAGAACAATTTTAATAGAAAAATAATAAACCTGAAAATTGATGAACAATAAAAACAAAATAAGAACAACGGCAAGGCTGAAAATTTATCTATTTTCTCTTTTTCTCTGAAAAACAACTTGGAAAATATCTTTAAAGGTGGCAGCAAATATTTTTTACATAATCGGTTACGAAAGGTTATTTTCAGACTACGTATTCTTATTTTTTCTTTTATAACACACTTGTCACGATTTTATAGCTATAATACATTATCTTTCACCAAAAATATTCAGCCTCAACAATTCCTCTTTAAATTAAAACTCATAAATAATTAATTAGTTCTGCCGAATACAGCTTTAGTCTACGTGCTTGCAAAATTGTACAGAAGGAAATGACGTAATTATTAAAGGGAAACGTTAATAACATCAAAGATGGCGCATTATAAGACGATCTTCATTATGCTACACCGCACGAGCTTTAACTTTCGATAGCATATAAACTTTAAAATAAAGTATTGTTCATTGGATAATAAAACAATTTGTTGCACTGTTAGGATTCTTATTGGCTTAAAACTCATTTTAGCCTCGTTCTCAGAAAAAAATCTGTCAAAACGAGGATTTAGGCTTTAGCCTGGATAAGTTTTGGGCGTCCAGCCTAGCTGCGCTGTCTCTATCTATCTCTCTCTCTATCTCCTCAGGCGATTTTAAAGATTCCGCCTTCGCTGGCGGAAATCAAATAGTTTTAGACTTTTAGATATGAGTTTTCACTTAGAAAAAAATAAGTATTACGTGTATTCAACTTTATGAAATTTTCTTGTGTTATTTTTGTATCAAAACATCTTAAAAGACAACAGGTGCTTCATATAATTTGCTAGACCTGAAACTTCAAGGATTATGCGCAATAAAATGTACTGGAAGTGATTTTGTGATAGCAAATCGAAACAAAAATAGTCTCAATAATATAATAATAGTAATAATAGTTTTTTTTGTTTACGTATTTTCGCGTGTTGTTAAATTGTTGAAAATTATTTTTTTAATCTCTCTTGGAAGACCAAGAAGTGAGTGGATCCTCACAAGTCCTGGCTGAGCTATGTACGCCGTCTAACGTCACAAATCAACAAAATATGTACGAACCAAGTTGGCTTTTGTTCGATAATGGCGGCGACCATTAATGTAATTATGGCTTTTGTGGACTAAATTTGGACATACAGTCGGCGCTCGTTATCTCGATCTTTCCGTATCTCGACCAATTTTCATCGGTCCCTTCAGCATTTCAACCTCACGTAGGCTAAAACACGTCCAATATCTCGACTACCCGTTATCTCAAACTTTCCTTATCTCGACCTATTTTTACGGTCCCTTGAGTACATTTTATCACGTATCTCGACCTTTTCTGTAATTTTTCGAATTTCATCACACAAAAAAATTCGATCAGGAAAACATTCGAACGTTCGAATTTTTCAAGCTTTCTCAAAATCAAGATTTCGAATTTTTTCAAATGATTAAATACATATAGCATGAGAATAGTAATAATTAATTTTTCTGATTAATAGTCCATCCTTGACCAGGTTTAAAAATTTTAAATAATTTTTCTAATGTGTGCAATGATATTGACAAACTATCCTTATCTCGACCTTTTTCACGATCGACGCTCATCTCGATTATCCACTATCTCGAACTTTCGTTATCTCGACCTTTTTCACCAGTCTCGTGGAAGGTCGAAAAACATACATGCAGTTTTTTCGGTTAGTTCGCCTTTAAAGGAGAGACGAACAAAAAACTATTTTGTGGCAGCCACAAAATAAATTTTAAGCTAAAGAAAAAAATTATAGATTTCTAAATCCTAAAATCTACTGAGATAACTACTATAATAACAAATAAATAACTATATTTCACAACTAAGTATCTATATATATATATTCCTAACAACATTTTTACAGAATTTTCATTAAGTTTTACATATTTTCTACGTACTATAGTAGTAACAGCATTTTATAACCTTCGTTTATACTTCTTAGAAATTAAGAAATATCTGTCATGACCAACAACAATAGTTTTTTCATGTTTTGAGTCCCTTTTCCCCACCATACTTCCGGCTTCGAACGATGAAGTTTGTTGTGATTAGATGGCGCCAAATTTGGTAAATATACAGACCGGAAACATTTAACGACAAATCGAACGCGCAACATGGTGGCTTCATCTTTATTTACGAGATTTTACTTTCTTTATCTTTACTTAAACTGAGTAAGTTCAAGAAAATAATAAAATAATCTTCGCCACATAAACATTTTGCTTTTTTGATCTTCAAATTTTGTAATAAAAACTGGTATTTATAACAGATTTACAACCTCGGACATAATATTAGTGGAATTTTCAAAAAGACACATGTTATAACCCCTTCCCCCCAATTCAATGTTGACGCGACACATAACCAATTTTTCGGCTCAAAATCTAGCATACAGAACCCGCAACATTGAAAAAGGTGGAGAGGGGGAGAAAAGATCATATTTTGGCATTTTCCCGCTAATTTATGTCCGGGGTTGTAGTTTATCTTTTGGTTTACTGTGTTGTCGTTCTTCCGACCACGCCCGTCGATCTAATCTGGTCTTCAAAATCAACACTGCATCATAAACTTTTATTCAGCAGCCGTGCCGCAGCGTAGTTTGCCTCTCCTTTAAAGCAAAATTGATCAAGAAAATGAATGAACTCGAATATCACATTTTGGTGCTTTTATTTACTAAACATTAATTTACGCCTATTATTTTTTTACCTACTCTAGGAAAGGTTTTTTCCCCTCATTTTTAGGCGCACTTAGCTACGATGCCTGTTTCTGCAATGATGTCTTTACCTGCGAATGGCGATGCTGGAGTGGAGGAGGTAGAGTTTATGTCGACTTCATCAGATTCCTCTTCAAGTGGAGACAGCAGTTAGACTTTCCGATAGTTACACAATGTTAACCAGCAAGCAATTCTATAGATGTTCATGCAAAAAACTTCGAAGAACGGGAATATTTGGAAATAATTCAATAACTAAATAAACATTATGAATAATTTTTAGTATGAACATAACCAATAAAATACAATCATATTTTTAACCTAGTCTAACTTTATCCAATCGTACTAGTGTTGTGTATAAATATGCATTCAAACGCATTAGCTTCCTTCTTTGGGTAGCGGTCCATAAGGCGGAAAGAGAAAGAATTCTTTTCGCATCTGGGTGATTATTGAAGCAATTTGACGCTTGTCATCTGTCACCACATCATCCGTTCGCGACTTACGATGCGCAACGATTGCATTCACACGGGTTAACATGCGGACGACATCCATCTTGTGTGCCGACTCACGAAAAGTAGACACAACAGCTTCCATAAACCAAGAACCACGTCTCGAGTTACGCCAAGAGTAGAAACCAGGAACAGTGGAATATGCATACAAAAAATCCGCTTCAGATGGAAGTGTCAACGAAATTTCTGGTTCGTCAATGAGATGACGACCAGGACCATCTACCGAGTCCAAAGGATTCATGTACTCGGAGCCCTGACAAGCCTGGAATAAAAAGAACTTCGGTTTTCCAGCTAGTGAGCGACTTCGAAAAAGCTTGGTAATTTCCTTAATCTTCACATAGCCATCTGTTCCGTAAATTATACCCTCTTCGCCATGGCTTAACATGGCGCACGCACAACAGCTAAGCTTTGAATAATCTTCGTTTGCAGCGCCCTTAAGGATACTAAGAATCTCTCTTTTAGACGGGTTGTCGTATCTGTCAACGATGAAGCCCAAGTCTAAAAAAAGTGAGCATAAGCCTTCGGCGTCTTTATCCGTTCCATGTCGTGGATACTCACCCATACCAGATGATTTCTGAAAATACTTTACATTTATCAGAGTAAGCTTTCCTCTAGGAAAACTGTTCATATTATAAAAATATTCTGAATTGACTTCATGTTTTATTTTACCACTAACTTTGCTATCCGGCTCTTTCGGGTAAAGTGTGACATGTTTGGAGGTGATACCCTCTTTATCTGTCCTCTCTGTACGTTGTTGTATAATCGGGCTGTGCCTCCTGAACATTTGGTTGAAAGGTCCATCTACATTTCCTATTGGCTGTACTGGCGGACCATCGGAAGACTCAATATGTATTATTTCATCATTCGCAATTTGAGTTTCAATATTCATGTTCTCGTGGTTAAAATCAGTGTTTATCTCGATTCCTTTTTCGCTTTCATTTTTATCGTCAACAATTTGAGCTAAAAAACGTTCTGGATCCATTGTCACACTGGGGCGATCGACTTCGTCGAGAGGCTCCGTATCTTCGCTTAGTTCTGGTCGATTGTCTAAATTGAAGGGTGCTCTTGGAGATGGTAACTGTCCCACTGCCGGTCGATCTATTTCATCCATCTTTCTAGAGCGTAAAGCGAATATTTAATACTAGTCGTTAGCCCGTGGAAAAATCCACGGGTTCGCCCGTCGCAGCTAAGCTACCATTTTGCGTGACAGACAGACAGACAGACGGACAGACGTATACGGGCATTATAATATAGATATCTTCGTAAAAAAGGACTTCTAAACCTCTGACAAAACTAAAAAACTGGGGAGGAGAGTTTAAAGGTTTTTTTAAGGCTCAGAGACTTTCGCGGAATTTATTCATTTATTTTATTTTGGTTAAAGAGTACCGGTAATCGGGGAGTTACAAATTCAGTAAGTTGGGGAGTTACGGAAG
Organism: Hydractinia echinata; assembly: GCA_030067915.1. Lineage (NCBI taxonomy): Eukaryota > Metazoa > Cnidaria > Hydrozoa > Anthoathecata > Hydractiniidae > Hydractinia > Hydractinia echinata. Next base: position 605,189 of record JASGCC010000168.1, read on the forward strand.
GGAAGTTGGGGAGTTAAGTCTACCATTTTAATTTTTGTAAAATTCTCCGTCGCCGAAACACCGGAAAAATATCTCAAAAACGAAAAGTGCAGCGGTTATAAACTCGACTTACCGAATCTCAGATTTTTTTCATAAATATTTAGTTGGTTTTAACTGACCGCTTTCGCAGGGGTTCGCTTTTATTTCAATGGTTTTTCAATCATTAAATTTCTTTGTTTTTCATTGGGACAGCGGCGTCATTTCTCACTGGCCACTTTCACAAGGGTCCGCATTTCGTTTATAATGATCTTTTAAGATTATATTTCTTTGTTTTCCACCTAACGGTTATTGCGGGTTTCTAGTTTCTACAGCCACTTAGGGGCGGTTTCTGTCCCAAACTTTTTTAATTTTATAGTTATTTTTTTTTCAAAAAAAACTGGTGCATATAAAGGGGTATTGCACAAAGATAAGGAACAGATTTCTATCACCACTGTATTTCGGGTAGGAAAATGAAATACAAAACAATTTGCATTTCCCACGTTTTTCCTCTTTTGCTTCAACTTTCTGACTAGAGATCTCGTTCATTGATTTAACGAAAGAAACACAAACGCCCTCCTCAAAGGTACGTAATTTTATTAACTCAATTGAGGCATATAAAACTTTTAATTACAATACTTTTAAATCCTATAATTTCTACAGAATACTTTTATAACCATATCGGATTATGATACCAACTCTCCTGATTGTGATAATTACAGAAAAAAAATAACGTTTTTTTATCTATAATAATCTTTCGTAAATTATTGGCTCCACGCGGTTTGCTACAGGGCGCAGAGGCCCGAGTATTTGCGAATAGCTGATACGGTAAAATATTGACCTCAAGTTTTCGCCGGACATGTAACTCGGTTTACCGTAGAAATTTGTAACTCCCTAACTCCCCAACTCGCAACTTCCTAACTTCCCGGTTTTGTAACTCAAACATTTCCTAGACTCTTAAAGAAATAAGTACAACGCGGGTAAATCACAATTTAATTCCGTTTCTTAAACTAACGAAAAACTTTTTCAAAGTTCTTTCAGTACTATTATCCAAAGTTCTTTTAGTATAGTTTGTATTAATAAACATTGACATTATGTTTAGATATATTTCGTTTGCTGATTAGAACAAAGTAAATATTTTACCTGGTTGTTTAATGTCGTTCAGAAAATTTGCCACGCTGTCTAAAATGTAGTTAAGCTTCAACACAAAATTTGAACACTGGGTTTGTTGTTAATGAATTATTAACAACGCATTAGTTTCGTGATTGTTCTAAAAGTTATTGCTCCATTCAAGCGTATCATATTTTAATTAACAGCTCTCCATCTGCGAGCCTCAATCACGACAACTAAGCAACGAGTCGTGCAAGTTCTAACAGCTCATGCTGCATATTATTTCTAAGAAAACAAACACGAATTTCATACAGGAGATCTTCTAAGAAATAACACAAAGTTCTTTTTTCTTTGCATAATAAAATTTGTCGAACTATACATTGGACTAAATCAAAAATAGACAGTTTAAATGTAACCAATCAAGATGATAGATATAACAGCAAGATTGAGAATTTCTTACTACACTACGGACAGGAATATGATCAATTAGTGCCATTTTTAACTTCGGTAAAAAGCGGACTGACAGAAAAAAACACACTACCATTTCTGTAAAAGAAAAGCTTGATAGAAAAATAATGCCCAAATGCTACAATGTTCTCTGCACGCTATTCGTTTACACTTTTTGTTTCAGGTTGTTCGAGTTGTCCTGCTTCGTCATAGATGATACGATGAGCAGCCAGCAGATGCTTGCGTTGGTTTCGTTTAACTGAAAGCAATATTTTTTCAAATTTACACTCCATTACCTTCGAGTCTCCAATCTAATAGTAGGGCTTTAATAACAAACAACATTTTGAATGGTTCAAACATCTTAAAAAAGGGTCATAACACAAGATGATAAGATGTTACCATAAGATTAGTAGTTGTATTACTATCCGGGGGAACCGGCGTCGAAACGCCGGATTAAGGCACAAGTAACGGTGTTACCCAGCGTTAAACACTCGGTGGAGCGATTAATAAGAACCGTAAAGTGTGCCGCACTTTATGTGGAGCGCTTTAGTGGTGCAGATATATATGCAGCAGTATGTCGTAGCTAAATCGAGTGAAGTGCACACAACATTATGGTTTTTGGGTGTAATGTTTGCCAAAAAAAAACTGTATTGCACCTTTAGTTAAATAGAGAAAAGTCTGATGTTAACACTGGGCTGAGCACTTAGTACAATTATACGGTGTCGCACATCCACTATATGCGTAATACCCTTTTCCAAAAATACCATATATATCCGAACTTTGGCACCCTCGTCCCCAAGATTTTTTTCCTTTTTTGATATGAGAGAAGACGGCAAAAAATACTTTGGTCTCGTTGAGCGATTTTGGCCAATATATGGCCAGATTATGCAAAACGTCATACGTTAATTTATGCAAGCAACAATGGCGGAACTTTAGCGGCCAGAAATTTTATGTCTCAGCAACAGAAAACGTACTAACATATTGTATTGCTTCACGAGTAAAATACACAAGAAAAGTTATCTTGGTAACTGCAATAAACGTCTTTAAAGTTTGTAAAAGAAGTTGTGCTGTTTTATTAGCAGGTTACATAATACTTTGATATAGTTTAGTTTAGCTAGCTACTTCTTGAATAGAAATTTTGTTTGCTGAACTGGTTTTTTTTTTTGACTTGAGCCGCCTCAATTTTCTTAGAAAAATGCCTGAATTAGGCCGAAACTTTCTTACATTTTCTTCCTCTATTTCCTTTGTTTTGAGACATCTATTTATATTAATGAAAAAAGACTTCCTTTGTTATTTTTTAGGATAAAACTTTGTTAGGATGTAAATTCGAATGGAAAAAAAGAAACTTGATTGTGTTGTGTCTTGAAATTATGGTGATTTAGTAACTGTAAATGTAAATATTAAGTTCTCCAAAAATTGGATTTGAACACGTTGAGGCTGGGGATTTTCTTAAAATTTTCTTACGATTAAGTTTTTGAGGCTCATTTTCTTTTAAAAAATTTCTTATAAAAAAACATGTGTAGTTCATTGTTAGATTTCAAATCCAGTTTATAAAGAAAAAGGTTTTATTTTAGTGGCGTTCTGAATCCTATTGAAAAAAACAAGTGAGTGAAGAGAAGGGCAGAATAATTTCAGAATAATGTAGGCAGCTTCAGATTATAAAAATTGCCTTAGACCACGTTTACACGCAGGCGGGATGAAATCTCATCCCGGGATTAAACGAAAAGTGTTTACACGTGAGCCTCATCCCGGGATGAAATCAGCATATTTTTATCCCAGGATGAAACATTAATTTTGCTAACTTTGCGTATGATAATTTGAAGTTTTTTTGTTTTTTTTAATTTGTGAGTACAAAAGTCAAATGAGAAACGCAGAAGGATGGCGCCTGAGACAAAAAAAACATAAGAACTATAAATAATGATGGAATAATTGATTTCCGCCAGCAAAGGCGGAATCTTTAAAATCGCCTGAGGAGACAACCTCGTTCCCAGGGCAATTTTTCGCTTTTTTGATATCTGAGACGGCGCGAAGAAATGACCCTGGGCCAGGCTGGTTAAAATCAGCACGATTCGTGCTGATTTTTAATTTATTCAAAATATGGTCATTTTGTTAAGAATTACATGCGGACCGCCGAGAACACTGTATTGCTATAATTTATGCAAAACAATCTTGGATCGAAATCATGGATAGAGTTTTATTTTTAATCAGAAACAAGTTAGCTAAAAGGTGTTTTTAGTTTTTGCTTCGAGAAAATATGATTGCAGTGTTGCCTTCGCTTTTTTTTGGCTACATATATACAAATTTTAAATATATATTTATTTTAAAGTTTTCAGCCATCTATAGCTAGCTAGCTAGCAAAGGCCCAAGACGTACTTTTGTAGCTACAAAGGTTGTGCCAACTAAGGTAGTTATGATTTTTAGCTATCTTTATTTTATATTATAGTTAAAAGTGAAAGTACTTTTAGCTAGCTATAGCTAGCTCTACCAAGCCACAGAATTATCAGAGGGTTTTGTGATTAGAATTACACTGAAGATGCCTAGCTATAGCTAGTTAAGTTTTTAGTATTTTTTTAGGAACATGCAGTCTTTCTAATTCCATTTTTGTCTTGCGGGCGACTTATTGCTGACGTAAACCTCTATAAACCTAAGTTGAGGCTTTATCACGCCGGCATTATGGGGGCGTGTAGCTATATATTATACTAGTATTGAGTCATCAAACGTCATCAACGTAACCATGTGTCAGATACAGATCAGATATATACGTTTAGACGTATATAATAACTGGCTCCCTTTGTCTGTTATTGTTGTAACGTGCATATACACCTAAATAAAATCGTATTGTCAAAATTTTTTTACCTAACTTGTTATTGTTAGGTCAAAATTTATAATTGTCTTTAAAAAAAATCTTATCGCCCTGCTTTAAATGCCTAAATTCTGAAATTCGGAAAGTATAGCTATTACAGAATCATTTTTATGCTAATTCCATCAGACCAGCATAAAAGCATCTCCTATCAAGTCAACTCCCCAGTGGGCACATAACGTTATTATAACGTTAAATTAACGTTTTATTTTGGTTCTAACGTTATATAACCAAATTTTAACGTTATATTAACGTTACTGTATGTAACGTTTGTATAATAACGTTAACTCAACGTTATTTTTTAAACATAATATAAACGTTCAACCCCATGACGTTATATTAACGTTAAAAGAACGTTTCAAATTTTATAAAATAGTTGCAAATTTATGCGTAATAAAATTACTTAAAAGAAACGTTGCTTTAACGTTAAAATAACGTTACTATTGCAACGTTTTAAAAGAGTTTAACTATAACGACGTTTGCGTTGAATGACAACGACCGGCGTTGAAAGACAGCAGACAATCTTGAACCGAACGCAAAGTTAGTAACGTTGTTTCAACGTTTAAATAACGTCAGTATTTAACGGTTTAACACTAACGTTATAATAACATTATAATAACGTTTGCGTTGAAAGACAACGACCGGCGTTGAAAGACAGCAGACAATCTTGAACCGAGCGCAAAGTTAGTAACGTTGTTTCAACGTTTAAATAACGTCAGTATTTAACTGTTTAACACTAACGTTATAATAACATTATAATAACGTTTGCGTTGAAAGACAACGACCGGCGTTGAAAGACAGCGGCCAGATTGTCCATAAGTTTTAGCAACAATGAAATAACGTTCAGGTAAGGTGCTCATCTGACTCATCTATGATTTTATTTCTGTCTTTGCTGTTTGAATTCTGGTTGAGAAAATCGGATAAAAATTATCACACGAAAGACCTTTTTGTCACGGTAACAGTTATATGTAGTGTAGTGAAAATTAAATTCTGGGTAGTTGAGATTTTCGTTCTAAAAATTAATCTCTCCGAAGGAGAGAAAAATAAAGACATTCGATGGAGCTCAAAATTTTAATTATGGCCAGTCGCACTTGAAGCTTTGTTAAAAAAATAATGATAAATGTTGCATGGCTAGTGTGACCACGACATAAATTGGCGCGCGAGAGTTAACGAACTTTTTATCACAACGAACTCAAACGCTGTCTGCACACATGTCAGTTACTGCTCTTATCAGGTAAGAATTGGGATATTATTTGTTTGTATTTTACAAATTTGTGTATTTATCTATCTTTTGTTTGTATTTTCTTGCAGCAAAATGATTTCTTTGTTTTTGTTTACCTAGGTTAGCTAGTTAGGTTTTATGAAAGTAAAGTAAATTGCTTTACCAAGGAGTTTGGCAGATTTGAAACGTGTGCTTTATACAGGTCCTATTGTTTTTGCGTAGTGTGTTAGATGGTCGTAGGCACTTTGTGTTGGGATGAGGATATATTGTTGAATGAAGAAGTTTTATTAATGAAATTACATATTTTAAGTTATGATGGTAACAGTCAGAGATGGCACACTATGTGGGCCGTTGGATGTTGCCTAACGAGTGACAATTTTGGAATCATGGTTGCATAGACTATCCATTCTGAACAAAGAGTTTTTGCGATTTTTTCTTAGGAATGTGTGAAAAGCCATTAAATATTGTAATGTCTTAACTAGGTTACATATGGCCTAACTGGGCTACAATGAGTCGCCTAAATAGGTGGTATGCCCTACTAACTAGCCTACCGTCGCCTAATTAAGTGTTTACCCTGACTGACAGTCTTTTAAGGTGGTTCGTACACAGGAATACAAATGGCGCTACCTTTGTGTTATATAACATATATACATTCATTGATCCACTTCTTGGTATTTTGACAAAGCTTTAGACCTATAAACTTGCTCGTTATTTAAAAATGTTTATTGATGCATCTTTACATATGGTTGCACTTCTTTATGACGTTTTACCACTGTTCTAGTATAATTATGACCAAGACTTGATGGCATTATATTTTAGAAAAATCATGCACGAGACCACCAAAGTATGATGCAAAATTGCCAGCATCTGGAAAGAGGAAGAGAGGCCAATCTCCAAACAAATCATGTAAAAGAAATGCAGAGGTAGGAACCTCTTATACACGTTAATGATTTGTGTGACAAGAAACCTTGCACTGGCAAGGATTAAATAGTCTGTTTTAAGGATTAAATAGTCTGTTTTATCAATGTTCTTACTAAATTTAAGGTGCCCATAAGTGAAATTTTAGCCGAAAATAGCTTTGCTAGTAAGTTTAAATATGTAGCTTGCCTTGTTGTTAACTAAATATAGATTACATTTGTTCATAGGCTTATGACTATCAAGCTGGTACTCGAAGTGAAGTAGGATCGGTAATCATGATGCACATTAAACATGGAGCAGATCGAGCAAACGGGGGTGGTAGAAAAACCCAACAGTAAATACAGACATTTTATGTACATATTTCAAGACAATTTTTAACCATATTTTATATGTATATTTAAAAGCATTTTTTAAACATATTTAAAGATAATATATTTTATTTTCAGAATTTCTTTTTCACAGTCCTCTATTTCCCAAAATAACTCGCATACGAACGTTTCAGAAGGTTATATCAACGGTGATTTAACGTAATGATAACGTTAAAATAATGTTTTTTATAACGTTAAAATAACGTCGCATACGAAAAGGTTATATTAACGTTTATATAACGTAATGATAACGCTAAAATAACGTTTCTATATAACGTTAAAATAACGTCGCATTAGGAACGTCGCTAAAGGTTATATCAACGTTAAAACAACGTTGTGTTAACGTTTAAATAACGTTTTTTGATAACGTTATTTTAACGTTTAAATTTGACGTCAAATTTGTTTCCAAGATTCCCTTTTTTTAACGTTATTCTAACGTTACAACTGGACGTTAATTCAACGTTAAAATAACGTTGATGTGCCCACTGGGTCAATATCTTTCTTTTTCATCTTTCTTTTTCATCATATTGCACTTATGGTTTTTCACGAAACGGGTCCCTGGAAACTCATTTACAACTAAATGGCCACTATGGTCAAACCAATTGACTTTTTTCAATAATTTTATGTTTGTTGCTTTACTAAGAGATTAACAGTCATAAAACATAGGATGTTACATTTCATGCAGTCAGAGAAAATTGTTTTTTAATCTGTACTCGATTGTTATTTAAAATCTGTAACCGATTGTTATTTAATGTGTAACCGATTAATTAAGACAATACAGACTAATTAGAAGGTACGTACAGCTTAATTAAGCGTATATTTGGTTAATTAGATGGTATGAACTTCTTAATCCAGTTTTTAACCTTTTTCAACCAAATCAACAGCATATGATTTTATTTTTTTGTTTATGTGTTCTGCCTCCTTTAGAAAGAATATTAGCTAGAGTGTAAAAGAAGGTCTGTTCGGGAGAAATAGGATTAGTTATGTATACCTGTATATACCTTGTGTTGTATTTGAGCTAGCTAGATAGCTGCTAAACATGTCTTCAAGCAAACCTACATTGTGTTTTTTACTACACCCTGTGCACAAAAGCTAGCATTAGCTAGCTTTCTAGTTCTAGTCTAGTAGCTACCTCCTCAACTGCACTGCAAAAAAAAACAGAAGCTTAATTTAAAAGTACAACTAAAAGCTATTTAATTTTGTTTGCACGTTAAGCTATACTAACAATTCCAAATATTTTATTTTTCACAAAAATAAATTCAGTCCAGCAGAACATAAACATTCCAGCATCCCTTTCGCACATAAACTTAGACGCCATTATTGCTTTTCTGTTATTATTCAATTTTTTACGCATAAATTAATTTATCTTCATAATTAACGGAAACTTGAGAAACCAATCAGATAGCAGAACTGACCAGTGTGGCCCAGGGTCATTTCTTCTCGCCGTCCGAGATTGTCAGAAAGAGAAAAATGGGCCTGGGGACGAGGTTGCCTGAGGAGATAGAGAGATAGAGAGATAGATAGAGACAGCGCAGCTAGGCTGGACGCCCGAAACTTATCCAGGCTAAAGATTTTTTTCTGAGAACGAGGCTAAAATGAGTTTTAAGCCAATAAGAATCCTAACAGTGCAACAGATTGTTTTATTATCCAATGAACAATACTTTATTAAAGTTTATATGCTATCGAAAGTTAAAGCTCGTGCAGTGTAGCATAATGAAGATCGTCTTATAATGCGCCATCTTTGATGTACGTCATTTCTTTCTGTACAATTTTTCAAGCACGTAGACTAAAGCTATATTCAGCAGAACTAATTAATTAATTATTCATGAATTTTATTTTTTATTTATTGAGTTGTATTTTAACATTGCAGGTTAGTTAAGGCCAGGATACACTTGTATAATATCATTAAATATATTCTATAATACAGTTATAATTTTTCTACAATATACTTATAATTTGTTAAAATATCGTTATAATTTCATTTAATTTCATAACATCGTTGCCACAACAACGCTAGCAGATAATAGATCTATTGTCACACAAACAAAAGGCATTCGAAACCAGATCACCAACAATATTATTAAAATCAAACTCGTTTGATTTTATTCAAATATTATAGCCATGCAGCAAATTATGAGGTTATGACGCACATGTCGGGTGTTGAAATTATACATATTATAGCTATATTATAGGAAATTATAAGAAATTATAACTCTATTTTAAACATATTTTAAGAAATTATATTGATATTATAAGTGATATTTCAGTGATATTGTACAAGTGTATCAGGCCCTTTACAATAATAATTGAGAATACTCAATGATTTGTTTACCCCATAATTCTCCGTTTTCGAGATCAACTTCAAATTTTAAAATCCTTTAGGCTAATGGCGGAAATCTTCAAGCCCCTGGGCTTCTTGTTATGGTTGAACTCACTGGTATAAATTTATGATGAAATTTACTTTAACTTTTCATTTTAAAGGTATATTCATATTTATTTTTTTAATTCCAAGTGTTTTCTTTGCTTTGTCAGTCATTACAAAAAGAAAAAACGAAATGTTTGCCCCTATATTTGAAATCATGTTAAAAGAGTGTGAAAAAGTGTACATCGCGGGATGAAAAAATTATTGTGTTTACACGTGTTTTTTTCCTGATTTCATCCCGGGATGAAATAAATTAGAGTGTTTACATGCATTTTTTTCTTGATCTCATCTCGCGATGAGAATTCATCCCTAAAATTTTATCCCGCCTGAAATGTGTACACGTTGTGAAGATTTTCACGAGAGACAGGGATATTTAGTATTAAATTTTCCCTACAATTTTTAACCTCTGATCGTCGGAAAACTTATCATAACTCGCGTTCTATTCAAACTCACGAAATTCTTGCGGACGGGTTCGCGTCATAATACTGCTTGAACCAATCACGGGCCAGTATTCAGATTAAGCAGCCATTATTAAATGGTGTACACATGTCTCCATCATGACGTTTTTGTGGTCAAACCTTCATAAATACAAGACTGGAATTTTCAAGGAATTCTTTTTTTTTTATAGTCAAATCTTCAATATGTTTTAGATACTGGTTAATCTTTGCCATTTAGCGACATATTAACGCCGTTTTGCTTGTAAATTCTGTTTAATTAAGATTTCTACTGTGAAGGTTTGACAGTGAAAGTCCACTTTGTACACCAAAGGAGAGCACGAAGAAGAACATTCCGACTGCAAGAATAAAAAAAACCAGGCATATCGGAAAAGTGGGATGCGGGATGCGAGATGACCTATCGGGATGCGGGATGCGGGATACGGAATGCGGGATGCAAAAAATTCATCGAAATAAAATACTGACCATGCCGTTACCGAACATCGCGTAGACATTAAAATAAACTACGCCGGAATTTTTCTAAAAAGAATACAACCGTTAGAAATGCATGACTTTTTTTTTTTCGCTTGGTGAACTTAATGTGATACGAAACGATTTGTTTGACATTGAACTTTTATGTATTATTTGGCGAGGTTGAGATATCAAGCAACAAATGTAAATGCCTCCGATCTGAAAAAGTAGTGCTTTCGAGCTATACACTCTGAAAAGAGATTGAAATAGTTGATATTGCAGAAACCAGTCTATGTGTGAGTGTTTATTTCATTGAGTAAGAAAAACGAAAATTTTCGTGAATACGAATTGCCTTTTTTCTTTTTAATAAAAACCAGGAGTAGAAACCAGGTTTTTACAGCTTATAGCATAGAAGAGTAGACACAATTCTGTCTCGTTTTCTCGTATTTAAACCCAACTATCCGCGCTACAAATTACAGTCTACCGACCGAAATGATCTGGAAAATTAATCGACTGAAAACATGCGCGAATCATGCGCGAATAGTTTGCCAGTGTAGTGTGTTTGAGACGTTGAATGATTGCAAGCTGTTATTTTTATCATTGTGAATATTATTTTGTATTGTGAAACTCGATTCTGGATTTGGAACGCATTTCGATTATTCTACTGGACACGATTTTGTAACTGGATTTTGGATTTTGCTTACATTTTGAATTTTGAATTTATCTGGTTTTGCGCTGCACAGGTAACTACTATTTATTGATGAATTGATCGATCTCCACTTGAGCGTGTGCTTGAAAAAATACCCAAGTGATAAAAAAACAACAACAAGCATTTTGATTTGGATATTCAAAATATACCAGAATCCATCGGTGAAGAAATCAAGAAAGAAGCGGCGTTGATTAAAACTAAAAGCAGAATCATGAAAGGATTTGGAGCAAAATTTTTCGTTAAAAATAAAACCACCGGGAATGACGATTTCAAAGTTCTTCACGACGATAGCTTCAAAGCTAATATTAAATGCACACATGACAAATGCCATCATTTCAAGTGTTTCGGTATTTGCGCACATTCGCTATCAGTTGCAATTTACAACAATGTCGGAAAACCGGTTGTACAAACTTGCAACGCAAAAAAAGTTAATTGGCGAACCTTAGCAAGGAGAGGGGTGCTGAAAAAAAGAAAACCAAAGCAACGCAGCGAAGAAAAGGAAAGGCGAACAAAAAATCCACGCCTATAAATTTTGTTTTTTCTCCACAACCAACAAAAACTACGGCAACATTCAACCAGATTGCAAGAACTTCTGTGTCCTCTTCAACTACCACAACTACCAGCACTTCATTTCAGCCCAAAACAAACGATACACACACCACACTTACAACTGATACCACCTTATTACCACCCAGAAGACCTGATCCAAATCCACACAGCTACATACTGACGCTGTTGAAATTTTGACACATGAATGTTTCAAGCTGTTACGGTTGTGGTGGGAAGTACTGTGTAAACGGTCCACCTGAAGAGCCAAACGACTTGGTGGTTGTCTCAAAAAACGAAAAGAATAATACGTCAGTCCGAAATCGAAGGAACTGACACAATCACCTGATTTTACCAAAGTATATTATCATTTTATCCACTCGTGCCTGTCTAAACATGACAAAAAATTTTTTGTGACTTCCATAACTGTTCCAGAAGACTTGAAGCCACACCTGACTAGCAGACATAAAACACTGTTGCGGTCAGTTGGATTGTAAATTTACCTTTATCTACTTTTCTGTTTCGTTAATATTGGTTAGTATGGATTCCCATTGGTGTTATTGGTTGACATCCCATTAAAAAACGACCAAGTAAACAAAAGGAAATATAGAAATTAATTTTCGTGAGGATTAAATTTGTCGCGAAATTAGGTTTTTGCGATATTTAAAAAAAATTCAAATCCTTTCAAAAGGGCAGAAATTAATTTTTGGTTATTATTTGTACTAATTGATACCAGCAAAAAGTAATCCTATTTTGAAGGATATCCTTTCTACCCACTCTGCACATTTAAAATATTTTAAAGCAAAGTCGCCTTCCCTTATCCTTTTTGTTTTTCATAATTCACATTTTTTTGAACTTGTTAAAATTCTGTTATTTTTCGTTATACTTTGTTAAGTCTGTTAAAAATAAACGAAGATGTATTTATTCATTATCGAGTTTTTCGTGCGTTAAATCCATGGCGAGAAAAAATAACATTGGCGCGGTCATTATTTTATTTCGATGATTTTTTTGCATCCCGCATCCCGCATCTTGAATCCCGCATCCTGCATCCCGTGTCCTGGTCAGCATCCCGCATCACGCATGCCTGATAAAATGGCGAAGTTTGCTAATGAGCAATTTGAAACATTTATAAAGGATAGTGATCTTAAGGATGCCATCCTCATGAAAAATCCAGTCCCGTCAAACGTGAACGAAGTCAAAAAGCTTGATGACTTTGCGAAAGATCTTTTAAAAGAGAAGCTCTGGAAAAAATCCAACAGAAAGTCCGTAATGTTATGTTATGTTTAAGGATTAAATTATGCTGGTAAAAATAGGGGTAAAGTCTATTGACAGCAATAAAATACTTTTCAAAGCAAGGACTTTGGGGAATGTACACTTTTTTGACAAAATTACCCATGCAAACATCTACTTCCTGGGGGTAAGTTTAGGGGGCCGGGCGAAACAAGATCTTAAACCACAAAAACACTGTTTGAAGCGAACGTTAAAACGTTCTTTCCAGCGATCCAACCACCCATGAGAAGTTTAAACGTTATGACACTGAATACCTTTTGCGAACTCAACAGCTTTAGTTTGGTGATGATAGCAGAAATAGGAATGTTTTTGTGTAGTACGCTAACTAAACGGTTTGTAAATTGCTTTATCTAACACTTCATAAGTAGCTGATTTAATTTTTTTCGTTTCGTTCCTGCATTGTTCACATCGATCACCTATATAAGTCTTGTTTTTTTTTTGAACCAATGTGATATTGTGTGTTTTGAGACACCATACTTTGTAGCATTTGAAATAAAGCTTTGACCTTCAATCTCTTTTAAGGCGTTGTATTTCACAAGCAAACTTTTATATTACATCTTTCTTTTCGATGCCTGTACGGACGCCATGTTGCCTTCAAAAAATTAGCTGTAATTTGTAACACACATGTTAGTTTTAAAAAATCCGCGATTCGAATGTAAAAAAAACACGTTCGAACGTGGGAATTCCGGAATTTTTTAAAATCGAGCAAAAGTTCCAGTTACGAGGGCGTAATTTGGCTCAAGGAACTAGCAAAACTAGTTTCACTTAGCAAATGTTCAACTTATCCGGTTAACTTATCCAAAGAAATTAGGAGAGTTTGATAAGGCAAATCCAAGGGATCGGGAAAAATGGTTCCACTTAGTGAAACTTCCACTTCTCCGGGTTCTACAATACGAATGGCAACTGTATTCATCTTTCCGAAGCCCACGTTTGTGCCGGACCTTCTTGCTATATCAGTCATTAAAATTTCCAGCATGTGTTGTGATGTGTTTAGATAAACATGCGCCTTCTGAAAATTGGTTAATTTTCCTTTCTCTTTCTCAAGTTATTTTGAACTAGAAGCGGATTTTTCCAGAAGAAATTTGAATTCCTGGATGCTTTAAACACGTTTAAATAGTGCAGACAAAAACTTTCTATTTTTATTTTATTTTATTGATTTAAATTTTGAAAATCATTTAAATTAAAAACGAAACAAAAAAACCCCCATATAATTACAGGTATAATTGGGACGAAGCGTTGACAAACGGAAGACACCGTTTAAAGATAGGACAGTTGAAACAGTTGAAAGTTGGTCCCTCCCATTTCCAAAAAGGACGCATGATGGGTCAGACACCGTCATAAAACAAAATGCAATAATGGTTGGCTGCAGTTTCGGGTGAAATGCTTCTATGTTTCGTGATGTATCCTTGTGACCCTCCAAGAATTGCGAAATTAAACATTTCAAAAATAGAAAACCATGAGCATAGCAAAGGGTTTCATACTTTTATTTTTCATAGGAAGCTGCTGTGAAAACGCTTACTTACTTTCTTTCGTAAATTCTATTTTCTTTCTCTCTCAAAATAAAATAAAATTATAAAGTGTGTTGGGGGGAGCTGAGCGTAGGGAAACTGTCGCAAACGAACCGAGGATGGATTGCGAGTTTTGTTTTAGTCCGTCCACGGTTAATTAAATTCCACATCATCAAAACAAGATGGAGGATATGCTCTTGTATGAGCTGGAGTTACGCACAATGGATGATGAAGAATATCTCCTTCTTTCAGAAACAAACATAAAAGATAACCCAACTGTACTTCGTACTGGTTGTATTTTAAGTTTTCACTTGAGAATTGGAATGACGATGAAAGTTGGACTGACTTCAGATTTAGAAAGGCAGACCTCAATCAGACTGAAAAATGCTTTGAAATTGGATGAGCCAGTCATAACAGAAAATTGTTTAAACGTCGATACTTTAGAGGCGCTTTGTCTACTCCTAGGACGGTTGGCATTTCCTTGTAGGCATTCTGACTTAGTACCACGTTTTGGAAGATCAGTTCCAGATCTATGTCTAATTTTCAACAAAAATACAGATCTAATTTATGACAGATTTAATCATTTGTTTTCATCATTTGATTAACTATGGCTGTCAAGTGCAAATTTAAAATCATTTGCAGATACTGTATATAATAAAGGCGCTCCACTCTACAATTGTTAGGGTTTTATTGCTAGTACGCTAAAACAGGTGGCTAGAACAAGTGTTGATAAAAAAACTATGTATATCACGAATATAAAATGCAGTCAGTTAGTACTCCGAATGGCCTGATAGCTAACCTGTTTGGACCCATAACAGGTTTTCGTCATGACAGTTACGTGTTACAACAGTCAGGATTATTAGACACTGAGAAATTATCTGGAGCATGAAATGGTCAGCCTTTATGTTTGTATGGCGATCCTGTTTATCATTTACGAGAACATATACAAACTGGATTTAAAAACCCGACAGTTGCTGATGTTTTCTGTTTTCTTATAATAAACGTATGTCGTCAGTGAGATGTCAGATGTCCAAAAATGCAAAAACTTAGTTTACGTGCTGTCACGAAACAATTATTGTATTAGCACTCCTTAGAAATACGAAAACATGTATTTAGGGTTCTACCACCTCAGAGTACTTTGATTGTGACCCGCTACCCTTGGAATTATACCTTTCTTGCTAACATGATTAACAAAACGGCTATTTTTAAAGCCACACATATATTAAAAACATGATTTTGTAAGTAGCTAACACAAAAAAGAAACATAAGGATTACTTGTGTTGTAAATCATTAAAAACGTTTAAATATATACCTCATAAACATAGCATCATCAAATTTATTATTAATACACTAGTCGGTGGCCCGTAGAAAAATCCACGGGTTCGCCCGTCCTTTTTATACCGCATTATTGTGTGTGTCTCGCTACTTGTGGTACCATGTTGCGCAGAGACAGACAGAATACGGCTATTATTATAGAGACTAGTCGTTAGCCCGTGGAAAAATCCACGGGTTCGCCCGTACTTTAAATTTACCCGTCGCAACAAAGTGGATAAAAATATATCGCATTTGATTTTCGTGTTTCCGTAGCACAATTTTCTAACTCAGCGGGGGGTCCGCGCAGAGACAGACAGACGACGGCTATTATTAAAGAGACTAGTCGGTGGCCCGTGAAAAATTCCACGGGTTCGCCCGTCCTTTAAATTTACCCGTCGCAACAAAGTGGATAAAATATATTGCATTTGATGTTCGTGTTTCCGTAGCACGTCTTTCTATCTCAGCGGGGGGTCCGCGCAGAGACAGACAAAATACGGCTATTATTAAAGAGACTAGTCGTTAGCCCGTGGAAAAATCCACGGGGTCGCCCGTCCTTTATATATCACATTTCGTGTTTCCGTAACAGGACGCGGTAACCCTTTTGAACACACAGACAGAATACGGCTAGTATTATAGAGATATGTATATATGTATGGTCACTTCCTTTGTCGAGTTAGATACAAAAAAATTCACTGGCTTTTTATCTTTCTTTTTTTAAAGAAAATAATGAAAAAGGCGTCGACTTTTTTTAGTATTATTTAGATTTATCGTATTTTTTGGCCCTGGTAAATTAAACAAATAAGCTTAAACTTGTTTTGGTCTTAAAATGCTAATCACTATAGACAACGGACTGTTCGGCTTGTAACCGTCCCAGACAAAAGAAAGACGGCGCAGGTCAATTTCGCGGGTCAACTATTTCCTGATCTATTAGAAATTCCCTATCGATTGGGGTACACAGTCCGTCGCAAAACCGAGTTGCGAAAGCTCCCTCGTATCAGAAAAACAACGTACAATTAACAGAACAATCAACTTCAAAGCAAAATAAAATTACCATTTTCTCGCATGCTAATTCGTTCCACTTCTGGCAGCAAAAATGACGTCACGAGTTCGGCCACAATCTCTTCGCCTTGTAATTGAGTCATTCTACGAAAAGTACAGCCGAAAGTAATTATGCTGTTTTCTCGTTGTTATCGAATGATACCATAGACTTTTTAGAAAACATAATATTCAGACTTACGACGTCTCCATTTCATACGCAATCTGGTTTATTTTTCCCGCTATTAGCTTAACTTCTTGTCTTGCTTGTTCATCTGCGGTTGTCTCGATAGCATCGGTGATAATATCAGTAAGATAAATATCTACAGTTTCTTGGTGTACACCAATCACCTAGGTGATAATTAAGGAAACACATCTTATATCTGTAGAAGAGGAGAGTCATTAGTCAGTGACTTCCTGCACAGTTCCTGAGAGCACTTACGTCAATTACAGAGATAACGATTACTCCGATAAATATGTTTAGGATATAGACTTTGATGTTGATGAAGGACGAAATGCTTTCAACTATTTGATGAATAGTGGTAATCTTGTGCTACACGCTTTTTCGATTATAAAAATATGGTTTATAAGAATATCGGACTGGAGTTTAAAAAACAATAGTTCTGTTGTTCAGAACAACAGAGAAACAAAAATAATTACCAACCTCGTTAGAAATATGTTATTCTTATTAAAAAGCGTGTAAAATAAAAACATTAAACGTGCTAAATTATGTAACAAATTGGCCGTTCGCAAAAGTAAACTCTCGCGAAATTTATTGAAAGTATCCATTCGCGAAATTGGCAAAAAAACATCAGCTACATGCGTAGTTAAACGCAGTTAGTTGTTTATCCTTTTTGACTTGTAGCCACTGTCGTTTTATTATGGGTTATGATGAAAATAGATAGCAAGCTAGAACCACTTCTAAATGTTGGTTGTAGGTTAGCCAGTGGTAGATATCCAAGTGTATCCATCCAGTGCATATTCAGAAATTTACCAAGATAGCTAGCTAGGTAGGTAGATTATTTAGCAACAGGAGAGTTGCGGCGTAATATTGTGATTTTTCAACAATGGACATGCGTACGCATACATACAGACAAAATATATGAGCAACAATCTATAATGATCGAAGAAATTAACTTAAAAAAGCAATTTACTCTTAAAAAAAGAAGTTCATAGTTATGAGAAACAATTCCAGCTCCTTTTCAAAATTTTATTCCTCATAATTTATGAAATAACACTAATAGACGTTTTATCTTATATGTTCCTTCTTCTTTTGCCTGTCAGGATACGTGCGCTTAATCGGAACTTTGCAAACATTCGAGACTCGTCTAACAAAGCTATATTATTTATTATTATTTCCGAAGTTTGCGCAGGATTATATTTCACTAGTCGATCCACTCCACTTAGGCAAAAAAAGAAATAAAAAGATCCGTCATTTTAATTTTGATAACGTCAGCAATGAGCCACCAATGCGCAAAGATTTTATTTCACAATTGTTTTAGTTGTTACATATATTGTGTGAAGCTTTAAACGCTGATCAAAATAATGTATATGATCCTGCGGTTTTGATCAGCGGTTACGGAGATATAAGAGTTTAAAAATTTTGCTAACGCCAGCAATTTCGCACTAGTGTGCAAAAATCAGAAATTTGCATACCTGTTACCTTCATCGTATAGAGCTTGAAACGCTGATTAAGAAAATGTATAGGATTATGTACTTTCAACGAACATTTACGGAGATATGGGTATTTAAAGGGTTTTTGATGACAGCTTTAGGAAATTGGTCCTAATTTGGTCCTTGGTAGTCCCTAGTTACCCACGCACAACATGATGTCAGTTATTTCCACTGGTTTACAAGTTCCACTGGTTTACTTCACTAATCTAAATATACTAGCCGGGGAACCCCGCGTCAAAAAGCCTGGTTGAGCCACAAGTAACTGTGCGGCCTGGGTGGAGCGCTTTAGTACAGGTATGCAGTATGTGATGAATCGAGTAAAGCGCACACAACATTATAGTGTTTCGGGTGTAATGTATTTTTCAATTTAGCTGAAATAAAAACACAGTTTACAACCCATTGTTACCCCGTCATAGCAAAAACAATTGGTCAATATTATTTTTTTTTGGCAAAATAAGTCAGTAGTAACAGTCAGTAAACGTTAACAAATTAATCGTGACACTGGACTAAGCGCTTAGTACAGGTAAACCGTGTCGCACATGCGTTTAGGCTAAATACGCTTTTCAAAAAAACTGTATTGCAGCTTTGGTTTACAAAACACAGGATACACTCGTTGAAAAACCGGGTTAAGCCACAAGTAACTGTGTTACCCACCGTTGAACGCTCGGATGAGTGATTAATAAGAACCGTCAACTATGCAACAAATTCAGGTAAAGCGCTTTAGTACAGCTATATAGTATGTAGTAAGTCAACTGAAGTGCACACAACTTTATGGTGTTTCCGGTGTAATATATTTTTCAAAAAATAACTTTCGAAAACTTAAGCTATAATAAAAACACAGATTACAATTCGTTGTTACCCCGTCATAGCAAAAACAGCTGGCCAACCTTTTTTATTTTTCGGAGAATGCACACGGAAGCTTCGTATTATATATATAGACTAGTCGAGAAGGCCCGTGGGAAACTCCACTTAGGCAGGATAACAATGAAAAAGTACCGTCATTTTAATTTTGATGACGTCAGCAATGAACCGTCCATTTACAAAAAAGATTTGGAAACTTGTTTACACGTTGCCTCTATTGTGTAGAGCTGGAAACTCTGATCAAGAAAATGTATAGGATCACGTGCTTTTGACAAGTGGTTAAGGAGATATAACGGTTTAAAAATTTTGCTGACATCAGAACGTACAAAAAAATTTATTAAGAAACTCTTACACCCGTTGCCTTTATCGTATAGATCTTTAAACGCTGATCAAGAAAATGTATAGAATCGTGCACTTTTGACAAACGGTTACGGAATTAATGTGGTTTTTTGATGACGTCATCAACCTGCCCATTTCGAAACGGATTCGGAGACCCAGGTTTGGGAAACTTATCCAATTTGGTCCCAGGTGGTCCCTAGTTATCCACGCGTAAAAAATGACTGACGTCGTTTCCAAGTTATTTAGCCTCCAAATTTTAAGTGCATTGTATTTACTTTTTTATTATTATTTATAACGGTTTATTCGTAAATTTAATTTTACATTACCAAACAAAGAAAAGCTAAAATGTCTTTCCCAATCTTTTCTGTTTTCGCCAATTTGATTGCTTCTTCCTAATTAATCATTAATTTAATATAAGATATTGACGTTTAATTAGTGTTTTTAACGTCAGAAAATTTAACATTTGAGACATCATTTTTTCGGCTACATAAAAGGAAAACGTACACATCCACTATGCCTGTTAGACAGATACAGTCTTTGTATTATTATAAGAGATGAAAGGAGACGACATCTGATATCATTGAAAACAAGTAGTCGCGATGGTGGTTGATTTCTGATACTCTTAAGTCTCCCCCGCCCAACCCCTACTTCATATCATTACAGCCCGTAATATTAAAAATCGAAAAAACAATTCTACCCCTTTCCCTACTATTAACATTTCGGAAATTGTCCATATCTCCCGCTTCCAGGTCATGAAATGTAAGAACATCTCAGACAAACCTTTAAATACTAAAAAAATCCATTTTGTGTCTTCTTCTTACCAGCTATCCGTTGAAATATGTTGTCGTAGGCAGAATACATACCAAAATTAGAAAAAATCATTCTAAACTGTCAGGCTACCATGGATAATTTGGTGTTAGTGGTTTTCAAAAACCGCACAATTTGTTAAAGACCATAACTTCAGTAAACTTGGTATGACACCTTTTTAGACCGCTTTGATAAAATAAAGCTAAAACAAATTTCCATTGTAAGGATAGTTTCCGACTTTAAGAAATTAAACATTTTCTGAGATAAACCGTTTTTTTATAGAATATCAATTTTGAAAAAGATAGATACGTCATGTACCAAGCATGCTTCAGATTGATATAAGGATGTGCTGAACTGAATTTGAGAAATCAATGTTCCCAATTGAAAAAAAAAACCTCCCTAGCTGTTGTTAAAAATAATCAGATCAAATACTTGGTTAGAATAAGCCTTATTCAATATCGCCTTTTCATGATCAGCCGTGGCGGGGAAAAATCAAAACATTGCATGAAAACGAGGTTAGTTTAGATAAAGTTCAGGATGCCAAATTGTTTACCTGTTATCAACAAATGTTGGTTTATAATTTTCATCTGGCACATGGGAAGAATCGTAGTGGATAAAAGTATATAGAGGTTATTAGTAGTGGTAGTGGGACAAAAATTATGAATATTTATTAATATTAAGTGTGTATTTATGGCAACGTTGGCTAGCTATATAGCTATATAGCCAGCAAACATCTTGTTTCTTACTCCTCCAAAAAAGTTTGCATTCGTAAGATCTAATATGTTTACTTAGGTTATAATTATTTTCCTAAAAAAGTTACCCAGCTTTTCATTCTAGCCAGATGTTATATAGGTAGAATCTTAGCTATGCACAAAGGAATGATGTGCTGCCCAGCTGTGTATCGTTATTGTTGTCACACTCCCCTTGCTAATATCTTTTCATTTAGTATACTTTTATAATAAGCATATGTATGGCTCAAGCCAGTGTACTTAGTAATCCCAAATTGTTTATTGTTTCGGTTGTAGTTTTATCGTTCCTTGAACATGTTCAAGGAACGATAAAACTACAATACTAACCACATATTGTTTGTTGGTATCAGTTCTGGCATAAATCAATTTTCAGAAGGTGAAGACACTATTGAACATGCTGCTGTACGAAAATGTTTTTGTCACAGGTCACACATTTACATAAATAAAAATATGTAGTAGGTGTAGTGTAGCTCTCTTCTGTAAGAAAATAGATTTAAGGTTCTTAAAACTGCTCTTATTCTCTTTGGAATTAACTTGACAGGGCAAGATTAGGCCTCTATCAACTATTTTGATAATGACAGTGGTAAACTTCGAAGGTTATGTAGTCTGGGTTATCCTCAGAAAATTAAAACAAAGTCACTTTTTAGTTAAAAGCCGTTTATATAAATTTAAAACTTTCCTAACTTTGTTAGGCCATCTAATTAAGTTATTGTGGTAAATCGATCAAGTATTAAACATATGTTAGGGAGTGCTGCCCAGTTTAACTGACCAAATATGGTATTGCATGGAAACAACAACATTTATTATTATATGATAAAAATACATGCTTAAATTCAGAAACTCAAGAAGTATAATACAAAGATTTTTTATGTTAATTCCATCAGATTTGTCTAAGAAGAGCATTCTGTAAAAAAATTATTTTTACATAAGTTGTTGAACTTTGGTTTTAAGTACAAATAAATGACAATACCCATAGTTATACCCGACGTGGGATAACAATCTTGCAATACTTATAGAAATAATATTATATAGCTAGTTATTGACAGAAAATTTTTTGATTTAAAAATAACAACAACAATTATCTGTAGCTGTAGCTGCAACTGTAACTTTCTCACAGGCAATACTTTTTAAAATATCAAGGCTCAAGGGAACTTATGAGTAAGCATGCTTTTACCTTGGATGATTGCATTGCTCTTATTACATTTTGTTGAATATATAACATGATGAAGACCAATGTTCAACCTAATACCACCAACCCAACATGCTCAGGATAGCCAGATCACAATGTTATTTACAAATGTTTTAAAAATAAAAGATATCCAATAACAAAGAATAAAGTGTATAAGTCAACAACATTGGTTAGAACTGCAACTAGCTATTAGTAACCAATGCTAATGTAGCTAAAATATAAAATCCAAATCAATCAATTTAGCTAGCTGAACACCAGAAAAGAATAGAAACCACTTTAATAATAATTGCCGTGTTCTATTTCTTTTACTAAAAGTTTATAATTAGCCCCTTTGACAAGTTAATTTTAGAAATAAGAAAGATAAACAAACTATATGTGCATCACTTCGCTGGAAAACTAAATTTGTCTCTAAACTAACCTCGTTCTCATGTTAATACAGTGGACTCTTCTATCTCATAATCGCAAGGGACCAAGATTTTTGTTCGAGATAGAGAAAGTCCGAGATAAAGAAAGTTAACTCAAAAATCGAAATTTTTACTAAAAAAAGCAGGTTGGGTTAACGAAGACTTATTAAGATGTATTAGGCTTCAAGTGTAAATGATAAGAAAATTTTTTTGTTACAAAACTTTGAAACATTACACATAGATAACGTTAAACATGTTTAAAAAAGTCTGTAATGTCTCTTTGTTTTAGACAACCTCTCTTTTTCATATAATCGTTCCAAATTTATGATAAGTGTTTTCATCTGCTCGCCATCGTCGCGGAACATGGCGGCATCTTTCAAGGCATCAATGGCAGACTCAATAGCCGATCTCGACGGCTTTTCTACCACAGGATCTATTATTTCTTTAACCGAAATTTCATCATCGCTATCTTCCTCATCATCTTGTTGTTGATCTCTAAATTCCTCTATGATCATAGTCATAGATTTCGGGTGCAGTTGCAATAACATCGTCGTCCAAACTCACTAGAGCAGTGACTGTAACCCCAATCTGGCACCATCGACGAATCTGCTTTTCTCAATTCATTTAAGCTCTCTTGAAGATCTTTAAACGGATCATCTGAATCATTAATGGCAGCCTGTTGAACAGTAGGGATAATTCCAGCCTTCTTGAAAAAGTTGATGATGGTTCCTTTGGTTACGACCTCCCAAGAATCAGCCAGTATCTTCATTGCTTGCTAAATTTAAATCTTTGGACATGGTTCTTTTTTCTCCAAGGCTCTACATAACAAACGGACAACCCTTCCACGATAATGTGCTTTAAGGCTGCATATGACGCCTTGCTCCATCGGTTGAAGAATGGAGGTCGTATTAGGGGGCAAAAATATGAGTTGAATGTTGGTCAAGTTTGAGATGATGGGTGGGCTGGACAATTGTCAATGATAAGAGCAATTTTTCGATCATTTGAACGAAATTTTCGGTCGATTTTACTCTACAAAGATCTCACCACTCATCCAACTCTTCTTATGCGATTTGTACTCACAGGGTAGATGTTTGATATTCTTTCCTGATCACAAACATGTGCAGTTTTTGTCCTGTTGCACTTGCTGCTGCCATTCCAGTAAATCTGACTTTGCGTTTTTTTTTCCCCGGAACACTTTTCTCCTTTGAGGCGGTAGGTTTTATTGGGGAGACATTGTTAAAAAAGGCCGAACTCATCGGCATTGAAAATATCTTCCAACTTATAGTTTGAAAGAACTGTTGGTAATGTTGTTTCATACCAAGAGCTGGTCATCTCTGGTGTAACGGGTTTGGATTCCCCACCAACGATTTTCAACGAAATGTTATGCCTGAAAAATATAAAAAAAACGGTGTAATAATCAAACGTTCGTGGTCCGAATGTCATTTCTTAAATCGAATGTTTTTCAATCACAGAATATAGCAACTGTCAAAAGACAAAATGGCCTTAAATGTTATAAATAAAGATATTACAGAGACACAGGATATTCCAATAATCGTTGTGACTTCCACTGATATTGTTTCCTATATTAACAAATTATCACGTTTATAAAAGGGATTGGGCACCAACTCTACAAGAACAGGTGTATGGTGAAATTGAACCAGATAACCCGGTCGATAAATATGCTGTCGCCGTTAAAAAGGATATTTAGGGGGAAAATGGAAAGTTTGCAAAAACAATTTTTTACTTTGTTCGTGCTGATCCCTATGGGAAATGTAACATAACCGTTAAAGGAAAGGAAGTGAATCTCGCTGATAACGATGGAATGCAGGTGCCTTGTATTCTGCACTTATCAGGACAAAAAACCGTAGAATATGACTGAAGAGTTTAAATTTTTGTAAAAAAAAATGATTTTTAACGAGAACCTTTTACAGTACTTTTGTTTTCTTACCTTTTTTTCCACTTATCCAGCCATCAATCTAAAGCTTTAAAGGTCGGAAAATTAAAACGGTAGATATTGTATTCTTCCGGATTCCAGACTTCTCGGATGCTTTTTTGTTTGTCATCTCCTTTTCAATTGTATTATTTTTGTGCTTTTTAGTTTCCTCTTAACAGCCGACATCTTGGCTTTAAGAAGCTTTCTTGATTCAAAACATAATCATTTCATTCCGTACTACTTTGATTGCAATCGAATTTTTAAATTCCAACGTTTTGTTTACATTCGAATTTTCAAGTATCAAACATTTTTGTTCTATTTGTTGTGTAAATGTACTCTTAAACGGGAAAAAGTTCGAGATAGAGAGAGAAATAGTTGCAAATCTTTGCAGTTGCAAAGATTTTTGTTCGAGATAGAGAAAAACTCGAGATAGAGAAGTTCGAGATAAAGAGATAAAATTAGCTTACAGACTGCGCAAATGTCCAAGGGACCGAGCTTTTTGTTTGAGATAGAGAGAAGTTCGAGATAGAGTGTAGTCGAGATAGAGAGGGTCCACTGTATGATTTCTCCGGCTTTGTATTTTGCGGAATGGAAATCGATATTGAAATAAGCTTATTGGTTTCTCTGCTACTGTGTCAAATTTGGTACACAAATGGTTTAAGTATACTAGAGCTAGGTTCACATTAAAGCGAATAACGATATTCTTATGCAAAAAATTAATTCTTATTTATATATATAAGACATTCCGGAAATGTAAATATGCGAAAAGTTTTGTTCACATTGAAATAAAAGTAAAAAAACGCCTAACGGATTTGTAATCGCGTAAATTCGCAAAGAGATCCCACTGGCATTAACGATATAGCCAGCATTAACTCTATGTGTAAGATATGTTACCAGTTATTCAATAACAATATTTAACCGCCAAAATTATGATCTACCGTATTCGTACTAATCTTTGCACATACTAATTTTTGCGTAAACCATGAATTTCCCTCTCTATTGCGCAAAAATAAACACGCGCAAAATAGATTAGTAGGAATAGGGTGTTCGTATAGGGTGTTCGTAAATAGCCAAAATTGTTAAAAATGACTCAAATTCAAGTTCACCTGAAAACAGAGACAATGTATCATAACCAGACAGAAATGTTTTTGTAAATATTTATATCTCACAGTTTTCAAGGTCACCTAGTCTGGCTTCAAGGTGAAAATCCTACATGTGGAGAAACATCATAAAAGTAACTTTAAGTTGCTTCCTAGGTGGTCCGTTTGGTTAATTATTATTTATAAATGCTCTGCTTTGGTTTTTAAATGGAAAAAAATGCACCTGTTTAAAAATTTCATCTTCTTCTCTTCTTCTTCTCTCCTCGACTTGTCTTCTTCCACTTTCTTCAGCTTCGCGTAACCTTCTTTGTCTTTCTGCTAGCATCGCAAACGCATGAATTCGACGCTCCTCCTGCAACAAAAGCAACTCAATTGGGTAAGAAAATGCTATCTTAAAACAACTAAACGGTACCATGGCAAAAGAAACACAGGAACAAGTATCTTACCTGGAATCGTATTAGTTCCTTACTTAGAAAATCGAGCATGTCTCCTAAGGAAGCACCTTCTAAGTGATCCAGTATTTCATCGACAAACGATTCCTAAAACAAAAAATATTGCATCAACATTTCGATTTCCACGCGCGCTGGAAGGTTAGAAACAGTGAATCCTTACAACTTCAAGAACAAGCTTATGAACGAACTCAATGTACTTTTTAAGAACAGAGATATATTACCTGTTGATTATCTATCCGTTCTTGTCTTTGTGCTTGCAATTTCTTATTCTTCTCCTGTTTTTTTATAGATTGTTCAGCTTGCTGCAAAGCATGTGTGCTACGAAGTTCATTGATCAACTCGCCACGCTTCTCTTTATTATTGTGCATCTAAACGTTTAAATTAAAAGCCAAAAAAATGAATTTATTGAGTAGGATAATCTAATGAATGGTGGAAGTACATAACAAAATGCACAATGATAAACTTTAACATTGGAATATTTTGAGTGCAAATAAACATACCATATTTTTTACAGCCCGTCCTCTAATGACTTTTTGTAAGCATATCATAGCAAGTTCTGTTTCTTCTTCTCTCTAAAACAATAAAAAGTAATAAATAGGGCGAGAAATTAACACAAATCATAAACTACACAAAATAGATAGGACTGAAAATTTTCCCAAACATTTTCAAGTGTATCTGTACATACGTGAGAAAAGACGTTTGTTGCTTTGCAGGAAGTCAGAGAGAAAAGTAAATACCTACCTCATTAGGTAAACTAACAAATGGTGTGGGAGGCCTAGAAATGGGTTTTTCTATTTTCTCTAAATAGCGAAGTGGCTTTTGGGGTTCTTTCTCTCTCTTTGTATTTTCAAGCTCTTTTGCAATCTCTTCCAATTCGTGGTGGCGCCGTTGTCTTCGATTTACATAAACACCTAGAACAAAATGTTATTTCGTACTTTTACACACCAAAAACACAAAACCCTCAATTGCAACACTGAGAACATTTGGCGAATAACATAGCGTAAGAAGATTCAAACATCACGAAGGATGATTAAATAATTGTCGATACCTTTGCTCGCTGATTTTCGTTTCGGTGCTTGTATTCTCGGCCTTAGAATATAATCCGGTAAAGAGTTTTCCAACTCTAATAAACCTTGATATGTAGTTAAATAACGACTTTTGACTTTGTATTTCTCAGAGCCACGGTCCATGAAAACACCAACACGAGACAACGGTGCATAAGCTTGAGATCCTGGGTCTGCATATTCCTTCAGAATATTACGGCGTTCAAATTTTCCCTCGACTTCTTGTCGTTTTTTAAGCAATTTTCGTATCACTGAATAGAAATTAGCAAGATTATTTTATCGGTAGTATAATAGACAGACTTGGTGGTATATCTATATATATAAGACCAAAGCCCGTTCAAATCTAATTGACAGAAGAAGAAACAAGTTTAACAGTACAAGAATAGGATAGAAATTAAAAACTCCAAATAAAAAACATCACATTGTAATTTTTTATTTTGGAAAAACTTTTCAGCTTAAAATTTTACCGAAAATACCTTAATGGTATAAAAACTAAAATTAAAGCGTGCAAAATAAAAACGTGCGGCATTTACGAGTGCCAATTTGGGTAAAAATCGCACTAATTAATTCTGCATAAACGCCAAAAAAATTGCAATTCGTACTAATAGATTCCAAACTAACTAGCAATGTTGCTGATTCGCACTGATTAATCCGCCCTGATCTAAACATTTTGAGGGCGAAAAAGCACTAATTATTCTCATCCTTTTTTTTCCCTTGACGTAAAGACTTACTCTTTATATGTTCTGCACGTATTTTATCAAACTTTGTATCTTTTTGTTTTTGTTTTTCCGACCAAAGCTTATCAAGCCTTTTCGTGTTTAAATCGTTGTGTCTTTCCTCGCGTTCTTGTAATAGATTTTTCAAAAGGTTCAGTTTAGCTTCTTGCAGTCTACAAAAGAATATCACAAGTTGAAGAACTGCAAACGAAACCTGAAACAGCGAATGTGCGTATCAATTGAAGCATAAAAAAAAGAAAAGAATAGTAGTATCACGACATATTAGAGCAAACGGCTTTCTGGCTTAAAAATCAATTATTTAAATAATGAAACTCTTGCTGCAAGGATCTTCAAAAATACCCATATGAAATATAAATAGAAGATATGGTCAACGCAGTACTAGCTCTTAATATAATTGACGACGACGTTATTGATGTATATGTATTCCATCGACAAAAGAGAAGAAAAAAAAAAATTATTAAACATGTCCCCCTTTTAAACGCCTCCCTCGAAAAGACGCCCCTCTTAAAATCGAAAAATTTAATAAACGCCCCGGGTGTTTATTCGAAGCATTACGGTAAGAGCGAACACTAATGCGCGCTATTACTAGTTTCAATTAAATAAACACACGTAAAATTCCAGTATCATACTTTCTTAGTAAAAGGTAATCGAGTCAATAATAACACAAAAATACCATTTTAAATATAACTTACTTCGAATTGGTTATGGACCTGATTAAACTTCAAGGGAAATAATAAAAACTACAGTTGACTCTCGATAACTTGAACCTTAAACACGAGACCTTAAAAAAAAGTTCGACCTATCGAGAGTTCGAGTTTTCAAAAATTTAAAAAAAACGAGAAAACAGAGGCAGGTGAATTTGGAAGCTTTTTACTTTTTTTATTATTTTCTAAAGAAAAAATCCGCTCAAAGCTTTGTTTAAGGTTTTTAACCTGCTCGCGGGCTAACAAACTTTCCATTTTCAATACGAGAGAGCCATGTATACTGAAAATGGAGAGGTCTTACATCGTTTCCAGCGCATCTCTGATTTCATTTGTTAAAAAACCCGTTGGTGCCGTACTTTCATCCGCATCTTGTTCATCTTTGTCATCTTCTTTGCTTTCTCCCATTTGATAATTTCGGCAATAATATCATCATCATTTGAAAAAGAAGCAGATGTAACCACTTTGCTATCCAGGTCAGCGAATTCTTTAGCTGACAGATTTGTTTGATTATCCAACTTGTGTAACTTCTCGAGGTCCTCCTGCAAACATTTGAATAGATCGCCATCATCGTTCACTGCTGCAAGTATTTTATTGCTTCTACATTGTTTTAAAAATTCGAATGATTTGAAAACATTTGAATGTTCGAATTCTAGTTGAAAAGTTCGACCTCTAATGAACAGCTTGACGACCAAAGGAAAATATATTTTTAGCCTGAAAAGGGTTTGTAGGTTTAAGGAACCGACACATTTGTAAGACCTAACGAGATGTTCGAGTTTTCGAGTATTCATGCGAATTTTGATGACGTCAAAATTCACTAAATTGTTTATGCATTGCCTCTATTGTGTAGAGCTTGAAACGCTTATCAAGAAAATGTATAGGATCGTGTGCTTTTGACGAAGGGTTGCACAGATATTGGAATTTAAAGGCTTTTTTGCCGAAGTCAACAACCCGTCTGTTCCGAAGCGGGTGGCTTGACCCAGCCTTAGAAAATTAGTCCTATTTTGGTCCCAGGTTGTTCCTAGTTACCCATGCAGGATATGAAGTCCGCTACTTCCACCCGTTTTAAAGTTATTTGGCCTCAAAGAATGACGATTAGCATTTGATACATGCAGTTTTCGGCGATTTGAAAGACAAATCAACGGAATTAGCCTATTAATAAAATGAAAAAAAAAGGGGAAAAACGCGAACATGTAATTTTCCTTCAAATGACAAAAATAACAAGACATACAGCATGTAATATATAATTATAATTGACGGAAGCTCACTTTTCAATTTCTTTTTCTCTAAACGCCCATTCCTTTCGCTCTTGTTCGTCCATCATTTTTCTTCTTAATTCTAAGTTTTCCAGATCATGTAAAGCTGGCAGAGTTGCTTCCCTAAGACATAAATAATTTAAAGTCACTAAATTTCGCGGTTTTGGGGGTCTTGTGAAAAATTTTACTTTCATGAAATAAAAAATTTATTCATTGACAAAGAAGAGGAGGAGGAAGAGGATGATGATGAAGAAAAGGAGGATGAGGGTTAGTAACAATAATAATATACCAAGCCCTCTTTGCACGTGCTCTTTCAATCATTTCAACTTCTGCTAAACCAGCTGGCAAGCCATGACCTACATAAAATCGCGTTAAAACGTTTATGCAAAATAAACACTTATAAACTTGGGAACCAAAACCATGGGAAGAAAAGTAAATTATGTGATCCTAATGTAAAAGTCAAACCTCACCATAAGATAAAGTAGCTAGGGTTAAAAGTTCTGGTTTCGATCCTGGTCGAATAACATATTCTGGAGTGTAAGCATCTGTCTGAGTTTCATTGTCTCTGTAATCTGTTTGCACATGCGCATTTTTAGTAAGCGGTGTTGTTCCTCGTTTCGCAATAACATCTGTCCTGCTAAATGGACCGCTATAAAAAATATAAAAGAATAAAAATACATAGTTTCCTCCACCCCGTTAACCCCCCCAGGTAAAACCTCCTCCCAGTAAACTGGCTTGCCCCCTCCCCCCCAGGCAATACCCAAATTATTTCCCCCAGAACTCATAGTTTCTTGCACCCCTCGGTCCCGCTAAACCATTTTTTTCCAGGCAATCAGGCCAATGATCAATTTCCCCTGACAATATCTAAGCATTTTGAATCACTGATCTAAAAAGCTTGCTGCACCAAACCAGAAATCATGCCAAATTGCCAAAACTGAAGGATACCTTTTAACTTAAAACACACTGATTTAAGAGTGCATGCTGCTTTAAGAATGAATAATATATATATATATATATATATATATATATATATATATATATATATATATATATATATATATATATATATATATATATATATATATATATATATATATATATATATATATATATATATATATATATATATATATATATATATATATATATATATATATATATATATATATATATATATATATATATATTATATATATATATATATATATATATATATATATATATATATATATATATTATATATATATATATATACCTGTTCGCATGAAGAACTACATTGGGAGGAACTTGTTGCAAGAATGGTATAATCGGTCTAAAAGAAAAAGAAAAAATTACTTAACAAAAAATAACATTACACGCAACTGTAACCATCAAAGAGTATGATATGCGAAACGTTCACACTTTAAAAAAAATACATTTCTACATTTTAAAAGTATTCATAACTTTAAAACAAAAAACAATCAAATAATAATAAATAGGCATTTTTGGGAGAAACTGATTCCTTTAAACGCTAAGAGAATTGTAAATAAATAAACCAGTCATGATTTGTTTTAAGCCTCATATTGTTTGAATGCAATAACATAGTTGATCAGTTAAGCTGGGCATCACTCCCTAACATTATGTTTAATACTTGCTCGATTTACCACAATAACTTAATTAGATGGCCTAAGAAAGTTAGGAAAGTTTTAAATATATATAAACGGCTTTTAATTAAAAGTGACTTTGTTTTAATTTTCTGAGGATAACCCAGACTACATAACCTTAGAAGTTTACCACTGTCCTTATCAAAATAGTTGATAGACGCCTAATCTTGCTCTGTTTCCATTTTCCGTAAAAACAGCAGCATGTTTAGTGGTGTCTTCACCTTCTGAAATTTTTTTATTTATGCCAGAACCGATATCAACAAACATCTGTTCGACTTGAAACAGACAGGTGATGACGTAATCAAAAAGACCTTTAGACCTTAATATCTCTTTAAACCTTAATATATTTTCTTCGCCGAAAGCACACAATCCTATACATTTTCTTGATCCGCGCTTTAGGTAACGGGTAAACAAATTGCTGACGTCATCAAATTTCAAATGACGGTTCTTTTTTAATGTTCTTCTGCCTAAGTGGATTTTTCCACGGGTTTGTCCACTAGTAAGCATTAATTTGTTTCTGATGAAAAGGAGAAATGCACATACGTATTTGCTGTAATACTTACCTTCTGAAAAACTTGTATCTGTCTTTTCCTGACACATCTGCCTTCTCATACATTTTAAGTGGAACCTTTATGCTAGGATCATAGTTAAATCTAAATTATACAGTTTGTACAATCACAGGTAAGATCATTGGTCCATGAAAACGGTCTTTCAACAAAAAGTATTGGATCATTAATATTACTTTTTATATCTAATAAGAGCCTCTCTGGCTTGTTCACTGTATCCTCTCCATTGCCTTGGAATAAAACTTGGAACAGGATCAGTAGTATCGATTCGGACTTGACTACTTGGATAATGAGGTAGAACACTGAACATATCGGTAAATTCTGGAATACGTCGCTGCAAAATATCAATAAAACATTTTAAGGCATTTGTTTTCTAGATAAATAGTAACAACGGAAATTTTATCATTTAAGACTAAAGAAGGAATGAGTTTGTTTAATAGACTTACGATGCGAGCAATATTTGTGTTTGCTCTAAAAGTTGTGCGGGCATGATCACGTTCACTTGATAATGTATACAGAGGATCTAAATATTTAAAAGGAAGTAAAACAAATAATTAAGTCATGTTAATTGTGGTGACTACAGTAGTCACTTGGCATGTTTTAAGCAGTAGATACATCTCGCTGATAACAAGATACTTCTTTTACCACTTTTACAGCACCATTATTTCCTAGAGTTATGAGATATTGCTGCACGATTTGTTTGAACAACACTTTTTACTCTAATAATATTGTCAAGGTTTTAGTCCAGCCAAGAAAGCTACATCGCTTGTGCAAAACTATACACTTGAACTTACCTTTAATGGTATTAATTTTCGCATGCTCTTAATTTTGTGTGTTGCATTGGTTGCATAAAATTTTGTTTGCAGGTTTTGAATTTCCAGAATGATGTAAAAGTGTATACTTTCAAAAATATTTGTGAATAGCATTTGATGAATTGCCAGTTATTAAAATTTTCATAATTGACCACAAAAATAATTACCAATAAAAATATTATTTAGGTATATTTTGATACTGGTAGGTATTTCTACACGCAGAATGTTGTAATCGGTATGTTGTAGTACATTATTAAATACGTCAACAAAAAGCAATACCAAATCAGCCAATTAAGCTAGTACATTATTCAAGAAACCATCCAAATGGTATTAAAATTACTGATTTTGCAAAGAGATCAAGTTCCTTTCTGGAATTAAGCAATGTATATGAGTTACTTATTTATTTGTCTTGCTTCGCATGTGCAGTAGTTCCAAGATTGACAATTTTGCAAGTGTGATGTGTGGAAAATTCAATTAAAAATCAGTTAGCTAAAATGTATTCTCTCTACAAAACGTAGGTGACTAGAAAGAATTCATCATGGGTAATTTCATACAACTAAGATTACAGAAAATTACCAAGATACAGAAACGCGTCTGATGATTTTCATTAAATTTTAACAAAAATTTACCTTAGGTACTGTGTGCTTAAAATACAGAAATTTGATTTAAATTCAGCAAATTTGTCTTTTGAATTTATACATTGACCATGCCTTCAACAATTGCCACTTTTATTAACCAATAAACGGAGAAAAAGACCTTATAGGTCTAAAATATAGTGATGTATTGCGCTGTTTCTCAGGGTACTCTGCCACTTGCATACATTGTAGAAACGCATAAATGAGTAAGAGAATGTATGTCATATACTGGGCTGTTTTTTAGTTTTACTGTGAAGCAATGAGTTTATTTAGTCATTGTGTCATTTCTACGCATATCTAACAGTTTCTTAACCCTATTCAATCAGGGGTTTTCCCCGAACATACTATGACCGCGTCTCCCCCCTCCCCTCCATAACTTTTGATAGGCTTGTACATTGAATCAAACTTGGCACACGTATAGTACGTCATGAAAGGAATGAAATGGTAGCAATAAATTTTCGCTTATATCAGCACTTGTTCTGTCATGGGAAGCTAGAAATTTGTCCAAAATAACACTGAATGATTCACCTTAATGAAATAGTATGTTGTAAGTTTCAAGTTCAAAGAATAATCCTAACGAAAGTTATTACATTTCCCTGATTATAAGGATTTCATAGAGAATTTTAGTGAACTCAGTCTGTATTATAACTATGCAGCATAGCAAAGAAGGGTTATTAAAAAAACTGCAGTGGGGGCGGAATCCGCCTCCCCCTCCCGCACCCCCCCTTCCTGAACCGAATAGGGTTAAAGAAAAAACCAGAATAAGAACATTTAGCCTACAAAAAGATTTAAATGGATACAAAACAAAAGAAAATCAAACAAAAATGCAATACCTGCTGATATGATTTTTCACTTTCTTATTTCAAGAAAAAAAATAAATAATAATAAATTTCTTAAACAACAAATAAGAAAATGTGTCAGCTTTGTCTCCAAGGCCTAATTACAATCTTGTTCCTAGCACCTGTCGTTTTTTTATACTGGGACGGTAGATGAAAACGCTTATCTGGAGATCAAAAAACAAAAAGAGACAAAAGATGCACAGTGACAAGTATTTTAATAAAAAACACACTCTTTTTTGTTAATTAAAGATACCAGTTAGTTGTCATCAGTTTTAGCCAACAAATAAAAATTACAGCAATCGCAAAGAAAGTGTCAAGTGGAAAGACATGAGTAAAAGAAACAGAGGATAACGAAGTCCAGTCAATGTCTGCTACTTTAATGGGATAAATTTTCGCGGGGACTTAATTTCGCGGATGAGGTCATAATAGCAATGTTTGAAAAACGTAAAATAAGTTGTCAAAAGGGTTCGGGGCCGAATGGCACTGTCTCATCGACCCTCGTTACACCGATCATTTCTACACCGACCGAGACAAAGTGTAATTTTGCATTTTAGTTCAAAGTTCTTTCAACACAACTATAATGTCAGGTAAAATAAACACAACAAGATAAAAAACGAAACGAATCTTAATCGTTAATCAAAAGCGTCAAACGCGGTACGAGAGAAGTCAACATCATCTTCATCTCCAGAGATCGGTACATATTTTGATTCTTCATCCGATTCATCCACTACTATTTCACTTCGTGGGGTGTAAGCAACTTTCAATTGTTCATCCGTAAGGCTGGGAAGAGAATTCAAATTCGGTTGATCATCTGCATTAGAAGCTGGGAGCAAAGGATCGATATCCTGGAAAAGGTCAAGTGACCTTCTACACCAGCTTCAAGCACTTCAGTGATACCTGCTGCTTTCCAGGCGTTTTTAATAACATTCTTGCCACCTTCTTTCGTCATATCATTGTATAAATCCACCATCCATTGAGCTTCAAGCGGGTAAGTTGCAATGGGACGGTAATGTATTGCAGCGATTTACCTTCATCTGGTTGCAGACCAATCTGAGCGGTATACCAATCGTTAAACGTTTTACGTGTGTGCTTCTTTGCGTAACCGTTTACGGTCAAATCCAGAGGTTGGAGTAAGTGCGTCATATTAGCAGGAACGCAGGCGATTTCATATTTTCTTTCTCATACAGATCCAAGACTTCTTTCGTCATTTGTCCAGTAAAGACATCCGTAGTGACTAAGGCTTTTTGATCAAGTGGTAAATTTAATAATTTTTCTTGTTCTTTAATAACTTTTTCTATGTACGGCTTGAGAACTTCTTTGATCATTTTGCCAGCTTTATCTGCGTTACTAAGTAGTAAGTTTTGTTGAAACTCAAAGATTCTTGGGTCATTTTTGGTTAAATCTTGCGATGCGGGTTCCCTGCCAAATGCAACAAAAAAGAAAAAGAGTAAAGATTCGTCTGCTGTTCCATCCAAGAAACCGCGACGAGATGGTGACATCAGAACGATGTTTTTAAACGGTGCTGCCAGAACCGAACCTACGCGTGAAGACAGTCGAAAAAAACAAGCGAAACCAGCTGAAATTATATCTATTGTACTTCATTAAGTAGTTTTTAAACTCGCTTTATTTCTAGAATCATTAGAAAATATAACACCTGCTAAAACTAGCTACTTAAAACAACTTTCTTGTCATTTTTGTCTTATCTTTTCATCTTCAGTACTCGGTTGAAAAATTAGGCCTACAAAAAGAAAGCCTCAGACTTTGAAAACAAAGATAAACCAAAATTTAAAATTGCCAGGATCGAGCAATTTTTCCAAATTTTCGCGGATGGCCTGTTGCCAAATTTTTGAAGGGACATATTTCCGCGAAATCAGCGAAATTTAATCCCTGCGAAAATTTATCCCATTAAAGTATGTTGAATACTTGTTATGCCAAATATCTTGCAGTCTAGAGCAAGCTCTGTCTCTTTATCATTTATGGCTTACAAATCTTATCAAAAAGACATAGAACAGAGGTTGCTTCAAAAACTGCTGTTTGCACTAACACTAGTTGTTATCCCGCCAAAAACTGCTGTTTGCACTAACACTAGTTGTTATCCCGCCAAAAACTGCTGTTTGCACTAACACTAGTTGTTATCCTGCCAAAAACTGCTGTTTGCACTAACACTAGTTGTTATCCCGCCAAAAACTGTTGTTTGCACTAACACTATAGTTGTTATCCCGCCAAAAACTGTTGTTTGCACTAACACTAGTTGTTATCCCGCCAAAAACTGCTGTTTGCACTAACACTAGTTGTTATCCCGCCAAAAACTGCTGTTTGCACTAACACTAGTTGTTATCCTGCCAAAAACTGCTATTTGCACTAACACTAGTTGTTATCCTGCCAAAAACTGCTGTTTGCACTAACACTAGTTGTTATCCCAAGGAAATATGGATTTCGCCATATCACTACCAAACACACTTTTATTAAATAGCGTCACCATCAATAAAATAAATTGATCGTCAACTAAAAAAATTGACCATCAAATAAATAAATTGACTGACAACGAAATAAATTGACCGTATTTAAGTAATACTAACAGTTAATGTTTCTGTTAACGGTTAATTTATAACTTGCAAATCTTCCACGTAAATATTAACAGTTAACAAATTGAATTAACAGAGTATTGACGGTTAATAAATCTTGTTAACTTCCAATATTAATATCGTCTCAAAATATTTGTATGTTTTTTTCGTATCATTATACGAACACTACAAAATACTTCGTTATATGAATGTCATACGAAGTGCTTTAAAATAAAAAATATAAACTTTTTTAAAATATGATACAAAGTTTTTTTATTATACGAAGAAAATAATACGAACTTTGAACAAAGTAAATTACTATACGATCTTGAAACGAACTTCAAAAGTACCAGCTTAATTGCACATAACTAAACAAAACTTACGAAAGTTTAAATTTTTATGTCATTTTAACAAAAAATAGCTACTTTCGCTAATTGTGACAGAGATTTTGGGACGGCGATTTCATCGCTTGTGTGATTTTCATTTAGTTCAAATGTCATTTTTTTTTTAAATGCTGCAAACGATATAAAGGGTGATGCAATCATTTTATTTTCAAGTCATCTGATTGGCTATCGTTCAAAAGCTCCCTCACAAAGTTAAATTCATTCAACTTTACGAGGGAGCTTTATTCTATCGCCGGATCCAAATATCTCTGAATCAGCGCGTTTTTTGTCTACGCACAAGCAAATCGCCCGGGCGATTTAATTGCAGCGGCGCAAAATGCTGCTCTATAATAAAATGCTGCTCTATAATAAAAACAAGATAGAATACGCTTGTCGTAACAACCTCCTCCGTTATTATTTATAATAAATGTTGAAATAACACAAGAAAATTTTTTGCTACATAACTTTTAAAAACAGGTTTTTGTGCATGCAAGTATTTTATCTTTTCACCTTGACAGCTAGTTATTGTTCTGCGGCTTTAGCAAGCAGAACTTTAGAATGGGCTCGGTACGCTGTCTCCATTTCTTTTCAGTAGGCTAGTTAGCAGATGTCCAGTCTAGCGCAATTAGCTGAGAATTCCCAAACTAATCGCAATATTGCGGGGATAAAAAATATTGTAGAGATGAATAAAAATATGCAAAATCAATTTGGTTAAATTCGGTCAAGAAATACTTTTATCTCCCTAAGTGTGTATGTATCTGTGACAGCGTGTTCCAAAATTCGAAAGAGAGTTCCAAATAAGTTTGATGTGGCAGTTGTGTTGACTGCTGATTATTTGGTAAGAAAGAAACTATATTCCGTTATATTCATTATTTTCTTTGCTATTAATAGCAATTTTTATTTTGCTAACACTGGTTATATTCTAGCAATAATTCAGTAGTGATATCTAATCCATTTATATTTATATTCATTCTGCAATGCATATACATTAACAAGCAAAAGCATAGAGTGTAGCTACAAATGGCATTATCTAGTCCTAGTTACAAAATTATAAAATCGATTCAGGATTCTTTTCATCAAGGCAATGTTGAACTTTTAGGAGAAACAGCTGGTCGGCAATGTGCATGTAATGCATTATTTTCAGTTTGCTGGGCCGTTATCAAAAAGGTGTCCACATGGAAGAATTTCGACTTAGATAAAATTTTGATTGAAGGAGATAAAATTTGTAAACTTCTGAACAAAGATGAATATTTAGCCTTTGATGAGTTGCCGAAACAGTTGCAAATTTATAATTGCGATGTGCATATTGGTATAGAAGCAGAAAATGTTCATGAAGGAGTAGCTTCATGTGGAGAGCCCTTTTTAGGTAATATTTTGTATAATTTTCCCATGACTAGTACTGGTTATCTGTTACTCATTTGTAGCTACACTATTGCAATCATTCCCAATTTTAACAATAATGATGAGTTGACCTCCTATTTTCTTTTCGACTCACATTGTAGAAATAGTCTCAGTAATACCATAGGATTTTCAGTACTAATGAAGTTTGATGACCTGCACGAAATTGAAAAATATATTGAAGTTGCATACAAAATTAGCGACCTGTCTTATCCTGCTTATTTCCAACTTTAAATTGCTGTTTTGCTGACTTCAAAACCCGCCGCAGAACATCCTGCCGGCACGGCTGGTTTATTTTAATAATTCAAAACAAAAGAACAAATTTATCCAAACATTGTTTTTAGTGAGACAAATCATTATTCCTTCACAACAAAAAAATATTAACTGCGTGTCTGATGTTAAAATAAGCAGAAAAGTATTCTTGTCGTAACACCCTACTTCGTTGTAAACACAGTTATTGAAGAATTAAAGTTTTATTTAAATCCACCGCAAGCAATATTATTTAAACTTATTATTTATCTAACGAAAAAAGTTTAGTTTAGGACGCAGTGATGATAGCGCAATGAACTTCGTAAACAAAACAAAGTTTATTTTAATTTTTTTTTTATATAATAAGACGCGTAATAAACGAATTTCGTCATTGTTAAAAAATAGTTGAATATAAATACCTTAGATAATAAGTCGAAATAAACGAATTTCGTATAAGGAAACAAACTTTATAATAGTTAAAAATTTAAATATAAAGACTTCAGATAATAGTCCAATTATAATAACGAACTTCGTATGAGCAACTTCTCATACGAACTTCTTTGAAATGATACGAGCTACATACGAACTTCTTTGAGTTGATACGAACTTTATACGAACTTTATAATTTTGATAATACGAAAAAGTTGTATTAAAAATAAAATAATACGAAAGAATTAATCGATACGAAGTTTCAGTGCATTTGACTAAAATTTAGAATTTAAATTGACTTGCAACGTTTAAAATTGGCAGACAACATATTTAATTAATTGTTAATTTTTCTGATTGACCGTAAATATTTTTTATTAACCGTTATTACGTCTTTGATATTTATAAAATATCTGTAATGACCGACAATCAAAATTATTAACCATCAACAAATTTTATTAACGGCCAATCTTTTAAATTGACAGTCAATTAAATTTGTTATCAGTTAACAAGAAAAGTTAACAGGCAACAAAAAACATTGGCTGTTAATAAAAATGATTAACCGTTAATGTGAGAACATTGACGGTGGCGCTATTTAATAAAAGTGGGTTTGGTAGTGTAGTATGTAATGGTTTTCTGAAATTGTTATACAATAGTTGAAGTTCTTAATTTTTAAGTTTTTCAGCATGATTACATAAGTAAACTATCCTTCTCTACAGATAAAAACTGCTAAATCCTTCATCTAAGTCCCTTTGGGCTAAAATTATACAAATGTGTCTTCAATTAGATTTATTTTCCAAATTTTCCCATACAAGACGGACATATACATCGAAGGCCGGAACGTATGCATAAAGATTTTAAATATTATTTGTTTATGTATGTGGTTATTTTATTGTAGAATAACTATAGAGGATCAGAACAGAAATTTATCTCTTGAATCTCTAGAAATTATCCATTAAAGTCCCATACATGAGGGGATTTTTAAGATTTTCTCTTCTGCTTTGTATAGTGTTGTGGTCAGTCAGTTTTAAGTTCTATTCTTATTTTGTGATGGATAACTGATTATAGGGATAGTACATAAAAAACATGTTCAGGCTCAAGACACAACAAGGAACTAAATATTTAAGGGAAAGTTGAGCCCTGAAAGTTGAAACAGCTAAAAAATCGTTACACACCTTAATTCATCTCTCTACCAGATATATACTCTAAACAACAGTTGATCAGCTTCTTACACCTGCTTTTCTTTGGCTTTCTCAGTAGGTAGCTAGCGTTCTCTGGATAAAAGTCCAATCAGTTTTTTACCTCGATTACTAAACTCCATTTCGTCCCAAAGAGAACAGATTGAAAATGTATACAACTGACTGATACATTTCCAGTAAGTTCTCTCTGTGACATTATATATTATCAAACATTTTTCTTCTTTATAAAAAATATTTCTAACACCAACTTTTTATACTTGACAACAACAATTTTGTTTTTACATTTTTTATTCGAATTATTTGGAATGCAATAGATTTTTTATAAAAATAGCAATCTCAGTCCCAGAGCACAAAAATAGAAGATAAAGAAGAACAAACAAATTTTAAACTAGCCTCGTGATGAGCAAACATTGGCATGATTTGTTTGAAACATCTTTTTTAGGATTAATTTGGAGAAAATGAGTACGAAAGATATAAAAAAGAGACAGCCTTCTTCGCTTTGGTTTTCTCTTTTCAGTTGATAAACAACTTGTTTCCATGAGATACAGCACGTACATGCTTAAAAATGGGGGTAAAAATTAAAACATTACAACTGCATAAAGCACTGTAGCATAAATAACAAATGAACCCCTGTTTCCTCGTTTGGCGGCTTACCTACTTTTTTAATAAATTTTAATGCAATGCCACGCTGTTGGGAGACAATGCATGAGCCATAACGAAGTGACCCAT
This sequence comes from Hydractinia echinata, assembly GCA_030067915.1. Taxonomy (NCBI): domain Eukaryota; kingdom Metazoa; phylum Cnidaria; class Hydrozoa; order Anthoathecata; family Hydractiniidae; genus Hydractinia; species Hydractinia echinata. The sequence continues at coordinate 646,567 of JASGCC010000168.1, forward strand.
GATTTTTGTGCCATGGACAGCCATAGTCACTCACACAAGCGTATTATAATATAGGATATTTCAGGCACTTTTTGCATGTAAAGCAATATGTGTGCATAAACAGACTTTGTAAAATATTTTTATTTCTTCATTGGTGTAGCATTCTTCAGTTAGTTATCTTCAGAAAAAAAATTAAAGTTATTTCAATGTTATTAAAATGAAAGAACAATGTTTACAATTAGTTTTGTAACATATGGGACAATTTTGGTAAAGGGGCGGGCCTCTCAAGAATCAGAATTTCTTCTTAACTTGGCATATTTGTTGAAACTTATTTGATTGACAATGTGTTGTTTATGAAATGGTCTTCATATCATAATTAACTAGTTGATAAGGCCTGTGGAGAAATCCACTTTTAGGCAGACCAATAAAAAAGATAGTTATTTGAATTTTATTGATGTAAGCAATGACCGGACAATACACCAAAAAAAATTTTTTAGAAATTTATTTGGCTATTGCTTCAATGTGGATAGCTTGAAACACTGATCAAGATATATGATTGTGTACTTTAAACCAAGACTAAGGAGATATAAATTTTGCTTACGTCAGCAAAGTCCCACCAATGTACAAAATAGACGTTGCCTTCATTGTATAGAGCTTTAAACACTGATAAAAAAATGCATAGGATCAGGTACTTTTAACAAACGGTTGAAGAGATATTGGGGTTATAAAGTATTTTGATGACATCATCAACTCGTCTGTTCCGAAACGGATTCGGGGATCCAGGTTTAAAAAACTTACCAAAGTTGGTCCCAGAAGGCCCTTAGTTAACTGACATCACCACCTCGTTTCCTCATTTCGCCTCAAAGTTATACGTGCATTGCAATGGCTTTATTAATTGAAATTAAGCTAGTGACATTAAATTAATGCTATTGACTTCGTACCGATTTTCTAGCTAATGCGCATGCAGGATAAACAAGGCAGGATAAACAAACACGCAAAGACAGTGGCAGTATAAGATTATTAAGCGATTTCCTTACAGTTATATCTAGTCATTTTAAGTTGAAACGTTTATTCACAGGATGCCTGATAGTTGTTGTGCCATTGGTTGTGCTAACAGGAGAGAGAAAGGCAGTGAAAAAAGTTTTTATCACATTCCTGGAGAAAGACATGAACATCAAAGAAAGCTCTGGCTAGCAGCAATTAAAAGGAAGAATTGGACCATGAAAAAATAAAATCTGCTCGTATTTGTCAGGCTTCTCATTTTGTAAATATGTGCTTACGTGATCAATCACGTACGCCAGTTGACCACGTTACGCGACTGCGAAGCGTACCTAATTTGCTCCGGGTACGCAATAGGACTTGTACTCCATTTTTGAATTAGGTTCACGCTTGTTGCGGGGCCGATGTCGTGGGGTCGATGGTCACAGGGTCTATCGTACATTCCAATATGGTAGCGCTAAACTAAACATTGCTAGCATCACAGCATGTGGATTTATAAAGAGCCCACCACACATCGATAAAAAACAAGGTTTTTTTATAAATATGACTATTTTCCATTAGGAAGTAATCTGTCAACGGAGGTACGCGATTCTTCCCATACCTCATGTAATTCAGGTATGTGATAGGGCGTAGGAACGCGATCGCGTACCTCAAAGTGATAAGCCTGATTTGTGGAGATCATTTTATCACAAGTTTGTAAACTTTTCTGGCCAGTAGACTAGTACAAATGGTTGTTAGCTAGCTCTCTAAAAGCTTTGCTAAAATTTATCTTTTTAAAGTCATTGATCAGATGATCCCAGCACAATTCAGACTACGTTCCATCTGTATTCGTTTATAAAAAAATTGAACAAAAAACAAAAAGAAATGATTTTCGATGTTGAAGTTTTACTGAGCCCTTTGGTTCTAGTGATTACAATATAGTTAATTTAAATTGAAAATCAAAACATGTGTTCACAATTGGAAAAAGGGATACTATGATTACAGAAATGGAAATTACAAAAAAATGAAAGAATATTTTTGAACTGTTGATTGGAATTTTGATGAGAAATATGGGACATATGGGACAATTTTGGTAAAGGGGCGGGCCTCTCAAGAATCAGAATTTCTTCTTAACTTGGCATATTTGTTGAAACTTATTTGATTGACAATGTGTTGTTTATGAAATGGTCTTCATATCATAATTAACTAGTTGATAAGGCCTGTGGAGAAATCCACTTTTAGGCAGACCAATAAAAAAGATAGTTATTTGAATTTTATTGATGTAAGCAATGACCGGACAATACACCAAAAAAAAATTTTTAGAAATTTATTTGGCTATTGCTTCAATGTGGATAGCTTGAAACACTGATCAAGATATATGATTGTGTACTTTAAACCAAGACTAAGGAGATATAAATTTTGCTTACGTCAGCAAAGTCCCACCAATGTACAAAATAGACGTTGCCTTCATTGTATAGAGCTTTAAACACTGATAAAAAAATGCATAGGATCAGGTACTTTTAACAAACGGTTGAAGAGATATTGGGGTTATAAAGTATTTTGATGACATCATCAACTCGTCTGTTCCGAAACGGATTCGGGGATCCAGGTTTAAAAAACTTACCAAAGTTGGTCCCAGAAGGCCCTTAGTTAACTGACATCACCACCTCGTTTCCTCATTTCGCCTCAAAGTTATACGTGCATTGCAATGGCTTTATTAATTGAAATTAAGCTAGTGACATTAAATTAATGCTATTGACTTCGTACCAATTTTCCAGCTAATGCGCATGCAGGATAAACAAGGCAGGATAAACAAACACGCAAAGACAGTGGCAGTATAAGATTATTAAGCGATTTCCTTACAGTTATATCTAGTCATTTTAAGTTGAAACGTTTATTCACAGGATGCCTGATAGTTGTTGTGCCATTGGTTGTGCTAACAGGAGAGAGAAAGGCAGTGAAAAAAGTTTTTATCACATTCCTGGAGAAAGACATGAACATCAAAGAAAGCTCTGGCTAGCAGCAATTAAAAGGAAGAATTGGACCATGAAAAAATAAAATCTGCTCGTATTTGTCAGGCTTCTCATTTTGTAAATATGTGCTTACGTGATCAATCACGTACGCCAGTTGACCACGTTACGCGACTGCGAAGCGTACCTAATTTGCTCCGGGTACGCAATAGGACTTGTACTCCATTTTTGAATTAGGTTCACGCTTGTTGCGGGGCCGATGTCGTGGGGTCGATGGTCACAGGGTCTATCGTACATTCCAATATGGTAGCGCTAAACTAAACATTGCTAGCATCACAGCATGTGGATTTATAAAGAGCCCACCACACATCGATAAAAAACAAGGTTTTTTTATAAATATGACTATTTTCCATTAGGAAGTAATCTGTCAACGGAGGTACGCGATTCTTCCCATACCTCATGTAATTCAGGTATGTGATAGGGCGTAGGAACGCGATCGCGTACCTCAAAGTGATAAGCCTGATTTGTGGAGATCATTTTATCACAAGTTTGTAAACTTTTCTGGCCAGTAGACTAGTACAAATGGTTGTTAGCTAGCTCTCTAAAAGCTTTGCTAAAATTTATCTTTTTAAAGTCATTGATCAGATGATCCCAGCACAATTCAGACTACGTTCCATCTGTATTCGTTTATAAAAAAATTGAACAAAAAACAAAAAGAAATGATTTTCGATGTTGAAGTTTTACTGAGCCCTTTGGTTCTAGTGATTACAATATAGTTAATTTAAATTGGAAATCAAAACATGTGTTCACAATTGGAAAAAGGGATACTATGATTACAGAAATGGAAATTACAAAAAAATGAAAGAATATTTTTGAACTGTTGATTGGAATTTTGATGAGAAATCCACAGACCAAATATGGGATACCATTAAGTTAAAAATAGAAGAAGCTGTTAATGTGTATATGTAAAAAAGAAAAAGAGAAAGTCTTTAGACAAACCATTCTGGTGGAATTATAAAGTGTATCAAGCAAGAAAAAGAAAATTACCATGGTGGAGGGTATATATAGCATTTCCAGAGATTATTAAGACTGTGTTAAATATAAAAGAGCACTGAACACTCAAAAGATCATTTGTACAAAAATCAGCAAAAAACTTTAAAAAAGACCCCACAGCATTCTACACGCATAAAGCAAAAGGAAAACCAAGGATACAGTAGGGCCAGTGCATGATTCAGACGGTAAAATTATGCACGATCATTTAAAACCTGCTAAAATGTTTAGCAAATATTTCCCCTCAGCTTTGACAGAGATTCCTGAGCATCGCCAAATGTATTTCGGAGATACGAAACTTCTATTGAAATTACAGTTCAAGGTGTCCGCAACAAACTAAATGCATTATTATCAAACAAATCACCAGGCCCTGACAACATATATCCAACTGTACTAAAAGAAATGTCATTGAAACTATGTGAACCATTGTCAATATTATTCAAGGAAAGCATTAAAACAAAATTTGTACGTAAGGATTGGTTGAAAGGAAACATCACCATTAAGGGATCGAGACAGCTATTTAGCAATTATAGACCAATTAGTCTGACTTCACAAATCTGTTAAGTACTTGAGTCAATTGTACGTGACAACTTTAGTTGAACACTTAAAAAAACAACTTGATTAACATGGTTTTCGGAAAAATAGATCCTGCTTAACAAATCTCCTAACATTCATAAACAAAATCACTGAATATCAAGATCAAGGCTAGCCTGTTGCTGTTGTATACTTGGACTTTAGTAAAGCTTCTGATAAAGTCCCCCATAAGAGACTGCTTAAAAATGGAGGAAATTTTACAAACTGGATTGACTCCTGGTTATCTGGGAGATAGCAGAGAGTAGTTATTTTTGGTTCAGAATCAGCTTGGTTATCAGTGCTTAGTGGTGTACCACAGGGATCTTTTTTGGGACCTTTTTTTATTCTTTACATTAACGACATAGATTATGACGTTATCTGTCATGTTTTCAAATTTGCTGATGACACAAAAGTTATTTTCAAAAGTAAAAAACAGAAGTAATACAGATCAACTACAAAATGATATTGAAACTATGTTTTATTGGTAAAAAGACTGGTGTATGCTTTTCAATTTTAATAAATGTAAATGTCTACACATTGGTTGGAACAATCAACACCATTAGTACTATATAGATAACTACATAAAAAAGCTGTAAAAGTAGTAAAAGACCTTGGTGCGTATGTTGATGCAACTATGAGCTTAAGTAAGCAATGTGCAGAAGCTGTGTCAAAAGCAAACAAAACCTTGGGTGTCATCAAACGAACTTTTGAATGCAAAACCAAAAGCAACTTGTGTATATTATTCAAATCCCCAGTGAGACCTCATGTGGAATACAGCATACAATCATGGAGACCAACCCTGCAAAAGGACATTGACAACATAGAAAATGTCCAGAGAAGATTTACTAGGATCACAGGTATTGGTCACAGGTATTGTTCATCTACCATACGAAGAAGGACTTGAACTTAATAATTTGATTTGATGTCTCTGGAAATGATGAAATTAAGAGCTGGCCTCATAGAAGTGTTTAAAATAATGAATGGGTATAAAAAACTGAATGAGTTTTATGAACTGAGTGAGAATTCACTGACAAGAGGATACTAAAAAAAGATATGGAAGCCTTATAGTAGCCTGGATAAAAGAAAAATTTTATTTGTTCCTCGGGTTATTAATGAATGGAACATTATACCAGAGAATGCAGTGTCTGCCACCTTACTAAATCTTTTAAACTGCATTTTGAGACGGTTAGGGGGCTCTACACAAGTCAAAGAAAAATGCCTGCCCCAGTTCTGAAATGACCACTGATGTTGGCCTACTAAAGACCATACTGGTGGATTTGGTAAGTTGGTCCTCGATGCAGAGTGAGTGGGAGTTTTAATATGGTCCGGCTTTCCATTTTTCCGTAATTTTATTAACATTTGCAAACATCCATCATAGTGGAGGGTTCTTTAAAAGGAAGGGAATGCATATTAAACATTGGATCATGCTTGCATTACACATGCTTTTTTCATCAAATGTGCACTTCTACCCCTATTGACAAACATCCATGGTGGTAAGGGAGGTGTTGGCAATTAACGATAATGACTTACTTTGATTGTTTCACTTGATTACTCTGCGGTATCACAAACACAACCAGCAGGAACACAACAACACAACTTGATCCGTAACACAACAACACAACTGGATATCAACACAACTGCACAACCACTTGAGGCCCCACCAAGGACATTCACTATTGTTTATAGTCTATATTATGGAGACAACATATTAATATCAACAATCTCCCTTCTCTTTCTTCAATTAGTGAATGTTGGTGAGAATCTGTGTCTTCTCATTTTTATTAGTCTTTTTCATTTTCTGTAAATCAACTCAATCATATGTACACTATTTACAAACTTCTTCACTTTCTCAGCTTACAGCCAAGCCTCTGCAATTGCTTGCAAAAGTCGACCTGACGAAGCTCCATTCTTTGTCAGTGGATCTGCCATTTGGTCTTTTGTTGTTATCCAACTAAGTTTTGAAATTTCTTTCTTTTCTATCATTTATTTCAAGATGGCAATATCGACTCTTAATCTTCTGTCCAAAATACCTTTACTGGAATGTGCAGCATCTACCAAAGACTTGCAATCCGTATAACATTCCATCGCAATCTGGAGTCCTTTTCCATCAAAGACAACATCTCGAATAATACTCGATAACCAGTATGACGATTCTGCAGCTTCTATGAGAGCTAACGTTTCTGCTGATAGTGTACTTTTGACAACTCGTCTAACTCTTTTTGACTGCCAAGCTAAGGGGATGGTAATTGACTTATCTTTGTTACTTAGGAAGATAACATAACCTCCTTGTGAACCTCCATCACTCAAATTCCCATACGAAGCATCACTATAACAAATAAGTTTGGCTTCTTCAATATTGCCTACGCTTGGAAAGTAGAGTGCAATATCATTTTTCTTCACCTTACATACAACTTTGTTTAAATATGTCAGGTCACCAACAGTAGCTTTGCTTACAATTCCCATCAGCTGACAACAACCAAACAATATGTCTGGTCTTGTCTGAGTAGCTACCCAATTTAATTGACCAATTAATTGCCTCATCTTTGTCTTTTCCTCGTCACTTAAACCGTCTGATTTGGATAATAATCTCTTTTTAGGTAGGTAAATTTCTTGGATACTATTTACATATGATATCTGATCTAACATTATCTCGTTATCTTTACAACTGAGGTTTATACCAAGGTATTTGAACGCAACTGATTTTTCTACACCAACTTGAAAGATTTTTCTTATCTCTTCAATAACCTCTCTCTCAAAATATTCGCTTCCTCCCCAACAAAAATCATCAACATGTGTAGAAATAATACCTGCTAGTTTACCATTGTGGTGCCAATAAAACAAACCAGGGTCATATTTACATACTTTAACATTCAATTTGGTAAGTTCTTCATAAACCTTAAGATACCAAGTCCTTGAAGCATCGTTTAATCCATAAACACAGGTCTTTAATTTCCATACTGTTCCCTCTTTGTAGGCTTCCTTGGGTGGACGTATATATAATTCTCTGTCAATAGGCTTTCCTTGAAGAAATGCTGCTTTAATGTCGATGGAATGGCATGTCCAATTCATGACAGACATAATAGCAAACATAATCCTAAGTGACTCTTTACAGCAGGTCGGAGAATCTGTTTGTACATCTGATTTATCTTCAAATCCTCTTGCTACTAACCTTGCTTTAAATTTGACCAAACCAGACTGGTCACATTTCTTGGTAATCACCCATCTTGTCGATATCAATGATTGCTTAGACACTGGAACCTCTTCATAAACATTGTTTTTGATCCAATTTTCCAGCTCATTCGTTTTTGCTTGCTTAATTAATTCAGTCTCTGTGCTGTCAACTAACAGTATCTCTTCACTATTTGATGGACTAATTTCTTCATTTATTCTTTCTATTTTTGATATTCCCTTTTTCATATCAATACATTCTGTAGAGCCATCTTTATGGCGAACATTCCAAAAATCTTTATATTTTCCTCCCTGAGCTTTCCCAACTTTTCCAGCTCTCGAAATTACTTCAACTTCTTTTAATTGCAAATCTTCATTTGTTGCAATGCGTATTTTCATCTTTGGTTTTAACTTAACAACATCATTTTCAGCATCATCATCATTTTTATTGTTAGCATTGACATTCCGCTGTTCGCTTACATCTTTATTGTGTTCCACATTTTCTAATTTGCTTACTTCATCAATAGGATGTATACAATCAAAGTCATCACCATTTCTCTCCATTTCTTCTTCTTCAATAGTATTTTCAGTATCTTCAAAGTATACATTGTCCTCTTCTAGTGTAACAGCATCTACATCATCTTCATCATTTTCACTGTATACATCATCATCTTCTAGTGCAAGATGTTTCATAAACTGTTCTGTGTTTGTTTCAGGTTTCGGTGTGTCATCAGAAGCTATTCTCTCTTGACCTTTCTCATGCATTAAATTACATGGATGCACACGAATGTATCGACTTCCATGTTTTACCAAAACTTGCTGACTTTCAAAACCTATAACTGTTGGTCAATAGTATAAGGGAATACATATTAAACATTTTTTATCACGCTTGCTTTTAAATTTGCTTCTTTTCAACTGGGGATTTAGGGGTTTTCTTATTTTTCGAATTTTCCTAGCATCAGGAAACATAACGTAACCTTAGCGCTCTAAATTTTCACATGCTGATATTCTTTTAATCTATTGCACATTGGGTTATTTGTTTGTTGTATAAATTTTGAAACCCCCAAAGCTATAGTGAATGTACAGTACTGGAATCAGGACACCTAACATCGTGAGCGTGTATCATGCGCGACACGAACGATCCGCGATCCTATCGTGACCATCGCGATAGAAAAAATGTTAACGAAGAGCTTTGCGATAGTCGCGATGTATAAAAAAATAACAATGCTATCGCGATCGTCACTATTAATCGTGATTGTCGTGATGGATTGTGAATAACATTAAAAATATTAAACAATAGATGTGTATAGCTAATCTTGTGTCTTTGTTTTTGTTTTTTTACATTTAAAAATTCTTGTGCATCTTGTATGTGTATTAGATATGGGATTTTAGAAATAAGGTGACTCCAACTTAATTAATTGTTCTACGGGCGAAGTAGATAGTAGTTTACGGTCTGTCTGTCGGCGAAATAAAAATAATTTTATCGAGAATGTATAAATGATCGGAACAACAAAAAAATAAAAAAATAACAACGGAGGAGGGTGTTACGACAAGCATATTTTTCTATGTATGTTTTGCTTGTATTAGCGAATGTTAAATTAGTGAATGTCCGATTTAATGAAAGTTCATGGAAAAATAAGAATGTATGGTCGGAACAACAACAAAAAAATAATAATAAAAAAATAACAACGGAGGAGGGTGTTACGACAACCGTTTTTTTTTGTAAGTATTTTTGCATAACGCACGCAGTTTATATTTTTTAGTTGCCAAGGAAAAATAATAATAATTTGTCTCACTAAAAAAATGTAACTAGTACTCAAGGTGAAAAGATAAAATACTTGCATGTTAAAAAACTTGTTTTCAAAAGTTATGCAGCAATTTTTTTGTGTGTTGTTTTGAAAGCTGTACAGCAAGAATTATTCTTGTGCCGTTTCGAAAGTTATACAGAATATACCTGCGTTGTTTTGAAAGATATACAGCAGGTTGTTTCGAAATTTATACAGCAAGTTATTATTTTCCCACTTAAAATAATAAAACACAAAAGTTATTTTAATAAAAAAGTTAAGTGTTCTTTTAATGTTTTTTGCGCAGTCTTAAGAAAATAAAAATTTAAGTGCAAAAAAGTTTTACAGACTATAGTTTAGTTGACAATATTTAAAGTCTTTCGCGACATTAAAATTATTTATTTAAATTCATAACGGAGGAGGGTGTTATGACAAGCGTATTTTACGTTGTTTTAATTATTTTTCTAATATCATTGAAAAAGATTTAATGATATCAATTATTTTTCCTAAATGATATCGACTAAAAAATTTAAGATTTTAGCAAGCAGCGTAATTTTAAACATATATTAATCATAACGAAGGAGGGTGTTACGACATTCATAATCTTTTTTTTCACGAGATGGGATAAGAAAATGTTTGTTTTTTTTCATGTTTTTTTTCTCTAAAACGTTTTGCTTGATATTTTTATTATTTTTTTATCGTGAAAGTTAGGGTCGGGCGGGCCCGTAGAACAACTAAATAAGTTAGAGTCGTCTAAACAGGAAAAAAGCTTACGACAACGAAAATATTTTTGTTTTAAAAAACAAACAAAAAACAATTATTCATATTTAATTGCGTTATTCTCTCATGACATTAATTAAGTGATTTTTATAATGTTTAAAGATGTATCATGACGGTCGCGATATGGATCGCGAAAGTCACGATGCATCGTGAAAGTCGACCCCACGATGGATCGCGACTTTCACGATAAAAAAAAAAATAAAAATATCAAGCAAAATACTATCGCAACAGCATGGTGAATCGTGCGCGACGCGCATGATACGCGATCCACGATGTTAGGTGTCCTGATTCCAGTACTGTATATATTAAACATTTGATCATGCTTGCTTTCAAATTTGTTTCTTTCCGACTGCTAGAATAATATCAGGAACATTAGTTAGTTTTAATGCATCTAAGTCAGGCATGTCACTTTGATATCATGAAAATTTGTCACCAATTTTGTTTTAATAGTAACCCTTGTGTTACCTTTTAGGGTTTTTCTCATTTAGGCTTTGTAAGCATAGATATTTATCCAACTTTCCTTGCATTAACTTCTGCTCTAAATTTTCACATTATAATATTGTTTTAATCTTTTTTAATTCCGAAATTAAACTATTGAAAACCTACATAAAAAGTTATAGAAAAGTTCACAAAACTGTTAAAATAGATTTTGCAATCCCTACCTCACGCGATTTTCTCATGTTCTGGTTTTGCATATCCGTGAAATTAGCCTTTAATTAAGGAACCCTCTTCTTTCCTAATTTTAGCCATTCTTAGTCCCATAAGCTTCTCTTTCCAACTCATTTTTGTAAATGGCTATAGAGTTTGTTGTATAGAATCTGGTTAAGGAGAAACTTATCAAACTTTTTGTGTAGAGATTTCAGACTATAGTTCTAACAAGGCCAACCTCAAAAAGAGGGGTGTAATCTGCGTTTATAGGTTTTATGTAACAGAAAAGGTCACGTGGTATACATACACAATTCGTGAAAAAAGCTTAATTTTTATCTTGAAGGATATTTTTTCTTAAATAAACATATCCTAAATTTTCAGAACACGATATAATTACATCTCTTATTACATACATTGCTTTAAAACAATGTATTTTTGCATAACTGTAACTTGTTAAATCACTTGCAACATAGCTCTCGCAGAGATCATTTAAGTAATTCAGATAAACAAAAGTTAAAGGGCTTTTGGTTTGCAGGAAAAGGTCTTGTATAGCGCGTACACGGAAGCTTACATTCAGACTGTAGTATTATACCTAATCCCTTTGTTGTTTAAAACAAATCAAATGATCACAATTTGTATGTTTTCGTAAATTTAGACAAAAAAGTGACTTTTGAACAAGACAGCAATAACTAAATGCCAAAAAAGTATTAGTTTAATAGTACTACATGATGCTAAAATTGAATAAAAACACTCTCTGTTTTTTAATTATAAGGTGTTTTAATTCAGAAAACCCTCCTGTCACGTATTGTATGTAATAAAGAAAAATTTGTTTTCGAGATGTTTCTATTTTCAAAACTGAGTCATTCACAAGTGTGTAATGTGTATAACGTCACAATTATTCAGATATAACACATTTCCCTTCCTTAATACATATTACTTCACTCAGTCAACATTTTAACTATTTCCCATCTTTGTTCGAAAAAATACTGCAGCAGATTCCATTGTCTGACAGGGTATGTTTTAGATAATTTCTTCTAGGTTGATGATCATTATTGTCAGCAGATAAATGATCATCTAAAAGGTCCTTCTGGTTTGTTGCCTCATTTTCTAGGCCTAAATTTGTTGGGCATGTTTTAGATAGGAACTTGAAGTGCTGGATATTATGCGTAATAGTGTGTCCTGGTCGTTAAGCTGTAATTACAGTCCCTTTGATGTGGGTAATATTGTAAGTTTTGGATCAAAACGGCTAGAAAATTTATTACATTTCTGCGGACGCACCAAAACGTAATCTCCAATAGAGAATGGTTTATCGATGGCGTTGTGTCGCTTGTCTACTTCTTTTTATAGCAATGTCTTTCCACTTGCATCCATTCTGGAAGATTAGTGATGGCAGTTTCATTGACTTCCAGATTTATGCAGGTATCTTAAGTCTAAGTTTTCGTTTAAATGGAACTTCTGCAGGACTGACTTACAGTAGTTGAGTGAACTGCACTGCAGTAATGTTGTAGAAAATGATACCAAGCTTGTAGCCAGGGTGTTTGTTCGATTAGAACAGTATGTAAGGTTTTATTCAAATTCTGCATGAAGTTTTCAGCCATACCATTTGCTTTAGGGTGAAACGGTATCATATGATGATGTATTATATCAATTCATTTCATATATTATTTTAATGATTTGTTTCGAAATGGAGGCTATTGTAAGATATTATTTTATAAGGTAGACATAGTGTATAGCAAACATTTTCGTAAAACAGTATTTGTTGCAATGTGGTGGAAGATATTATTTCCACTTCCACCACTGAATGCCGGGAACACTGATGGACAGCAACTAACAAATAATTATGATTATGAAATAGATCAAGCAAATCAATATTTAGGGTGTGCCAGACTGTCGATAGTAAAGGCGATGGTTGTAATAGCGGTGGAGGATCTGATCTTGCTGTGGTTAAAAAGGAAAGAAATTCACTCACAGTTCGTTCTATTGCTGCAGCTGTACCAGGAAAAATAAATGTTATCTCTATGTAATGATTTTGTTTTGGCAATCCTCAAGTGATTTTCCTGATCCAAAACGATCATTCTGGTATGGATGGCCATGGGTATGATAATGCAATTTCGTCTAACAAGAATAGCTTAATCTGATGTTAGTTCCAGTGCTATTCGACGGTATGTTTTTTAGCTCATGACGATTACAGTTTTCAAAACTCTTGTTGGTTTATCTAATGTGTGCCAGGAGTTTTTATTAATGAGATCGCATAACTTAGGGTGGTATCTTTGGATGTTTGGTAACAAATCTCCTTCAAAGTTACTGCATTTGGTTTAGCATTATTGACTACAGTTTACATGGGCTTCTGTAATTTGACTAGTAACAGTACTCATTGTTCCTGTGACATGTCTTGAACAATAATCTGAGGGATTGATTACAAGAGTATAACTTTGTGGTGCAGCATACCAAAGGACAACCTTTGGTATGTTGCAGTATCATTTCTCAATAAAAATGAATGGCGCTCAGCCTCACACAGTTGTCCTGACATGTGACGTAAGTATATGCTTATTTAACTCGCGGTAGCACTGCTTGAAGAAAATTGCACAATCTTAGAGACTTACAACATAATTTAAATGTTGCAACATTAGATGACCAAGGTTTGATTATTGTGCTCAACCAATATCCGGGTTTTCCTTGCCATTCCTTAATATTGTGCCTGTTCATCTTTTACCTAGTATCATCACAGCTTTACACGTCTGCATTAACCACTCTTTTGAACATCAATTGAAGCTTTTGTTCAACTGTCATTTCCATGAAGTGAAAAGTGACCAGGCTATAAACTAGGTTGTCGATCGTTGTGAGCTCTTCAACTTGGAAAAGCTCTCCCTGCAGAGATATACAAACAGTCTTTAAGTACACTGCCCGCCCAACCTGGCCAAGCCTTCTTTGCAGATATTCATCCCGTAAAAATCAAAAGATTTTTGTTTTACGTGACATTTATTCTTCTTAGAACCACCAAGTCCTTCTGTCAGCTCTGCTGTTGTCTACTTTTGTTATCTGAGCTCCTTATTGTTCAGTTAGTGTAGATTCTGCAGCTGCTTTTCAATCATTGTGCAACGACTAAATGTTACAACAGGTTGGTATTACAAAAATTACAATAGTGTTGTTGACAAAGCCAAACAAGGGTTAGAAGTTGAGTTATTAAAGGATGGACATTCCAATCCCCCTATCACTGCATTTCACATTTAATGTATGGTCGAGACATTGAATTCTAGAATCCATGGTACTGATTATTTTGCCTACATCATTATCAAATCACAACCAGTCGATGAGGATACAGAGGAGAAAGATGAACCACACCTTGATACCCTCACTTCCGATAATGATGCCAAATCAGACGATGCGGGTGACGGTCTGTGACTTTTACAAAGGCGATATTTTTTACCACATGAATGCGCAAGTTTTTTTATTTCTGTTGCTTTGTTTACATTTGTCTCGCAACCGTTAGAAACCACGTGATAGAAAATAAACAACATGATTCGGTCAAATTCGTACTTTCGAACGGGATGGCATTCGAATAGAAAGTTCCCTTGGCGTATAAACAAACAAACAAAGAAATTGTTTTTAAAGTTCCAGACAAAGAGGAACTAAAGAAGCGGATAAAAAATGTCTTTTCTTCGAACGTTAAACAAATAAAGCATATCAAGAAGGGTAAAAGTAGAAGTAGAAAAGTGAAGTTAGAAGCTATTGGAAGTAGAAGTTGAAAACCAGAGTTTGAAGAAGTGGGTTAGAATTCAGAAAAAGTAAGTACTTGAAGTATAAAAAGTAAATATTTTTTAGACACTTAGTTTTTATGTAAGCTAGAGCTATGTCTTACGTTTTTATGCGGCACAGTTCAAATTGTCAAGCAGATTCTTATTTCCATAAAAAGGCACTTCACAAATTCTTAAAGTTTTAAAACTAACATATTTGTTTACATTTTCTGCAAATAATTAATTGTTAACTAAATAATTAAGTTTAGTGGTTATCACTTAGTTTAGTGGTTATCACTCTTAATGCCGCCGTAGTTTAGTGGTTATCACTCTCGTACTTTGTGCGGGAGACCGGGGTTCGATTCCCCTTGACGGCGATTCAATATGGGCAATTGAATATTACCATAGCCCCGGATTTACCCAAGCCATGTGAGGGAAATTGGGGAGATGGCCCACTGTGTGGGCCGTTGGATGTTGCAGGGAGTTGTCTAGCAGAGCGCTGACCCTAATTGAGTTTGCGTAGCTCAAAGAGAGCATTAAATACTCCAGGACTCCCCATCAAAGCCATGGCCCCTCCTGGAAATAATAGACAGGGTATATCCCTCGATAATTGTGAGGCTAGCCATGTAAAATATGCACATCTATCTATCTAATTGTGCGTAACTAATGTTTTTCTTAAAATTCAAAATGCTACACTAAGCTGTTAGCTGCTAAATAAATTTGCTGGCCAAACGGAAAACTCTGGTTTGTTGAACTCAACTTATAATTGTTACATTCAAATTCTGTTTTATCAGATAAGTTATAATCCTAATTTATGTAGCCATATCTACTGTTTCTTTAAATGTGTTTTACTAAGTATAAATAGCTAGCTAGCTATATGCTAGCTCAGTCTCCCCAGTTTAACTATATTTAACTGGCTGTCTTAGCTAAGCTAACCTATGAGTTGTGTTGTTATTCCTCTTATTTAGCTGTTTATATAGCTACCTTAGTAATCTTACTTAGGAATCAGAAACTTAGGAAACTTAGGAAAGTGTGCTTATTTTTATTGTTTTGTTTTTGACATTTCCTGTTAAACGTGATCCTGCATGTAAAATACCAATACGACTGGTTTTTTGTAAATTCTTATTTTATATATTGGGTTGTTGACATTTGGGTTAAAGTTTTGCAGGAGAGAGTAATATTGTTGTCAATTTATATTGCTTGTGTTGCAAACTATTGTTTTTAAAATCTGGTGTAAATTGTTGTGGAAATGGACCACATGCAAAATACTGAAAAATGCTGGATGTTTTTTATATTTTGTGTATATAAAGTTTTATTGGGGAAGAACTGTATGTGATGTCAGTTTTGCTGAAAAAAATTCCACGGTTTCATGTTTTTGTTGGGTATTTTACAATATTTTATTCTGAAATATGAAAGGAGAACAACTTGCAAGGAGTAAATTCAAAATCTACAAAAATCAGTTCTTTTGACATTATTTTCGACACCAATGTCAAAGTTTAGAACTTATTAAATATATATCTAGAAAAATATGTCATTTCTGTACTTTTTATGAGAAAAAAATGATACGGTTTGACAAAGTTTTGCTGGAATTAATATTTGGTGATGATCAAAAATTACTGAATGTTATAAGTGTTTTTTTTTACATGTTCAACTTTTGTAAGGAGGACCATATGCAAATATATCTACCGTAAATGACAGAGTAAGCGCCCAGGGCGCTTATTTAAAATGTTTATGTTTAGGGGGCGCTTATTCCGGCAGGGGGCGGCGCTTATTCCGGCAGGGGCGTTTATTCGGCAGGGGCCCCTTGTTCCGTCATTTACGGTATATATATACTAAAAAAAAATTTATACAATAACATTTTACCCCTTTCAAGTTGTATTTTTATATTTTGTATAATGGCTGAGGACTGTATGCAATATACTGAAATGACTGACTTTTGTGTAATATTTTATGGGCAACATGCTGAATGAACGGATTTTTGTTGATTTGGATTTGCTCCTCAGAAACTGTTCTGTTTTACATTTTGTGTAAACTTTTGTGAGAAAGGACTGTCAAATAAGGATCTTTGTTGATTTAAAATTTACTCCTTGCTCACCGCTTTTGGTAAAGGGCAGTATGGATCATCATACCAAAAAAAATTAATTTTGTTAATCGGTTGATTGTTACATTTTGTGTAATTTTTGGTGGGAAAGGACGGTATGCATCCAGAATAAGTGATTTTTCCAGATTTAAATTTGATGTTTTCCAAACTATGGCTTTTTTATATTTTTGTGTAAACTTTTAGGAAAAAGACAATATTTAAAATGTGTAAATAACTTTTTTTTGTTGATTGGTGCAAACTCTTACAAGCCTGCTTTTTTGACATTTCAGATAAAAATATTGAAGGTTTTCAACGTAATCACTCATAAGATGTACATATTTGAGATGCGTTATTTCTGACATTGTTATTATAGGTGTTGTGACTGTTAGTATTGAACTGTCGGTGTTGTTACTGTCGGTTTTGTGAGTGTCATTGTTGTAAATTTCTATCAACTAGATTTTAAACCTTGCAAGCTGTTTTTCATTATATTTTGTGTAAGTTTTGTGTGGGGGATTTAATGCGATTTGACATTTGACATTTTGTGTAAGATTTTAAGAACATTTTTGCAAAATTAAGAATTACACCTTACAAACGTACTTTTTTGACATTTTCAGATTATTTTTTTGGTAAAGGGCAGTGTACAATATATATACAAAAATATTTGCAGACGTCATTAAAAATTACATGGCAGATCTTTTCCATTGTCCTTCCTTCTGCCTAAGTGGATTTTTCCACGTGCCTTATCGACTACAGTACTGGAAAAAGGTTGTTTAACATATCGAGCGCGCAACGTGCGCGGACTCCCTCGATACGCGATGTACCGCGTTTATAATAAGAAGAAACAATTAAAATAAATTGTTGCGATCTATCGAGAATCTAGTATCGTGACAAAATCCGTCTCGATGTGTCGCGATGGTAGGTGATAATGAGAATAAAGAGAAAGTTTTTTTTAATGAGAATAGAGAGAAAGTTTTTTTTATTTCAAACACATCTCTGCTTTATCTTTTTTTTAATTTTAAATAGGTGTATATTATAAGAAAATTTTTAACTTTCGTATTTATTAAAGTAATTCTAGCGCATTACTTTTTCAACGTATTTTTTTTCTAACGCTGATTTTCGTTCTTAAACTTTGAAAATGCGATCTCTAACGAAGCTTTTTTTGTCGCCGCTTTTCGTTCTTAAACTTTTAAAATGCGATCTAAAAAAACTTTTCTATTGCCGTTCTTCGTTCTTAAATTTTTAAAATGCGATCTAACGAAGCTTTTCTATCGCCGTTCTTCGTTCTTAAACTTTTAAAACGCGATCTAACGAAGCTTTTCTATCGCCGTTCTTCGTTCTTAAACTTTTAAAACGCGATCTAAAACAGCATTTCTATCGCCGCTTTTCATTCTTAAACTTTTAAAATGCGATCTAAAAAAAATTTCTATCGCCGCATTTCGTTCTTAAGTTCTTAAAATGCGATCTAAAAAAGCATTTCTATCGCCGCATTTCGTTCTTAAACTTTTAAAATTCGATCTAAAAAAACATTTCTATCGCCGCTTTTCGTTTATAAACTTTTAAAATTCAATCTAAAAAAACATTTCTATCGCCGCTTTTCGTTTATAAACTTTTAAAATGCGATCTAAAAAAACATTTCTATCGCCGCATTTCGTTTATAAACTTTTTAACTTCGATCTAAAAAAGCATTTCTATCACCGCATTTCGTTCTTAAACTTTTAAAATTCGATCTAAAAAAACATTTCTATCGCCGCTTTTCGTTTATAAACTTGTAAAATGCGATCTTAAAAAACATTTCTATCGCCGCTTTTCGTTTATAAACTTTTAAAATGCGATCTTAAAAAACATTTCTATCGCCGCATTTCGTTTATAAACTTTTTAACTTCGATGTAAAAAGCATTTCTATCGCCGCATTTCGTTCTTAAACTTTTAAAATTCGATCTAAAAAAACATTTCTATCGTCGCTTTTCGTTCTTAAACTTTTAAAATTCGATCTAAAAAAACATTTCTATCGTCGCTTTTCGTTTATAAAAACTTTTAAAATTCGATCTAAAAAAACATTTCTATAGATTTTTAAGGTATAATGTCATTAAAAATAATAATTTTTTCGCTGTAGCTTTAGACCTTTTTGAATGTTTACATTTTTCGCGGTAAGCCCTTTTGGCTTTAACAATTGCGTGGCAGGCAAAAAGATGCGGGCGCTAGGTGAAGTGAGGTCCTTTTTAGTCTGTTTCTTCGTACAAAGGTATCATTACGACTTTATATAAATATATGTCAATCAGAAGTTATCCATCTATACTCGATAATAGTTTAAAGCCTCAAAAATGTTTCTGTAGAAAGAAATTGGCTGAAAAAGACCTTTCTTCAGCAAGCTTCCGCATCTTTCTGCCTGCCACGCAGTTGTTAGAGCCAGAAGGGCTTACCGTGGAAAATGTAAACATTCAAAAAGGTCTATGTAGCTAGACTTTCTAGCTAGCTATGTATTAGTTTCATAAAGGTAAAATTGAGGAAAATTGACGAAAAAGTTGTTGAAAACTACTATTTTTGGAGATTTGTTGAACGTCTACTTTTGGAGATTTGTTCAGATTTGAGGAGACTTTTTAAGACTGAGGAGAATTGCGGAGATAGATAGATAGATGTGCATATTTTACATGGCTAGCCTCACAAATATCGAGGGATATACCCTGTCTATTATTTCCAGGAGGGGCCATAGCTTAGATGGAGAGTCCTAGAGTATTTAATGCTCATTTTGAGCTACGCAAACCCAATTAGGGCCCATGCTCTACTAGACAACTCCCGGCAACATCCAACGGCCCACACAGTGTGCCATCTCCCCAATTTCCCTCACATGGCTTGGGTTAACCCGGGGCTATGGTAACATTCATTCGCCCATGTTGAATCGCCGTCAAGAGGAATCGAACCCCGGTCTCCCGCACAGAGTACGAGAGCTATAACCACTAATCTACGGCGCCTAGCTAGCTAGCTTGATTACAAAACCAGGATTCAAGGCAAACGATTAAATTTTTTCATTAAAGGGGTTACAAAACAAGTTGTTGATTTTTGCTTTAGTGACTGCACAACTAAAGTCAACGTTGCTTGTACTTGTTGATGTTATGTTATGACGAGCTCAACAACATTAAACTAAAAAGTTTAATGTTGAGTATTATAACTTTTAAAAATGAAGAAACATACCGTAAAGATAATCATGCGCCCTTGATGATTGAACTGGAGGCTTTGTAATTGTTCTGGTCACAGACATTTTGGTATAAAGTTATGTGTTAAAAAACTAAATGTTCGCTACCATTTGTTTACCTTCAGTCCTCTAGCTACGCCATTACATGAGGAACATGTTGTTATGGTGGCGTAGAACAATCTATAATGGTACCGTGTAAACAAACAAACATGGTCGCAATTTTTTCTAACAACAAGAAAGTGACAACATAGAACTATATATAGTTCAGTTTTAAATGGCAAAACCTCCACCATTTACTCATATGTCTGCATCAGGAAATGGAGAGGTGTATGATTTATTTGATGCAAATAAATTTCAGCAATTTGGTTGGAGATGTACAACAAATGAAACAGGATTCAAATCAGATACTTTGATTGGAAATTGGAACGAAGAAAGATATGATGTCAAATATTTAGCCAGAAATAAAACTATTCCTTCGCAGGTAACAGCCAATATTTTAGCCTGAGTCACTTGACTTTAGTTATCACGATTTCTGTCTGAGCTTACTTTTCCTGAAGGCGTATTCACACAACGATAGCTCTGTTTAAAAAAAATGTTCTAAAATTGCATGCGCGCAGGATTACAAGTTTTTTATAAGGCTAGGCCTTAAATTGTGGCAAAAATCAGGCCTTGTATTCATTCCCTAAGGGTGTGTGGCGAAAAACAGATGAAGAAAGCTATGAAAATCATTTTCCGGCAATCTAAAGAATTTAAAATATAAAATCCACCCCTTGGTCATCGGTAATGCAGTTGCTAAGCAACCAGTTAAACAACTTGAAGGCCAAAAGGGACCTTAACAACTTAAGGCCTAATTATCCTGTACTTTATAAAAATCGTTCAGTATAAGCGAAATTAAGATAAAAATTAGTTTGGGATGTAAAGAATACGATAATTTTAATTATCTTTCAACGTCGTTTGTCTGTTCCACTTTGTTATGAGAGGTTTCTGGAACGTTTGCTTTTTTTCTTCCTAGTTTCATTTCTTGTGCAGCGTGTCCGTCCATCTTTGCAGGTTTAATAACACTGTTTTCTACTAAACATGTTTTACATTGGTGTGAACGGGGATATGCAAAACTCGATTTTATAAAACTGCATTAAAACATATTTTTATGTCAGGTATTAATGGGATATTATGTCTTCCTTTCCGTAGTTCGAATCTGTCTGATTAAATTATATTCTGAAGTAAATAATGATATGTTGTTGGTTTAACAAACACTTGTATGTTCACTCACCACAATGATTTTACCATTTGCATATTATAAAATTTAAACTGGTTAAAACCATAGTTCGAGGAAAGTAATTTTAAGTCGATATGCCGTATGATTTATGCATTTATTCTAATTTTATTTTAGTTCAGCCATTACTTTGTTTCAACAAATAAATCAGATTTCAAAGCTGATAAAAACATCGAACAAGTGCCGACACAAGTCAAGCTACTTGGAGGTAATATAACTGGCTTATTGTAGCATGCTGAGACATGAAAAACAGACACGTTACCCAATTTTATTATTCTTTAGGAGCTCCTTGTGAGCCTCGCACATTTCCCCGTCATCAACCAGAACTCGATCCGCCACATTTTAAACAACACTACAACACCTTCGAAAGTACCTCCATGGCTGCTTATAAAGATCCCAGAGCAATGAGCAGCTAGCGTAATGTTTTGAACCAAACGAGTGTATACAATTTTTAATAATACACTATAAATTTTTTTATAAACTTTATTTCTGGTTTTAACACTCGTTCCAAATACCGAGGGCAGAAATGAGTTCTTCTAGTCTATAACATCTTCGGATCTATGGATTTTACCAATACAGTATTTTAAGCCGCTGGCTCATCACTGTACATCTATATATTAATACGCCTTGTGTGTGTGTGTGTGTGTGCGCCAAGGACCACAAACTCGGGGTTTTCTGCCCTGAGTCCGATGGTCACTCCTTCATAGGTGTGGACTAGCGAGAATTTTGTTAAGGAACTTAATCCTTTTGATTTTGCTTTTAAACGGTTTTTTATTGTTATCATGTTCATTGGTTCAGAACATTCGATTAAGAACCGAATCCTATTACTGCGCTAAGAAGAACTAAACAGACTGTTCAAAAGAAGAAAAAACGAAGTTTTTTGTTTAAAGCGAAAGAAGAAAGAGAAAGGAGAAATTCATTTAGACAAAGTAAAAGACGACGAATGCATTTTTCTATACTTCATCTTCAAAATAAATCTTTACAAAAACATTTAAAAAAGAGCGTGGTTATAGTGATGCAGCTTAGCAAGGTTTGTGTAAAGTTGATGCTTTTCCAGTTTTGATATAGCCAGCTAGGTATATTTCTAGCTAGCATAAAACCAGCCACCACCAACCAGTAGCCAGGAAGTAGAACTTTTTTCTAATTGATATAGCTAGCCAGCTACAGATACTTCATACTCGGCTAAGTCTCCACTTTATACTTAGCTTGTTGGCTATTAGCTGTTACAGCTACCTAATTTTAGCTTCGAACCAAAGCTCCCCAATACGCAGTTTAAACCGTTAGTTATGTTGTTATTCCTTCAGGTATTTGTACCTAACTAACCTTAGTAGTCTTTGCTAAAAACATGGCTCTGAATTAGAAGTTGTTTTTTGATGTGCATTTTGAGGTGAAATGATCTTGTTCTCAAAATTGTCTCTCCCAGATCGTTTTAAAGCATAGTTTGCACATGCCGGTAAATGCTTGGCGCCAAATATGTGTTGTGTTATCTGATAGGTACCCACTCTCAATAGACTACGCCGTCCCAAGTCGTTTCCCTTGGCGCCATCGCCTTATAACACCGTCAACTAAGTGCACAGGCCTCTAAAGGCTGTAATATGGCCTTTTGCGGCCTAATATAGGCCTTACACGCAAATCACGTGGTTCCACGCGCCTGCACAGGTTACCATTAGTCTATTCCTTCCACTCTCAATGGACTACAACGTCCCAAGTCGATTTCCTTGGCGCCATGGTCTTATAACACCGTCAACTACGTGCACAGGCCTCTAATAGCTGCAATATGGCCTTTTGCCGACTAATAAAGGCCTTACACGTAAATCACGTGGTTCCACGCGGCTGCGCATGTTACCATTGGTCTAGTCCTTCCACTCTCAATGGACTACAACGTCCCAAGTCGTTTTCCTTGACGCCATGGCCTTATAACACCGTCAACTACGTGCACAGCCCTCTAAATGCTGTAAAATGGCCTTTTGCCGCCAAATAAAAGCCTTACACGTAAATCACGTGGTTCCACGTGCCTGCGCCTGTTGCCATCGGTCTAGTCCTTCCACTCTCAATAGACTACGACGACCCAAGTGGTTTTCCTTTCCGCCATGGTCTTATAAGATCGACAACTACGTGCACAGGCCTCTAAAGGTTGTAATATGGCCTTTTACCGCCTAATAAAGGCCTTACACGCAAATCACGTGGTTCCAGGCGCCTGCGTATGTTACCATTAGTCTACTCCTTCCACTCTCAATCGACTACAACGTTCCAAGTGGTTTTCCTTGGCGCCATGGTCCTATAACACTGTCAACTACTTGCACAGGCGTGTAACGGCTGTAAAATAGACTTTTACCGCCTAATAAAGGCCTTACACGTAAATCACGTGATTCCACGAGCCTGCACAAGTTACCATTGGCCTAGTCCTTCCCCTCTCATTCGAATACAACGTCCCAAGTGGTTTTCCTTTCTTCCATGGTCTTATAACATCGTGAACTACGTGCACAGTCTTCTAAAGGCTGTAATATGGCCCTTTGCCGCCTAATAAAGGTCTTACACGTAAATTACGTGGTTGCACGCGCCTGTGCAAGTTACCATTGCTTTCGTGTTTCCACTCTTAATGGATTACAACGTCGCAAGTCGTTTTCCTTTCCGCCATGGTCTTATAACACCGTCAACTACGTGCACAGTCTTCTAAAGGCTGTAATATTGCCTTTTGCGGCTTAAAAAAGACCTTGCACGCAAATCACGTGGTTCCACGCGCCTGCGAAGGTTACCATTGGTCTAGTCCTTCCACTCCTAATGGACTGCATTGTTCCAAGTCATTTTCCTTTCCGCCATGGTCTTATAACATAGTCAACTACGTGCACAGTCTTCTAAAGGCTGTAATCTGACCTCTTGCAGCCTATTAAAGGCCTTACACGCAAATCACGTATTTTCACGTCCATGCGCAGTTTACCATTGGTCTATTCCTTCCACTCTCAATGGACTACAACGTCCCAAGTCGTTTTCCTTGACGCCATGGCCTTATAACACCGTCAACTACGTGCACAGCCCTCTAAATGCTGTAAAATGGCCTTTTGCCGCCAATAAAGGCCTTACACGTAAATCACGTGGTTCCACGTACCTGCACCTGTTGCCATCGGTCTAGTCCTTCCACTCTCAATATACTGCGATGTCCCAAGTGGTTTTCCTTTCCGCCATGGTCTTATAAGATCGACAACTACGTGCACAGGCCTCTAAAGGCTGTAATATGGCCTTTTGCGGCCTAATAAAGGCCTTACACGCAAATCACGTGGTTCCAGGCGCCTGCGTATGTTACCATTAGTCTACTTCTTCCACTCTCAATGGACTACAACGTTCCAAGTGGTTTTCCTTGGCGCCATAGTCCTATAAAACTGTCAACTACTTGCACAGGCCTGTAACGGCTGTAAAATAGACTTTTACCGCCTAAAAAAGGTCTTACACGTAAATCACGTGGTTCCACGTGCCTGCGCAGGTTACCATTGGCCTATTCCTTCCCCTCTCATTCGACAACAACGTCCCAAGTGGTTTTCCTTTCTTACATAGTCTTATAACATCCTCAACTACGTGCACAGTCTTCTAAAGGCTGTAATATGGCCCTTTGCCGCCTAATAAAGGTCTTACACGTAAATTACGTGGTTCCATGCGCCTGTGCAAGTTACCATTGCTTGCGTCTTTCCACTCTTAATGAATTACAACGTCGCAAGTCGTTTTCCTTTCCGCCATGGTCTTATAACACCGTCAACTACGTGCACAGTCTTCTAAAGTCTGTAATATTGCCTTTTGCGGCTTAAAAAAGACCTTGCACGCAAATCACGTCGTTCCACGCGCCGGCGCAGGTTACCATTAGTCTAGTATTTGCACTCTCAACGGACTACAACGTCCCAAGTCGTTTTCCTTGGCGCCATGGTCTTATAACACCGTCAACTACATGCACAGACCTCTAATAACTGTAATATGGACTTTTGTTGACTAATAAAGGCCTTACACGTAAATCACGTGGTTCCACGCGCCTCCGAAGGTTACCATTGGTCTAATCCTTCCACTCTCAATGGACTACATTGTTCCAAGTCATTTTCCTTTCCGCCATGGTCTTATAACATAGTCAACTACGTGTACAGTCTTCTAAAGGCTGTAATCTAGCCTCTTGCAGCCTATTAAAGGCCTTACACGCAAATCACGCATTTCCACGTCCATGCGCAGGTTACCATTGGTCTATTCCTTCCACTCTCAATGGACTACAACGTCCCAAGTCGTTTTCCTTGACGCCATGGCCTTATAACACCGTCAACTACTTGCACAGCCCTCTAAATGCTGTAAAATGGCCTTTTGCCGCCAATAAAGGCCTTACACGTAAATCACGTGGTTCCACGTACCTGCACCTGTTGCCATCGGTCTAGTCCTTCCACTCTCAATATACTGCGACGTCCCAAGTGGTTTTCCTTTCCGCCATGGTCTTATAAGATTGACAACTACGTGCACAGGCCTCTAAAGGCTGTAATATGGCCTTTTGCGGCCTAATAAAGGCCTTACACGCAAATCACGTGGTTCCAGGCGCCTGCGCATGTTAGCATTAGTCTACTCCTTCCACTCTCAATGGACTACAACGTTCCAAGTGGTTTTCCTTGGCGCGATGGTCTTATAACACTGTCAACTACTTGCACAGGCCTGTAAAGGCAGTAAGATAGACTTTTACCGCCTAAAAAAGGTCTTACACGTAAATCACGTGGTTCCACGTGCCTGCGCAGGTTACCATTGGCCTATTCCTTCCCCTCTCATTCGACAACAACGTCCCAAGTGATTTTCCTTTCTTACATAGTCTTATAACATTCTCAACTACGTGCACAGTCTTCTAAAGGCTGTAATATGGCCCTTGGCCGCCTAATAAAGGTCTTACACGTAAATCACGTGGTTCCACGTACCTGCGCTTGTTGCCATCGGTCTATTCCTTCCACTCTCAATATACTGCGACGTCCCAGGTGGTTTTCCTTTCCGCCATGGTCTTATAAGATCGACAACTACGTGCACAGGCCTCTAAAGGCTGTAAAATGGCCTTTTGCAGGCAATAAAGGCTTTACACGTAAATCACGTGGTTCCACGTACCTGCGCCTGTTGCCATCGGTCTAGTCCTTCCACTCTCAATATACTGCGACGTCCCAAGTGGTTTTCCTTTCCGCCATGGTCTTATAAGATCGACAACTACGTGCACAGTCTTCTAAATGCTGTAATATGGCCCTTTGCTTCCTAATAAAGGTCTTACACGTAAATTACGTGGTTTCACGCGTCTGTGCAAGTTACAATTGCTTTCTTCTTTCCACTCTTAATGGATTACAACGTCGCAAGTCGTTTTCCTTTCCGCCATGGTCTTAAAAACACCGTCAACTACGTGCACAGGCCTCTAAATGCTGTAACATGGTCTTTTGCGGCCTAATAAAGGCCTTACACGCAAATCACGTGGTTCCAGGCGCCTGTGTATGTTACCATTAGTCTAGTCCTTCCACTCTCAATGGACTACAACGTCCCAAGTCGTTTGCCTTTGTGCCATGGCTTTATAACACCGTCAACTACGTGCACAGTCTTCTAAAGGCTGTAATCTGGCCTTTTGCGGCCTAATAAAGGCCTTACACGTAAATCACGTGGTTCCACGTGCCTGCGCAGGTTGCCATTGGTCTAGTCCTTCCAGTCTCAATAGACTACAACGTCCCAAGTCGTTTGCCTTTGTGCCATGGCCTTATAACACCGTCAACTACGTGCAAAGTCTTCTAAAGGCTGTAATATGGCCCTTTGCCGCCTAATAAAGGTCTTACACGTAAATTACGTGGTTCTACGCGCCTGTGCAAGTTACCATTGCTTTCGTCTTTCCACTCTTAATGGATTACAACGTCGCAAGTCGTTTTCCTTTCCGCCATGGTCTTATAACACCGTCAACTACGTGCACAGTCTTCTAAAGGCTGTAATCTGGCCCCTTGCAGCCTATTAAAGGCCTTACACGCAAATCACGTATTTCCACGTTCATGCTCAGGTTACCATTGGTCTATTCCTTCCACTCTTAATGGATTACAACGTCGCAAGTCGTTTTCCTTTCCGCCATGGTCTTATAACACCGTCAACTACGTGCACAGTCTTCTAAAGGATGTAATATGGCCTTTTGCGGCTTAAAAAAGACCTTGCACGCAAATCACGTGGTTCCACGTACCTGCGCGTGTTGCCATCGGTCTAGTCCTTCCACTCTCAATATACTGCGATGTCCCAAGTGGTTTTCCCTTCCGCCATGGTCTTATAACATAGTCAACTACGTGCACAGTCTTCTAAAGGCTGTAATCTGGCCTCTTGCAGCCTATTAAAGGCCTTACACGCAAATCACGTATTTCCACGTCCATGCGCAGGTTACCATTGGTCTATTCCTTCCACTCTCAATGGACTACAACGTTCCAAGTGGTTTTCCTTGGCGCCATGGTCTTATAACACTGTCAAATACTTGCACAGGCCTGTAAAGGCTGTAAGATAGACTTTTACCGCCTAATAAAGGCATTACACGTAAATCACGTGGTTCCACGCGCCTGCGCAGGTTGCCATTGGCCTAGTACTTCCCCTGTCATTCGACTACAACGTCCCAAGTGGTTTTCCTTTCTTACATGGTCTTATAACATCATCAACTACGTGCACAGTCTTCTACAGGCTGTAATATGGCCCTTTGCCGCCTAATAAAGGTCTTACACGTAAATTACGTGATTCCACGTAATTTACATGTAAGGTCCTTTATTAGGCGGCAAAAGGCCATAATACAGCTTTTACAGGCCTGTGCACGTAGTTAACGGTGTTATAAGACTATGGCGGAAAGGAAAACGACTTGGGACGTTGCAGTTCATTGAGAGTGGAAGGACTAGACCAATGATAACCTGCGCAGGCGCGTGGAACCACGTGATTTACGTGTAAGGCCTTTATTAGGCGGCAAAAAGCCATATTACACCATTTAGAGACCTGTGCAGGTAGTTGACGGTGTTATCAGGCCATGGCGCCAAGGAAACAGACTTGGGACGTTGTGGTGCATTGAGAGTGGAAGAACTAGACCAATAGTAACCTGCGCAGGCGTGTGGATCCACGTGATTTGCGTGTAAGTCCTTTATTAGGCGGCAAAAGGCCATATTACAGCTTTTACAGGCCTGTGCACGTAGTTGACGATGTTATAAGACCATGGCGGAAAGGAAAACGACTTGGGACGTTATAGTCCATTGAGAGTGGAAAGACAAAACCAATGGTAACTTGCGCAGGCGCGTGAAACCACGTAATTTACATGTAAGGCTTTTATTACGCTGCAAAAGGCCATATTACAGCCTTTAGAAGACTGTGCACGCAGTTTAGGGTGTTATAGAACCATGGCGGAAAGGAAAACGACTTGGGAGGTTGTAGTGCATTGAGAGTGGAAGAACTAGACCAATAGTAACCTGCGCAGGCGTGTGGATCCACGTCATTTGCGTGTTAGTCCTTTACGGAGATGGTGTAGTGGTAGCGCATTTGCCTTGTAATCATAAGGTTTCAGGTTCGAGTCCCCACTCCGGCGCACTTTAAATGTAGTGTTGTCGGCCCATTTGGTGCCATCTACTGACCGCTAACCGGCTTGTGTGGCAGGCAAGCAAGTTAGAGCAATGCTATACGTATCTCTGGCGGTAATGTAACATAGTTACAGTCGGAGGGGAGGAAGAGTCAACCGTTAGGATGGAATCCCCAAGGACGTTAAAACTTCCCGTTACTTACTTACATACTTACTTACTTACTTATTAGGCGGCAAAAGGCCATATTACAGCTTTTACAGGCCTGTGCACGTAGTTGACGATGTTATAAGACCATGGCGCAAAAGAAAACGACTTGGGACGTTATAGTCCATTGAGAGTGGAAAGACTAAACCAATGGTAACTTGCGCAGGCGCGTGAAACCGCGTAATTTACATGTAAGGCCTTTATTACGCTGCAAAAGGTCATATTACAACCTTTAGAAGACTGTGCACGCAGTTTAGGGTGTTATAAGACCATGGCGGAAAGGAAAACGACTTGGCACGTTGTAATCAATTGAGAGTGGAAGGACTAGACTAATGATAACCTGTGCAGGCGCGTGGAACCACGTGATTTACGTGTAAGGTCCTTTATTAGGCGGCAAAAGGCCATAATACAGCTTTTACAGGCCTGTGCACGTAGTTGACGGTGTTATAAGACCATGGCGTAAAGGAAAACAAGTTGGGACGTTGTAGTTCATTGAGAGTGGAAGAACTAGACCAACAGTAACCTGCGCAGGCGTGTGGATCCACGTGATTTGCGTGTAAGTCCTTTATTAGGCGGCCAAAGACCATATTACAGATTTTACAGGCCTGTGCACGTAGTTGACGGTGTTATAAGACCATGGCGGAAAGGAAAACAAGTTGGGACGTTGTAGTTCATTGAGAGTGGAAGAACTAGACAAATAGTAACCTGCGCAGGCGTGTGGATCCACGTGATTTGCGTGTAAGTCCTTTATTAGGCGGCCAAATGCCATATTACAGCTTTTACAGGCCTGTGCACGTAGTTGATGATGCTATAAGACCATGATGGAAAGGAAACCGCCTTGGGACGTTATAGTACATTGAGAGTGGAAGGACTGGACCAATGGTAACCTGCGCAGGCGCGTGGAACCACGTGATTTACGTGTAAGGCCTTTATTAGGCGGCAAAAAGCCATTTTACAGCATTTAGAGGCCTGTGCAGGTAGTTGACGGTGTTATAAGGCCATGGCGCCAAGGAAAACGACATGGGACGTTGTAGTGCATTGAGAGTGGAAGAACTAGACCAATAGTAACCTGCGCAGGCGTGTGGATCCACGTGATTTGCGTGTAAGTCCTTTATTAGGCGGCAAAAGTCCATATTACAGCTTTTACAGGCCTGTGCACGTAGTTGATGATGTTATAAGACCATGATGGAAAGGAAACCGCCTTGGGACGTTGTAGTCCATTGAGAGTGGAAGGACTAGACCAATGGTAACCTGCGCAGGCGCGTGGTACCCCGTGATTTGCGTGTAAGGCCTTTATTACGCTGCAAAAGGCCATATTACAGCCGTTAGAAGACTGTGCACGCAGTTTAGGGTGTTATAAGACCATGGCGGAAAGGAAAACGACTTGGAACGTTGTAGTCCATTGAGAGTGGAAAGACTACACCAATGGTAACTTGCGCAGGCGCGTGAAACCACGTAATCTACTTGTAAGGCCTTAATTACACGGCAAAAGGCCATATTACAGACTTTAGAAGACTGTGAACGCAGTTTAGGGTGTTATAAGACAATGGCGCCAAGGAAAACGACTTGGGACGTTGTAGTGCATTGAGAGTGGAAGAACTAGACCAATAGTAACCTGCGCAGGCGTGTGGATCCACGTGATTTGCGTGTAAGTCCTTTATTAGGCGGCCAAAGGCCATATTACAGCTTTTACAGGCCTGTGCACGTAGTTGATGATGTTATAAGACCATGATGGAAAGGAAACCGCCTTGGGACGTTATAGTACATTGAGAGTGGAAGGACTAGCCCAATGGTAACCTGTGCAGGCGCGTGGTACCGCGTGATTTGCGTGTAACGCCTTTATTACGCTGCAAAAGGCCATATTACAGCCTTTAGAAGACTGTGCATGCAGTTTAGGGTGTTATAAGACCATGGCGGAAAGGAAAACGACTTGGGACGTTGTAGTCAATTGAAAGTGGAAGGACTGGACCAATGATAACCTGTGGAGGCGCGTGGAACCACGTGATTTACGTGTAAGGTCCTTTATTAGGCGGCAAAAGGCCATAATACAGCTTTTACAGGACTGTGCACATAGTTGTCGGTGTTATAAGACCATGGCGGAAAGGAAAACGACTTCGGACGTTGCAGTTCATTGAGAGTGGAAGGACTAGACCAATGATAACCTGCGCAGGCGCGTGGAACCACGTGACTTACGTGTAAGGCCTTTATTAGGCGGCAAAAAGACATATTGCAGCATTTAGAGGCCTGTGCAGGTAGTTGACGGTTTTATAAGGCCATGGCGCCAAGGAAAACGACTTGGGACGTTGTAGTGCATTGAGACTGGAAGAACTAGACCAATAGTAACCTGCGCAGGCGTGTGGATCCACGTGATTTGCCTGTAAGTCCTTTATTAGGCGGCAAAAGTCCATATTACAGCTTTTACATGCCTGTGCACGTAGTTGACGATGTTATAAGACCATGGTGGAAAGGAAAATGACTTGGGACGTTGTAATCCATTGATGGTAGAAGGACTAGACCAATGGTAACCTGCGAAGGCGCGTGGTACCACGTGATTTGCGTGTAAGGCCAAACTGTGCACGCAGTTTAGGGTGTTATAAGACAATGGCGGAAAGGAAAACGACTTGGGACGTTGTAGTCAATTGAGAGTGGAAGGACTAGACCAATGATAACCTGTGCAGGCGCTTGGAACCACGTGATTTACGTGTAAGGCCTTTATTAGGCGGCAAAAAGCCATATAACAGCATTTAGAGGCCTGTGCAGGTAGTTGATGGTGTTATAAGGCCATGACGCCAAGGAAAACGACGTGGGACGTTGTAGTGCATTGAGAGTGGAAAAACTAGACCAATAGTAACCTGCGCGGGCGTGTGGATCCACGTGATTTGCGTGTAAGTCCTTTACGGAGATGGTGTAGTGGTAGCGCATTTGACTTGTAATCATAAGGTTTCAGGTTCGAGTCCCCACTCCGGCGCACTTTAAATGCAGTGTTGTCAGCCCATTTGGCGCCATCTACTGACCGCTAACCGGCTTGTGTGACAGGCAAGCAAGTTAGAGCAATGCTATACGTATCTCTGGCGGTAATGTAACATAGTTACAGTCGGAGGGGAGGAAGAGCCAACCGTTAGGATGGAATCCCCAAGGACGTTAAAACTTCCCGTTACTTACTTACTTACTTACTTACTTACTTACTTACTTATTAGGCGGCAAAAGGCCATATTACAGCTTTTACAGGCCTGTGCACGTAGTTGATAATGTTATAAGACCATGATGGAAAGGAAACCGCCTTGGGACGTTGTAGTCCATTGAGAGTGGAAGGACTAGACCAATGGTAACCTGCGCAGGCGCGTGGTACCACGTGATTTGCGTGTAAGGCCTTTATTACTCTGCAAAAGGCCATATTACAGCCTTTAGAAGACTGTGCACGCAGTTTAGGGTGTTATAAGACCATGGCGGAAAGGAAAACGACTTGGAACGTTGTAGTCCATTGAGAGTGGAAAGACTAAACCAATGGTAACTTGCGCAGGCTCGTGGAACCACGTAATTTACATGTAAGGCCTTTATTAAGCGGCAAAAAGCCATAATACAGCTTTTAGAGGCCTGTGCACATAGTTGTCGGTGTTATAAGACCATGGCGGAAAGGAAAACGACTTCGGACGTTGCAGTTCATTGAGAGTGGAAGGACTAGACCAATGATAACCTGCGCAGGCGCGTGGAACCACGTGATTTACGTGTAAGGCCTTTATTAGGCGGCAAAAAGACATATTGCAGCATTTAGAGGCCTGTGCAGGTAGTTGACGGTTTTATAAGGCCATGGCGCCAAGGAAAACAACTTGGGACGTTGTAGTGCATTGAGACTGGAAGAACTAGACCAATAGTAACCTGCGCAGGCGTGTGGATCCACGTGATTTGCCTGTAAGGCCTTTATTAGGCGGCAAAAGGCCATAATACAGCTTTTAGAGGCCTGTGCACGTAGTTGACGGTGTTATAAGACCATGGCAGAATGGAAAACGACTTGGGACGTTGTAGTCCGTTGATAGTGGAAGGACTGGACCAATGATAACCTGTGCAGGCGCGTGAAACCACGTGATTTACGTGTAAGGCCTTTTTTAGGCCGCAAAAGGCCATATTACAGCATTTAGAAGACTGTGCACGTAGTTGACGGTGTTATAAGACCATGTCGGAAAAAAAAACGACTTGGGATGTTGTAGTCTATTGAGAATGGAAAGAGTAAACCAATGGTAACTTGTGCAGGCGCGTGGAACCACGTAATTTACATGTAAGGTCCTTTATTAGGCGGCAAAAGGCCATAATACAGCTTTTACAGGCCTGTGCACATAGTTGACGGTGTTATAAGACCATGGCGGAAAGGAAAACAACTTGGGACGTTTCAGTTCATTGAGAGTGGAAGGACTAGACCAATGATAACCTGCGCAGGCGCGTGGAACCACGTGATTTACGTGTAAGGCCTTTATTAGGCGGCAAAAAGGCATATTACAGCATTTAGAGGCCTGTGCACGTAGTTGACGGTTTTATAAGGCCATGGCGCCAAGGAAAACGACTTGGAACGTTGTAGTGCATTGAGAGTGGAAGAACTAGACCAATAGTAACCTGCGCAGGCGTGTGAATCCACGTGATTTGCGTGTAAGTCCTTTATTAGGCGGCAAAAGTCCACATTACAGATTTTACAGGCCTGTGCACGTAGTTGACGATGTTATAAGACCATGGTGGAAAGGAAAACGACTTGGAACGTTGTAGTCCGTTGAGAATGGAAGGACTGGACCAATGATAACCTGTGCAGGCGCGTGGAAGCACGTGATTTACGTGTAAGGCCTTTTTTAGGCCGCAAATGGCCATATTACAGCATTTAGAAAACTGCGCACGTAGTTGACGGTGTTATAAGACCATGGCGGAAAAAAAAACGACTTGGGACGTTGTAGTCCATTGAGAATGAAAAGAGTAAACTAATGTTAACTTGCGCAGGCGCGTGGAAACACGTAATTTACATGTAAGGCCTTTATTAGGCGGCAAAAGGCCATAATACAGCTTTTACAGGCCTGTGCACGTAGTTGACGGTGTTATAAGACCATGGCAGAAAGGAAAACGACTTGGGACGTTGTAGTCCGTTGAGAGTCGAAGGACTGGACCAATGATAACCTGTGCAGGCGCGTGGAACCACGTGATTTACGTGTAAGGCCTTTATTACGCTGCGAAAGTCCATATTACAGCCTTTAGAAGACTGTGCACGCAGTTTAGGGTGTTATAATACCATGGCGGAAAGGAAAACGACTTAGAACGTTGTAGTCCATTGAGAGTGAAAAGACTAAATCAATGGTAACTGGCACAGGCTCGTGGAACCACGTAATTTACATGTAAGGCCTTTATTAGCCGGCAAAAGGCCATAATACAGCTTTTACAGGCTTGTGCACGTAGTTGACGGTGTTATAAGACCATGGCAGAAAGGAAAACAACTTGGGACGTTGTAGTCCATTGAGAGTGGAAGGACTGGACCAATGATAACCTGTGCAGGCGCGTGGAACCACGTGATTTGCGTGTAAGGCCCTTTATTAGGTGGCAAAAGGCCATATTACAGCTTTTACAGGCCTGTGCACGTAGTTGACGATGTTATAAGACCATGGTGGAAAGGAAAACGACTTGGGACGTTGTAGTCCATTGAGAGTGGAAGGACTAGACCAATGGTAACCTGCGCAGGCGCGTGGTACCACGTGATTTGCGTGTAAGGCCTTTATTATGCTGCAAAAGTCCATATTACAGCCTTTAGAAGACTGTGCACGCAGTTTAGGGTGTTATAAGACCATGGCGGAAAGGAAAACGACTTGGAACGTTGTAGTCCATTGAGAGTGGAAAGACTAAATCAATGGTAACTTGCGCAGGCTCGTGGAACCACGTAATTTACATGTAAGGCCTTTATTAGGCGGCAAAAGGCCATAATACAGCTTTTACAGGCCTGTGCATGTAGTTGACGGTGTTATAAGACCATGGCAGAAAAGAAAACGACTTGGGACGTTGTAGTCCGTTGAGAGTGGAAGGACTGGACCAATGATAACATGTGCAGGCGCGTGGAACCATGTGATTTACGTGTAAGGCCTTTATTAGGCGACAAAAAGACATATTATAGCATTTAGAGGCCTGTGCAGGTAGTTGACGGTTTTATAAGGCCATGGCGCCAAGGGAAACGACTTGGGACGTTGTAGTGCATTGAGAGTGGAAGAACTAGACCAATAGTAACCTGCGCAGGCGTGTGAATCCACGTGATTTGCGTGTAAGTCCTTTATTAGGCGGCAAAAGTCCACATTACAGATTTTACAGGCCTGTGCACGTAGTTGACGATGTTATAAGACCATGGTGGAAAGGAAAACGACTTGGAACGTTGTAGTCCGTTCAGAGTGGAAAGAATAAACCAATGGTAACTTGCGCAGGCGCGTGAAACCGCGTAATTTACATGTAAGGCCTTTATTACGCTGCAAAAGGCCATATTACAGCCTTTAGAAGACTATGCACGCAGTTTAGGGTGTTATAAGACCATGGCAGAAAGAAAAACGACTTCGGACGTTGTAGTCAATTGAGAGTGGAAGGACTAGGCCAATGATAACCTGTGCAGGCGTGTGGATCCACGTGATTTGCGTGTAAGTCCTTTATTAGGCGGCAAAAGGCCATATTACAGCTTTTACAGGCCTGTGCACGTAGTTGACGATGTTATAAGACCATGGCGGAAAGGAAAACGACTTGGGACGTTATAGTCCATTGAGAGTGGAAAGAATAAACAAATGGTAACTTGCGCAGGCGCGTGAAACCGCGTAATTTACATGTAAGGCCTTTATTACGCTGCAAAAGGTCAAATTACAGTCTTTACAAGACTGTGCACGCAGTTTAGGGTGTTATAAGACCATGGCGGAAAGGAGAACGACTTGGAACGTTGTAGCCAAATGAGAGTGGAAGGACTAGACCAATGATAACCTGTGCAGGCGCGTGGAACCACGTGATTTACGTGTAAGGTCCTTTATTAGGCGGCAAAAGGCGATATTACAGCCTTTAGAAGACTTGCACGTAGTTTAGGGTGTTATAAGACCATGGCGGAAAGGAAAACGACTTGGAACGTTGTAGTCCATTGAGAGTGAAGGGACTAGACCAATGATAACTTGCGCAGGCTCGTGGAACCACGTAATTTACATGTAAGGCCTTTATTAGGCAGCAAAAGGCCATAATACAGCTTTTACAGGCCTGTGCACGTAGTTAACGGTGTTATAAGACCATGGCGGAAAGGAAAACGACTTGGGACGTTGTAGTGCATTGAGAGTGGAAGAACTAGACCAATAGTAACCTGCGCAGGTGTGTGAATCCACGTGATTTGCGTGTAAGTCCTTTATTAGGCGGCAAAAGGCCATAATACAGATTTTACAGGCCTGTGCACATAGTTGACGGTGTTATAAGACCATGGCGGAAAGGAAAACGACTTGGGACGTTGTAGTCCATTGAGATTGGAAGGACTGGACCATTGATAACCTGTGCAGGCGCGTGGAACCACGTGATTTGCGTGTAAGGCACTTTATTAGGTGGCAAAAGGCCATATTACAGCTTTTACAGGCCTGTGCACGTAGTTGACGATGTTATAAGACCATGGTGGAAAGGAAAACGACTTGGGACGTTGTAGTCCATTGAGAGTGGAAGGACTAGACCAATGGTAACCTGCGCAGGCGCGTGGTACCACGTGATTTGCGTGTAAGGCCTTTATTACGCTGCAAAAGTCCATATTACAGCGTTTAGAAGACTGTGCACGCAGTTTAGGGTGTTATAAGACCATGGCGGAAAGGAAAACGACTTGGAACGTTGTAGTCCATTGAGAGTGGAAAGACTAAATCAATGGTAACTTGCGCAGGCTCGTGGAACCACGTAATTTACATGTAAGGCCTTTATTAGGCGGCAAAAGGCCATAATACAGCTTTTACAGGCCTGTGCACGTAGTTGACGGTGTTATAAGACCATGGCAGAAAGGAAAACGACTTGGGACGTTGTAGTCCGTTGAGAGTGGAAGGACTGGACCAATGATAACCTGTGCAGGCGCGTGGAACCACGTGATTTACGTGTAAGGCCTTTTTTAGGCCGCAAAAGGCCATATTACAGCATTTAGAAGACTGTGCACGTAGTTGACGGTGTTATAAGACCATGGCGAAAAAAAAACGACTTGGGACGTTGTAGTCCATTGAGAATGGAAAGAGTAAACCAATGGTAACTTGCGCAGGCGCGTGGATCCACGTGATTTGCGTGTAAGTCCTTTATTAGGCGGCAAAAGGCCATATTACAGCTTTTACAGGCCTGTGCACGTAGTTGACGATGTTATAAGACCATGGCGGAAAGGAAAACGACTTGGGACGTTATAGTCCATTGAGAGTGGAAAGAATAAACAAATGGTAACTTGCGCAGGCGCGTGAAACCGCGTAATTTACATGTAAGGCCTTTATTACGCTGCAAAAGGTCAAATTACAGTCTTTACAAGACTGTGCACGCAGTTTAGGGTGTTATAAGACTATGGCGGAAAGGAGAACGACTTGGAACGTTGTAGCCAAATGAGAGTGGAAGGACTAGACCAATGATAACCTGTGCAGGCGCGTGGAACCACGTGATTTA
The DNA here is from genome assembly GCA_030067915.1 of Hydractinia echinata. Classification (NCBI taxonomy): domain Eukaryota; kingdom Metazoa; phylum Cnidaria; class Hydrozoa; order Anthoathecata; family Hydractiniidae; genus Hydractinia; species Hydractinia echinata. The sequence continues at coordinate 684,174 of JASGCC010000168.1, forward strand.
CGTGTAAGGTCCTTTATTAGGCGGCAAAAGGCGATATTACAGCCTTTAGAAGACTTGCACGTAGTTTAGGGTGTTATATGACCATGGCGGAAAGGAAAACGACTTGGAACGTTGTAGTCCATTGAGAGTGAAGGGACTAGACCAATGATAACTTGCGCAGGTTCGTGGAACCACGTAATTTACATGTAAGGCCTTTATTAGGCAGCAAAAGGCCATAATACAGCTTTTACAGGCCTGTGCACGTAGTTAACGGTGTTATAAGACCATGGCGGAAAGGAAAACGACTTGGGACGTTGTAGTGCATTGAGAGTGGAAGAACTAGACCAATAGTAACCTGCGCAGGCGTGTGAATCCACGTGATTTGCGTGTAAGTCCTTTATTAGGCGGCAAAAGTCCATATTACAGATTTTACAGGCCTGTGCACGTAGTTGACGATGTTATAAGACCATGGTGGAAAAAAAAACGACTTGGGACGTTGTAGTCCATTGAGAATGAAAAGAGTAAACTAATGGTAACTTGCGCAGGCGCGTGGAAACACGTAATTTACATATAAGGCCTTTATTAGGCGGCAAAAGGCCATAATACAGCTTTTACAGGCCTGTGCACGTAGTTGACGGTGTTATAAGACCATGGCAGAAAGGAAAACGACTTGGGACGTTGTAGTCCGTTGAGAGTGGAAGGACTGGACCAATGATAACTTGTGCAGGCGCGTGGAACCACGTGATTTACGTGTAAGGCCTTTTTTAGGCCGCAAAAGGCCATATTACAGCATTTAGAAGACTGTGCACGTAGTTGACGGTGTTATAAGACCATGGCGAAAAAAAAAACGACTTGGAACGTTGTAGTCCATTGAGAATGGAAAGAGTAAACCAATGGTAACTTGCGCAGGCGCGTGGATCCACGTGATTTGCGTGTAAGTCCTTTATTAGGCGGCAAAAGGCCATATTACAGATTTTACAGGCCTGTGCACGTAGTTGACGATGTTATAAGACCATGGCGGAAAGGAAAGCGACTTGGGACGTTATAGTCCATTGAGAGTGGAAAGAATAAACAAATGGTAACTTGCGCAGGCGCGTGAAACCGCGTAATTTACATGTAAGGCCTTTATTACGCTGCAAAAGGTCAAATTACAGTCTTTACAAGACTGTGCACGCAGTTTAGGGTGTTATAAGACTATGGCGGAAAGGAGAACGACTTGGAACGTTGTAGCCAAATGAGAGTGGAAGGACTAGACCAATGATAACCTGTGCAGGCGCGTGGAACCACGTGATTTACGTGTAAGGTCCTTTATTAGGCGGCAAAAGGCGATATTACAGCCTTTAGAAGACTTGCACGTAGTTTAGGGTGTTATATGACCATGGCGGAAAGGAAAACGACTTGGAACGTTGTAGTCCATTGAGAGTGAAGGGACTAGACCAATGATAACTTGCGCAGGTTCGTGGAACCACGTAATTTACATGTAAGGCCTTTATTAGGCAGCAAAAGGCCATAATACAGCTTTTACAGGCCTGTGCACGTAGTTAACGGTGTTATAAGACCATGGCGGAAAGGAAAACGACTTGGGACGTTGTAGTGCATTGAGAGTGGAAGAACTAGACCAATAGTAACCTGCGCAGGCGTGTGAATCCACGTGATTTGCGTGTAAGTCCTTTATTAGGCGGCAAAAGTCCATATTACAGATTTTACAGGCCTGTGCACGTAGTTGACGATGTTATAAGACCATGGCGGAAAGGAAAGCGACTTGGGACGTTATAGTCCATTGAGAGTGGAAAGAATAAACAAATGGTAACTTGCGCAGGCGCGTGAAACCGCGTAATTTACATGTAAAGCCTTTATTACGCTGCAAAAGGTCAAATTACAGTCTTTACAAGACTGTGCACGCAGTTTAGGGTGTTATAAGACCATGGCGGAAAGGAGAACGACTTGGAACGTTGTAGCCAAATGAGAGTGGAAGGACTAGACCAATGATAACCTGTGCAGGCGCGTGGAACCACGTGATTTACGTGTAAGGTCCTTTATTAGGCGGCAAAAGGCGATATTACAGCCTTTAGAAGACTTGCACGTAGTTTAGGGTGTTATAAGACCATGGCGGAAAGGAAAACGACTTGGAACGTTGTAGTCCATTGAGAGTGAAGGGACTAGACCAATGATAACTTGCGCAGGTTCGTGTAACCACGTAATTTACATGTAAGGCCTTTATTAGGCAGCAAAAGGCCATAATACAGCTTTTACAGGCCTGTGCACGTAGTTAACGGTGTTATAAGACCATGGCGGAAAGGAAAACAACTTGGGACGTTGTAGTGCATTGAGAGTGGAAGAACTAGACCAATAGTAACCTGCGCAGGCGTGTGAATCCACGTGATTTGCGTGTAAGTCCTTTATTAGGCGGCAAAAGTCCATATTACAGATTTTACAGGCCCGTGCACGTAGTTGACGATGTTATAAGACCATGGTGGAAAAAAAAACGACTTGGGACGTTGTAGTCCATTGAGAATGAAAAGAGTAAACTAATGGTAACTTGCGCAGGCGCGTGGAAACACGTAATTTACATATAAGGCCTTTATTAGGCGGCAAAAGGCCATAATACAGCTTTTACAGGCCTGTGCACGTAGTTGACGGTGTTATAAGACCATGGCAGAAAGGAAAACGACTTGGAAAGTTGTAGTCCGTTAAGAGTGGAAGGACTGGACCAATGATAACCTGTGCAGGCGCGTGGAACCACGTGATTTACGTGTAAGGCCTTTTTTAGTCCGCAAAAGGCCATATTACAGCATTTAGAAGACTGTGCACGTAGTTGACCGTCTTATATGACCATGGCGGAAAAAAAAACGACTTGGGACGTTGTAGTCCATTGAGAATGGAAAGAGTAAACCAATGGTAAGTTGCGCAGTCGCGTGGAACCACGTAATTTACATGTAAGGTCCTTTATTAGGCGGCAAAAGGCCATAATACAGATTTTACAGGCCTGTGCACATAGTTGACGGTGTTATAAGACCATGGCGGAAAGGAAAACGACTTGGGACGTTGCAGTTCATTGAGAGTGGAAGGACTAGACCAATGATAAATTGCGCAGGCGCGTGGAACCACGTGATTTACGTGTAAGGCCTCTATTAGGCGGCAAAAAGACATATTACAGCATTTAAAGGCCTGTGCAGTTAGTTGACGGTTTTATAAGGCCATGGCACCAAGGAAAACGACTTGGGACGTTGTAGTGCATTGAGATTGGAAGAACTAGACTAATAGTAACCTGCGCAGGCGTGTGGATCCACGTGATTTGCGTGTAAGTCCTTTATTAGGCGGCAAAAGTCCATATTACAGCTTTTACAGACCTGTGCACGTAGTTGACGATGTTATAAGACCATGGCGGAAAGGAAAATGACTTGGAACGTTGTAATCCATGGAGAGTGGAAGGACTAGACCAATGGTAACCTGCGCAGGCGCGTGGTACCACGTGATTTGCGTGTAAGGCTTTTATTACGCTGCGAAAGTCCATATTACAGCCTTTAGAAGACTGTGCAGGCAATTTAGGGTGTTATAAGACGATGGCGGAAAGGAAAACGACTTAGAACGTTGTAGTCCATTGAGAGTGAAAAGACTAAATCAATGGTAACTGGCACAGGCTTGTGGAACCACGTAATTTACATGTAAGGCCTTTATTAGCCGGCAAAAGGCCATAATACAGCTTTTACAGGCCTGTGCACGTAGTTGACGGTGTTATAAGACCATGGCAGAAAGGAAAACGACTTGGGACGTTGTAGTCCGTTGAGAGTGGAAGGACTGGACCAATGATAACTTGTGCAGGCGCGTGGAACCACGTGATTTACGTGTAAGGCCTTTTTTAGGCCGCAAAAGGCCATATTACAGCATTTAGAAGACTGTGCACGTAGTTGACGGTGTTATAAGACCATGGCGAAAAAAAAAACGACTTGGGACGTTGTAGTCCATTGAGAATGGAAAGAGTAAACCAATGGTAACTTGCGCAGGCGCGTGGATCCACGTGATTTGCGTGTAAGTCCTTTATTAGGCGGCAAAAAGCCATATTACAGATTTTACAGGCCTGTGCACGTAGTTGACGATGTTATAAGACCATGGCGGAAAGGAAAACGACTTGGGACGTTATAGTCCATTGAGAGTGGAAAGAATAAACAAATGGTAACTTGCGCAGGCGCGTGAAACCGCGTAATTTACATGTAAGGCCTTTATTACGCTGCAAAAGGTCAAATTACAGTCTTTACAAGACTGTGCACGCAGTTTAGGGTGTTATAAGACCATGGCGGAAAGGAGAACGACTTGGAACGTTGTAGCCAAATGAGAGTGGAAGGACTAGACCAATGATAACCTGTGCAGGCGCGTGGAACCACGTGATTTACGTGTAAGGTCCTTTATTAGGCGGCAAAAGGCGATATTACAGCCTTTAGAAGACTTGCACGTAGTTTAGGGTGTTATAAGACCATGGCGGAAAGGAAAACGACTTGGAACGTTGTAGTCCATTGAGAGTGAAGGGACTAGACCAATGATAACTTGCGCAGGTTCGTGGAACCACGTAATTTACATGTAAGGCCTTTATTAGGCAGCAAAAGGCCATAATACAGCTTTTACAGGCCTGTGCACGTAGTTAACGGTGTTATAAGACCATGGCGGAAAGGAAAACGACTTGGGACGTTGTAGTGCATTGAGAGTGGAAGAACTAGACCAATAGTAACCTGCGCAGGCGTGTGAATCCACGTGATTTGCGTGTAAGTCCTTTATTAGGCGGCAAAAGTCCATATTACAGACTTTACAGGCCTGTGCACGTAGTTGACGATGTTATAAGACCATGGTGGAAAAAAAAACGACTTGGGACGTTGTAGTCCATTGAGAATGAAAAGAGTAAACTAATGGTAACTTGCGCAGTCGCGTGGAACCACGTAATTTCCATGTAAGGTCCTTTATTAGGCGGCAAAAGGCCATAATACAGATTTTACAGGCCTGTGCACATAGTTGACGGTGTTATAAGACCATGGCGGAAAGGAAAACGACTTGGGACGTTGCAGTTCATTGAGAGTGGAAGGACTAGACCAATGATAAATTGCGCAGGCGCGTGGAACCACGTGATTTACGTGTAAGGCCTCTATTAGGCGGCAAAAAGACATATTACAGCATTTAGAGGCCTGTGCAGGTAGTTGACGGTTTTATAAGGCCATGGCACCAAGGAAAACGACTTGGGACGTTGTAGTGCATTGAGATTGGAAGAACTAGACTAATAGTAACCTGCGCAGGCGTGTGGATCCACGTGATTTGCGTGTAAGTCCTTTATTACGCTGCGAAAGTCCATATTACAGCCTTTAGAAGACTGTGCAGGCAATTTAGGGTGTTATAAGACCATGGCGGAAAGGAAAACGACTTAGAACGTTGTAGTCCATTGAGAGTGAAAAGACTAAATCAATGGTAACTGGCACAGGCTTGTGGAACCACGTAATTTACATGTAAGGCCTTTATTAGCCGGCAAAAGGCCATAATACAGCTTTTACAGGCCTGTGCACGTAGTTGACGGTGTTATAAGACCATGGCAGAAAGGAAAACAACTTGGGACGTTGTAGTCCGTTGAGAGTGGAAGGACTGGACCAATGATAACTTGTGCAGGTGCGTGGAACCACGTGATTTACGTGTAAGGCCTTTTTTAGGCCGCAAAAGGCCATATTACAGCATTTAGAAGACTGTGCACGTAGTTGACGGTGTTATAAGACCATGGTGGAAAAAAAAACGACTTGGGACGTTGCAGTCCATTGAGAATGGAAAGAGTAAAAAAATGATAACTTGCGCAGGCACGTGGAACCACGTAATTTACATGTAAGGTACCTTATTAGGCGGCAAAAGGCCATAATACAGCTTTTACAGGCCTGTGCACGTAGTTAACGGTGTTATAAGACCATGGCGGAAAGGAAAACGACTTGGGACGTTGCAGTTCATTGAGAGTGGAAGGAGTAGACCAATGATAACCTGCGCAGGCGCGTGGAACCACGTAATTTACGTGTAAAGCCTTTATTAGGCGGCAAAATGCCATATTACACCATTTAGAGGCCTGTGCAGGTAGTTGACGGTGTTATAAGGCCATGGCGCCAAGGAAAACGACTTGGAACGTTATAGTGCATTGAGAGTGGAAGAACTAGACAAATAGTAACCTGCGCAGGCGTGTGGATCCACGTGATTTGCGTGTAAGTCCTTTATTAGGCGGCAAAATGCCATATTACAGCTTTTACAGGCCTGTGCACGTAGTTGACGATGTTATAAGACCATGACGGAAAGGAAAACGACTTGGGACGTTATAGTCCATTCAGAGTGGAAAGAATAAACCAATGGTAACTTGCGCAGGCGCATGAAACCGCGTAATTTACATGTAAGGCCTTTATTACGCTGCAAAAGGCCATATTACAGCCTTTAGAAGACTGTGCACGCAGTTTAGGGTGTTATAAAACCATGGCAGAAAGAAAAACGACTTCGGACGTTGTAGTCAATTGAGAGTGGAAGGACTAGGCCAATGATAACCTGTGCAGGCGTGTGGATCCACGCGATTTGCGTGTAAGTCCTTTATTAGGCGGCAAAAGGCCATATTACAGCTTTTACAGGCCTGTGCACGTAGTTGACGATGTTATAAGACCATGGCGGAAAGGAAAACGACTTGGGACGTTATAGTCCATTGAGAGTGGAAAGAATAAACAAATGGTAACTTGCGCAGCCGCGTGAAACCGCGTAATTTACATGTAAGGCCTTTATTACGCTGCAAAAGGTCAAATTACAGTCTTTAGAAGACTGTGCACGCAGTTTAGGGTGTTATAAGACCATGGCGGAAAGGAGAACGACTTGGAACGTTGTAGCCAAATGAGAGTGGAAGGACTAGACCAATGATAACCTGTGCAGGTGCATGGAACCACGTGATTTACGTGTAAGGTCCTTTATTAGGCGGCAAAAGGCGATATTACAGCCTTTAGAAGACTTGCACGTAGTTTAGGGTGTTATAAGACCATGGCGGAAAAGAAAACGACTTGGGATGTTGTAGTCCATTGAGAATGGAAAGAGTAAACCAATGGTAACTTGCGCAGGCGCGTGGATCCACGTGATTTGCGTGTAAGTCCTTTATTAGGCGGCAAAAGGCCATATTACAGCTTTTACAGGCCTGTGCACGTAGTTGACGATGTTATAAGATCATGGCGGAAAGGAAAACGACTTGGGACGTTATAGTCCATTGAGAGTGGAAAGACTAAACCAATGATAACTTGCGCAGATTTGTGGAACCACGTAATTTACATGTAAGGCTTTTATTAGGCGGCAAAAGGCCATAATACAGCTTTTACAGGCCTGTGCAGGTAGTTGACGGTGTTATAAGGCCATGGCGCCAAAGAAAACGACTTGGAACGTTGTAGTGCATTGAGAGTGGAAGAACTAGACCAATGATAACCTGTGCAGGTGTGTGGATCCACGTGATTTACGTGTAAGGCCTTTTTTAGGCCGCAAAATGCCATATTAAAGCATTTAAAAGACTGTGCACGTAGTTGACGGTGTTATAAGACCATGGCGGAAAAAAAACGACTTGGGACGTTGCAGTCCATTGAGAATGGAAAGAGTAAAAAAATGATAACTTGCGCAGGCACGTGGAACCACGTAATTTACATGTAAGGTACCTTATTAGGCGGCAAAAGGCCATAATACAGCTTTTACAGGCCTGTGCACGTAGTTAACGGTGTTATAAGACCATGGCGGAAAGGAAAACGACTTGGGACGTTGCAGTTCATTGAGAGTGGAAGGACTAGACCAATGATAACCTGCGCAGGCGCGTGGAACCACGTAATTTACGTGTAAATCCTTTATTAGGCGGCAAAATGCCATATTACACCATTTAGAGGCCTGTGCAGGTAGTTGACGGTGTTATAAGGCCATGGCGCCAAGGAAAACGACTTGGAACGTTGTAGTGCATTGAGAGTGGAAGAACTAGACAAATAGTAACCTGCGCAGGCGTGTGGATCCACGTGATTTGCGTGTAAGTCCTTTATTAGGCGGCAAAAGGCCATATTACAGCTTTTACAGGCCTGTGCACGTAGTTGACGATGTTATAAGACCATGAAAGACCATGGCGGAAAGGAAAACGACTTGGGACGTTATAGTCCATTGAGAGTGGAAAGAATAAACAAATGGTAACTTGCGCAGCCGCGTGAAACCGCGTAATTTACATGTAAGGCCTTTATTACGCTGCAAAAGGTCAAATTACAGTCTTTAGAAGACTGTGCACGCAGTTTAGGGTGTTATAAGACCATGGCGGAAAGGAGAACGACTTGGAACGTTGTAGCCAAATAAGAGTGGAAGGACTAGACCAATGATAACCTGTGCAGGCGCGTGGAACCACGTGATTTACGTGTAAGGTCCTTTATTAGGCGGCAAAAGGCGATATTACAGCCTCTAGAAGACTTGCACGTAGTTTAGGGTGTTATAAGACCATGGCGGAAAGGAAAACGACTTGGAACGTTGTAGTCCATTGAGAGTGAAGGGAACTAGACCAATGATAACTTGCGCAGGCTCGTGGAACCACGTAATTTACATGTAAGGCCTTTATTAGGCAGCAAAAGGCCATTAAATACAGCTTTTACAGGCCGTGCACGTAGTTAACGGTGTTATAAGACCATGGCGGAAAGGAAAACGACTTGGGACGGTTGCAGTTTCATTGAGAGTGAAGGACTAGACAAATGTAACCTGCGGCAGGCGCGTGGAACCACGTGATTTACGTGTAAAGCCTTTATTAGGCGGCAAAATGCCATATTACACCATTTAGAGACCTGTGCAGGTAGTTGACGGTGTTATAAGGCCATGGCGTCAAGGAAAACCACTTGGAACGTGTAGTGCATTGAGAGTGGAAGAACTAGACCAATAGTAACCTGCGCAGGCGTGTGGATCCACGTGATTTGCGTGTAAGTCCTTTATTAGGCGGCAAAAGGCCATATTACAGCTTTTACAGGCCTGCGCACGTAGTTGACGATGTTATAAGACCATGGCAGAAAGAAAAACGACTTGGGACCTTATAGTCCATTCAGAGTGGAAAGAATAAACCAATGGTAACTTGCGCAGGCGCGTGAAACCGCGTAATTTACATGTAAGGCCTTTATTACGCTGCAAAAGGCCATATTACAGCCTTTAGAAGACTGTGCACGCAGTTTAGGGTGTTATAAGACCATGGCAGAAAGAAAAACGACTTGGGACGTTGTAGTCAATTGAGAGTGGAAGGACTAGGTCAATGATAACCTGTGCAGGCGTGTGGATCCACGTGATTTGCGTGTAAGTCCTTTATTATGCGGCAAAAGGCCATATTACAGCTTTTACAGGCCTGTGCACGTAGTTGACGATGTTATAAGACCATGGCGGAAAGGAAAACGACTTGGGACGTTATAGTCCATTGAGAGTGGAAAGAATAAACCAATGGTAACTTGCGCAGGCGCGTGAAACCGCGTAATTTACATGTAAGGCCTTTATTACGCTGCAAAAGTCCATATTACAGCCTTTAGAAGACTGTGCACGCAGTTTAGGGTGTTATAAGACCATGGCGGAAAGGAAAACGACTTGGAACGTTGTAGTCCATTGAGAGTGTAAAGACTAAACCAATGGTAACTTGCGCAGGCTCGTGGAACCACGTAATTTACATGTAAGGCCTTTATTAGGCGGGAAAAGGCCATAATACAGCTTTTACAGGCCTGTGCACGTAGTTGACGGTGTTATAAGACCATGGCAGAAGGGAAAACTACTTGGGACGTTGTAGTCCATTGAGAGTGGAAGGACTGGACCAATGATAACCTGTGCAGGCGCGTGGAACCACGTGATTTACGTGTAAGGCCTTTTTTAGGCCGCAAAAGGCCATATTACAGCATTTAGAACACTGTGCACGTAGTTGACGGTGTTATAAGACCATGGCGAAAAAAAAAACGACTTGGGACGTTGTAGTCCATTGAGAATGGAAAGAGTAAACCAATGGTAACTTGCACATGCGCGTGGAACCACGTAATATACATGTAAGGTCCTATATTAGGCGGCAAAAGGCTATAATACAGCTTTTACAGGCCTGTCCACATAGTTGACGGTGTTATAAGACCATGGCGGAAAGGAAAACGACTTGGGACGTTGCAGTTCATTGAGAGTGGAAGGACTAGACCAATGATAACCTGCGCAGGCGCGTGGATCCACGTGATTTACGTGTAAGGCCTTTTTTAGGCCGCAAAAGACCATATTACAGCATTTAGAACACTGTGCACGTAGTTGACGGTGTTATAAGACCATGGCGGAAAAAAAAACGACTTGGGACATTGTTGTCCATTGAGAATGGAAAGAGTAAACCAATGGTAACTTGCACAGGCGCGTGGAACCACGTAATATACATGTAAGGTCCTATATTAGGCCGCAAAAGGCCATATTACAGCATTTAGAACACTGTGCACGTAGTTGACGGTGTTATAAGACCATGGCGAAAAAAAAAACGACTTGGGACGTTGTAGTCCATTGAGAATGGAAAGAGTGAACCAATGGTAACTTGCACAGGCGCGTGAAACCACGTGATTTACGTGTAAGGCCTTTATTAGGCGACAAAAAGACATATCACAGCATTTAGAGGCCTGTGCAGGTAGTTGATGGTTTTATAAGGCCATGGCGCCAAAGAAAACGACTTGGGACGTTGTAGTGCATTGAGAGTGGAAGAACTAGACCAATAGTAACCTGCGCAGGCGTGTGGATCCACGTGATTTGCGTGTAAGTCCTTTATTAGGCGGCAAAAAGCCATATTACAGCCTTTACAGGCCTGTGCACGTAGTTGGCGATGTTAAAAGACCATGGTGGAAAGGAAAACGACTTGGGACGTTGTAGTCCATGGAGAGTGGAAGGACTAGACCAATGGTAAACTGCGCAGGCGCGTGGTACCACGTGATTTACGTGTAAGGCCTTTATTACGCTGCAAAAGTCCATATTACAGCTTTAGAAGACAGTGCACGCAGTTTAGGGCGTTATAAGACCATGGCGGAAAGGAAAACGTCTTGGAACGTTGTAGTCCATTGAGAGTGAAAAGACTAAATCAATGGTAATTTGCGCAGGCTCGTGGAACCACGTAATTTACATGTAAGGCCTTTATTAGGCGGCAAAAGGCCATAATACAGCTTTTACAGGCCTGTGCACGTAGTTGATGGTGTTATAAGACCATGGCAGAAAGGAAAACGACTTGGGACGTTGTAGTCCATTGAGAGTGGAAGGACTGGACCAATGATAACCTGTGCAGGCGCGTGGAACCACGTGATTTACGTGTAAGGCATTTTTTAGGCCGCAAAATGCCATATTACAGCATTTAGAAGACTGTGCACGCAGTTTAGGGTGTTATAAGACCATGGCAGAAAGAAAAACGACTTGGGACGTTGTAGTCAATTGAGAGTGGAAGGACTAGGTCAATGATAACCTGTGCAGGCGTGTGGATCCACGTGATTTGCGTGTAAGTCCTTTATTATGCGGCAAAAGGCCATATTACAGCTTTTACAGGCCTTTGCACGTAGTTGACGATGTTATAAGACCATGGCGGAAAGGAAAACGACTTGGGACGTTATAGTCCATTGAGAGTGGAAAGAATAAACCAATGGTAACTTGCGCAGGCGCGTGAAACCGCGTAATTTACATGTAAGGCCTTTATTACGCTGCAAAAGTCCATATTACAGCCTTTAGAAGACTGTGCACGCAGTTTAGGGTGTTATAAGACCATGGCGGAAAGGAAAACGACTTGGAACGTTGTAGTCCATTGAGAGTGTAAAGACTAAACCAATGGTAACTTGCGCAGGCGCGTGGATCCACGTGATTTGCATGTAAATCCTTTATTAGGCGGCAAAGAGGCCATATTACAGCTTTTACAGGCCTGTGCACATAGTTGACGGTGTTATAAGACCATGGCGGAAAGGAAAATGACTTGGGACGTTGCAGTTCATTGAGAGTGGAAAGACTAGACCAATGATAACCTGCGCAGGCGTGTGGATCCACGTGATTTGCGTGTAAGTCCTCTATTAGGCGGCAAAAGGCCATATTACAGCTTTTACAGGCCTGTGAACGTAGTTGACGATGTTATAAAACCATGGTGGAAAGGAAAACAACTTGGAACGTTGTAGTCCGTTGAGAGTGGAAGGACTGGACCAATGATAACCTGTGCAGGCGCGTGGAACCACGTGATTTACGTGTAAGGCCTTTTTTAGGCCGCAAATGGCCATATTACAGCATTTAGAAGACTGTGCACGCAATTTAGGGTGTTATAAGACCATGGCGGAAAGGAAAACGACTTAGAACGTTGTAGTCCATTGAGAGTGAAAAGACTAAATCAATGGTAACTGGCACAGGCTCGTGGAACCACGTAATTTACATGTAAGGCCTTTATTAGCCGGCAAAAGGCCATAATACAGCTTTTACAGGCTTGTGCACGTAGTTGACGGTGTTATAAAACCATGGCAGAAAGGAAAACAACTTGGGACGTTGTAGTCCATTGAGAGTGGAAGGACTGGACCAATGATAACCTGTGCAGGCACGTGGAACCACGTGATTTATGTGTAAGGCCTTTTTTAGGCCGCAAATGGCCATATTACAGCATTTAGAAGACTGTGCACGTAGTTAACGGTGTTATAAGATCATGGCGGAAAGGAAAACGACTTGGGACGTTGTAGTCCGTTGAGAGTGGAAGGACTGGACCAATGATAACCTGTGCAGGCGCGTGGAACCACGTGATTTACGTGTAAGGCCTTTTTTAGGCCGCAAAAGGCCATATTACAGCATTTAGAAGACTGTGCACGTAGTTGACGGTGTTATAAGACCATGGCGAAAAAAAAAACGACTTGGGACGTTGTAGTCCATTGAGAATGGAAAGAGTAAACCAATGGTAACTTGCGCAGGCGCGTGGATCCACGTGATTTGCGTGTAAGTCCTTTATTAGGCGGCAAAAGGCCATATTACAGCTTTTACAGGCCTGTGCACGTAGTTGACGATGTTATAAGACCATGGCGGAAAGGAAAACGACTTGGGACGTTATAGTCCATTAAGAGTGGAAAGACTAAACCAGTGATAACTTGCGCAGGTTTGTGGAACCACGTAATTTACATGTAAGGCTTTTATTAGGCGGCAAAGGCCATAATACAGCTTTTACAGGCCTGTGCAGGTAGTTGACGGTGTTATAAGGCCATGGCGCCAAGGAAAACGACTTGAAACGTTGTAGTGCATTGAGAGTGGAAGAACTAGACCAATGATAACCTGTGCAGGCGCGTGGAACCACGTGATTTACGTGTAAAGACTTTATTAGGCGGCAAAATGCCATATTACACCATTTAGAGGCCTGTGCAGGTAGTTGACGGTGTTATAAGGCCATGGCGCCAAGGAAAACGACTTGGAACGTTGTAGTGCATTGAGAGTGGAAGAACTAGACCAATAGTAACCTGCGCAGGTGTGTGGATCCACGTGATTTGCGTGTAAGTCCTTTATTAGGCGGCAAAAGGCCATATTACAGCTTTTACAGGCCTGTGCACGTAGTTGACGATGTTATAAGACCATGGCGGAAAGGAAAACGACTTGGGACGTTATAGTCCATTGAGAGTGGAAAGAATAAACCAATGGTAACTTGCGCAGGCGCGTGAAACCGCGTAATTTACATGTAGGGCCTTTATTACGCTGCAAAAGGTCAAATTACAGTCTTTAGAAGACTGTGCACGCAGTTTAGGGTGTTATAAGACCATGGCGGAAAGGAGAACGACTTGGAACGTTGTAGCCATTGAGAGTGGAGGGACTAGACCAATGATAACTTGCGCAGGCTCGTGGAACCACGTAATTTACATGTAAGGCCTTTATTAGGCAGCAAAAGGCCATAATACAGCTTTTACAGGCCTGTGCACGTAGTTAACGGTGTTATAAGACCATGGCGGAAAGGAAAACGACTTGGGACGTTGCAGTTCATTGAGAGTGGAAGGACTAGACCAATGATAACCTGCGCAGGCGCGTGGAACCACGTGATTTACGTGTAAAGCCTTTATTAGGCGGCAAAATGCCATATTACACCATTTAGAGACCTGTGCAGGTAGTTGACGGTGTTATAAGGCCATGGCGCCAAGGAAAACGACTTGGGACGTTATAGTCCATTCAGAGTGGAAAGAATAAACCAATGGTAACTTGCGCAGGCGCGTGAAACCGCGTAATTTACATGTAAGGCCTTTATTACGCTGCAAAAGGCCATATTACAGCCTTTAGAAGACTGTGCACGCAGTTTAGGGTGTTATAAGACCATGGCAGAAAGAAAAACGACTTGGAACGTTGTAGTCAATTGAGAGTGGAAGGACTAGGTCAATGATAACCTGTGCAGGCGTGTGGATCCACGTGATTTGCGTGTAAGTCCTTTATTAGGCGGCAAAAGGCCATATTACAGCTTTTACAGGCCTGTGCACGTAGTTGACGATGTTATAAGACCATGGCGGAAAGGAAAACGACTTGGAACGTTATAGTCCATTGAGAGTGGAAAGAATAAACCAATGGTAACTTGCGCAGGCTCGTGAAACCGCGTAATTTACATGTAAGGCCTTTATTACGCTGCAAAAGTCCATATTACAGCGTTTAGAAGACTGTGCACGCAGTTTAGGGTGTTATAAGACCATGGCGGAAAGGAAAACGACTTGGAACGTTGTAGTCCATTGAGAGTGGAAAGACTAAACCAATGGTAACTTGCGCAGGCTCGTGGAACCACGTAATTTACATGTAAGGCCTTTATTAGGCGGCAAAAGGCCATAATACAGCTTTTAAGGCCTGTGCACGAAGTTGACGGTGTTATAAGACCATGGCAGAAAAGAAAACGACTTGGGACGTTGTAGTCCATTGAGAGTGGAAGGACTGGACCAATGATAACCTGTGCAGGCGCGTGGAACCACGTGATTTACGTGTACGGCCTTTTTTAGGCCGCAAAAGGCCATATTACAGCATTTAGAACACTGTGCACGTAGTTGACGGTGTTATAAGACCATGGCGAAAAAAAAAACGACTTGGGACGTTGTAGTCCATTAAGAATGGAAAGAGTAAACCAATGGTAACTTGCACAGGCGCGTGGAACCACGTAATATACATGTGAGGTCTTATATTAGGCGGCAAAAGGCTATAATACAGCTTTTACAGGCCTGTGCACATAGTTGACGGTGTTATAAGACCATGGCGGAAAGGAAAACGACTTGGGACGTTATAGTCCATTCAGAGTGGAAAGAATAAACCAATGGTAACTTGCGCAGGCGCGTGAAACCGCGTAATTTACATGTAAGGCCTTTATTACGCTGCAAAAAGGCCATATTACAGCCTTTAGAAGACTGTGCACGCAGTTTAGGGTGTTATAAGACCATGGCAGAAAGAAAAACGACTTGGGACGTTGTAGTCAATTGAGAGTGGAAGGACTAGGTCAATGATAACCTGTGCAGGCGTGTGGATCCACGTGATTTGCGTGTAAGTCCTTTATTAGGCGGCAAAAGGCCATATTACAGCTTTTACAGGCCTGTGCACGTATTGACGATGTTATAAGACCATGGCGGAAAGGAAAACGACTTGGGACGTTATAGTCCATTGCGAGTGGAAAGAATAAACCAATGGTAACTTGCGCAGGCTCGTGAAACCGCGTAATTTACATGTAAGGCCTTTATTACGCTGCAAAAGTCCATATTACAGCCTTTAGAAGACTGTGCACGCAGTTTAGGGTGTTATAAGACCATGGCGGAAAGGAAAACGACTTGGAACGTTGTAGTCCATTGAGAGTGGAAAGACTAAACCAATGGTAACTTGCGCAGGCTCGTGGAACCACGTAATTTACATGTAAGGCCTTTATTAGGCGGCAAAAGGCCATATTACAGCTTTTACAGGCCTGTGCACGAAGTTGACGGTGTTATAAGACCATGGCAGATAGGAAAACGACTTGGGACGTTGTAGTCCATTGAGAGTGGAAGGACTGGACCAATGATAACCTGTGCAGGCGCGTGGAACCACGTGATTTACGTGTAAGGCCTTTTTTAGGCCGCAAAAGGCCATATTACAGCATTTAGAACACTGTGCACGTAGTTGACGGTGTTATAAGACCATGGCGGAAAAAAAAACGACTTGGGACGTTGTAGTCCATTGAGAATGGAAAGACTAAACCAATGGTAACTTGCACAGGCGCGTGGAACCACGTAATATACATGTAAGGTCCTATATTAGGCCGCAAAAGGCCATATTACAGCATTTAGAACACTGTGCACGTAGTGGACGGTGTTATAAGACCATGGTGGAAAAAAAAACGACTTGGGACGTTGTAGTCCATTGAGAATGGAAAGAGTAAACCAATGGTAACTTGCACAGGCGCGTGGAACCACGTAATATACATGTAAGGTCCTATATTAGGCGGCAAAAAGCTATAATACAGCTTTTACAGGCCTGTGCACATAGTTGACGGTGTTATAAGACCATGGCGGAAAGGAAAACGACTTGGGACGTTGCAGTTCATTGAGAGTGGAAGGACTAGACCAATGATAACCTGCGCAGGCGCGTGAATCCACGTGATTTACGTGTAAGGCCTTTTTTAGGCCGCAAAAGGCCATATTACAGCATTTAGAACACTGTGCACGTAGTTGACGGTGTTATAAGACCATGGCGGAAAAAAAAACGACTTGGGACGTTGTAGTCCATTGAGAATGGAAAGAGTAAACCAATGATAACTTGCACAGGCGCGTGGAACCACGTAATATACATGTAAGGTCCTATATCAGGCCGCAAAAGGCCATATTACAGCATTTAGAACACTGTGCACGTAGTTGACGGTGTTATAAGACCATGGCGGAAAAAAAAACGACTTGGGACGTTGTAGTCCATTGAGAATGGAAAGAGTAAACCAATGGTAACTTGCACAGGCGCGTGGAACCACGTGATTTACGTGTAAGGCCTTTATTAGGCGGCAAAAAGACTTATTACAGCATTTAGAGGCCTGTGCAGGTAGTTGACGGTTTTATAAAGCCATGGCGCCAAGGAAAACGACTTGGGACGTTGTAGTGCATTGAGAGTGGAAGAACTAGACCAATAGTAACCTACGCAGGCGTGTGGATCCACGTGATTTGCGTGTAAGTCCTTTATTAGGCGGCAAAAGGCCATATTACGGCTTTTACAGGCCTGTGCACGTAGTTGGCGATGTTATAAGACCATGGTGGAAAGGAAAACAACTTGGGACGTTGCAGTCCATGGAGAGTGGATGGACTAGACCAATGGTAAACTGCGCAGACGCGTGGTACCACGTGATTTGCGTGTAAGGCCTTTATTACGCTGCAAAAGTCCATATTACAGCCTTTAGAAGACAGTGCACGCAGTTTAGGGTGTTATAAGACCATGGCGGAAAGGAAAACGTCTTGGAACGTTGTAGTCCATTGAGAGTGAAAAGACTAAATCAATGGTAACTAGCGCAGGCTCGTGGAACCACGTAATTTACATGTAAGGCCTTTATTAGGCGACAAAAGGCCATAATACAGCTTTTACAGGCCTGTGCACGTAGTTGACGGTGTTATAAGACCATGGCAGAAAGGAAAACGACTTGGGACGTTGTAGTCCATTGAGAGTGGAAGGACTGGACCAATGATAACCTGTGCAGGTGCGTGGAACCACGTGATTTACGTGTAAGGCCTTTTTTAGGCCGCAAAAGGCCATATTACAGCATTTAGAAGACTGTGCACGTAGTTGACGGTGTTATAAGACCATGGCGGAAAAAAAACGACTTGGGACGTTGTAGTTCATTGAGAATGGAAAGAGTAAACCAATGGTAACTTGCGCAGGCGCGTGGATCCACGTGATTTGCGTGTAAGTCCTTTATTAGGCGGCAAAAAGGCCATATTACAGCTTTTACAGGCCTGTGCACGTAGTTGACGATGTTATAAGACCATGGTGGAAAGGAAAACGACTTGGGACGTTGTAGTCCATTGAGAGTGGAAGGACTAGACCAATGGTAACCTGCGCAGGCGCGTGGTACCACGTGATTTGCGTGTAAGGCCTTTATTACGCTACAAAAGTCCATATTACAGCCTTTAGAAGACTGTGCACGCAGTTTAGGGTGTTATAAGACCATGGCGGAAAGGAAAACGACTTGGAACGTTGTCGTCCATTGAGAGTGGAGGGACTAAACCAATGGTAACTTGCGCAGGCGCGTGAAACCGCGTAATTTACATGCAAGGCCTTTATTACGCTGCAAAAGGTCAAATTACAGTCTTTAGAAGACTGTGCACGCAGTTTAGGGTGTTATAAGACCATGGCGGAAAGGAGAACAACTTGGAACGTTGTAGCCGAATGAGAGTGGAAGGACTAGACCAATGATAACCTGTGCAGGCGCGTGGAACCACGTGATTTGCGTGTAAGGCCTTTATTACGCTGCAAAAGTCCATATTACAGCCTTTAGAAGACAGTGCACGCAGTTTAGGGTGTTATAAGACCATGGCGGAAAGGAAAACGTCCTTGGAACGTTGTAGTCCATGAGAGTGAAAAGACTAAATCAATGGTAACTTGCGCAGGCTCGTGGGAACCACGTAATTAATGTAAGCCTTTATTAGGCGACAAAGGCCATAATACAGCTTTTACAGGCCTTGTGCACGTAGTTGACGGTGTTATAGACCATGGCAGAAAGGAAAACGACTTGGGACGTTGTAGTCCATTGAGAGTGGAAGGATGGACATGATAACTGTGCAGGTGCGTGGAACCACGTGATTTACGTGTAAGGCCTTTTTTAGGCCGCAAAAGGCCATATTACAGCATTTAGAAGACTGTGCACGTAGTTGACGGTGTTATAAGACCATGGCGGAAAAAAAACGACTTGGGACATTGTAGTCCATTGAGAATGGAAAGAGTAAACCAATGGTAACTTGCGCAGGCGCGTGGAACCACGTGATTTACGTGTAAGGTCCTTTATTAGGCGGCAAAAGGCCATATTACAGCCTTTAGAAGACTTGCACGTAGTTTAGGGTGTTATAAGACCATGGCGGAAAGGAAAACGACTTGGAACGTTGTAGTCCATTGATAGTGGAGGGACTAGACCAATGATAACTTGCGCAGGTTCGTGGAACCACGTAATTTACATGTAAGGCCTTTATTAGGCGGCAAAAGGCCATAATACAGCTTTTACAGGCCTGTGCAGGTAGTTGACGGTGTTATAAGGCCATGGCGCCAAGGAAAACGACTTGGAACGTTGTAGTGCATTGAGAGTGGAAGAACTAGACCAATGATAACCTGTGCAGGCGTGTGGATCCACTTGATTTACGTGTAAGGCCTTGTTTAGGCCGCAAAAGGCCATATTACAGCATGTAGAAGACTGTGCACGTAGTTGACGGTGTTATAAGACCATGGCGGAAAAAAAAACGACTTGGGACGTTGTAATCCATTAAGAATGGAAAGAGTAAAACAATGGTAACTTGCGCAGGCGCGTGAAACCGCGTAATTTACATGTAAGGCCTTTATTACGCTGCAAAAGGTCAAATTACAGTCTTTAGAAGACTGTGCACGCAGTTTAGGGTGTTATAAAACCATGGCGGAAAGGAAAACGACTTGGAACGTTGTAGTCCATTGAGAGTGGAGGGACTAGACCAATGATAACTTGCGCAGGCTCGTGGAACCACGTAATTTACATGTAAGGCCTTTATTAGGCAGCAAAAGGCCATAATACAGCTTTTACAGGCCTGTGCACGTAGTTAACGGTGTTATAAGACCATGGCGGAAAGGAAAACGACTTGGGACGTTGCAGTTCATTGAGAGTGGAAGGACTAGACCAATGATAACCTGCGCAGGCGCGTGGAACCACGTGATTTACGTGTAAAGCCTTTATTAGGCGGCAAAATGCCATATTACACCATTTAGAGACCTGTGCATGTAGTTGACGGTGTTATAAGGCCATGGCCCCTAGGAAAACGACTTGGAACGTTGTAGTGCATTGAGAGTGGAAGAACTAGACCAATAGTAACCTTCGCAGGCGTGTGGATCCACGTGATTTGCGTGTAAGTCCTTTATTAGGCGGCAAAAGGCCATATTACAGCTTTTACAGGCCTGTTCACGTAGTTGACGATGTTATAAGACCATGGCAGAAAGGAAAACGACTTGGGACGTTATAGTCCATTCAGAGTGGAAAGAATAAACCAATGGTAACTTGCGCAGGCGCGTGAAACCGCGTAATTTACATGTAAGGCCTTTATTACGCTGCAAAAGGCCATATTACAGCCTTTAGAAGACTGTGCACGCAGTTTAGGGTGTTATAAGACCATGGCAGAAAGAAAAACGACTTGGGACGTTGTAGTCAATTGAGAGTGGAAGGACTAGGTCAATGATAACCTGTGCAGGCGTGTGGATCCACGTGATTTGCGTGTAAGTCCTTTATTAGGCGGCAAAAGGCCATATTACAGCTTTTACAGGCCTGTGCACGTAGTTGACGATGTTATAAGACCATGGCGGAAAGGAAAACGACTTGGAACGTTGTAATCCATTGAGAGTGGAAAGACTAAACCAATGGTAACTTGCGCAGGCTCGTGGAACCACGTAATTTACATGTAAGGCCTTTATTAGGCGGCAAAAGGCCATAATACAGCTTTTACAGGCCTGTGCATGTAGTTGACGGTGTTATAAGACCATGGCAGAAAGGAAAACGACTTGGGACGTTGTAGTCCATTGAGAGTGGATGGACTGGACCAATGATAACCTGTGCAGGCGCGTGGAACCACGTGATTTACGTGTAAGGCCTTTTTTAGGCCGCAAAAGGCCATATTACAGCATTTAGAACACTGTGCACGTAGTTTGCCTTGGTGCCATGGCCTTAGAACACCTTGAACTACATGCACAGGCCTCTAAAGGCTGTAATATGGCCTTTTGCGGTCTAATAAAGGCCTTATACGTAAATCACGTGGTTCCACGTGCCTACGCAGGTTGCCATTGGTCTAGTCTTCCAACGTTGTAAAGGCCTTTATTAGGCCGCAAAAAGGCCAATTACAGCCTTTAGAAGACTGTGCATGTAGTTGTCGTTGTTATAAGGCCATGACGCCAAGGCAAAACGACTTGGGACTTGTACTCCATAGAC